>JAGPOW010000261.1:258326282-258368994 GCA_030014935.1 Caiman crocodilus | reverse complement strand
CTAGGGAAGTGGTTCTTGCTCCTACCTTGGGCGTCTTTAAGGGTAGATTAGATAGGTACTTGGCTGGGGTCCTGTGACCCTGGCACTCGTTTCCTGCCACTGGCGGGGGGGTCAGACTAGATGGCCTGCTCTAGGCCCCTTCTGACCCTAGATACTATGAAACTATGAAAGTATAATAAAGTCCTGATTCTCATTCATGCTCAAGGTCCCTTTTCCTTGCCTTGGCAAGGCAAAGAGGCCTGAAAACAGGTGTACATGGAAATCACAATAATTGTAACATGTAGCTATTGACTTGGAAGCAGTAATGCTTATCTTGCCTCAGATGAACCAACAGACCATGGACCTAAGACTGCAGAACAACATTTGTACAAATAGCCCTTCATTATGTGAGTAGAGTCACTGAAGCAGTGTCATAGTCTGGCACTTGGAGATTTCTAGTCAAGGGTGGGCATCTTTCTAAAAGATAAAGCTGTAGCCTTGAGTAGATATGGAAATTTGAAAAGTGGGGTGCAGATCGTGAGGTGCATTATCCCATATAACACAACACATATTTTTCTCCAGTTAAAAGAAACTAGAAGCTCTACTAATAGGCTTGGGGCCTATGGCTGTACTATTCAGTTGAAGGTAGAAGCAAAAACAAATATAACTTCATTGGAATAAGTTTAAAAAAAATCTGCAGGGCTGTGAAATAGGAGCTTCATTACCAGGAGTGGCTAACAGACAGCAGAACAGCAGAACAGAGGATAGCTTGATTGAAGGAACATCAAGACCATTAAAAAAGAAGAGAGGGTTATTAACACCTTTCCACTGAAGAGTTTAGAAGGGATCAGGTACATTATAATGAGCCATGAAGTCAAGAGACTTCTGTAGCATTGCCTGAGTAGAAATGCTGCTGCCACTGCCAGGCAGTAGGTTTTAAATTATGGGTAGGGCAGGAATCAAAGTGGAGGTGGGTACATGTGTGCCTGTGCACGCCCCCCTGGATCTGACCCTGGCTGTAGCACAGGCACAGTTTATGGAGGTGACGCAGAAATGGTGGATTGAAATTTAATGGTCTGCTCTCTATAAGCATTCAACATGAAGATCATAGTGTTCCCTTCTGAACTTCACAATTTGGGAATCTATGAAGTCAAAGGGACAACTCATATGTACAGGGATCAGTTTAAACCCATAAGTTTGCTTTTTACTGTGTGATACTAATGTGCTGAGCTAAATGCTTTTACTGGAAGGACGTTCATGTGGTTAGGATGCAGACCTAGCATTAAGGCAGCATTATATTATCCAAAAAAACTCCAGAAAAAGTCTGTACTCTCAAAGTGGTAATGCAGTGGAATAAACTGATGTTGTTAGCTGCATTAGAAGGTAGGGTATATTTGCACCTTGTAGACTAACCAAAACTAGTCTCTCTCTCTCTCTCTCTCTCTCTATATATATATATATATATATATATATAAGCTTTTATGAGTTGAAGATCACCAGAAAAGCTGTGGAATCATCTACCCTGCAGGTTGAAGAGGATGTTAAATACTCATCAGAGAGGGATGGTTTAAGTGTAGCAGTGGTACAGGTTATTGAATCAGATGATCCTTGAGGTCCCTTCCAACTCTATGGTACTATGATTAAGTGGAACTAAACTGAAGTCTAAGTTTTACCATGGGACTTCCTAGGTGTGCCCAGGCAGACAGTGTAGCATATGCCATCACTCTCATGACTGCATGAGAGTTCATGGAGGCATCCAACTAGCTAGATTAGTGCTAGCAACACAACTGTGGTAGCCTGGAAATCAGTGTAGGCTGAAAAACATGTAGTTAGCTGCTACTGAAGTCCATGTTATACTGAAGCCACTTTGTTAGCAGAACATGAGTCACATAAATGCCGGAAGTGTAGGATATGCTTAAGTGCTTCGTGCCCTTATGCACTGCCTATTTTAGCAGGCTGATAATGTAACACCACTATAATGTTTGATTTGTCTGTCTTATTAAGTTAGATCTTTGGGACGGAGACTCTTTCTTAATAAATGCATGTGCAGCTCTTAGATCAAAAGGGCTTGGATGTCACTACAGGTCTTGGTTGGCATAATGGCAGTTGCTTTGTGCTACCCAAAACATGGCTGCACCTCAGTAATGGGAGAAGCTATTCATCTAAGGAGATAGGCATCCATCTACAAGCAGCCAGCAAAGTTTGCAAGGTGTTCTGAAGCCATTTGGTGGAAAGCTGCTAGATACATTTTAAAATGGGCCAAAAATAGCCCATCAAAATATATTCAAACTAAGCTGGCTTTTTGACAAAACAGAATTTAATTAAAAAAAAATCAGTTTTGTTGAAAATAGTTTACTTTTTGTCAGTCCCATCTTTCGCACACCCCCACTCTCCCTCCAGGAAAGAAATATCTCTTTTTTTATATTCAACAATTGGAAACTAGATTTTTTTTTCAGGGTTTTTTTTTTTTTCCGGTTGCTAAAACATTAGCCATGCTCAGTTTTGAGATTATTTCTATAAAAATGTACAAAGAAAAAGTGAATAAAATTGATTTTTTTCATTGGTTTTACATTTTTGGAAGGAAAAAGAATAATGTCTTAATCAGCTCCAATAAGCAATACACCAGTCTTAGTGTATGGCCCAAAGTTTGTCTAATGTCCTACTGAGTAGTTTGAACACATAGGCTAAGTACAGGCAGTCAAAAAGCCCAAGCCTGAATTGATTTAATTGTTGCGTGTTAATTTAAGCAGCATAAATTGAACCGATAAGCAAGTGAACAGACGTTCACTTTTGATTCTAGAAATGCAGCCACATGCCTGCAGTGGGGGGCTAGAGCATGCCTCTCTGCTTGGCTGGAGCAGATAGCTTGGGCCAAGGTTAGACTGCCCACCCTACGATGCTACATCCATCCAAGTTTATCTTAAACTGGTTTGGGTTATTTTGAATGCCGTTTATGTGCACTGAACTTTTGTTGTGTTACACATCTGAACCTGTTTCTGATCACTTATACCAGTTTATGTCTAATTTCTGTCTTTAGCCTGAGTATTTTGCCCATGAAGACATTGCACTTTAGCAGGGGAGCTGCAAAGAAGTCATTCTTCTGAAGACAGGGCTGAAAACAGCTTATGTTTTGACCTCTCAAATGTGAGGGACTTGACTATAATCAAGAAGATCCTTGAGAGAGATGATGATTTCTCTTTGGCAATCACGGCCTGGAATGACAAAGCTGTCTTAGCATTCTTGTGCTGTCCTGGGCTGACCTCCTAGAAAGCTTCCCGGCCCTTGAAGTCTCCACTGCTCATCCTGCGATGAAAGGCAATGCAGTTTGTCATTTGGTGTTATTGCCACCAAACAAATTGCAATTTCCAACATATAATTGTCCTGCTCTTTGTTTTCCCCAAATTAAGCTCCTATTGCTCACTCAGTTTGGGGAGGGGGGAAAAAAAAGAACTACAAGTCTATTTCTCTAAAGGAGAAAAAAAAGAAAACAAGAAAGGAGGGAACAAAAATGAGGAACACCAGAGGATTTGGTCTTTGAAACTGATAGCAAAATATTTTCAGGCCAGGCGCCCAACCCACCAAGAGAGACATTGGAAAATTAAATGCTTTCATCTCAGAGCTTTTAAAAATAAGGCACAATAAAGAGGGTGCAGAGATCAAACAGTCCACTCCCTGGGAATCCTTACCTCCTCATGAAAAATTGGCCTTATCCTACCAGCTGAGTTGTGTGTATTTGTCATTTATTTAAAAGCAAGTCCAGGTGGAGATGATGGGTGAGCTATGAATATATTTGTGGCGTGATGGTGTTTATACTGGCACCTCCCCAGGGGAGCGGCCTGCTTTAGGTTAGGTCAAGACAAATGGGTGCATGAAAGAGGGAAGGACCTTTGGTCTGTCCTCGTGCAAGGAAACCACTTGTTAGCTGTTTCCCCAATAAAAGCATTGCCATTTTGTGGGTTCATCTTAAATGTGTGTGGAAAGGGTGACTTTGGTCCTACATGCACAAGAAATGTCTCCATGAGACTGTAGGAAGGTAGGTGGGTTTTTCACAGTCATCAAGTTGGATAGTCCTTTCAGGCACTGGCCTGGGGCTCAGTCAATCTGGGTACCTTTAGAGACATCCCATAGGGTGAGATGTGGAGAAATGTGAAATAAGGGGACTATACGGAATATTTTCTCTCACTTTTTCACTTTTCTTTCTTACCTTTTCCCATATAAAAATAGGGAAGTTGAAACTAAGAAATAATCAAAACATATTTCAATCAAAAGTAAATCAATTGTCAAATTTTGTTTTGCTGTTTTGGGGGCTTTTTTGAAAAACCAAGGTTACTAGAAAAAGAGCAAAGGTTGTGGTGGTGGTGGTCGGGGGGTATTTTTAATGAAATAAAATGTATTATTTCTGTTAAGAATCCATTAAATGTATTTAATTAGGTTGGGGCAGGTCACCATTATGATAGCAATTGTGAATAGGGGACAGAGTGACTGGAGTACAGGAGGCAAGTCAAGGAGTCATACGGAAGCTGTGTAAAGCTATAGAGTGCTCAGAAGGAAAAAAGGGAAAGAAAAGAAAAGAAAAGAAGGAGAGAGTAATATAAATCCCCCAAACAAATAACACTTGGACATGGTTCATCGTAATATGTTTCACAGCAAAAAAAAGAAAATAAAGGAAAACCCCAAATATTATGATGTTGAATCCCTGAAACAATTTAACTTCTCTCTTTTTTTTTTCATTTTCAAACATTTGCAACATTTGAATTAAAATATTTCTGATGCTACAGGATTGAAAAATAAACACATTCTTTCTTTCACAACGACAGTGATGAAGAGACGTGCCTGGTTTTCCGAAATCTGTTTCATAAAACTGCTTTATTTAACCAGCTCTTGTTCCATCCTTTGCAAAAGAAGCTGCATGTAGAGAAAGGTGCTCATTAACCTGAGGAAGAGTGGTGTGATGAAGCCCATACTCTACCAAGTTGTACCCAAAAATATAAACTATGAGACGGATATATCATTTATTGGGATCATGCTGATCATCATCGAGAAAGGAAGGAGGAAAAGGTGACTGTAAGCTAAAGGGAATTGGGTATTGCAAGCAGCTAACCTACTTCAATGTAGCCCAGGTAACACGGGTGTATCCTCCCCTGCTCCAGCTGAAGGGGATAGTTAGCTGGCAGGTGTGCTGTGGGGGAACTTCAGTCTGCTCGGTTCCCTCTGTCCCTGTAGACGCAGGCCAGGACAGCCGGGGGACTTCCCTACAGACACATTTATTTACATTAACTTATCACAGGGGGAAGGACACGGATACAAACATATGTACAATGTATATATATATATTGATAAGACATCTAAACCAGTAACATACTCAATACCCTCTGGGTAAATGACATTAAACCTTATACCAGTGCTCCGGATACAGGTAAGTCACAGGTAAGTATCTGATCTGAAACAGATAACCCCCAAAGGTAAACAATCCCAAGGGGAAACCCCAGTGCCCTGGGGCTTTTCCCAAGCCCTACAAGGAAGCTGGTAGCTTTAGGGGGGCCCTCTCAGTGGTGCCTCCACTTTCAGGAGCCCTTAACTAGCTGGGGGGGACTTCCCCTCCTCTGTGGGAATCCTCTTTTCCCTGCAAGTCACGGCTCCCAGGCCTGGAGGGTGGCCCTTGTGCTCTGCGCCAGGCTGCTCTCTCACCTGCAGTGGGCTTTGGTGGGGGTTGCTGTCCCCTGGAACAGGGCTCTGCTGTGCAGGGCTTCTGGGGCCTCTGGCTTGGCCCTGTCGGCTGGCTCAGTAGCCCGATCACCGTCTGGCTCCCTGGCCTCATGCAGCACCAGGCTCAGTCTGTTCCCGGACCCTCTGTCCAGTGCCTCCCGTACTGAGCTCCCAGCCTCACTCCGGGGGTTGAGACCTGAGCCACCCAAGATCTCTAAAGGTCCTACTCCATGCATTGGCCTGTGCGCTGTGTCTCTGGCTGCACACCAGAGGTTGCAGACCCGAGCTGCCTCGTGCAGCTCCCAGGATCTGGACGCCGTGTGCTGTGCTGCACGCTGAGAGCCTAGCCGCTGGAGCCAGCTGCTCTACCCTGCCAATGGACATCTTTAGGGGCACTTCTGGGCTCCTGCTTCGCCCTGCTGAGCAGCTCTCCTCAGCTCTTCTAAGCCCCGCTCTCCTCTCTTCCCTTTCCCAGATGTGTTCCCTTGTGCTGGGCACGCAGCTCCTTTTATACGCTCCCGGGCTCCGCCCCTGAAGTCTTCCAGACCTGTGTGTTGCAGTCTTCAACCAGGTCCGGGGAGGGGGGGCGGCAGAATCTCTTCTTAACTGCTCTTGCTGCCTCCTGATTGGTAGATGGGCTCCACCAATCAAAACAGCAAGATGTCAAGCCTGGGACTGAACCTGAACTCCAAAAGGCAACCCTGCTACACTAGAAACAGACCCATATTTGATGCATTATGATCAGGTATAAGGAACTGCTGTGAAGATTTTTCCTTGAGGGTTTCAGATAATACGGTCCAGAAGAGAATTCAGGTCCCGTGCCAAAAAAAAGGCTTTGCTCTGCTCCTATTAAACGAAAGAAAGAGAGAAAGAAAGAAAGAAAGAAAAAAAATCATTTTCCTCCCCCAAATACCACAAGGGCAGCATCCTGTGCAGAGTTTCAGCGTCAGAACCATGAGGTTTTTATTTGGAAATGCCACAAGAAGCAACGCTGTTTCACGATGCTTCCAAACGAATAACACATGCTTGTAGGAAGCACCCAGAATGGTATTATTTGCCTTTACAACTCCGCCTGTTAAAATGAGTTAAACGTGTATTTTCATGGGGGGTGGGCACTGGAAAAGAAACAGCTGATATCTGTCACCTGGGCTGGTCGTTGGTTGTTAAATGCTTTGAGTGGTTTTGGAAATGCACTGAAGGTGTCTGTAAAACTCATGGATGGGCAGGACTGTAAATCTTGATTAAAAACAAGCAGCTTATCATCCTGGACACACTTGGGACATTTTATTCGGGATTCTTACTGCAGGAGAAAAAGACAAGACAAGGGCATGCTGTGTTCCCATCTCCGTTCTCCCATCTTCCCAAGGCATGCCTTCCTCCTTTCTTCAGCCTTCTCTGGAGTTACAAAGCACATCTTGTTGCTGCTCACCAATGCAGGAAGAGTACCTGCCCTTAGTCCTCATAAGGTTCACATTTCTGCTGCCATGATTAGATGCAAACCGCAGCAGAATTTTCCCTTCAAAGCTATCCAAGCCCTGACCTAGGTTTTCTGGTCCAGATTTACTTATTTAAATATATATGCAATGGGAAATGATCGCTGGGGGTAGACTAGGGGAAGAGCTAGGGTATGATCCTGATCCTACTCCCATCAGTGTGAACTAGGCATAATTCTAGGTCCTCCCCTAAACTAGAGTCAGTCCCATTCCTAGACTCCTGGCAGCTCTGGTTAAACTTTTAGTATTGCCACCCTACTTCGCCAGAAGCAGTGTTAATAATAATCGAACAATGGAAAACAATTAGCATTTTCAGGCCCTCTTTCTGTCCGGGTCCTGGGCAGTTCGCCCATGCCTGTGTCCAGCTCTGACTGGAGTGTCTTTTTTGTTGAGCTACTCTAGACATGGGCTACTGTACATCTGGCTATTCTGGCTCCAGGAAGATACACCCTTTATTAATGGAAGCAGAGCAAGTTGAGGGTGTGTGTGGCTAATATAAACTGTGCCAGGACAGATCAGTGCTAGGATCGAGGATTATAAAAATACTCCCTTTCATTCCTTCACTCCCCGCTGCATGCAATACTCTGCAGTTGAAGGTAAATCTCAGGCTCATCAGGTTAAAGAAAACGTGATCTGGAAAATGGGGGACACTCATATAAGCCAGTGTGTTGGGTGGGGAAGGGTTGCAAAGAAGAGTGAGAACAGAAGAATGAGAAAAAAAGGTGATGGATATAGAGGCAGGAGATAATATGAGATCGGACTTGGAAAAAGTGTGGTGTAGTTAGCCCACCAAAAGGGAAAAATAACCTGAAAAAAAATCACTCAGCAGCAGGAGTATTTAGGCCACTGGAGACCTCCAAATGATCATGGACACAACAGCCAATGGAGATTTTGCAGTGCTTTGTGGGAACGAGAACCAACCAGCACCAGGCCATAGAGGCAGAAGTATTATGTCACAGAGCAAAAATACATAAATAAATAAAAAGGTGAGTATGGCTCACTCTCTACGCATCCAGGATACTGCATTCAGTTCTGGGCACCTCATTGCCACGAGGATACGGATGAGCCAGAGGTAGTTTAGAGAAGAGGCGGGGAAAAAAATGAATTATTACGAGGTTGGAGGGAGTGACATGTGAGAAAAGATGAAATCAGGCAAAGATACATGGCTTGGCTTCGAGATCACAGAGTAGGTGACCTAGTGACAGCCTACAAACCTTGGAAGTGGTATAAACACAATCCCGGGGGTAGAATAGGGAAAGAGCTAGGGTATGATCCTGATCCTACTCCCCTCAGTGTAAACTAGGCATAATGAGAGGCAGGAAGTTTGTGATGTGTGTTGTTAAGGAAAGGCATTCGGCATTGCAGCTGTAACATCTTCCTAGTGTGAAACCCCTGATTTAGGAAGCAGGGAGCCTGGGAAGAATACACAGGGCAATAGCAAAAAGGGGTAAAAAGTATAGTAAAAAGGGGCTCTTTACTACACAGATGTTTAGGGCTGGAAGGGACCTCATGAAATCATCAAGTCCAGGTGCCTGTGGGCAGGAAAGACTGTCAAACAGCCCTAGCAATGTGCGCATCTAAAAGCACACTACCAGGAGTGGGATTTGAACCCACGCAGACATATGTCCATTGGATCTTAAGTCCAACACCTTAACCACTCGGTCATCCTGGTACAGGTGCTCAGCTACCCTAGTCTGGTGCTAGACCATCCTAGTGTGGGTAAGAGGAGACAGTCTTTTCCATAAGAATATCTAGAAATGGACTGGAAAGTTAATGTTAGCTTCAAAGATCCGGGCTCCTGTTGTCGACACTGTTTGGCTAGGCCGGGCTAGCCAGAGACTATCACAGAACCATAGAAAAGAAGGCTAGGAAAGGACCTCAGGAGGACACATCCGGTCCAATCCCCTGCTCAACACAGGCCCAGCCCCAACTACATCATCCCAGCCAAGGCTTTGTCTACTCGGGTCTTAAAAACCTCCAAGGATGGAAAGTCCACCACCTCTCTGGGGAGCCTGTTCCAGTGCTTCACCACCCTTCTAGTGAGAACGTTTTTACCTAATATCCAACCTAAACTTCCTCTACCGCAACTTGAGCCCGTTGCTCCTCGTTTGACGGTGGGCATTGATTTCTGCAAAGCAGGGTGTTGCCAGTGGCTGTCCAGGGATTCTTGAGAAGGAGAGGAGGTGCAACCTAGAGTTTCTTTATGCTACTCATGAAGCATCCCAAAAACTAAGCTTAGCCCAGCCCAGCTGTGAGTGCTCCAGGCCTGGAATTGAGGTGGTGAGGACTGAGACCTTAAGGGCAGCAGTAGTAGGGGTAGAGGGAACATCTCTTGACATCCTCACTGCATTTGTTCCAGGAGAGGGTGGACCTTTGTTTTGGGCAACGGCCTTGAGAATGGCATGGAGACAGGCTAGTCAGACCTGTCAGTAGTCTCTAGGACACGAGGCCTTGTAGGGTTCTGGGTAGAAGGTGTTTTGTCACCATCATGCACAGGCTGTTGGCTGACCCTACGGATTTTCTCTTTCAATGGCTGTGGTTGTGACTAAACAATGTTTCACGCGAAAGAAGCTGTTTGGCTCTGGATGACCTGAGCCCCAACTAGCCCTGCTGAAGTGATCCCACTTCATTCCAGGCAGCTGCCCCTCTGGGACCCGTCTGAGAGGGGTACAACCGTGTTAGTCCATCTGCAGCTAGGACCTGACACTTGGGAATGGATTTGGTGAAGGATTTCAGGAGGGCCTGGAGACAGAGTCAGTCTGATAACTGTGACAAGAGAAGCCCCTTACCCCAGACTTTTCAAACCAGAACAAGGGGGGAGAATCCCAAACTGGAGAATGCACACAGTGATTCAGTGGGGGTCCATGACTCCATAAACCCTGATGTTGAGAAAGGAGCTGACTGAAGTGTTAGAAGTGCAAGCCCAGAACTCTTGAGCCTATCTAAGTGCCTAACTCCCTTAGAAAATCAATGAAAAGGAGGTGCTTGAACAGCTTTAAAAAGTATTCCATTGGTGCTGCTTAACAGAGGTGTGTGAATAAGGCCCTATTTGACTCAGATTCAGCTTGAATCGGGGACAGTGATTCGATTTGTTGATTCAGATCATTGCCCCAGTTTGATTTGGCTGAATCCGAATATGAAGATTCGGTGCTGATTCAGAGAATCGGTGATTCGTACAGAGACACAGCTTCAAAAGTTTTTCTGCATACCTAAAGGTACCAGCATGGCTCTTGAATGCTGTGATGCTGCATCCCACAAAAGTGCGGGAGGGCCCCTGTGTGCTCAGCAGTGAACCCAAAAGTATTAAACCCTCCTACATGGGTCTGCTGGGGAGCGTGTGGGCCTGTGCTCCCCAAGCTCAACGATTAGCTGCGGGGGGACCCCAAAAGAACATACACCTATTAGACCAGCATAATGTATTGCTATGGCCTTATGGCTCAACCAGGGGGTGGGTTCATGTCTTTGGAACGAAGTCAATGATGTATGTCATGAGGGGCCCCATCTATAGCGCCGCAAAGCCAACGGGACTTCTCTGAAGCAAGTTGACTGAGAAGGTCTCTAGCACCTTTCAGTTATTTTCTTTTGCAGATCCACATGATCATGGAGGTTTTCCCAGTTTGGGATTTTAAAAGAAGGTCTCTCTCCTATTTGAATCTGAATTGGGCCAAATCTCTGCCAAATCGAATCGGGGGGACTGAAGCTTCTCACAGCCCTACTGCTTAAAGACTGCAAATGAGCTAGTAACCCCAATATCCGGGGCACTTCATACGCCTACGCAACACGAGTCAGTCCCGGATCTGAGAAGCATTCAGCTGTATAGATACAAGAGACATTATTGTTCTTGGGTCCAGACTACACAGTTTGGGGAGAGATCTCTTCTATAGTTATTTTTCCTCTGGATCCGTTTTGACCCCTTGCAAAAGGCTCCTGTTTTGCTCCTTCTGGTTGGGAGGATGAACACCATGCTCTCACCCTTGTGCATCATTCATAAGCCTTGTTGCTTAGACTGTGAAATGGGTCCTTGTGAGGATGCCTCCATCTCCTATGCAGCTCCATTTCGTCACACTGGGAGCATCAAAACGTGGGCATTCACTGCACAGTAATCCAAAATTACTGCATAGTATGGGCATGTGTATGTCCATACTGTGCAGTAAATGTGGCAACCTATACCAACTTGAGTGTAAATTTGATCCCTGCATCAGGCAGGGATCAAATTTATGCCCAATTAGTTACTCCGCAGTGATGCACATGTAGACACTTTTCTGCACAGTAACGCTGTGTGTGTGGATTGAAGTTAGTCCCAGCTTTAATGCGCTTTAACACCTACATATAAAACTTACTGTGCAGTAAATTTAAACCAGCGTCAATGCATGTGTAGACATGCCCCCTGGGTATTTTCACTGACCTTAAGGAAAAAGGGCCGGGATGTCTCTACAAGGGCATAGGACAGAGGAATTTGTGGGTTCAGAAGGTCAGAAGTGTGATAGCAGAAGGGCACGCCCACACAACTGTGTTTGTGTGTGTATTGGCACACTTGCCTGTGTGTATGTGTGACAGAGCGCAAGCGAGAGGGGAGCAAAAGAATATGTGCAAGCCTGTACGTGGGTATCTCGTGCTATTTGGAGTAGCAGGCTCTAGAGCTTGGCACCAGGGCTGCCAGATATCACTCGTCACCGCTTCATATGAACGGGGGCGAAGAAGAAGTGCATTTCCAAAGCCAACCCCATTCTTTTGCTTTCGAGGAAGGGAGAGAGTTGCCGGTAATGCTTTTTTTTTTACCAGTCTCACTGAAGAACAGCAGAATATTAATGTATCATGAAGGACTGTTGCTGGATTAAACCCTCCTACACAGGTACAAGGGATGTGGGGCAGTTGATGGCACTATGGCAGGGGGAGTCGATTGTTGTAGGCATGTCCAATTTGGGGAATATTTCTGTCTGACAAATATGCATAAATAGCTTGTGAGCATGGATCCGTTTGGGTTTTGCTCACTGTAGAAATACCACATTGAAATTGGACAGCACAGCAAGCATAAATCAAACCTGAACAGTAATCCCATGGTGGTGCAGATTATATCAGTGTGCAATAAGGAGAACATGACATTTTGGACTGAACAAACCAAAATCAGGATAGAGTTGGATTTTTATATAAAATTGGGGCTCAATACTGATGTCTCTCTAGCTAATTGAACACAAGTACTTCCCCCCTGATATTACAACTTTCCTCCTGCGTGTAACTAAGATTAAATGAAAGTAGGATCTAAAATCGCATTAGAATCATTTGACATTTCTGTAGTATTTTTCCGTCCGATGCAAAGGTTTATGAGGAAACACATGGGGTTTTTTTCCAGTTTTTCATGAGGACGATTTTATGTTTATGGTAATGATCCTTGGTTGTCAGAATTTGAAAACTGAAAAAAAAGTTTTATAATTATTGTTATCTGAAAAGCAAACCACAAAATATGTTACTGAAGGGGAGGTAAAATTAAAACAAATATTTTTTTTGATATTGTAGAATCCTAGAAAAATAGGATTGGAAGAGACCTCTAATCAAGCAAGGAATATTTCTGGCTAAACTCTCCCTACCAGCGATTATTTAACTTGCACTTGAAGCCCTCCAGTGATGGAGAATCCACCGTCTCTGTCCCCCTTGTTAATGTCCCTCTTAGAAAGTTCTTCCTAATATCCAACTTAAATCTCCCTTCTTCTTATTTAAGACCACGACCTTGTGAACACCGAGAAGTGTCCGTCACTGCTGTCTGTGTAACAAGCCTTTCTGTAGTGAAAGAGTAACATCGCATCCCTCTTGGTCTTCCCTTTCCCAGGCTAAACAACCCCACTTTGAAACCCTTCCTCATATGTCAAATTTCTTACCTACCAAATCATTTTTTTATTGCTCTTATCTGGGCTCTTTCCAATTTGTCCATCTTTTTCTTAAATTGCATTGTCCCAAATAAGATGCTATAATCCAGATTGAGTCTTCCACTCAGTTCAGGTAAAAACCTATCACATGACTTGCATGAAATTCTCTTGCTAATACATCCCATTATTGTATGTTGACTCATATTTAGTCTGCCACTAACCCGCATGGCCTTTTCGGAAGTCTTGAGGTCTAGCCAGTCATTTCTGTATTCGTATTAGTGCATTTGAGGGCTTCTTCAATACTCGTTGAATTTTTCAGCAAAATGTTCTGCTATACGCCCAAGTGGTTCCACCTAAACTCTCAGCAATTTGTGATCTGTACTTAGAGGAAATCCCAGCATCCTCACTCCAAGGTATCAATCAAAGCCATTTGGGATGACAAACGTAGTGGTGGAGAGGAAGTAGACCTCTGGATTGGAACAGGCCTAAACTCCAGGGCAGCTCAGATCTCCTGCCATTGCAAATTGCTCGTTTTCACAGTGCTAAAAGAAACAAAGAGGTCTATAAAGGTTTTGGATTATGGATCCTTCAGTGAGTTGAGGGCATTCAGCACTCAACCAAGTTTTTGACAAAGCTGGTATTTCCCCTCTTGAAAACCAGTATTTCCTTGAAACTGAAATTTTTTTTTGTTCTAAGATTCCTCACATCCCGAGGCCCTGGCCCTGCTTGCGCTGAAGCCCCTAACTCGGTATGTCATTCTTAGTCTTAGTCATGAGATGTTGTTACGCTGTGCCGCATCGACTTTCTGAGCAGACAGGATGTTGCTGGCGTGTTTGTGTGTTTGCTGCAACCTTGGACTGCTTACTAAAGTAAAAGCTTGGGGAATCCTCCTTGCAGTTCAGCTTCCCAAGCTCTCCTTTAATAACTATGGTTATCATTGACACCTGAATAATAATTAGCAGACAAACCATTTGCATGGTACGAGGTATGGGTGTGGCAGGGCGTACCCCATCCATTCAATACCTTAAGCGCCCCAAAGCAAAGCAGTTAAAGGGAAAAGCTAACAAATTCTTTTCCACCTTCAGATAGCTACAACATCACCGAAAATATACTCCGCTGCATCACAAGGCTTCCCCTTCCACCGACAGCAGACGTCCCAAAGCGATGGCTAACCCAATTTTACCCATCAGTCACCCAACCTGCAAAACCCTATATTGATCTCCCACAACCAGTTTGTGCTTTGCACAAAGCTAGTCAAACAGGGCTGAGCGGAGAAGGGTTATTCCAGAGTTGACGTTGCCCCAATGGTCACAGGGGTCTGGGGACGGACTTGACTAGACGTAGCAATGACAGCAGCAGATCAGCACATCTGACTCGCGGGCGCCCTTTCGTCTGTCTGTCTTAGCCCTAAACAGTCATTTTAAAGGTTTTCATTTTGAATGCAAGTTTATTTCTAAAGCACATTAACTCCATTTTTTTCTAAACAGTGTTGATAGATTTTTTTTTTCCTATAAAAGAGTTTCTCACCCAAACTTGCAGTTTCTTTGAAATAGAAATGTTTGGTGAGAATGCGTCCATTTTAAACACTTGAAGGTGGGAAAAATCTGAACAAACCTATTGGCTTGCCCTTTTCATATCAACAGCTTCATTGCACTCGCTTATTATATTCATTGTAAAGATGGCATTTATATGATATATAATGCTTAATGTTTGAAATAAAACAACAAAAGTCAAAATGACAAGGCAGAAATGAAACTTCCATTTTATAAAGGCAAGAAGTTCTTACCTTATCAAAATGTAACTTTGTGACATTATTACAATCTCACTATTTCATGTTACCAAACTGAAATGTTTCTCTCAGTCTTGGAAAGGGTTACTTCGCAACAAATTTAGAAACTTTGGCCTTTTATTACAATTCAGAATCCAGGACCGTTATTTTCTAATGTTTTGAAATTCCTTGAAGAATGGATTTCCCTTCACCACCCATGAAGTCTTAAGGATATGCAGCTTGCTTTATACCAAGACCAAGAGACATGGAAAAGACCAAGAGACATGTTTTTAATGATATTTGTTTTCATTGCTATGACTTAATATGTGTACTACAAAAACCATCTAGTGCACAGGTGATTAATTTGGTCCCAAATGATTAAGGAGTAAGAGTTTATCTGGAAAGTTTTCCAGTAATACTTGTATGAATATCTCTTCCAAAGTAATGTAACCTATCCAAAACTGTAAAAAAAAACCCCTGCACCCTTATGCCAGACGAGGACTGTCCACATAAGTTAAGGTTATCTCAGTATAACTCTACAGGCTCAAATTTTCACTTCAGCTTGTACTAGTATAACTCTTCGGCAAACCCTGAACAGGTAAAAGGTGGGAGAATGAAATAGAGGAGGATTTGAGAAACTAAAGGCCCGATGCACAACCCATTAAATTATTTGCATTGATTTCAAGAAGGTTTGATCAACGCCTAAGTGACCCGCCCAAGAAGGTTGCATCAAAGCCAAGATCCAACCCCAGCTTTCCCAACTCACGGGATGTAAAGCCTGCCCATCCTCTCCATGCACCGTACCATTGTGTTGACAAGTGTTTCGAACAACAGCTTGATGGGTCTCCTTGGACCATTTGAAACAATAAAAATGCTCCTTGCAAAACAGGCCTCCCAGCTGAAGAGAGGGAGATGGCCCAAGAGGCAGGAGTTTCCTACGCGATACAGGAGACTTGGCAATGAGTGTGCAATTATATCTCATTCCAGACAAGGAAAATAACCAAAACCATGAGGTTTTTCATGGAACAAATGGGAACCATGTGACCTGACACAATGGAAAAAGCCGAGCTGCTTTCGGCTCCCTGAGTCTTGACACTTCTTTTTGATTTAACCGCAATAATCTAACTGGAAAACGAATAAATGTCAAGTTCTTTTCAATAAATCTGTGCATGAGTGAGAAAAGGAACCAGAATAAAAGCTTTTCATGACATAAAGTTCATATGCTTGGATCCTTGTCAACATTTTCTTTCTATTTTTCTTCTTATTATTAGATGGGCTGTACCATTATATTTAAAAAATCAAAATGCTGTAGAATCAGGGAACTTGCCAATTTCTGGTGGGCTTGGCCTGAAAGTCAAACACATGACACGATGCCCTGAGTCAAGATACAGCTATTCATATTCATGTTTTTAAAATAAAATGCCAGCATTTGGTAGAAATAACAATACAATAATAAATGCATAAAAACTAGTAATAGTAATTTGGAAGTAATGGTAAATATTTGCCTGGCACTTGTTTGTTGAGAATCAAGCCTAAATCACCTGAGTTTTTTGTAATTTGAGATGAGGTTTTTTTTCAAAATGTCTTTCCTCCAATCAGAAGTTCTTTTTTGATGGTATGAAAATGCTGGTGCACAAGCAGCAGGACAAATAATTGAAGAAGGAAAAAAAGAGATGGCTGGGAGATGCTGTCTGCAGAATGATCAGTCTCATCTCAATGCATGCTTTCATATATCATTAACTGAAATAAAGTGGTCTCAGCAATGAAATCTCTGAGAGCGGGGTGAGCCCAGGGCTCAGTAGGATGCTATCTCCACAACCCAGCTAGGGCTCTGTTGTACTGGACACTGTACAGACCTATAGCCCAAGACAGTCTCTGAATTTAAAATTTACAATATTTAAAGATAACAGAGTCCAATAGAGAGTGTCGTGTCCAGCATTACAGACAAAGTCCTTTGAAGTTAAGCTCTCATGGGTAAAGCTTTGTACCTTGCTGAATCAGAGCCTAAACTAGGAATTAAGTAGTACACAGGCCTCATGCTGCCCTAGATATAATGAAAGTCCACACAGCTGTTATGAGAGAGGGTAAAATCATAGAAAAGTAGGACTAGAAGGGACCTCATAAAGTCATCTAGCCCAACCCCCTACTCAAGGCACAGCCATCCCTAAACCATCCAGCCAAGTGTCAGTCCAACCAGCCTTGAAAACTTCCATGGATGGAGATTTCAAAATCCCTTTAGGTAGAATCCCCTGGACAGCTGAAGTATCTTGATCATTGTGGCTTAGAGCAATGGATAGAGAAGATCTGTGCTTTTGTGATCGAACAGGTGAGAGACTTTCTTTTAAGATCCCGAACTGGGAACACCTCCTGTATCATGTGGATCTGCTAAAGAAAATAACTAAAGGTGCTAGAGACCTTCTCGGCCAGCCTGCTTCAGAAGAAGTCCTGTTGGCTTTGCCGTGCTGTAGATGAGGCCCCTCGCGACTAGTAAATCATTGACTTCATTCCAAAGACATGAACCAACCCCCCTGGTTGAGCCATAAGCCCATAGCAATACTTTATGCTGGTCTATTAGGTGTATGTTCTTTTGGGGATGGGGGATAAGACAGACCAGAAGTCCAGTCCTGCCTTATGGTAAAACAAGGTAAAAACCTTGCTGGGAACACCTGTGGAGTAGGCCAGTGCAACGCTTCAGTCCATGATTCGATTCAGCAGAGATTTGGCTCGATTCGGTGGCCGAAACTCCAAATCTATATTGAATCAGAGGACCCTTTTATCTCTCCAAATCGAATTGGAAACCTCCAAATTGATTTGGAGAGACTTGGAAAGATTTGGCAATTCAGAAATAGGCACAGCTTTAGATGTATTTTCTACAGACCTTGAGGTAGCAGGTACTCATGAATGATGTGATGCTGGGGCGCATGGAGCATCTCACAGAAGCACAGGGGGGTCCCCAGAGTACTCTGCAGCAGACCCAGATGTGGACCAGAAGCACTTTCGGCCCACTTTCAGGTCTACTGGGGAGTGTGCTGAGGGTCCACCCATACCCCCCCAGCTGTCCATGATGACTGGTGCCTCCTGGGTGTGGGGTGGCACACAGGGTCCCCCCACAGCCAATTGCTGAGTTGGAGGAGTATGGCCAGGGTGAGGACCCAGCACGCTCCCCGGAAGACACAGAAGTGGACCGGAAATACTCAGGTTCACCTCCATCTACCCCAGCATCTCAGTGATCACAAACCGTGCTGGTCCCTCGAGGTATGTAGAAAAAACTTTTGAAGCTGTGTCTGTGCTCGAATCACAGATTTGGATTCAGCTGAAGTGAATCAGGGGCAGTGACCCAAATCAATGAATGAAATCACTCTGCCTGAGTTGGGCCAAATCCGAATCCAAATTGAATAGGGCCCGCTTCGCACATCCCTACTGTAGAGCTCCCATGTAGGGGTTAACCATGAGAGGAAAAAAGCAAACCAGAGATCGAGTTCCTCCACTAATTGCATGTCAGTCCTGCATAGCATTTAAGTGGAGAATGAAGTGTCTTTCCCAAGTCCACATCTATTGAATCTTGGAGGTGACTCCTCAAAAGTGGGTTCTGGCATTCGGTGTGGTTGCTGCTGTAGTTGCAGGGGTGAACTGCAGACTGCCAAAATTGGAAATGTTGCATGGACCCTGCATTGGCCTTCTGGACAAGGATGAATTAGGCCTGAAGTGCAATTCTGTGATAGGTTCTGTTATGTGGGAATCTCATGACTTGGCTGGTTATTTCCATGGCTGATTGACAGCAACAGATAGCGGGGCACGCTGCTATAAAATCTGCACTGATGGTTTCCCAAGTGGCTTCCTCTATTTTTGACTGCTTGGACTCGTTTCCACCCTTGGGTTCTCCAAGATAGCTCTATCTGTGTTTTCACAGAGAAACCTTGTATTGCAGCTAGCTCCTGCATTTTCCGTAGAGACCGTTATAAAACAAATATGCCGTCCCTGCTCTCATAACAATGTGTCAAAGAGCTCTGCATAAGACTGTGATTACAAAGCACACAGCATTTTACAATGGAAATTAATTTCTCTGGGAGCAGCAGAGAGACACAGGACCTTGAAGGTAGTCAGTAGGACAGCGGAAGAATTAATCCGGGTAGCCAAGTGTTGCGCCATGTTATAGCATTTGTCTTGGAGCAACGGGGCAGTGTTGAGCAACCAAAACAATGCCAGGCAGCTTTCAGCAAAGAGAGGCTCAACTTTCCCAGGCTATCATCATGGAATTAAAGGAGATTTATAGGCTAGTTATTGGGAATGGAGGGCTGGCTCAAGGCAATGCTTTCTGGTTGCGGTGAACGTAGAGACTAGGGGGCACATTTAATCCTGAAGATTAGGGAAAACTGGGAACGCAGAGGAGTCCAGGCAACAGAAGGAATTTAGGCAAAGTGTTTCACACATCACTTGCAGGGTGATAAAACATCTGGAAGGTGTTACCAGCCCATTCCTATCAAAACACGGCACAAAAATGAGTTTCAAGAGACACGGCAATGGCTCACAATCCAAAGACCTGCACTAGATGGGTAAATAAAGTGCAATAAATGAAAATGAGAAGCATACTAGACTAAGAGAGCCTCATGCTTTCTATTCCAAGTTAAGCATGTGCTTCTTATGTTATAGGTGGTTTAGTGCTAAATTTTCCTATCATCTCCTAGGAATAGGTGAATTCCCATAGTCTCTTAGTATGATCCTTGTTTGAGGATGTTGCTTATGTGAATGCCAGAAACTTGAGCAATGCAATAGGCACTGTCTTTCTCTATACAAGGCATGTCTAGACAAGCATTTACTGTGCAGTAATGTACTGCGCGGTGTGCGCTGTGACTTGGGACTAAAGTTACTCCCTAGTCGGAGTGTACACAAAGTGTGGGAGGTAAAGTTACCAATAAAATCAGAAATGCAAACTTTGAATTATGAAGGGTACTGGTCACCTTAGTGCGCACACACACACAGACATGAACTCACTCCTTCAAACTCATCTCATTTAAAGCCATGTAGTATAATGTATAGTAGCTGCTGTAGAGATTGTGAGAGCACTGGTGCCAGTATATCTACCTATCTGAGGCCCTGGGGTCTGCTGTCGATGGTCAGCTTCCTTCAAGGCCGTGTCTTCTCCAGGAGCGGGTCTCCTGCTTGTCCTTCTGTCTTGGTTGGTTGGGTGCTGGATGAGAGCACACCACTGAGGGTCATGCTTCACTGCTTTTTATCCCTTGCTGGCAAATTTGTGTGATCGCCCAGAATTATTTTGGCTGGTCAGTCCAGAGGTCACTGTCCCACATGGGTCTTGAGTAGTGCATGACAGCTGTCAGTCACAGTCACTGGGGGTTTCACCTAAAGCTGAAGTTTTGGGAGTCAATTTGTGATTTTGATTCATTCACAGTGGTATTGTTTAGGGCTGCAGGAATAGTCAATAGGGTGGGTGCTCAGTCCCAGGATTCAGTTCCTTTTCTTGATTAGCCTACAATGTCTTGTAGAGTAGAGTTTTGTAATGGTCAGTTCCTTTGGCTAGGCTATTGTCTTTTATTACCTACTGATCACCATACATACTTGTATTTACTCCAGAGGGTCCAGCCCAGTGTAGCAGATTTTATCACTTTACAATTAAAATTCCAATGCAGTTTTTAATAATGGTTCAAGGTGTGACTTCATTCTACAGGCAGTACATTCCTTAAGGGTTTAAAAGTATAAAATATAAAATACAAAATGCCATGGTAAAGATGAGACATAAAAAATGCACTGTGAGAGATAGATATATAAAAATGCAATGTGAGGTAATCAGGTTTAAAGGCTACTGGGGACAGTAAGTGAGTTAGGTTAGCACCAGGATATATTTACAATCTTTGAAGGGGATATT
This sequence comes from Caiman crocodilus, assembly GCA_030014935.1. NCBI lineage: Eukaryota > Metazoa > Chordata > Crocodylia > Alligatoridae > Caiman > Caiman crocodilus. Next base: position 258,348,306 of record JAGPOW010000261.1, on the reverse strand, counting down.
TTAGTTCTTTTGTTTTCTTTAGTGACACTGAGCTTAATTGACATGTAGATGTAGTTTGTAGGTTTTTCCTACAGAAAGCCACTTCAGCTTTCTGGTTTGCTCTGAGCCTTGCCACACCCATGCAATGAGTGTGCTAGGTCTCTGCCAATACTTAGAAGGAAAAAACAAATGCATAAAAGTGGGGGGGTGGAGGGAGGGTGCTGGCAAGAAGGCGCTTCTCTTATATCAATGTCTAGAAGGGAAATGTACAAATATCCAGAAGGGAAATGTACACCTATGCACTAAAATATAGGTGTTGAAGGACATGGACTGTTTAGGAAAGACAGAAAAGAAGTGGTGGTGGTGGTGGTGAAGTTCACTATATTACAAACAGGATAGACTTTAAAAAAATAAGAGGGATTATATGGATAAAACAGCATTTTGGGGTCACTTTGGGAAACAGATTTGGCTAAGGAAGTCCGGAGAGTCTGCTACAACCATGGATATGAATAGAGAGCTCTATAATGGTTGAGGACTATATGCTACATGGAATTGCATCATTAGGGGACATATCTTCCAGTTAAAGGCACAAAAACTAACAGGAACCTTCAACCTAAGATGGGGGTGAAGAGAAAGGAATGTATTTGAAGGATGCTTCAGAGTAACTGAATGAATAAGCACTTCAGGAAGCAATGTATATTGAAAAAAAAAAGAATTTGATCTATACCTGGTGCAGAGAAGTTAAACAAGGACGATGAAGAGAACAGATAGTCTTTTCTATTTAAAAAGAATAGACTAGAAGAACTTGGCTTATTTAGAAGCAAAACAAGCTGAAAATGGAGAAGGTTATCGTTTGTAATAGTATCATGGGGAGAGAGGCGTAAACACCAGATGGAGAGCTAAAATACAGTGTGGACATAAGAACAAATGGTATTAACCTACTATGAAAAAAATTTAAGCTGGAAATTAAAAGAAAGTTCTTAAAGCTGGAGCTGGGAGGTTCTGAATGAGCTTTCTAGTCATAGGGAAAAAACCAAAAACAACTACTTTTAAAATGGAGTTGGAGCAGCTTATGAAGGAACTATGGGTATATACCACATACTAACTTTCTGACAGTTACGTTGACTTAACTTTTGAAAGTTGACTTAACTGTCAGAGCATACACACATGTGGAACAGAATTGACTTAACACAACATTAGTTAAGTCAACTCTGAGCTTGTCTACATGTGGCCCTTTTAAGCGGGATTAACCTAAAATTGCCATTTTTAAGGCAAATTAATTCATAGATTCATAGACTGTAGAGTCGGAAGGGACCACAATGGATCTTTGTGTCCAGCCCCTTGCCCCTGGCAGGAAAGAGGACCGAGGTCAGATGACCCCAGCCAGGTGACTATCTAGCCTTCTCTTGAAGACCTCCAAGCTAGGTGATAGCATCACCTCTCTTGGAAGCCTGTTCCAGATCCTGGCCACCCTTACTGTGAAAAATTTCTTCCTGATATCTAACCTAAATCCACTCTCTAGTTTACACCCGTTATTCTTAGTCACTCCCTGAGGCATCACTTCCATTGATCTATTAGTCATACACCTGCTAATGCATGGCGAGGTGCAATTGGCCTTGTTGATGGCCTCATTACACTGCTGGCTCACGTTCATCTTGGAGTCAATTGTGACTCCAAAATCCCTCTCTGCCTCCGAGCTGCTGAGAAGGACTCTCCCCAAGCTATAGGTGTGCTGGGGGTTCCTCCTTCCCAGGTGGATTAGCTTACATTTATCTTTATTAAATTGCATCCTATTTCTCTCTGCCCATTGATCCAACCTGTCCAGGTCAGCCTGGGAAGGAGGAATTGCAACAAGGAGAAATATGACTGATCCAATAAGAGTTACCAGGCAGGATCAGATTTGTGGTCCATGTAGCTCAGTAACCAATGGTGGCCAGCAACAGACACTTTGGAAAGCGATTCAAATGTAGCTTATGGGTGATCACGTATTACATGCCTGAACTATTGAGGGTGTGGGTCTCTTACAGCACCAGCTAGAAAGCTTCATTCCCTTAGCTGAACCTACAGTAACTAATGCATGTTGGCTCTGGTGGTCTTTGGATGAATGCCTGGTGGACTATAGAGGGCAGTCACCTCACAAGAAACAGAAATAGATTGACATAAAATAATCTGCCGTCCCCCTGAAAGCCTCGTCCTAATCATTAATAGTTAGAGATTGATATGTAACACTCACACAAACTTGTGCTGTATATGGCAGAGTGTGCCCCTTTTGTCCCTGCGTATTGAGGGTATGTATGTGTGCATGTGTTGCCTCTGTATTTACCCTTTTCCCTCCCTCTTTTTCTCCTCTGGCCTGTTTTTTTTAAGGAGAAAATGTGCAGTCTGGCCATGTGGGCAAGGTGGCCCCTGTTGTTCTGATCATGTGCTCTGCACATGGAAAGCTGAGGCTTTGTAGTTGGGTAAGATATGTAAAATCCTCCGGCCTGATTGGCCAGCAGGGGCAAAAGCTTCTCCAGGCAGATTGGTTAAGAGAGAGCCTGAAGTGTGGCACTCTGTGACTGGACACTGCTAAGGTGATGTCATGCTATGGGGATATAAGGCCAGCTAAACTGATTTAGAGGGGTGGGGGGAAGCTGCTATGAGATGCTGCAGGGAGAAGTCCCTTCCTAGTGGAGACTGAATCTGCAACTATCTCAGAGACGTTAGGGCTGGAAGGGACCCCAGAAGATCATCAGGTCCAGCCCCCTGCCCCAGGAGCAGGAAGTCAGCTGGGGTCAAAGTATCTCAGCAAGATAGACATCCAAATGTGTCTTGAAAGAGTCCAGAATAGGTGCTTGAACCACCTCTAAAGAAAGAGGAAACTCAGAGGAGGAAGACAATTGTCCCAGTGTCTGGAAACTCTTCTCTCCTTTTCTTCTCCCTTGTTCTGAGGTTTTAAGGGATTAACACCAGGGAGGAGGGTATTGATTCCTGGGGCTGGCTGGCCAGGAATTAGGTCTGATAGCTTTTAAATGTGCTTGAAACCTGGGAGTTTCTAATTCTGCCAGATTGGCAAGGGCTGGGGCTCCGTCAGCTTTGGGATGTCAGCTAGTTATAGAGACAACGTTTATATTGCATTTAAGGTTTTCTTCCTTTAATTTGTTGGGTTTTTCTGTTCATGTTTTGGTAATAAATATGTATTTGTTCATTTGTACTACTTGCAAGAATAGGGATTTGCCTGTGTGGGATACCCCAGTCAAATGTAGTGTCCCCAGATTTGTTGATAGGGGCTTGAGCCACTGGCATACCTCAGTGGGTACCCCAGGATGTGAACCCGGCCCTTCTTGCTGCTGGCCTGTACCTAGCAGAAAGATTACAGATATAAGCCCTTAGTAATTATTTTGGCAAGATTGGCACAAAAACCTACATAAAGGAGGCATCTTCCAGTTCACCAAGACAGGGACACTATAACCATGTCCATCCATCACCTGTGGCTCTTCTTGTCATCAGGACACATTCATTAGACCCAAAGAGCTATGAGCTTCGAGGCAGAGAAAACAGTCTCCCCCACAACTGCAAGATGAAATAACCTCACTAAGAAATGCGAAATGTTGTAAAACAGTAGTTGTCATCAAGACAAAATGAAAAACTAATGCTCTTCCCCCGGTGCACTTCTCAGCAGAGCGCCTTGTCGGGAAGACTAACAGACTCCAGGACAGCATGCACGCAACTCCCATATAAAAACACAATTAGCACATTACAGTGTTACATAAACAAGTTTGCATTGTTATTTATTGCGCAGTGCAAGAATGTTTTGTAACAGTTAATCAGCTCAAGAGGGAAAGGGTTTTGCACGAAACAGAAATAATAAACTGCGAGGGTCCCATGTCAGGCGAGGTGGACTGGAAAAACAACAGTGGCGAAGAAAGTCATAATAAACTTCCATTCCCCAGCGTTCTTGTGCCTGACATGGTATTTACTTTTTAATTGTTTTGCAAATTATCATTTGACGGCAGGAATGACCACACTCAGGTTGCCAGAGAGTACGTGTCCACCTCCCAGAGGCCTGGTGTACCAGGCAGAAGACGCTTTGCATGGAAGCCCACCAAAGAAATTATTTCTCCAGCCTTTTTGTGCTAAGACTCTGGGGACTCCAGCATGAAGCCAGCCAAGGAAAAAGGCAATGTATGCTTGTAGGCTGCTGCCGTTAAGGGGAATGAGACTATGCATGGTTTTAAGAACTGGTCCAGTCACCTACCCTGGAGGTTTTCAAGAGGAGACCAGATAGTCCCCTCACTGGGGTCACTGAACCCCAGCTGTCTTCCTGCCTAGAATGGGAGGGGCGGGGGGGGCGGGGCTGAACCCGATGAGCTACAAAGTCCCTTCCAGCCCCTGACAATCTATGACTCCATGAACTGGTGAAAGAAGCTGTTGTATATAATCTTGAGTGGAAGAACTGGTGAGGCCATCCAAAAGCCACAAACACCAATCCCACTGTGAGAGAGGAAGGACCAACAGATAATTGTGTGATGTGGGGTCAACAATCTGAGGCCATGATAAGAGTCAAAGATGTACCAGCTGGGAGGAGATGAAGGGCAAACCCCCAAAAGTGTGACCTAGTTTGACCTGGGGAGGAGGCAGATAGGGATCACAAAATGAACCTCCTTCAGAGTCACCCTGTCTATTCATAGATGCATAGATTCATAGGCATTAAGGCTGGAAGGGAGCTCAGGAGATCATTGAGTCCAGCCCCCTGCCCCAAGGGGCAGGAAGTCAGCTGGGGTCACAGGATCCCAGCAAGATAAATGTCCAATTGACATTTAAAAGAGTTCAGAGTAGTTGTTTGCACCACCTCTGGCAGCAGTCTGTTCCAGGCCTTGAGGGCTCAGACAGTAAAGTAGTTCTTCCTTATGTCTGGCCTGAAACGGTCTTGGAGGAGTTTGTTACCATTCAACCTTGTCACTCTGTGCCTTGGGGCACTCTGGTGAACAGGCGTTCCCACAGATCCTGATGCACACTCCTGATGTACTTGTAGGCAGCCACCAGGTCCCCCCTGAGCCTGTGCTTTTCCCGTAGCTCTCAGCCTCTCATCATAGGGCCTGTTTTCCTGCCCTCTGACCATGTGCGTGGCTCTTCTCTGCACCCTCTCAAGCTTCTCCACATCCTTTTTGAATTGTGGAGCCCAGAATTGGATGCAGTTCTCCAGCTGGTCTCCAGCTGTGGCCTCACCAAGGCCGAGTACAGTGGGAGGATGACGTCCTGGGATTTGCTAGAGAAGCATCAATGGATGCAAGCCAGAGTTTTGTTTGCTTTGCCAGCTGTGACATGTATTGGTGGCTCATATTCATCTTGTGGCCAATCATGACCCCCAAGTCCTTTTCGGCCATGGTGCTAGCAAGCGTAGCACTGCTGAGCCTGTAAATGTGCTGTGGGTTTTTCTTCCCAAGGGGGAGAACCTTGTATTTTTTGGTATTGAAGGCCATCAGGTTTTCATACACCCAATTTATGAGCCTGTCAAGGACTGTCTTTGGGTGTGGTTTCTTTACCCCAAAGTTTGGTGTCATCAGCGAACTTGGCCAGTCCACTCTGACACCAATGTCCACATCATTAATGAAGATGTTGAAAAGGATAGGCTGAAGGACAGAGCCTTGGGGGACCCCACTGGTCACGGTGCACCACGATGATTGACTTCCATCAACTACCACCCTCTGGGTCCAACCTCAGAGTCAATTCCCCAGCCAGCAGACTGTGATGTAGCCAGGGCCTCAGTTGGCCAGTCTTTCTATGAGATGATCATGGGATACCAGATCAAAAACTTTTTAAAAATCAAGATATATGATGTCAATCTCTTCTCCCTTGTCCAGGTGATATGTCACCTGGTCATAGAAGGACATGAGATTGGTCAGGCAAGACCTACCCACAACAAACCCATGCTGGCTATCCCCCAGGAAGTTGCCTTGAGCCAGTTTGTGAAGAACGGTCTCTTTGGTGATTTTTTCCAAGATCTTCCCTTGGATACAGGCCAGGCTGATGGGCCTGTAATTCCCTGGATCTACTTTCCTCCCTTTCTTGAAGATAGGCACCAGATTGGCCTTCTTTCAATCTTTGGGCACTTCGCCAGAGCACCAGGAGCTCTTGAAGACCCGTGCCAGGAGCTGAGTTTTGATGCTCACCAGCTCCTTAAGTGCCCTGGGGTGTAAGCTGTCTGGACTAGCTGACTTGAAGTTGTCCAGTCTCTCAAGGTGTTCCTTCACATGGTCAACATTGATGAAGGGTAACAATTCTCCTTCTCCCTGGCCATCCCGTCCCATATTAAGCAGGGCTGTCCCTTGGGGCTGGTGAAAAAATGATGCAAAATACCCATTAAGCACGTTGGCTTTTTCCTTCTTGGGTGTGAGGATAACTGATATCCTGAGGCAGGCCATGGCTTGTGATTCAAAAGTTCCCCAGATTCCTCATGGAGACCCTCCTGATCCTCTTTTTTGGCCGTTTGCAAAATGCAGGCCAGAAAGTGTCACTTGGATTCTCTTATTGGCTCAGAGGGGCATTTCCAACCTCGTCTCTGAACAGAAGACCCGCTAGGGGCTCTAACAAATTTATATCCCCTGTGGATTGAGGACCAAGGGAGACCTATAATGACCTGAAACACTCACTCATTAGTGGATGATGTCAGGCAGCAGTTATGTAGAGTCATTAGTGATTTCCTCCCTTAGATGTATTTATTTTAGAAATGTTGCAATCATTGATTTTCTCCACCAAGTCCCTAAGCTCCAGCATTTGCTTCAAGGGCACTTAAAGAACCAAGCGTGGGGTGGGGAGGTTGTACTTGATTTCAAATGTTCAGAGGGGAAAATATAAATATAGATGATGATTTTTTACTCGTACTGGAGATTATGCACCCACATTCTAGCATGGGGCTTAGGATCTGGAGCCAGACTATTCCCAATTAATCAGGTAGAACAAGTGGATGTATTTTCAGTTCATAAAAGGAAAAGTATGTGCTTCTTTCCTGTCAATGGTTTCCTTTTGTGTGAGGGGTGAGGTAAGGAGAAAATCTTTGCCATTAGAATCAAAGAATCAGTCAAACACATGCAGGCAAAAGAGTTTAAACATCATCTCATTATTTAAGTGGTTTCCTTTTTCTTAGCCCAAGTGCCAAATGTTCATACTTCACAGAGATCCTAACAAACACTTTACAAACCATCTGGTCTGATTGTTCTCCAGGGTTATTCAGGACTTGCCTGTGAAGTCAATGGACTTATAACCTCTTAAGGAGGAGGAAAAACAGCCCCATGCCACACCAAGGAAATACCTCTAGTACGGGAGGTACTAAGTTTCAGTACCAACCTTATTTTATAATTGAGAAAATAAAAGTAGGAGAGGTGCAGCCTTTCCCGGGGACACACTCAGAGGGAAGACCAGGCACCGTACCCAGACTTTCCGACCTCTGGGTCTTGTCAATAGACTCAGCTCCTTTGGCTTTCATTGCCGTTGAGTGTCTTCGAAAGTGAAGCTCTGTTCATGTCTGCAGCCAGGCCACAAATTAATTACGTCCTTGATGCCATATTCCAATTAACATGGACCCACACCTTTTTTGACTAACCAGTAGTTTCCTTGCTTTTAACAAAACACTTCTTGGCTTTGCCTTAGTTGGGTATCACCAGTGTCCTTACGCCTGCTTTAACTGTGGCAAGTTAAAGGGTGTTTTTGATTTTTCCGGCATTATACCTGGTAGTTGTGTGTAAGGGCTGAGCCTTGAGTTTTTAGAAGTCAATGAGACACACTTGTCAAAGATGGTTTAGTCAAGGATCACTGCTCCCTGAGCAGGCGGTGGGACTAGATGACCTTGCGAGAGCCTTGGCTGCTCTATTTTTCTATGGTTTGCTTTAGTTCTTGTATTCGGTTCTGCATGAAAACCTAACTGTAAGCTGAGAAAACAAAGGGAACTATAAAGATAACCAAATCAGGTCCTCAGCTTCCATAAACCAGCATAATTACTTCCATCAACAGCTTGTGTTTTATCTCTAAGGGACAGAGAATCATAAGGCCAGAAGGGATTCAGGAGATCATCTAGTCCAAGCCCCTGCTCAGGGCAGAGAGATCTTGAACTACCAACTCTGGTGCCATCATGCCAAATGCACAGCCACTGAGCCATATGCCAAGTATCTGTTCTAGGGACCATTTGACCACTCAGCATCTTCTATCCAAAGCTCTTAACTCACCTTGCAAAGGGGCCTGCTTTAACGAAGTCTTGAAGCCCAAGAAATTAGATGAGTTTGTTGCTCTTCAGCAGATGCACTGATGCTTGGAAGTTGTGATTCCAGCTTTCAGAGAGATTCACTCTCTAACTTCAAGCAGGGGGGGGGCGCTATCCTGAATACTGATAGCGGTATTTCCATTTGACATGCGCTGAAGGGATATGCAGTTTGGTTTAGGGTTAGGGTTTGGCCCCCAATCAGAGGGCAGAATTGGGTTCTTATTAGCAACAACATTTCACAAGTGATATTTGGCCTTGCGACAGCAGAGTTCTTCCAAGACCTGTTAACTGTGGTGGAGAGGAGAAAGAAAAGATAAACATACCATTTCCAGGAGGCAAATACCCTACTGATTCCAATTCAACATGAAGATCATCAAACCAAGCATTTGGATACAAACATTATTCCTGCTGAGAAGTGATATAGGGACCTTTTGACCACTCAGCATCTTCTCTCCAAAGCTCCTAAGTCTTCAGTTCAAGGCACAGCAGGGAAAGATTCCTCACATAATTAGCAAGAACTTTGCTCATGCCTATTTTTTGTGCATTGTGGAGACAAAAAGAATTTTCCTGGACTGAAACCTTTTCTGGCTTGGAAAAGTATCTTAAGCCCAAAAGCCAAACCCAAAACAACTTCCCCATTTTTTTTATCCAAGACCTTGGGAAGATGATAATGTGTCATGGAGTGACGTGAACTTATTGACACATTACATCCAAACTTCTCAAAGAAACTTTACAGTTGCCCAGTGCCTGCATGGTGGAGATTGGCTTCTGCCGATGCACACCCATCGACGATCTACCAGATACACAGCAGGATACCTCAAAAGTAAGAAGTAGCTTGCAGATATGTCAGCATGGAGCTATACCTACACTGAAAGGTTATTGGTAGAGATAGGTACAGAGCCCAAGAGTTTGGTCTGTCATTGTTCAACGCATGCCCCTCATTGACACTGCCCTACTTTATTAGTCATCTGCTCTGCTTTTGCCCTCAGCCGGGCACATGATTGGCTGGCAGCATCCCCAGCTCATACTCTTTTCCACCAATGGTCTGAGTTGCTATTTGTTTTCTGTACACACATCTGATACTGATCTAAGTGCTGAAGGCTTTCCATCCACTCATTATGGTAACACAACATCCTCAAAATACACACCCGCACGCACATGAGGCTTTGAAGTCCCCACATCTGAACAAGCAGGACAAGAAGGGTTGTGTTTTCCTGGTTCCTCTTATTTTTTCTTTAATGTACCTTTGCTAGCGACAAAGCCGTTTGATATGTGGCAGAGATGTGATGTGTTGTTTTTTTTCTTCTCCCTTAGCATTGCTGTTGTTTGCCAGCCGCTTCCCGATATGGAATTTGCACATGTTCAAAGCTGAAATAAACTATTAACTTTTTTTTTTCTTCCCCCTTTTCTTTTCTTGGAGCCGGATAAAGGCAAGGCTATAACAACACGGCATGCTTTCCTACAGCAGTCATGTGAAAACCATTACCAAGCACAAGCAGCACTTAACTTGTACCATATCCTCCAGTCAGCCCTAATAAAAAAGACACAAGAAATATGTACACACCACTAGATTTTTGTATGGAATCAATCCCTACTGCATTGTTAAGACAATAAAGTAAGTTTGGTGTTGGAGGAATGTGTATTTTGAATAGCTTCAGGCTTAACACCAGTGTAGGGAGACTTTTCTCTAGAAGTCTAGTTGAAATCCAGCCGTTTCAGAGGCACTAACTATTTACTTGTTATTTATATCGTGGCAGCAGGCAGAGAGCTGTGATCAGGGCCCTGTTAGTCCATGTGCTGCACATTTGCACACCCTAAGAGACAGCCCCTGACATGAAGAGATGAGAGTGATGCTGCCTCTCATGCACGTGTGATGAATCTGTTCATTGGATTCATCACGCATCCTATTGGACAGGACAGCCAAAGGTAGGATTGGGCTCATTTTACAGGTGGGTAATTGAGGCATGGGGAAATTAAATGACTTGTCTAATACCACACAGGAAATCGGCAGTAGACCCAAGAACTAAGCCATGGTTGTCTAAGCTTGGGGTCTGTGCCCTAACCACAAGACCACCCTTCCTCCACCGAAGTCAGTGTGAGCTGTCGCGACTCCCCACCTCTAACAATCCCCTGGCCAGTACTGAAGCACATTTATCAAAAAAACTCTTCCTGAGTACAATAGAAAAATGATCATCTTTCCACTCATTTTTTTAAATCATCCTATCCAATACAACTGAGAGTTATATCCCTGCTGTTAGCTGCCCAGAATGTCTCAGAAAAGACTTATGGCTTTGAGCAACCGAGCACGTTATCCAGAGATGTGTCCTTGCAGCTGATCTGCTACTCTGCCATAATTGCCTGTGTGCATACGTGCTCCTACTCCTTGGTAAGTGTGAGGTAGCTCACCACTTCCACTGACATCCAAAAGCTTGCAAACTTGGAGTTCATGCCCTAGCTCACCACGGGATGACTTGTTTGCGGGGCCATGCTTAAATTGCTGTATTCTGCATATTCTTTTAAATCTATTTCTACGGAATTGTTCAAAGTTTCCATAGGGGTATCCTTTCCTTTGTGTTGAGCTTGGTAGGTCTTTGTCATTAGGGAACTGGCAACCTGATGGATATTCGGTGGCTTGGGCCATGTGAATGAAGTTTGAGAGGTCTCAATTTAATTGCAGAGGACCAGTGTTCATATCACGTACAGAAATACCCATCATTACCCACTTACTCGCCCTCCGGAGGTCCCTTCCAGCCCGACTTTTCTATGATTCTATGATGGAGAGATGGAGGATCAGATGGAGCAGACAGACCTAGGAGAAGGTTTAGGTGTCCTCTCATTCCTCCAGGTAGTTCCCCTGAGCCCAGAAATGAAAACCTAAGTCATAAGCCATCTTGCAAAGGTTATCATTGGATAATATCATGGTTTCTGCTGGCACAGCAGAGATATGCTACCAATAATTCAACAGAGGATTGAAAGAAAATGGTCCTTTTTGATCCAGGTTAACTTGTGTCCCAGGAGGTTCATGTGCTTCAAAAAGCAAGGCTATTGCTTATTAGGTTTCGTAGATTTTTAGGGTTGGAAGGGACCTCAGTAGACCATCGAGTCTGATCCCCTGGCCTGGGTAGGAGGAGCGCTGGGGTCATATGCTTGTCTAGTCTCCTCTTAAAGACCCCCAAGGTATGGGCGAGCACTACCTTCTTTGGAAGCCCATTCCAGATTTTGGCAACCCTCACTGTAAAGAAGTTTTCCTAATGTCTAACCTAAATCCGCTCTCCGTCACTCTAAGGCTGTTATTCCTAGTAACCTCAAGGGGTGCCCTGGTCAACAGAGTCTCCCCTATAACTTACTGCCCCGCCCTGATGATTTTGTAGATGGCCACAAGATCCCATCTCCGCTTTCTTTTGCAGTGGCTGAAGAGATCCAGGTCCCTCAGTCTCTCCTCATTGGATTTAACCTGCAGGCCCTTTAACCATATGAGTAGCCCTCCTCTGGACCCACTCATGGTTACCCACATCCCTCCTGAAGTGCGGTGCCCAGAACTGGATGCAGCAGTCCAGCTGCGGTCTTACCAATGCCGCATAGAGGGGAAGGATCACCTCCCTGGATCTGTTCGTGATGCACCTGCTAATGCAGGAAAGAGTGTGGTTGGCTTTACTTATCACTTCATTACACTGATGACCCATGTTCATTCTGGAGTTGACTATGACTCTGAGATCCCTTTCTGGTGCTGTGCTGCTCAGAAAGTCGCCTCCCAGTCTGTAGGTGTGCCGGTGAGTTTTTTTCTTCTTAGATGCAGCACTTTGCACTCATCTTTGTTAAACTGCATCCTGTTCTGTTCTACCCCCTTTCGCAACGTGGCCAAATCTACCTGAATCTGCTCCCTGCCTTCTAGTGTTTGCACTTTGCCCCAGAATTTGGTGTCCACCATGAATTTGGACAGAGTGCTTTCCACGCCATCATTCAAGTCTTTGATGAAGATATTGAGAAGCACTGGTCCAAGGACCAAACCCTGGAGAACTCCACCACCCACATTTTCCCATGTTGAAAATGACCCATCCACCACCACCCTCTGGGTGCATCCCATAAGCCAATTCTCCACCCACCTCACCCTGTAATAATCTACATCACAACTGCTTAATTTATTTGTAAGAATGGGATTCAACACTGTATCAAAGGGCTTTTTAAAATCCAAGTAGATGACATCTACCTCAGCTCCTGCATCTAAACCTTTTGTGACCTGGTTGTAAAAAGAAACAAAGTTAGTCAGGCAAGATCTACCTGCTATGAAGTCATGGCTTTCATAGCAATGTAGAAACTTAAAAAATGAGGGCTGAAAGGGACCTCCAGAGATCACATCTAGTCCAAACCCCTGCTCCAAGCAGGACCAGCCCCAACTAAATCACCCCAGCCAAGGCTTTGTCTACCCGAGTCTTAAAAACCTCCAAGGATGGGACTGCACCACCTCTCTGGGTAACCTTCCTTGAAAAAGAAAACACTTTTCCATGCCCACAAGTGCGAGAGGAGAACAACATTGTGAACCATCTAATGATAAAGGCAGCATACTGCAACATGTGAACATCCTCTGGATGAACCTCCTTTTACTCTGGATTCAATGGGAAGTAAGTGGCCTTAATACCACACAGGAATGGTGCTAAAGTGCAATTTAAGAAAGTGGGCATGTTTTGTTCCTGGAAAAAAACCCAATAAAGTTTGGAGTTATTATTAGTCTTGTGGTAGTGTCTGAAGGCTCACACTGAGGCCAAATCCCTGTTGTGATAGATATTTTACCCCTGCTCAAACAATTTCTGGTGGTCTGAGTGAACCAGCCAAGTGAAGGTTGGAAAACAAAGCAAAGCCAGAGAGAGAGGTTATGATTTTGCTTAGGGTCACCCAGGATGTCAAGAAACATGGTGTAGACCCAAAACAGAGAGACAAACATCTTGCAGCAGGTGTTTGTACTGGTCCTAAGACAGCATCTCTTTTTGGGCTACATCTTCACGGTGGAAGAAGAAAGAAGAAATCATTAGCATTTCAATGTCTATTTTTCTGCTTTTTCCAAAAATCCCTCTGTGGAATGATCATAGGGCCCTGTTCCTCCAGACCTCCTAGAGATACTGTATTAGGGGAAAAGTAACAAAGATTGGACAATCCTGGACAAGAGACAGGTTACAATGGATTCCACGTGTCTGTGTGTGACTGTTACACACACACCACATCCTTCACACTTCCTGTGATGCTGCCTCTCGAGCACATGTGAAGAATCTGCTAATCAGAGCAACATGAGTCTTATCATGACACTGAAGTGGAGACATGGGCCCAGAGCCTCTTCTTTGCCAACTAGGAGCACGAGGCAGGAAAGCTATGGGTAGAATCAGGAAGTGACCTGGCACTTGCAGAAGCAACACAGCAGAGAGGGTGGAGAAGTCGTCAAGGCACTGTACATGGGGAAGGAGACAACAGGAGGTGGGGAACCATGCATGACACAGGGTGTCACTACTGGATATTGCAAACTCAGTTTCAGCTCTTTGCAGGATTTTAGTTTCTTCCCCTCTATTCAGCACCGGTGGGGGTCACATCTGGAGTCCTGTGTTCAGTTTTGCTACCCACCCCCTACAGAAAGGATGTGGACAAATTAGAGGGCAGCAAAAATGGTGAAGGGGCTGGGCAACATGATTTCAGAGCAGAGGCTGAAGGAACTGGGCTTATTCAGTCTGGAGAAAAGACTGAGAAGGAATTTCATAGAAACCTTCACCTCCCTGCAGGGGGTTGCAAAGAGGATGGAGCTCAGTGGGGGCATATGATAGAACAAGGAGCAATGGGCTCAAGTTGCAGCAAGGGAAGTTTAGGTTGGATATTAGGAAAAAAACCCTCTCTCATTAGGAGGTTAGTAAAGGTCTGAAACAGGTCACCCAGAGCAGTGGTGGACTCTCTATCCTTGGAAGTTTTTAAAATCCAGCTAGACAAAGCCCTGGCTGGGATGATCTAGATGGGGATGGTCCTGCTTTGAGCAGGATGTTGGACTAAATGACCTCCTGAGGTCCCTTTCAACCCTTGTTTTCTATGATTCTATGATTTTAGGGGAAATAGCTGAGATTGGGCAAGAAAGTTAAGTGGGGGGGTCTCACTGAGTCATCCCACACATTGGTTTTGGCTTGGAGACATGCAGGCTCCTATTTGTATCATAATATCATAGTGCGTAGGGTCAGAAAAGACCTAAACAGATCATCAGGTCCGACCCCCCTCCCCGGGCACGAATGGGTGTCAAGGTCATATCAGCCCAGCCAAATATCTGTCCAGCCTCCTCTTGAAGACCTCCAAGGCAGGGGAGAGCACCACCTCAATTGGGAGCCCAGTCCAGAACCTGGCAGCCCTAACCATGAAGTAATGCCTCCTGATGTCCAGCCTGAACTTTCTCTCTAACAATTTGTGGCTGTTATTCCTAATGTAGCAGGCTTGCTTTTTGGAGCTTGGGTTGAGTCCCAGGCTTGAAATCTTGCTGTTTTGATTGGTGCAGCCCATCCTTATGTGCTTGTACAGGGCCTAAAATAAGCTATGGGACACTTTGGTTCCTAATATAATGGAACCCAAGGCCACATATTTGGTTTTTCTGCCTTTCTCTCTGAATCCAAGAGGTAGCTGGTCTTGTTTCTCTAATCTAGATCAGGAAGCTCTCCAGGATATACTCGGGGAGGGATATTAATGGTAGAAAACAGGCCAAAAACAGGCCAAAAATGCAATGGTGAACAAATGCCTCTTTAGAAGCTATTCTTTTCCAGTGCATGTTAGAGCACCCGTGAGGCTGCTCAAACTGGGCCCTGCCAGTCCTGGCGATTAAAGGGGTCAGGAATTACACCCTGAAGCTATGAAGTCGTCTGAATGAAAGTCCCACTATATAAGTGTCTATGAATGCTTTTGGTCTTGGTGAATTGGTATCATTCTACAAAAAGAAAATGTTTCAGTGAAACATTCCCAATTTCCTTTATTAGGAGTGCTGGCAAATAGACTGAAGACTCTTTGAAGGCCTGAAAACCGTGGGTTATTGTAGACCCCCTACGGACATCATTCTCTTCTTGCTTACATTGTTGCATGCTGACCTATCTCCACTGACTTCAGCACGTCCAGTTTCTCCATGTTTAAGGCCCCTGGGTGCAGAAGAACACACACGAATAAAAACTGTTCCTATAGAAAACACACTATGATTTGGGATTTGTTTCTTGAGCATAACTACTCTTTTTTTTTTTGTATCCTCTACTACCCTGATTCCCTATTACAGATTTTCATCAGCACAGATGGAGAGGCCATCAAACCCGCATGGAGGGCAGGTCACTTGAGTGCTACCATGAGTGCTGTTCCCACCTAATGAGGGATGCTTGGGTCTTACACTCCCAATATACACTGAGCAGAGGGAGAATCAGAGGTCAAAGAATTTATTTGCCGTGCTAATGCTTTGTCTTAATGAAGAACAAAGGAAGCAGATGACTGACAATATTGGATATGTGAGAACAGTGCTTTTTTGTAAACAAAATATGTTTCCCAGATTCCCAGGGAGGTGTCAGTGGCTTCTTAAATGGTTCGGATTTAGATCTGTATCTATCTGGTATTGTAAACCCCACAGGCAAATTTCACAAGCTCTCTTGGTCCTTCACCCTCCACAGTGCCTTCTTTATACGCCTCTATCTTGCTTCGTTTCTTCTTGTCCTGGGAACATCTGGCGGCAACACTCTGCCTGGAGCCTGAGCTCATAAATGGTACATTTTCTTCCTTCTGATTAAAACACTGCCTCTTGATAATAAAATTAAAGCAAAACTCATTCACAATCCCCTGAAGGGAAAACATCCCTTAATCAACCCGTCAAGCTGCTTTCATGTTTAAAATTAATTGATTCTGGAAAGTTTTTCAAATACGTAAATAGTTTAATCAGGGAAAGAAAATAGCAAGAGAGAGAGAAAAGAATGAGACTGGAAAATTGTTGTGGTAAAGTGAATAATTTGTATCGTGACCCAAGGCAGCAGGCAAAAGGCTGATGAGTCAGACATGAGTGGACAAAGCCAGTGGAAAAAAATGTAGACCCCAAACTTAGAACAGATAACAGATCATCACTACAGGACACCTAGGAGGAGAGCTGGTAGGGTATTTTCCAAGGAAACAGAGCATTTCTGGAAAATGCCAATTCACTGAGTTCAAATGGTTTTGTCCAAAACTATTCAAGGTCAATTAACTTTTGTGGACTCCAAGGCAGGGTTCCCACAAAGACCTTCCTGGCTTCCTTTCAAATTAACCCATGGCTAAAGTCCTGGTTTTGGGCCATACCTACCAGGCAGAATGCCTCAGGATGGGGGATCCTTGGATGCTAGGGTCATTGGACTGATGACCCTAGCATCAGGAAAAATACTCCAGATGTACACACCCCTGGCTTCTAGGTTTGTTCTAGGAAGACACGCCAATATTTCCCAGGCTTTTTATGCACTGGGCAACCTGAAAATCCTATGGCCCCAGCTCCAACCAGAAATGTTAACATGGTATGCCAGGCAGTTGCTTCATGAAGTGCTCAAGAACATCTATTTCATGAAGCACCTGCAACCTTCTGGGACCCACTTATTTCAGAAACAGTATATGTTGGTGTTTTTGGAAGGAAATGCTCTCAAAATCTCTTGTTTATGGGAAATTCCAAAATCTGGGGGGAGGAAGCAGAATGGGAGGTCAGTCCAATTCATACCTGAACCAAATGAAGAAGAAGAAGAGGAAGAAGAAGTAGTAGAGGAAGAAGAGGAGGAGGACGAGGGGGAGGAAGAAGAGGAAGAAGAAGATTCCTGGAAATCCTATTTCTGGGCTGGCACCAAGAAGGACTCTTTTCAGTGGAAGATAGAAGAGGGAAAAGTCAAAATGTAGGGTGAAGCTAAGGTCAATCCTCTAATAGTGCAAACTAATATAATTTCCGTGACTTCCTGGAGCCCTTCTGATTTTACAGGCAGAAGTGGGGCCCGGCCCATTCCTGATGGAAAACTGCTTAGATTAATAATGAATATTGCACTAAAGCCTAGAGGCTCAGGTGGGGATTTGGGCAGAGTTGTTCTCAGGACTGTATAAGCACACACAGAAGGACAGTTATTGTTCAAAAGAGTTTACAATCTAAGCGGACATAATAGACGAAACATGTCCAGAGAAACCGAGGGGAGGAGAGGAATGGTCACTTGCTCCTAAATCCCCCAACAAGTCAAGAAATGCCTGAGATATTGTCACTCGTTGGTTCCCTCTTTGGCTGGGACATAGATGAAATGGGCTTGAGGGATGAAGGAATTATAGAAACTTAAATAGAGGGGTCATCCTTCTAGGCTCAGTTTGAGGCCTAGTACAGCATTTATTAAAGCCTACCAACTTCACTTGTCAGTGGAATAGGCCCAGGGTGAGGTGAACCTAGAGCAGCTTCTACAGAATAAAATGGAAAAAAAAAATCCAACTCCAGCCTGCTGGTCATTTTTTTTGAGCATTTTCTAGTAGGTCCTGGTTTTGATTGTTTGGTAAATGTTATGAAAACAGCTGTTTCTCTCCTATTTGGCCAGTTCTCCATTTGATCCTGGATCAGACCAGACATAAAGGAGAAAAGAAATGTCTTATTAAGATTTAGGGCAACAGAAAAATCCTTATTTTATCTACAGGGGTCCACTCACAGAGAATCGTGGCCAAGCCCTGTCAGATGTCTCAATCATTTTATTTTACGGAGGTGCTCAGGCTTGAATGCGGTGGTCTGGAAGGATGGAAATTACTCCGTGCAATGGACTAACAGAATAATCATGCATTGCTCAAGACAGACTGCCAGTATTACTGTAAATTGTGCTTTGGCTTGATTTTTTTTTTTTTGGATGAAAAGCAAATTTAATATGGCAATTTTGGCAGAATAAAACTATTTGCAAAATCAAATTGGATTCTGCAAATTGTTTTGGTCAAGAAAGAAGAGGAAAGATCTCATAATATTTCATTTTGACTTTTTCAACTTGAAACGGTTGTGAAAAAAATGAAGCGTTCTGTTTTCACATTTTCAAGCTGACACTTCTCAAGTTTTTCTTTTTCTTTAAAAATGATCCAGTTGCAAAGAAGAAAAGTAGGTTAAATGACCCAAAATGAAGCAAAACACTTCCTGGGGAAGGGGTTTAAATAACACATTTCAGGCTGACCTCAAAGTATTTTGCTCAACTCCACTCGATTTAGTGTTGTTTACAAATTTCATGAACTGTGTTACCAACAGCAAAGATTTTAAACCAAAATGGCCCTATATTAGATTCTCATACCAAATACCAGAGACCCCAGCTCAATACGTGAATAAGCATCATTTTCTTTTGTTCTACCATCCATTTTCAACCTACCTGACATCATGCAATGCTCTTAGAGGGAAGAGAGAGAAACCCTGAGATATCTGAAGACAGGAGCTGACAAACTATTGTCCATGGGTTGGATCCAGCCCATGAAGAGATCTGATTTTGCCCTTGAAGGTCCAATCCAGCATGGGGGATTGGTGTAACAGAGTTGTAACTTAACACTTCCACTGAATCTGTGCTTCCCTGCTGAGGAGGTGTTGGAGAACTGGCCATTTTTGAGAAGAGGAGAGGGGACTTGTGGTCTACAACCATGGCCTGGTCACAAGCTCCAGCCCACAGTGGTAAAAGGTTGCTGCATCCTACCTTTAAGGCTATTTCTGATAGTAGCAGCATGCTAAAACAAGGAGGGAAAATTGAAGAAATATTTTGGAGACAATGAACTGAGAACAGTCACGGAGAACTAAGAAGATATCACTGAAGTGAACTGTGTGGGGAACAAGTATGGGTCATCAAGCAGTTTCTAAATCCCCTGTACGGAACAGACTGAACATTGTTCACAGTGTTGATTGATATTTCTCTATTTGTGGATGAACAACCCATTCAACACCATCATCTCAAGCCCTCATTACAACTGCACAAGGTCAGATGTTTTACACAAAACAGAAGGGAGCAGGACAGCACCACGTGCAGGGCAGCTGCGATGCATGGGCCAGTGATAATGATGGCATCATGCCCAGCCACTGCTGTGGCAGCAGCTGGTTTTGCACTGCTCCCCAATAAAGGACTGGATAGACTTGTGGAAACCAGATGTCCTGTTAATTCAGAAGTCTTCCAACTCATACATACTAAAATGCACCATCGCAGATGTTGCATGCCCATAAGATGATCACCTGGCTCAGGAGAAAGATATAAAGGCCAATGACTATCAACTCATAAGAAGAGAATTAGAAAGAACACAGAAAGGAAAGACTTTTGTAATATCAAATATCAGAGGTTCCCTAGGGCTTCTGCCCATGACCCAAAAGTCACATTGATAAGGTAGATATTTCCATCAATATCCAGTCTTCAAAAAGTAACAGTACCCTGACTTCTGAGGATCTGGCTGATCCTAAGCTCAAGAAGTGCATCCAAGTCATGGGTGTACACCCTAGTCTATGAGATGGTGATAAGAATTCACCAGAAACATTTATTATTGATAAATTATTACTCAACCATATTTATGATTCCAGAGTATGCTTTTGCCATATCTAAAGGTGCGATGCCAGACTGAGTTGATATCTGAGGCAGCACTGAATTTGCTAACTTGAGCACGGATAACAATATACCTGTGACACCAGGGACCTCGCACCCATGGCATTCAGCAGGTTTTTGGGTAAGTTTTTGCGGCCTGTGCTGAGCTGTGCTGTTGTCCTTTATAGGTGAAGATGACAGCAGCGAGCAGGAAGGGTTGGGACAGGGGGGGAAGAAGAGAAAAGAAGTCGAAAAGGAAAAAAGGGAGAGGGCAAAAAGAGAAAAGAAAGAGAAAGGAGTGGGGTGGGGGCTAGGTCGCGTGGCTACGTAGGTGGCTTATAAGCCCAATTTTTGCCTTGAACAGTCTGCTGCAGCAGAGGCAGGAGGGCGATGAGGACTGGGTACGAGAGCTTTTCGTTTTCCTGGCCACACAGTTTTTCATTGCTTCTGCCAGGCGTTGCTGCTCAAAAGCCAGGGCTCTGTTCTGGACTGATGACCTCCAGGATGGATGGTCATGAATGATTTGCTCCCATGATTCTGGGCCAATGCCAAAACTCTTTAGGGACACCTTTAGGGTGTCCTTGTCCTGCTTCTTTGGTGTGCCATGAACCCGTACTCCATTTGACTGTTTGCTGTAAAAGATTTTCTTTGGTAGGTGAGTGTCAGGCATCAGTAGGGTGTGGATATTGGGGAGAGCTGATCTTCCAAGTACCTCATGTCTGCAATCTTGTGCTGTCAGTTGATTTTTAGTATCTTTCGGAGGCAGCACAGGTGGAAGTAGTTCAGTTTCTTGGCAGGATGCTAGTAGATGGTCCAGGTTTTGCAGGCGCTAAGGAAGGTTGAAAGAATGATAACTTTGTATACCTTCAGTTTCATTGACTTTCCAATGCCTTTGCAGTCCCTGACCAACTTACAGAGTCTGCTGAAGGCCATGCTGGCTTTCGCTAGTCTTGCGTTGACTTCATCGTCAATGTGCACAGCATGGGAAAGCATGTTGCCTAGATAGACAAACTTGACAACCATTGACAGTGGTTGACCTTTTACTAAGGCATGTGGTTCCTGGGATGTTGTGTCAGGTGCAGGTTGGAACACCACTTCAGTCTTCTTTGTGTTGATATTGAGCCTGAAGTTGTCACAGGCTGACGAGAGAAGGTCCATGACTGTTGCATGTCAGCCTGTGAGCCTGTGCATAACACACAGTCATCAGCAAAGAGGAAGTCATGAAGCATGGCTGTCTGGAGTTTGGAGCTCACTCGGAGCCTCCACAGGTTGAAGGTGTCTCTGTCAAAACAGTACCTGATCCCCATACCAAAGTCATCATCTTGGAAGGCATCCAAAGACATGGCAGAGAATACAATGCTAAAGAGGGCAGGTGCTAGCACACAGCCCTGCTTGGTGTCATGTGTGATTGGAAAGGGGTCAGAGCATCCGCCATTCATAAAGACGCATGCCATCATGCCATTGTGGAACTGTTGAACTGTATTGATGAATTTTTCAGGGCATCCATACTTCTTCACGATTTCCTAGAGGCCTTCACAGTTCACCATGTTGACGGCTTTGGCTAGATTGACAAACATGAAGAGAAGGTCAGTGCTCTGTTCTTGGCACTTTTCTTGAAGCTGCCGGGCTGCAAACACCGTGTCGGCAGTTCCACGTCTTTCTCTGAAGCTGCGTTGACTCTCAGGCAGTAGGTCATTTAGATGGTCAGTCAGCTGGAGGACTTTCATGAGTATCCTGCCGGCAGTTGAGAGGAGGGAGAGGGTCCTGTGTTGGTCACAGAGTTGGCGATTTCCCTTCCTCTTGTACAGGTGGACGATGGAGGCATCCTTGAATTCTTGAGGGACTACCTCCTGCACCCACAGACCGTGGAAGATCTCCATTAGCTTCTCCGTGAGGCTGTGACTGCCTGATTTATAGACCTCCACTAGACTCGTGTCAGCTCCAGGAGCTCTGTCAGTATAAAAACAACTGCAGTCACATCATTGACTTGAATATAGGCCCACCATCATGCTACATGCTGTTTCTTTGTCAGGTCTTCAACCTATTTCCTTCTGCCTTGCAATAGTGAACACACAGTTCAATTAAATCAGCAGTCGGTTTCAGAGCTAATACCACATTGACTACTATAGGATAGTTTTTGTTTCTGGATCATGATCCCCCTTTGCAAAGTATAAAAGAATTAAGTCTTTGGAGAGTCCAAGGAAAGAATATCGCAAATTGATCCTTGTGCTAGGTGATTGTCTTAGCATGTCACCAGCCCTAACAG
>JAGPOW010000261.1:258297703-258319957 GCA_030014935.1 Caiman crocodilus | reverse complement strand
CATACACCCTTTGCCAGGTGGAGGGAGCTTCTGCAGATGGTCTGTGACCTTCCTGGACGGACTAGAAAAGAAGCCAGAGGCCAATATGCAAGCAAGAAGCCTTGTCTGCCTATGCCCTTAGACCAACACAGCTACAACCTATACCCCAATCTCCACTGGTGCTCAAGGATCCACCCACGCCCTTCTGAAGAGATATGTATGACAGCAAGAAAAAAACAAATCTTCACGTTTGGGTTTTTCAAGCTTGAGCCTGGGAAATTATTTTGGCCAATGCTGGTTTCTGAGTTGTTTTGAGCAGGAAAATAAATGTATTTTCAGCCCCCACAGCTGCCTCCCCCTACTTCGGGAAATATTTGTGAGTGAAGGTATTTGCTAGTGGAAGTAGGGATTAAT
Organism: Caiman crocodilus; assembly: GCA_030014935.1. Lineage (NCBI taxonomy): Eukaryota > Metazoa > Chordata > Crocodylia > Alligatoridae > Caiman > Caiman crocodilus. The sequence continues at coordinate 258,319,564 of JAGPOW010000261.1, read as the reverse complement.
CAAGTGGGCTGGAGGCAGGCGAAGAACTAGGCAGTCTGCGTTTGCAAACGGTCTTTGAGTACAAATGCTCCTATCACAGCAAAACAGGAGTGCTGCCAAACCACAGAGGTGGCCAACCAACCAACTTCTTTTTCTGGTCTCGCTCTCCTTCTTTCCTGGTATAACCGAGCATGCCCACCTCTGGAATACACTGAGTTTCCTATTACTTGCCAAGCAAGCTTTACGCAGAAAAGTCCTGTTATGCGCTATGTTCTGGAAAGGGACTCCAATATCCAGTATAAACAACAGGGCGGTTAATGCTGTTACTGGATCTGACTGGTAACTAAGAAGAATCTCAAACTGGGACAGCTTGGTATCTGCCGGGAGTATTTTGGAGGTTCGATTTTGGTTTGGAGCCGTTCCAGAAGTTTAGGTCCTTATCCAAAACATCTTCCAGTGCAGCCAAGCCTCGCCGGTCTGGAACTAAAACTAGAAATCTCACAAGATCAGGCTTACTTAATATCTAGTGCTTCCTACGCCCAGGTCATAAATGCAATTGGAACAGGCTCTCTTGCTATTTCTGGGCTTCCTTGTGATCCAGGAAGGCATGCGAATATCTTTTTGCACAGGGCCAGGATCTGGATTTTGCTGTAAGGAAGAAAATGTTGCAGCAGATCAGAGTTGAAAACACCTAGGTACAGCATTGGGAAAGGTTATTTTAATTAATCTGATGGACTGGTAGCATTTGACACAGTAAATTTTTCCCTATGGAAGTTCCTGCCTCTCTGAGCCAGTGAGACTTCAATGGTGATGTCGCATGCTCAGCTTGGCACTTACTAAGTCCTGGTCTACTTCAAGCAAATGCATCTTCAAACAGTTCAAAACACACTATATGCCACCATGGCATTGTAAAGTTGCTCCCTGTCAGGCCAGGGTTAGCTAATAAACTAATTTGAATATGTACTAGAAGTGACTACATAACATACTAACTGTAATGCTTCCCAATATTTCAATGGTTTCCAAGTAAATGCATGATTACACACTTAGGTACTAACTTTAATGAAAGGTAACATTAAGGCTACATCAAAAAGTCGGAGGCTGAATCATTTCAATCTGCAGGTCAGTTTAAGATGCATAGAGTGAACTGATCACGAAGTGAACACACATTCACTTTTGATTCCAGAAATGCAGCCCCATGCCGGCAGTGGGCCAGGCCAAGCGCTGGAGGGCACTAGAGCATGTCTTCCTGCTTTGCTGGAGTGGATAGCTTGGGCCAAGACTAGCCTGCCTACCCTGCAATGGGGGTTCTGTGGAGTGGGTGCAAAGCATTTTGGGATGCTGGAGGACTGTAGGTGCAGACAAAAGAGCAGCTCTCCACTGTAACTCATGGCAGGACCCACCATCAGTTATAATGATCCACTAGAACTAATACAAGTTTCCTGTTGGGTCCCAGGGCTTGGGGAATTGAGCTGCTGCTCAGAGAGGCTACAAGCCTGAAGCTGCTCTCTCCTAGCAATGACCCTCCCTCTTCCCAGCCCCAGCACTGCTTTCAAGATGGGAGTAGAGAAAGGGAGTGGAGGGAGCTCCATTTGGGGGTCTCTATTCAGCACTGGAGGGTGCGGTGGGGGGGTGAATTGGAGCCCCCTCACTTTGGAGGAGGCTCCAATTCACTTGCCCCACCCTCTAGGGCTGGCTGAAAAAAACCCAGACCAAATTCCCTCTGTTCCCTTTCCCTACTCCCATTCTGAAAAGAGCACCAGGGAGGTAGGCACAGACCCAAGTTACTGAAGGTACTCCGTTTTAGAGCATCTGCAGTGGGGGTTCAGATTTTCATGGGATTGGGCCCTTTTACAGCACTCTGCAGCCATGCACTTCTGTTTGGTCACAGCTGTAGAGTGCTTTCAGATTGAGCAACATGTATATGTATGATTTCACTTGAATCTGGAGGGGAATCTGGGACGGAAGTTCAATGAACTAATTTAACCTAAATCAGTTAAGTCTGATACTATATCTATCCAAGTTTATCTTAAACCAGTTTTGGCCAAGTTGAAAGTGGTCTATGTGCACTGAACTTCTGTTATGTTACAGATTTGAACCAGCTTCCAATCACTTGTATCACTTGGTGTGTAAATGCGTTTATATATAGTAGGTGCTATTATAGCATTTGGCTATTGTGTGTTATGGGAGCCCATTTGTGTGGGGGAAAAAGTGACCAGGGGATGAAACTGAGTTCTGGAGTACGCACAACACATTCCCGTGCTGTAACTATCAGGGATGACTGAAAGTTACTACCCATTTTCCATGGTCTTGGCCTAGGCCTTGAATTCGAAAGACTTACTGTGTATTAGGGCTGTGTGTTCTGTGACTGCTCCACTTTTCTTACACAGTGAAGTCAACTGACTACAACGCAGACAAAGTGAACCTCTACCGTTCCTTCTACATACTAGCATATTGTGTCTGTACCTTCACTTCTGGAGAGGGAACTCTACTGAGCAACTCCCCACCATATCCTCAGCTTCCAGAAAGCCCTTTGGAGCCTCTTAAGGCCAGGCATCCTCATGCTCTTCTCCTAGCCCTTGTGGCATCATGGTTTTATTTTCCAGTTTAGTTGTATCTCAGTGTGGCCTGATTGGAGATTTCTTGCTTGGCTCTGAACCTACCCTTGCATGCTTAGGGGGATGCACGTCTGAAGACAGAAGGAAAGAAACAAGGGGTTGCTTAGAAGGTCTGTCTGAATGCCTTTGCAGACTCTGTCTTCTGTTCAAGTAGGCAGACCAGGTGGAAGAAAGCCAGAGCTGTAGAAATCTCTTGCCCTTCCAGGCATCAGGACTGAACAGGCAGTACCCAATATGATTGCCACAGAGAAATGTCATTTCTGCTGTCTCTCTTGCCCCAGTGCTCAACCCACATGTCAAGCGTTCTTTCCCATTGTACAATGGCCAACTCTTGTGAAGACCATTTACTCAGGGAGCTCCTGAGTCAGTCCCCCATCCTAGATCTCAAAATCCCTTGGGATCTGTTCCAGGGACATCAAGTCCCTGTATTTGAACCACCGAAGGAAGGACAGCTGGTGAAAGGAAATTAGGGTTGGATTTCCTGTTGCTAGTTTTCATAAGATGAGTTCTGAGGGCCTGGACCAATTTAGCTCTGCTAAGCGAATTGAGAAAAGGGTGGGTCTTTGCAGCATTGTTACTTGGTGTGGGCTGGATGGGTGGGAAGTCATACTGAAATCATGATAGTCTCCTGATACCCTTCCCACAATCCCCTTGAGGAATAGACAAGTTCTTCTGCAACTGATCTAAATAACCAGGAAATAGTTTTTGGACAACTCAGTCCAGGGAGCCATTGGGAAGAACATTAGATACAGGTGGGCAAGTGCAGAAACCAGGAAAACCAGTAGAACAGGTAAGGTTGTATTGTAGGAATTCTAGATGAATTGTGCCATGTAGATCTACTCCCTTTCAAAGCAATGCTACACTTACTGCTCTGGTGTCAACAGATTAGGCACAAATATATGAGACCATAGCCACAAATTCTCCTCTCACCCATTGAAGTGGTCCCTACATTTGATGGTGTTAGTGCGCGAGGAAAGTTGCTTTGCTGCTTGAAGTCTGTGTTGTACAACCCATCTCCACCCGTTCTTCCCGTTCGATCTGCCACCTCCATTCAGCGTTCCCGTAGACAAGAGCTGTCTGCTTTAGTACTGACCTACCTACCGAAATAACACAGAGGTTTTCCATTATTGTTGTGTACAAGCAATGTGTAGAATTGAAAGCATTCACTCCTCACAACTCCCTTTGAAAGTCGGGAAGTATTGTCATAGGTTTTGACAGGAGTATGTACCAAGACACTCAGCGTTGTCAAAACTGATAGAAAGAAAAAAAAACTCTAGGCACTTGCAAATCTTTAGTCTCAAAAATGGAGGTGGTAAGGGAGTTTGGGTGTCTCCAGCATTAAGCAGCAGCTGAGAATCTACATTTTGGGGCAAAGTGGGATTCAAGTGTCTAAATCCTCTGGGCTTATTTGACTTTCCTAAGGTTATAGAGGGTACCTATGGCACATCAGAAACTTGAACCCAGATCTTCCAGTCCTTGGCAAGTACTCTAAGCATGGGACACTCCTTATGAATGTGGCGGCACAGAATCAGCAACAATGGGGCCTGATCTTCATGTGAGACTTCGAGCTACGCCCATACTAAGAAAACCAACACCGCTTTTATCTGGAAAAAAAAAAGTCTCCGGGGCTCTGGCACTTTTCATCATCAATAAATTCACAGAAAGGGGAAAGAAAAAGAACAAAAAAAAAGTCAATACAGCTTCCCACCCCACCTCCTTTGGTTATAAAAAGGTAATGACTATGAATTAGAGCTCGAGCATATAAATGAAAGTCTTCAGCGTGGAGGAGCTGATAGAAATTTTAAGCACATTAAGATTTTGCTCTGTCAGCTTCTCTGGGATCAAATTTTGTCATGGGATTACTGTATCGCTTTAGGCTACGAAACAATGCAAACAATTGTTGGGGAAAGAAAAGCTGGACCGGCTTTCTGACCTGCGCTGAATGTTATTCAGTGAATAGGGGAGGCTGAAGGGAGGCTGCTGCTTGTAAGACTAAACATCACTAATTTAACCCCTAATTTAACCCCAACGCATGCTGAAATCAGTGGGACTTTTCCCTATTGAGTTTGATGGGATTTGAAACATGCCTTGCATCCTCTTACTGAAGGCAACGGCCATTCTCCAAGGGTTTGGGGCAGTTCTGCTGTAGGGGTGTGGGGCGTGTGTCCAAATATTGCTCTAATTTACCTCTCCCAAACCAGGAGCAATTAGAACCTGTTTCTAGCACTGGATCTTTGACAAGGCACAGATGGCCGCTTAGTTAGCACAGATCCTCATTTTACACCAGTTGGTTGAATTTTTCCAGAGATTTCACTCATGTTACCCCCTTACACTCCCCTCAACCTCCCCTAGGAAGTGCTCTGTCTCTTAATTTATAATTCTGTTTAAATAACCAAGCCAATCCATTCAGTTCAGTTGGGGGCTCAGTTAAGAAACCTCACTTGGCTCTTTCTTCAAACCTCTTTTTTATAGGCTTCAATGGACTTTTTTTGTTCAACTTTTTTACTTTAAATTTGACACTTCAAGGAGAGTTGGTCTTATTAGCAACCTTCAGACAAATTCTATCAATTTCTAGGTAGGAAAAAAAAAATATGATCTGCCATTAAAACTATTTGGCAGCCATGCTTCCATCCTTGGAGCTCTGTCAAAGGTGTAGCAGGGAATAAATGTACCCTGGGCCCTGATCTCTCAGTCTTCTCCCTTCTCCTCCTGCCTTCTCAAGTGCTGGCAGAGAAATGAGAGAGAACAGAGGGCAGGGCAGTGTCATGGAGTGCAAAGCATTTTGGGAATTGTCCTCTAGACTGGCAGTGGAGTGTGCTCTTTCCTGGGGAAGCTCACTCCACTCTTTGCAGTTGATGGCAAATAGTGGAGGTTGTTTCTCCTCCAATCCCCTGAAGCAGGAGTAAATTCCACTGTTCATTTATAAAACTAAAATACCCAGAATACCTTGCATTCTGTGCTGTACATTGTCTGTGCTGGCAATGTGTGCACCAGTGAGCAGTGAGATGAGCAGGAGTCCCAGCGTGAGGTGCTCCCATGCTTTCTTGCTGGTGCTCCTCTCTTGAGGTGGCACCTGGGGCACATGCCCTCTTCATCCATCCCCCATTGTGCTGCTGGTTTCTGCTACAGTTGAAGGCCTCTCGTCTTCATCACTAGAGGCTCAAGGAAGCTTTTGTGAATTGCAATAGAAGGATGGAAGGATATTTATTGACTTGCTTGGGAGCTGGACTGTATTTGATATCCTTCTCAGCTTAACGTGGGTTTTGCTCTTTGTGTTTGGAAATAAGACTCGGTGGGGAAGGAGCCTGGACATAGTCAGACTGGGACGCCCAGCTGTTGGGCACATCTTGGGCCTCACTTCTTGGCAACATCCCAATGTTTGGAGCCTTCATGGTGATCTGTTGCTTAGTAAAAGAAGAATGCGCTCCAAATCTCATGACTTTGTAAAACTGGGTGAGAAGTGTCATGAGAACGGACTCTCTGATGACATTTCCTGGACCTCACGCTTCTTTTGGTCAGGCTGGAAATTCCCGTCCTGTGTTGTCTTGGCACTTCTGTTTCCGATCCTGGCTAGAAAGAAAAATATTGCATTGGATTTAAACACCAGCAACCTTTTGTGTACCTCAAACAAGTTTCTCCCTGGGTTTGGACTGAATTTTTGGTGAAGGGTCAGGTTGCGTCTGGATTGCTCTGTGCCAGCTTACCCGGCTATTGTTTGAATGGCTGGAAGAGTCAGCTGGATAGCTTTCATTAAGGGCGATGGTTCCAACCCTGCGTCAAAGTAGCAAGGATGGAAAGTTTGCAAGGTTAGTTTCAGATGTAGAGGTTCCAGTTTGACCGCCGTCCAGGAATTTGCTAGCATTTGCATAGAATTTAAGGCTCTGGTTTAATTCCTGTACTGCTGAAAATTGGTATTTTGTCCAAACTGAGGTCCTGTGCCACACATGAAGCTCAGAGATAGGTGGTGGACACCGTGGTCAAGGGATCTTCACTGCCTCATTTCAGTGTTGCATATAGTATGTCACCTAAGCACATGTGCTCTTCTGGTGATGCGCTGTCGTTGTTGCTGTGATACTCAACCGGGGCACCGCAGCACCCTGGGATGCCTGGAGATCCTTTTAAGGGTGCCACAACGTGCCGTACAATGTTAAGCACTGCTAGGTGTGCAAACATGATTCAAAAATTAAACCTGGTTCTTCAAATAGGAATTGATAGTTTTAAAAACAGTCTGACCCGCTGGGGGTTTCCTGAGCTTTTTGCAACAGGAAAAAAAAAGCTTTATTAGTTTTATTCAGTCAAAAAAGGAGTGAAAATGAAGCTGGTATTTTCTGAGAGGTGCCTCACATCTAAAAGGAGGAGAAACTCTGCACTAGAGGAACTGTGGATAGTTTATGCAAATAGAGCTCTTCATAGAGCACTTTTCCCCTTGTATCAATAGAGGGAGTAGGGAGGGCTTCTCTTCCGGAGTCTCTGGTCAAAGGTTTACTCTTCAAATTAAAACAGGACTAACGAAGCTGTGTATCACCTCGGGTGACGGGAGAACGTTCCTGAGTGACTGAATTCCAACTGAGCTGCCATGGAGGTCAAGCCATGGTGGCCAGAGATGGGAAATAGCATTAATCCATTCCTTCCATTTTTTCAAACTACATTGAAGTTGCACTATCATTTGGTAATGCCATCAGGACCAAGCAAGTAGGAAGCATTTGCTGCCAGCTGCTGTGTTTGGGGGTTGGGCAGACCGGACTTCACTGATAGTTCCCATGAATTTAACCCAACAAAGAGAATTGCAGATGACATGTGGGCAAGGATAGACTTCCTTGAGACAGCAGTCACATGCGGCATAAGCTGGTGATCAGCAGCTGGGCTGGGGAGAAGAGTCCCCATGATGGAGCTGCACTACGAATTATTCATGATTAACAATTATTGTTACATATCAAGGTGAAGGGCCCTCGTGCTAGGCCCTATATACACTGGTAAGTTGGTGCCACTGCCTTAAGAGCTTACAATAGTTAGGCTATGCATGTTTCTTTGTGCTCCTGTTCTTTGCCGTCGAAGACAGGATGATGGAATAGATAGGCCCTGCATTTCTCTCATCTCTTATTCATCCAGTAATAGGACAAAAGCTCTGACCTTGAAGATGGCATGCGAGGGTGCAAATACCCTTTGTGCAGCTGGTGTCTGAACACCAGCCAAAATCTCACCAAGCGAGAGATGTTCTTCCAGAGCAAGCTTTCAGCACCTTTGATTCATAGATGCTAGGGAAGACTTTGGGAAGACTTCTCTTGAATGCGCCTGGCAGGAGAAGGGGATTTGGTGAACGCCATTACATGTGTTCAGAGTCTGGATCCTGACTGTGATCGTAAACACAGGCCTTCCACTTAATACCATGTAACTGCCATGCTGACTCAAGTGGCATGTTTATGAGAGCTAACCAGCAAGTGCAGGAAACAATAAAATCCTTTGCCAGCATTGTATTCTGGCTCTGACTCAGAAAATGACCACAGTGCCTGACAGCAGCGGTGTTTGAATGACTCAGCACCAAGTGTATTGTTCTGCAAAATGCAGCGTTTTTCTTCAGCATTCAGGGATTTGCAAAAACACCCAGCACACCCACACACGCGTATAATCACACGCATTTCTCTGTGCTTTTGCTCCCCAAAGTCCTTTCCCTACCCTTTCACAGACAGTCCTGGGAGGTAAGTTCTACATTTTCCATAGCTAACGGTGCTTACTTTTATAACAACGACGATCATACGGTTAAAGGCCGGGACTGAGACATCAGATCTGGGCTTGATTCCCAGCTCTGCTGCAGCCAAGGCTTTTAATTCCCCTGTGAAGACAGTAACATTGCCCTTCTTCACCATAGGGCTGAAAAGCTAAAGGGTCTCCAGTGCTGATCCTTGATGTGATGGGCTTTTTCTCCATCCAGGAGAGCACAAAACAGCAGCAGACTCTCCCTATGCCTGAAGAAGGGCGTTTGCAGTGCTGTAGCTAGGGGGAATGGGTGAGTGGGGTGACTGCCCTGGGTGGTGAAGTGAAGGGGTGCCAACAGGCACTGCCCAGCCAGGAGAGGTGTGGGCCAGAGCTGTGCGGGGAAGCGGGGAGGGTGGCTCCTGCCACTGCATTCACTCCTGGGCAAGCATGGGGTGGTGGCGTGTGCCCCCAGACCTGTGCGCCGGGTGTGGATGGGCTGCCACTGCAAAGCACCAAACTTTCTTGCCACGGCACTGGATGTTTGCACCCAAAAGCTTGCAAAAATAACTATTGAGTTGGCCTTTTAAAAGATATCACATTTAGCCAAAGAACTGTGTTTGCCTATGTCCCAACATGGCTACTACCAACACCCCAACTAATGTGATGAATTTGAGGGTGTTTGTGCTTGTTATCAGGTTACAGGCTGCGAGAGGGGCCTGGGAGATGTTCTTGCAGCCCTTTAGGAGAGAGGCTTGTTGCATGGTTGCCTACAGTCACAGGGGCTGGACTTGATGGGCATGCCTTGTCTTGGCTGGACAGTCCTGAGCATGCACAACTCACCTGCCCCCTGCTTGCACGTTCGAAAGCTAGGGACACAGAAGGTGGTCTAGGGTGCTCTTCTGAGGCTGTTCTGGCAGGGCATAACTGCCAGTGACCCAGGAGATCCCTTCTAGTCCTATATTCCTGAATAAGCCAGGCACTCGGATACTGCGACAGCAAGGGTCATGTAGATAGATTAGACTTTGACATATCGCCATTGTCTTTGCTCTGTGTCCCCTTTCCCATCTCGAGAAGGTTTCCAATACCTTGCTATCTCCAGCAGGATGTTCTTTTCCTGTCTTTATAAATCAGTTTTTCAGCTCTTTTTTTTCCCTCTAGGAACTAGTTTTCAAAACTGCTTCTGTGCTGCTGTGTTTGAGAATCAATGTATAAAAGGGAACCAGAATCATAGAAAAGTAGGGCTGGAAGGTAACCCAGGAGGTCATCTGGTCCAATCCCCTGCTCAAGATAGGATCACCCTGGTCTAAACAAGTCTTCCCCAAGTGTTTGTCCAAACTGCTATTAAATAGTTTCAGTGATGGATATATCACAACCTCACTGGGCAGCCTGTTTCAAGGTTCAACCACCTCAGACTAAGCAGGTTCTCCCTAATATCCAAATTCAGTTTCCCATACTGCAATGTCCTTGTCCCATGAACTTCAAAGACAGGGAATAATCTCCCCACCACTCTCTGTATAACCACTCCTTAAATATCTGAGAACTGTTATCAAATCTCCACCTCAGTTTTCTCTGTTCCAGAGTAAATAATCCCAGTTCTTCAAGCCTTTCTTTTAAGTTATGCTTTCCAGGTCCCTAACCATTTTTGTGGCTGGGAAAAAAATGGAGCAATGTACAAGGAAGGACAAGCCCATTTACAGTATTCATCTAAACTTTCTTCATCCCCTATTTTATGTAGCATTTACACTGCACTTACTCTAAGAGGCCGCACATGGACTGGGGGCCCATTGCTCATGGTACTGTACCAATGCACAGTAAATCACATTCCTTCCACAAAGATATTACAAGGTAAAGGAAGCAGAGATGAATGAAACCATGGAGAGGAGAGGAATTGGGATGGGATAAGGGTACTAAGTAGGCAAGGAATGGGTGGATGGTCTAGCATAATGGTCTCCAACCTTCAGGGGCTCATGAACAACAACACTGACCAAATGACCTAGCATAGGCATCATCATGCTTTGCTTTCCCTGTCAACCTCTGCAATATCCTTTGTATTTCCTGTGTCTATGAGCAGTGAGGGATGATCTCATGGACAAAAAGTCACTCAACAGCCATGGAGGAAGGACTGTTGATCTAGAGGATAGCATGCCATATTAGGATGCAAAGGCTTAGTTTAATTCTTGGCTTACCTATATCCTTTCTTTGTGATCTTTGATAGTCATTTGATTTTCCCATGCCTCACTTATCCATCCATAAGTTGATAGGTAAGGACATAGGTCAGTTTTTTGCAGAGCCTAGCAGTGACGGCCTTTTGTCCATCCGACGATTCTTCCTACAAGAGCCTACCAATGAAAGTCCTAGCTGAGTTTTTGCAGGACCCTCACGGCCACGTGTCTTTTCATGAACTGAGGTTTCAGGACCCCATGATGCATCATATGCCACAACTATTCCACAGCGCGTACACTCCCTGCCCCTATTCGCAGGGATGTATAATATAATGGTGCTTCTACCTCTGAACCCTGGTTTCCCTTTGTGTGTGTAGGGGCACTTCTACAGTTCCAGGGACTGTCTCAGGCTTGATGCCAACCTTGGTGTTCTCCCTGACCAGCAGAAGGAAGTCGCCTTTCCAGTATCTTGCTCACCCTGTAAGTTAGCAGAAAGTCCCTGGCAGGAACTAGCACAATCAACTAGTTGTAGTCTTTCCATCTGACTGTGGCACCAGGGGTCCTTCTGAAAGTCTCTCCAGGGAGGTGATAGACTGAATGCATTGGCTTCTGCGAGAGGGATTATTGCTATTACAAGCAGTCTTCGGACTTATGACACAATTGGTTCCTGAAAATCATGTCTTATGACAAAATGTTGTAACTCAGAACCAATTTTCCCATAGGAAACAATGTTATAAATGGGGGATTGGTTCCTGAACCAAGACCTGATACCCTATTTTCACTAAAAATAACCCAGAATTTTGTTCTCAATCAATTATAGATGAGTAATAGAGCTACCTTAATGCATTTATATTGTAAATAGCAATCACATTGATTTGGAAGGACTTCTTTCAAGTGAATTTACTGGACTTTTTGAAGGGCTCTTGGCTGGAGTCTTCTCAAGAGTCTTGGCTGCAGTTTTTTTTCTTGCAGTCTTGGCTACTTTCTTGAAGAAAATGCCCAAGGACATTTGGATGGATGTTCTCCAGGGAGATGGGCGACAGAGAGAACTTGTCCGCTGGTGTGGTGTGGTGTCGGATCAAGCATCATAAAGTCAAAGCTGACGTCAGAAAGTCGAAACAGGGTCTCAATTTAATAACATTGTAAGTGCCGTTCATTGTAACACAAAACGTTGTAAGCTGAGGACTGCCTGTATCACTATTATTATGGGAAATGTAGACCTTCAATGATCATAGTTCTGTTAAAGTCAATTTCCTCGCACCTGCTTACATTAGCTGAGGATCTAGCCTAAAAAGCCAAATCGATCAAAAAGTGACCTGCAGTGTCCAAAAATGCTACACATTTAATCTGTTCCCACAATGCTCTTGGCCATGGAAAACTGCCCAGATGGACACAACATCTCACAACTGTGAAAAGCAGTTGCTCCTGGTGCCACTTTAAAGAGCTTACATAGCTAAGTAGTGAGTATGTAGCATGCTAGTCAATATGCTGCCCCCCTTTCTACTCATTCCCCCACAAAAGGATAATGGCCTACTACTGAGGCCAACTAGATGGATGGGGCTTTGGTGCCTTCAGGTGCTGCTGACAGCTAATTGTGTACCGCATCTGTTTTGTGTAGACTGCTTTTGAGGGACCTTAAACTCACAACACTTGCACAGGGCCAGAAGGAATCTTTTAGCCTTGTTTGCTGTTGGTCCTGATATGCAAAGGTCGCCATTTCAGTGCTGTGTTCACGGCTATCTTGGATGTATCCTTTGAGACAGTTGATTTCCACAGAGTTTCTGGAAAATGAAAGTAAGTGTGTCTGGGGGTGGGAAATCACCTAGTCCAGAAAGACAAGGACCTTCCTCCTGCAGCTCTACTCCTTCTCAGCTCCAACCAGGTGAGGAAAAAACCCCCAAACTTGCAGTTTATGTGATTTTTCACATGGAAGATGCAAACTAAGGGTAATGCATGCTACAGTTTATTTTGCTTATGGCGTTAGCTTTAAAATGTAAAAATATATACAGTGACCAAAAATAATGGGAAAATGTATGAAAACAGGCCACAGATCCTCAAGAGACAGCTTACAATTATATGGGACATGACCGAATTTAGAAACAACATGCAGAGTATACAGAATAAATAAGGAAACCTCTCCCTTAGGGCCAACACATTCGAAAGGGCCATAAATATAAGATAATGATATTTAGGTTAAAGAGGAATGTAAAACACAGTCTCTCTGGACTATTAATTCTCAGGTCAGATATTTCATGACTACCCTGGGCTTAGTTTTGGCAATCTTTATTCACACTGAGGAAAATCCATGCAAGGCGCAATGAACCATTTGTGTCCTTTTTTCAGGATTAAAGTGGGATTTCTAAGATTCCCTGCTTGGGGTGATACTATACAAGTTGAGTAGTATTTAATCAAATGAACTGTTCACCTATACACTGTGAGCAAATGTTGTAAAACTGAACAATATCACTCAGAGAAGTAATATTAATCCCAGGCGAAGCAGCTGGTAGATCAGGGTTTATATTATTCATCTGAGTCTAATAAATATCCAAAACAATGAATGTTGCCCCAACAGGGATGAGAATGACTTTTCCCTACAACTCTAACCGTATCTTGAATGAATATTTTCAGCAGCTGTAGGGCTAGGGTGGTCAAATAGATTCATTATGAAGTGACATATTTTCTGCGGCAAAACTCATTAAAGGAGGAGCTAGCAGGGAAATTAGTAGGCAACATGTTGTCTGGCCTAGCAGCACTCATTTATGGATCTCACAGTGCTTTACACAATAGTGAATGATAGCTAGCATCATCTTTGTATACAAGAAATACACTTAGTATGTTCGACAAACGTGATTGTTAGGGCAGGCCGGCCCCAAAACAAGCATTACACTTTGGAAACTTGCTGAGGATTTGGAACTTGGTGATAGTCCATCTTGCGCAGAAACCAAGATCTTTGGCATTAAAAATAAAACAAAACAAAATTAAAAAAAACCCTGGAGGGAACATCTTCCCTGCAAAATAATCAGAATAGATTAGGGGATTTATCTGGGTTCATGCAGATGAAACAAAGACTTGAATGTCCCCTACGCAACTGGGTATTCTGCAATACATGTCTCTTTCTCTTAGTTTGTGAAATTAGTTGGTTTTGACAAAGCTTTTCTTGGGAAAATTTTCTTCAGGATAGAGCAAAGTTTCTTTTCCTTCAAATTAGAGACCGAGAGCATCCCATACCAGCAGTTAGGCTGCTCATTTAAGAAGTAAAAGACCCAAGAATTAAGTTTCATCTCTGCCTGATTTGGGTAAGGTCTTGAATATAAGTTCCTACATGCCAGGCAAGTGCCCCAACCTGTAGCAATAGGATAGGACAAGATGAGCTCTTTCTTTTTGGTTCAGTAAACCATTAGTTGTTATACAAGCTGGAATAAATCCAATGGAAAGGGTGAAGAGAGGACTCTTCCCATGTAATTAGCACACTTACCTCATATGTTGGAGAGTGAGTTTTTAATTCCCTCATATGGATATGAACATGAATCTGCCATGTCCTTTATGGATCCCTTCACCTTAATCAGCTGGTATGCATGGATGAATGGGACTTGCTGTCCCTCAGAAACGTTGAAAGGTCCCAAAGCAGAATGGAAACATTGCTAAAGTCTTGAAAAGAGCCATGGTCAGGAAACTCATTTCCTGCTCAGGTCCATTAGAAGGCGAGGCTAGGACTACTACTCCTTGTTGATCTAAGCCGTGAGTGGACTTGTTGTAAACATAAGCCCTGCCATGAAGGGACTATTAGATATGAGACCTCACCAAGACATGGGAAGGAAGTTACATGGGTTAGAATCAGAGAATCATAGAAAAGGAGGGTTGGGAGGGACCTCAGGAGGTCACATCTAGTCCAACCCTCTGCTCCAAGCAGGACCAGCCCCAACTACATCATCCCAGCCAAGGTTTTGTCAAGCTGAAAGCCATTATGTTAGGCACTGAAGCCAGGTAACGCACACAGCTAACTGGAGCCTTCACAATGGCTTGAGCTGAAGATGTGTAAGATCACAGAAAAATATGGTTGGAAGGAGGTCAAGAGGCCATCTTCTCCAACCCCCTGCTTGAGGCAGAATCAGCCCTATCTAAACCATCCTGTACAAGTGTACATCTTACCTATTCTTAAAACTGGAGAAACAACCCTCTCACACAACTACCAGGCACAATGCCCCCAACACACAAAGACACGCAAAGCTTGCCATAACCTGCCACAGGCAGTCAGGGGATGAGGGCACTGCCAATGTCCTACCGTTGCAAGGACAGAAGTACCTTATTAAAATATACCTGAGAGATCCAAGGAAGAGGGCAGGGAAAGCAACTCCCCTCCAGCCAAACGTGGTGACTGGTTTGATCCTGAGTAGAGGGGCATGACCTTGTAACCGGGAACCTCTGGGTTTTTTAGTCCCAGTAGGAGCAGTGGCACATCCTAGTCAAAATCTCCAGCCTTGGCTGAAGGCTAAACCCAACACTTCAGAAAAAAAATGAAAAAAACCCTGTGATATCTGTAGCAACCAAAATGGGAAAAATTCCTTTCTTGGTCCCCTGTGGCAGCCAGCAAATCACCCTTGCAGATGGCATCAAGGAATGAGTTGGTGATCCATGCACTCAAACACTTGGTGCCTGGTGATGAGTGAGATGTCCTTCATCAGTCCTTAGAGACGGTCACTCTTTGCAACCATGGGTGACAGAGGTAGATGTGCTTCGCCCCTCTGTAGGTAGCCCAAGTGCCAAGAGGGTAGGATACTCAAGCTGAATTCCCTCCTTGACCCGAGAGGATTTTGGCCTACATCTCCCACCAGAGCACTCTAACCACTGGGATCTAGGATATACCCTTGCACAGAGGTACTGTTGGAGCTGGTCCTCACCATTTAAAACCCTGAGCCAGAGTAAGGGATCCAGAGTAATCCTAGTGATCTTTAGCCCAGTGCCAAGAGATCTCACCCTGGAGGAGGAATTTTGATGGATTCCAGCCCCTGCTCCAACTACTGCATATGGTTGGGGTTTTTTTTCCTTTTTAAACACATAGCAGTCACTGGCTAAAATACATGCAAGTCTTTGCAACAACGCTGGGAGCCCACATCTCTTTTCTTGGTGAGTGTCCTAATAGCCACCCTCTTTTTTTTCTTTTTGGATGTCCACTGAATCTGTCTAGACTCCATCCAAGGCAGATTTATTTCTCGAGGAGGGGCTGAGTATCTCCTCACCTCTAAACAGTGTCCATCCTGGTGATTAAGGTAGTCTTTAGAAAGGTAAGAGATGTTGTTTGGAGCGCCCTCAGAGAGAAGGGGAAGGAGGGGAGGTTTAACCTGGGTTTCCCATGTTCTGGGTGAGTGCTCTCCGCACTGGTCCCTTCCTTCTCCTGAAGGAACTGTGCTTCTTGTCCGAAAGAACAGGCTTAGGTGTCTACCCAGGTGGAGAGGAGCACATCCTGGTAGCACTGAGTAAGACTCTGATGACTTGAGGTTCAGGCCTTCTTTCGTTGGCATGCCGTAACATCCCATGCACTGCATTGGGAGCCTTGGCTGACTCCGGGCTTCACCTAGAAGGCAATAATGCTTAATGTCACAGGCCCCAAGCAGAGGTAGGCCTATCTGCCTCACCCAAGTTCACATAAAGGATTTGGGGTAAAGCATGGATTTGAACCTAAGTGTTTTCAGACCGTGCCTAAATACTTGGACCACGTTAAACCCTAATGTGCAGCATTGCCCCATCCTAACAGAAGGCTACTAGGCAACTGGATAGATGGTTTTCTGGCCTCTTGGGACGTAGGAAATATGGGTCCTATTCTTCTTTCTGCTGCAGACTTCTTGTGCGACCCTGTGCATGTCAGCTCTCTGTTTCTTACTTCCCTCCAGAGAAAGCATGAATCCTGCCTTTATCCAGTGCTTACTTTCCCCTACTCTTTGTCCATTGAGACAGGACATTTTTGGGGGTTAGAGGCAGTCCCCTACAATGTAGATGCACAGCCCGTAGCACGGCAGACCCTTCATGTGGCTTCTAGGCTCCACCATCACCCGAAGAATAATAACCATGAAACAGCAGGTGTATGGAGAATTGCACTTACAGGGGATTGTGTGCAAGAGAGTTAAGATTTCAGCACTATTCCCAACGCTGAGAGTGGAGGAAATCCAGCTAGAGCCATGTAAACTTTTTAAGTGCACTGAGTGAACGACCATCAAGTTCAAGGCAGAGTTAACGTTCCCCATCTATAAAGCATCCGCACACCTTTCCCACCTCGTTAGCTATTCCATCCCACCTCTCAAGGACAGGCACACTGTTATGTGGTTGAAGTGAAAATTCATGAGGTTTCGATTTAATAAAAACCCGTTTTGCCTTCCAAATGACCTTTGTTAAAAGCACGGCATTTTCCAGAGCAAAGGGAAGCAGAAGTTTAGCAGGAGAGAATAAAAGAAAAGTATAATGCAAAACACAGTCTCTAGGAGGCCAGTCTTTTGTAGAGGGACTAGCATCTAAAGCAACCCAGGCAGCTTCTAATTAAATTTCTCATACAGCGATAATACAAGCGGACCTGACATGGCAAAGCAGCGGTTGTTGTCATCATCATGGTTATTGAAATGTTTTAAAGTCATACTTTAAAACTGATTACAAAGCAGAGTGTCAAAGCAGCATATGCCAGCGACTGATTTGCAATATCAGAACCTTTATTTCTTCCAGACAAGAATTTTAGTGGCTTGATTTTAATAGCAGAGACCTAGGAAAAATGTCTTGAGAGGATTAGGGGGTTATTGCTGCTTAAAGGCTCTTATGAAACCTGGGGAAATTATTGCTTAAAGGGCAAATTCAATGTGCAGCATGTTGCTTGGGGAAGCCATTTCGAAGCAAGAACTGATAACCTAGATTTTTGGTGGATCACTACCGCATAGTCCCCAGCGCTCTTAGTGAAGACCTTCCCATCCTTTCCCTTGGATAACTCTTCCACAGGCCAGTAGATCCGATGCTGAGGAAACGGGCCACCTCAATTTTCCTATGCCCGCTTTGCAGGTACTTGGGATCGCTCTGAACAGTGTTCCTTCTGCCGATGGGGTTTATGAGCATAGATGGTCATCCAACTCCTACGCACACAGTGTGGCCTGTTCTCCCGATTGCATCACAGTGGTTAATGTTTCGATGCATCGCACCATCTCCTGGAGTCATGGGGTTATAGTTTCTATGGTGTTGCCCAGACAGATTTCTAACGATCGCTGCTTGTGGAGAAACGCCAGAAAATGTGAATGCGACAAGCAAAAAATATGAGCCAAACCAGAACCAAATTCAACTAAATAAATTTGCGTGTGGGGAGAGGGGAGGGGGGTGTTTTCCTTCTTTTTCGAAGCCTGCCTCACACTTTGGTGGAGGAAGGGGACTTGACTTGAAGGCTTTTATCGCTCATGGGTTGGCAATAATGCATATGCTATGAAAGAGGCTGTCCATCTTTATGAAGAGCTTGAGATTTCCTTACTTACAGTGGCAGGAAATGGCTTACTTAAAGGCTCTCGTTAAGTCAAAAGTGCCTTTGACTACCTGTACCTACTCAGCTGTGTGAGTATGTGTTTAGCAGTCTGACCCTCAGCTCCTTACTTCAACATGCTCACTCTTTCAAATGCTCTTCTTCCAATTCCCCTGCTCCCTTATCTCATCAACGTTATTCTACATATCATTCGACAAGGCCCATGATGGAGGCCAGGTTTCTTCCTGTGATTCTATAATCTCATGTTCTTTCTTGTTCCCAAATCCCTTAATATCAAGATAGCTGGTAAAGGTCTCTAGTGGTGTTTCTGATTAAGGGTCCTCAATAACCTCACAGCATGGCTAGCTCACTTGTAGGGAGTGAATAGGGTGGATGGCTTGGATGACCCTAGTATACATGCATCGTGGCTAGTCTTTTCTCTCTCTGATTCTAGTGGGTCAAGGTTTGGTGAAGTCTGGGCACCCATAATTGAATGGGAGCAACACATGCTCGATGCCTGTCAGGATATGATGACCTGAATGCACCTCTCAGGTAAATACCCTACACAATTAGGTATTCTGCGATGTGTGGCTTTTTCTTTTAGTTTGCAAAATCAACTGGTTTTGACAAAGCTTTTGCTGGGAAAAATGTCTTCAGTATTCTGCAAAGTTTTTTTTTTTCCTCTTCAAACTAGAGACAGAGGACATACCAGCGGTTAGGCGGCTCGTTGAAGAAGTGAAAAACCCAAGTTTTAAGTTTCCTCTCTGCCTGGTTTTGGGTAAGGTCTCGAATCTAAGTTCCCACATATCAGGCAAGTCCCCCAACCATTGGGCAACGGGATAAAAGCAAGGCAAAGGTATGCCGCACTCTACCCACAGCATAACTGTACTGCAAACAGCTTGCTTTAAGGAGACCAGCAAACCCTGTGTGTGTGTGTGTGTTGCACGCTGCAATGGAAGATAACATAGCTGCTTTCATATGGCTATTGGTATGGATCCAACACCATCCCTAAGGACTCATTGCCTCCATGCTGAGGGTATGGCACGTGTGGAATCGGCACGGTGTATTTAACTCCAGCTCTCCCTTAATGAGGTTCACACAGTGAGCTCCTCGTTCTCCTTTTTAGTTTTTCTTTCCTTTCCTTTGCAAGTTTACTCTCAACAGCCCAACCCCTCGACCTCTCTGCTTTCTCAGCCCCCAGCACACACACCAGTATGTGTGTGGCACAGCCCCAAAGAGCCGGTGTCATTAATGAGAGTCCTCCTGGCTGAACTCCGTGGAGGTAACCACAGCAGCATCCTGTACGAGGGAAAAGCCTTGAGCAACCCAGGAGGCGATGCCTAGAGAAGCAAGCTCTTTCCACAGCAAACCCTCCCCGGTTCCCAGTCACACATCGAGCTGCCCTCAAACCACTTCCCATGCTCATCTCACAGTATCAGGCCCTACTCCCACCGCTGTGCTTCCTATTGTACACATTTCCTGTTCACATCACGCCCAGCTATGCAATTCTCAATCAAATCATATTACACCCAGGTTCCTGTGACAGCCCACCCAGCCCATTTTCCCTTATTACACACTTTCTTTCTCCAGTTATGCTGAAGATCTCTCAAAGTTTAAAGGACGTGATCTCATCTGTTTTGGTTTTTTTTCCTCTTTCCATTTGAGTTAAAAGTTACGCGCCCACATGAAATAATTTATGGACATAAAAATGTTATGGAGATTTAAGAGAGCAGGGGCCAGCCTTTCTAGTGACTAAAGCAAGGCACAGGGAATAAGGACCCTTGCCTTGGGAAGGAAGCGTTGGTATGAGCTGGCTCAGATCACTGCTGGAACATCCCCATAAGCCAAATAGCTATACATTTCCCTTGCAGGGAGGAACTTAAATTGCTGCAAGCCTGGCAGAGCCGACTCCGACATTAGCCATCCCCCATCAACCCAGTGAGGTGGGGTGCCAGACAAGAGAGGAGT
Organism: Caiman crocodilus; assembly: GCA_030014935.1. Classification (NCBI taxonomy): domain Eukaryota; kingdom Metazoa; phylum Chordata; order Crocodylia; family Alligatoridae; genus Caiman; species Caiman crocodilus. Next base: position 258,299,666 of record JAGPOW010000261.1, on the reverse strand, counting down.
CAAGTCAGAAGTCGGTACAGTCATGCACATTAGAGGAACCCCTAGGGTACCCTTATTGATTCATAGAGTCAGTAGGTTTATGGCCAGAAGGGACCAGTAGGCCATCTAGTTTGACCTCCTCGACATCACGCACTATACAGTCTCACCAAGGTACCCCTGCATGGATCCAAACAAGTTGTGTTTAACAAAAGCATAGCTTGCAAAATGTTACCCGGTTTTGAGCGGAAAACTTCCAGAGATGGAGAATCCACCCTTTCATTGGGTAATCGTCTGAAGCTGAGACTGAACCATTACGCCTTTTATGTCTTTTACCCTCTGGTAGGAAGATGACTTCTTTTTGGCGAAAGGAAAAAAAAACAAACTCGAAAAATCATGACTGCTTATATATCTCTAGCTAGACGTTTACTGGAAACATAAGGAAAGACCCTACAGAAGTGAATCTGGGTCTCCAGTATCCCCTGACAAAATTAGATTTTTATTCTTGCACTTTTGGACAGCTGCATTTCATCAGACCTTGCCTATTTTGTAGCGAGTCACATGACCATTTCTCTGACTCGGACGTTTTGGAGAATCCCGGCTCAGCCTCAGAGGTAATGTGATTACTTAATGCAGACGGAAATAGGATTCCTCTTTCTATTCTTCTTTCAGGGTGAGTGACTTTTGGGGCCTTCTGTCACAACTTAGTCACGTGTCGAGCTGCTGCATAGGTCGAGCTATTTAAAGGTCCGCAGATATCCTGTCCATGCGTTGTAGCTCTGGTCTCCTTCTTGATCATCTTCCCTCCACTGTCACCAGAAGTGCTGCCCTATCAATGTAGTCCTCACAGAACATGTCTTACCGATGAAGCTGAATCTCCTTCCACTTCTTTTCAGTTGGAGCGACCTGCATTAGGCCCCTTATTTCCTTTTTTCATGCCCTTCTTCCTCATTTCTCCCTTGATAGTGTTATACATCAAAATGAGTCCTCTTTTCCCTCAAAAATCAGATCTGGAGTCACATTTCCTCAGAATGAGAGATTGATCTACTTGTACCAAAATCACCAAATGGGTTTTAATTAACCGGCTTGGCTCTTCCGGAAGTTGGTAAAGAATTTGATTTAAAAAAATGATTATAGATAAGCAGAAGCACTTAGAGCATGATGTATATAAATACCATCATAAAAAGTGAAAAAGAAAAGCAGTTTCTAAAGGTCTCTGGAATCCAGAAGAGAAAGACGTAAGATGAACCAATAATGGCTGGACTTTGAAGCCAACTTGTAAAATTAGACCTACATTTTGAAGAGTGAGGAAAAGAACCACTGCAGCCGCTGAAGGAAATAAACTCATTATTGACTGCTGTTTTCATCTCAAAACCAGACGCCTGTCTGGAAGGTAGATTTTAGCTAATTATCCTGCTTGGTACAGGGGTACCTGAGTGAAGTGTTATGGCATGTGCTTTGCCAGAAGTCGGACTAGATGATCTGATGCGTCCTAGTGGTCTTGGAATCTGTCCATTTATGGGGTGTTTGGGTTGGTCCCAGTGCTAGTTATGCCCCGAATGCTACAAAGTTGGTCAAGAAGATGGATGGGCAGAAAGGAAATAGCACTCTGGCCATTTTTTGGGCTCTGTAAATCTCATTCTTCTCCTCCCATGTATGCTAGTTTACTTCCACTGACTTCAGCCACATCACTCCTGATGTAGTCCATGTAAACAGAATCAGGCTCTATAGCCATGTCTACATATTGCTGTATGGTGATGTTGCTACAGTGCTCTATTGGTGGTTACTGGTGGTGTGCTTTTGGAAGTACTAACTGGTGGTTTGGAAGTCCTTTACTGGTGGTGTGCTTTTGGAAGTACTAACTGGTGGTTTGGAAGTACTTTACTGCTGGTTACTGGTGGTGTGCTTTTGGAAGTACTAACTGGTGGTTTGGAAGTACTTTACTGGTGGTTACTGGTGGTGTGCTTTTGGAAGTACTAACTGGTGG
>JAGPOW010000261.1:258272196-258297603 GCA_030014935.1 Caiman crocodilus | reverse complement strand
GAAGTACTAACTGGTGGTTTGGAAGTACTTTACTGGTGGTTACTGGTGGTGTGCTTTTGGAAGTACTAACTGGTGGTTTGGAAGTACTTTACTGGTGGTATGCTTTTGGAAGTACTAACTGGTGGTTTAGAAGTCCTTTACTGATGGTTACTGGTGGTGTGCTTTTGGAAGTGCTAACTGGTGGTTTGGAAGTACTTTACTGGTGGCTACTGGTGGTGTGCTTTTGGAAGTACTAAAGCATGGTGCAGTACTGATGGTGACTGTGCCATGCATGCAGTGCACAGTTAGATTTTGCCACTGTGGAGTGCGCCGCTATGGCAATGTCGCTGGTGATCATGTGTAGTGTAGACCCATGCCATACATTGCCATATGGTGATGTAGTGCGTCACATGAGTCTGGATTCTTATCTCATTGGTAGTGGAATGAATTAGGAGTAGGTCCAAGAGAACAAACAGTAATACCAGAATAAAATCAGTGCCAGAAAGGAAGAATCTGTAGCCATGTCTATACTGGTGCTTAACTAACCCAGTTTAGGAGCTGGAATTTCTGGAAACATCTCTCAAGATTCTTAATACCATACTGCGTATCATGAGACTTCATGCCGGAGGTTCACCACAATCGCAACCCACAACAGTCCAATTTAAATTTCTAGCCTCTTAAAGGCCTAGGAGGAGAGTTCACTATAAAGGAAAAAAAAATCTTATTCACGAGTTTTTAGTTATGAGTCTAAATAGCCTTAAGCTTGTGAACTAACGATACAAAAAGATGCTAGATCATCTTACCAAGATGTCCTACAAAGGAATGTTGCGTAGGCCTCCCAACTCATAAGTTTACCTCATAAATAGCATGCGGTCTATTTTTATTAACCATAAAATCTGTGCAAAGAAGGCCACAAGGTTCCTCTGTGAGACTTTGGCTTGGCCATGGAGCTGCATAGTCAAATTGTGGCTACTGCTCATTGGGGTGGGTAGTGAAAGGTTGGAAGCTGATATGGGTGTTTCTGGCAGCTGCAAGGGGAAGGCTGAGGGATTATATTTTTATAGGGGCTCTGAAGGAGCTTTATTGCATGAGCTACTTCTCCCCATGTTGTAATGGGATTTTATGGCAATCAGATAGGTCCTTGAGGGACACATTCAAGGTTTATTAAGTTTTGCAAAGATTAAAAACTCATCCAGGGACCACCCTATTATTGCTTTCCAACACCCTCCACCTCCTACTTGCTGGTAGCGCTTGATTCATGTTTCTGCTAGAAGTGTTATAATATAACCTGGAGGTGCTTAAGTATTTCCATCTTTGTTCTGCCCCCTTCTCCATACAGAGCCCCTGAGCCACTCTGGGCACATCTATACATGTGCTTTAATGTGCATTAGCCTATTTTAAGGCACATAAAGACAGATATTTTACATTTTCATAGTACCTCACAATGGACGTACTAGATTTAATACACATTAACTGAAGTGCATTAGTTAATGCACATTAACTACTGCATGTGTAAACATGCCCTCTTAGTCTGTCTCTGGAATTTGAGGATTAGGGGCAATCTGGGGATAGGACAGAGTGCTAAAAAGTGATTTTTTGTCACCTTTGCAGTCTCCTTATTCTGTAGATATTTGTTAGGTATCATTATAATAGCTTAGGGGTTACTCTGGGTTAGGCTATGAATTTGTGATCCCTATTCCTCCTCCGTATGTTATAGGAAGTAGAGAAAAAACAGATCATGGGCTACTACAGCTTCTCCCTCTCATCTACCTTGGGCCTGTTCTGCTCCTCCCACAATACACCCCTTATGCTAGAGGCTGGGAAAGGAGATAGCAGCTTTCCATCCGTGGAGCTTGCACTGCCTGACAGACATAGGCCATCATCAGTGCAAAGACTGGGCCCCTTATCATTTCAGCGTGTTGTTCTCTGCTTAGATGTGCCCTGGAAAGCTGTTGCATCAGTGCTTCAGAGGGCTTGTTCTTAAGCACCACCTAACCACTTGGCACTAGGCAGATGAATCCCCATTTTGTGGGACCTGCCTGTGAGTGCCTCACAGGTACTGATACTTATCTCTGAGCAGAAAAGCTGCCGTTTGCCTCCCATAAAATGAAGATAGTTGGCTAGTGCTACGTGAATAATTGGTGTGTATCTCTGCAAATCTTAAGGTCTATGAGCAATCACACCTAGTACAAAGTTGCTTATTTTGATAGATAACTGCTGTAGTATGGGTGCTTGTACACGTGACAGGGGTTTAGTTCAGTTTTAGTTGTCCCTAAATTGAAGTGGTGGGTTTTTAAAGACCCACCATTTCCACCGTTTCAATTTAGGGACAACTAAACCAAACTAAACCCCTGTTGTGTGTACAATAGTTAGGGGGCCTGATCCTTAGACCCTACCTGCCTCTCCTGCAGCGGAGCAGGGTGGAGTGGAGGCTGGGGGTAAGTTGCTGGCAGACCGAGCAGTCCCTGAGCTCTGGGGGACCCTGGTGCTTCCCTCCATGGTGGCGGTGCTCCCCAGGTAGCACCCACCTGCCAGCACCCATCCCGGGCAGCCCCAAGGGGTGCTGCTACTGCAGAGGGAAGCACTGGGCCCCGTGCAGCTCAGGGGCTGTACAACCTGGGGGCAGCTTGTGCAGGCAGGCTCTACTGAAGAAAAAAAGGAAAAGCCACCGTGGAGGGAAGCACTGAGTTCCCCCGCAGCCTAGGGATTTCTCAACCTGCTGGCAGCTCACCCCCATTCTCACCGCAGGAGAGACAGGTAAGCCCCAGCACCCTGCTGCCTTCCCGCTGCCTGGGACCACCAAGGAATGGCTGACGTGGTCCTGGGGCAGAGCAGCAAGGTGGCAGGAGGGTGGGTAGGTGTGCTGGGGGCAGGAGAAGCTGGCAAGGATGGTGCACGGGGCACTGGACGCCCGCCAAGCCCAAGCTTCTCCAAGCACGTTGGCTTCCAGCACCCGTGCACCTTGCACTTTGTTAGGTAGCAAACTAAAACACCTTGGATGGGTTTTACCTTGCTACATAACGAAGTCATTAAAAGAGGAACACGCTGCTGAGCATGTAAATAGCAGTGCCATTAAAGCGGTGCAAAAGGGCACTTAAAGCCGCTCTAAAGGCCAATTTTGTTACGTGTAAAAAGGGCTGTAATGACCAAACCTGTTACTCCTGCTCTCCTTAAATTTGTCTGTTGATTCAGTTGCTGTATTTGCTCTCACGACCTGGATCGAAACCTTTCTGGGGGCATCTTGGCTTTATTTATGTATACAAAGGACCTGACCACTGCAGGATAGGTAGATGCTATTGAAATATAAACCTATGTTTAATTTTTATTATGAAAGGACTAGTTCCCAACCAGTGAACTGCTTCATCAGCACATCAGTCCCTGTTTGGCTTTGAAGTCATCAAAACTCATGAGTTTAGTTGGGTTTTACAAGAGACAGACTTTAAGTTTCTGATCTTGGAATTTTTTGCTTATGCCTCTAATGTTAAAAAAGAAAAGTAGGGTCTCCGTCCATAAGGGAAAGCGAGCCACTTTTGTGGCTCTCTTTGAGTGTGCCTACATGAGATGCGACATTGCCGTAGTGATGAGCTATGGTGACAGCTCATCGCTACAGCAATGTAGCGTCAGTGGGGGGCATGAACCATGATGCTACGTGTCTCTTTCTTTTCCTGGAGTCACACCTCCATCCCCCCAATACCGTGCAATAGCTCATCACTACTGTGGCATAGGGTCGGAAACGGCCCATGCAGCACTGGGACCACACAGTACCGGTGGTTAGTGTGAAGCCATTTGCTAAAGCAAGTACTAAATGGCTGTGCAGTAACAACTTGTGTAGATGCACCCTTTACGTAACATTGCTAATCAAAGGATGGCGCATCACCCACCCTTTTTTGTTGCAGGCCATCTGTTGGGTACTGTGATCGTGGGCCGCTGGGCAGCTATGCCATTTCAACCCAGAGGCACCTGCAGTCTGTGTTGGGCAGGATTATTTCCATGTCTGAACTCCAGCTCACCCAAAAAGATGTTCGGCTTACACACTTAAAGCGTCCATGCTGCACACTTTCAGGGATGCACCTTATACCAGGGTGTACCGTTCATCCCCATCTTAAAACCCCACACACCTGCATTTATAAACAGCCCCTGGCTGACCCTGCATGGTCCTCTGAGCTGGGGGGATGGTTCTCATGATTTGGGAAATAATAATATTTCCCCAAATGTTTTCAATAGGAATCATCCCTGGCGCATCACCTCATCTCAAGGAGAGGGAAGAACGAGCTGCTGTTTGTTCTGGAGCGGCGAAGGGCGGCTATGGTTTTGTTTTTGTACAGCGCATGGTTAGGGCTGGCTCCACTCGTGTTACGCTTGAGAAGGAAAGATCCTCAATTTTTCTTTTCTTGCTGGTCCGCGTTTGATTTAGAGCAGACACGTTAGACTCCACAGAGGCTTCGCTGACCACAGAAGCGTCTCGTTTTCATTCCTGGAAGCTCGTTCCCCTCTGCCTCGTTCTGTCTGCGGTGCTTTGTCTTGCTGTCACTCAGTCCCTTCTTTCAGGTGCGTTCCCATTTAGAGGAGGAGCAGGCCCTGGGGTACGAAGGCAGGCATGATTTCATGGATGCTGGGAGGATATGGGGCCTATATAGGGCCTCTACTATGGGAAGGATTTATTTTTTTTAACGTCTTCTCCTTCCTGTGGTTTTGGGCTGCTGAGCAGAAGGAAAGATGGGGCTGCAAGCATGGAAGTTGGCTGTTTGCATCGGTATGCTTTGTAATTTGCTACCGGATGGCGGATGGGAATTTTTTTCTGGAGTAGCAAATGCTTTTGGTTTGCGCCTTCTGTGCGTCCCTGGAAGCCCTACGCCTGCTGCAGTTTTTGTCCGTCTCCCTGCAGCGCGCCGCATATAATCATGTCCGACCGCATCCGTTTTTAGCTGGGCTGGTACATTCCCCTCACTTCAAATTATGCCTTTCAGTGGTGGCTTTGACAGCTGAAATATGTATCCTCAATGAGCACCAGATTGTGATCTACAGGGGTTGGGCCCTTCAGCAGATGGAGAATGACGATAAGTAATCGATTCAATTCACGCTTTAATGTCACCTGCAGTGATTAAAAAAGAGCATGGGCAACGTCTTTAGATGGGCAAGGACAGACTGTCAGCAAAGATGTCTGAGAAGTGATCAGTACATTTCATTTTCCACACAATTTAATTTTCCTTTCCAGGCTCGGGTGTTATTTGGAGTTGTTCACTAAATAGGTTTTTTATTTCTATTTTTTAATAATGAACTTTGTGGTAAGTATTCTTTCAACTAGTCACATGTTCTGAATTTGCTGCCCAAGGCTTGCGACTGGCTGCCGGAGAAATAGGATGCAATTTCTGCCTCATATTTGAGGGATATATATATATATTTTTTTTTTAAGAGCCAGGGTGATTAACTATTGGAACAAACCACCAAAGATGATGAACACTTCATGTCTTTAAATCAAGACTGGACAGCTTTTTTTAAAGGTGCCCTTTAAGAAAAGACAAACCGTTGGGCCTACTACAGGGGATTACTAGGTGAATTCTATAACCTGGAAGATGAGACAAGATAATTTAGTGCTCTCTTCAGGCCTTAAACTGTATTAAACACTTTATAAATGACTTCTGAGCACAACTTGGTTTGTTCATTCATTAAACCTTGGCCAGCACCTAAAATTCACCTCCTATGTACTTTTATGCAAACAAAGCTTTGGCCTCCATATTTGGGATTTTATGCCTGGTTTCCTCCTATTGATTTTCACCTTTACTCAGATGGTAGAGGTAAAATGAATAGGAGAATTACTATCAAATGCTCAAATAGTATTTGCACAGGTGTGCATTAGGCATACCACCTTGAAACGTAGCAGTGAGAGTATGATACAAGGCCCAGTCCATGTGTCTCTGTAGAGGATCAGCGTTGTCCCAATCTACCCAAGGATTTCCCCCACATTGCTGCTTTAAACCTCACATACAACCTCAAGGCACAACAGTAGGACTATCAAGAAAGAAGACCCTACAATTCCCAAGAGAAAAAAAGCAGGGGGGACATGGGTACTCACTACTAGGTGGTGGAGGAAATCAACCATTAAGTGTATATAGAAATTGCACGTTGACATACATTGGTGGAAGGCCTGGTTAATACATACAAATACAGTGTAGGTGTGTAGTTGCCTTTGTTAGGTGCTCCTGGCCCAAAGGCTGGAAGCTGGGAGGAGAAAGAAGTGGCTTATTCTTTCCCAGGCACTTAAATGGCCCCGTTGAAAAATGCTTTGGCCTTTTATTGTTTGGCTTAAATGCTATCCTGCAAGGCGATTGTTCGAGACTGAGCAGTGGAACGCACTCATTGTGCCCCGCGTGCGGGTCGGCCCTCTGCTAGCAGATGGAGAGATAAGGCTCAGCTCACGCAGAAAGACTTGAGCTTTCTGGTTTGTTTTCCTTATTCAAGTTGAATCGGATTGGTTCCCTGGGTACATGCCATCCTCCCTCACTTGGCAAGACCGCCTGGGAACTGAGTCCAGGTGAGTCATTTCAGGGCCTTGAAACAATGAGTAAAGAGCATATCAAATCCACATAAAGGACAGGCTAGAGGGGCTGGTTTAGCAGGTGAAGCCTTAAGTTTCAAACACGTAGACTCTCTGCAACGCCAGCGCTGGCACTGACTTCTCAGCCCTCCAAAGGAATAGAGGATTACACCATTTTTGGGTGCTGGGATAGTTGCACAAGGTCTCCCACACCAACACTGGCCAGGAGTCATAAGGGTTTTAAGTCTCCTAAGAGTAGACATGTACTCCATTCCCCTTGGCCACGCTTCCTCTCCCTGTTCTGGCGGCAGTCAGGGACTGGCCAGAGAGATAACCTAGGCCTGTACAGTTTGACAAGTGCCTCAGGACCCCTTATACATGGCCCCATATTAACATGAAGGTTTTATTCTTAGCTGCTGCAAAGAGACAGCCAGCACCAAGTATGAATGGGGTTTTCCCTAGCTAAGGCTTCCTGTTGGGTTCTCGCTAGGTCTTTCCTGCCAGCCTCCAGGCTCAGCCGCGGTTCCACCGCTCAGCCTTACTTAACCACGTCTCACATGTAGTTCAACCTCTATGTTTAAAGAGATTGCTGGAGTGAAAAGTCACCCAGAGGAGTCCCCACCTGGCCTGCCAGAATCAGGGGAGAGGAAAAGCTGCCTAATGGTTAAGACAGTGGGCTGCTTTGCTGCCGGCGTGGGTTCAGTGTGTGATTCTGTTACAAACTACCTGCATGACCTAAAGCATCTCGTTGTCCTAAGCCTCGGTTTCTTATCCATGAACAGCGCTCCTTTTCTTCTGCCCTTTGCATATTTAGCCCAGAGGTGCTCAGTGCCCAGCTCACGGGCCAGATCTAGCTTCCAAAGCCACGTCCATCTGGTCTGAAGGGCTCCCTATGGGTCCAAAAATTTGGGGTTGGGAAAACAGCAGCAGAATTTTTGGCTTCTCTCTACTGCCATATAGATAGCATGGCCCTGTGTGTGTTGCGCTGGGGTGTCACAAGCCCAGATCCACCTGCCGTGGAGCCATATCTGGGCATGCAGGGCTTGATCCAGGTGGCACAAGGCGGGATCAGAGTGAGAAGCAGGATGCAGGCTCCTGGGGCCTGATCCTGGCAGTGCAAGGTGGGACCCAGCAATGGGGCCTGATTCCAGTGATGTGAGGCTGGTCTAGGCACGTCTGGCCCAATCTGGGTGGCACAAAAATGGATGTAAGTGCACAGTCCAGCGGAAAGCAACGGAAATGGACGTGGGGTGCATGACTAGTGAGGAGAGGCTGAGGGATCTGGGCTTATTCAGTCTGGAGAAGAGATGACAGAGGGGATTGAATAGCAGCCTTCACCTCCCTGCCGGGGGGCTGCAAAGAGGATGGAGCTGGGCTGGTCTCAGTGGGGGCAGACGGCAGGACAAGGAGCAAGCATCTAACATTGCAGTTAGGGAAGTTTAGATTAGATGTTAGGAACAACTTTCTCCCTAGTAGGCTAGTAAAATGCTGGAACAGGTTACCCAGAGAGGCGGTGGACTCTCCATTCTTGGAGGTTTTTAGGACCCAGGTGGACAAAACCCTGGTTGGGATGATGTAGTTGGGGGCTGGTCCTGCTTTGGACCGGGTGTGACCCCCTGAGGTCCTTTCCAACCTTCATTTTCTATGTGTCTACAACTCTACACCAGCTCCATATGGGATCCAGCCCGCAGACCAGCCCTGTGCCACTCATCTCGTCCATGGGGCCAAAAGGTTGAGCATCACTGGGTTAGACATCCTTTTAGTCAGAGAATACAGTGCACAGCACCTAACACAGCGATCTCCTCAAGCAGCATCTCTTTACCAAAGGTTACGTGCATTTTAGGAAGCAGCAAGGTAGGTGTGTTTTAGGCACATTCGTTTCCATAGCCCATGGCCCACAAGGGAGGGATATAGCCAGCAGGTTATCCAGCCAGTCTGGACTCCTCAGCTTGCCTGTCCAGCAGGCTTGAACAGAGGCAGGCTTTCCTGTAAATCAAGGCTCAAATTCAGGCCTTCAGACCTATACCAAGATATACTTTACTACCGCATGTCTGGGGGGTCTTTAAAGGCTATAACAACAGTAATACATCATGGCAGAATTGGGTGTCTGAAACATTTCATGCTCTCACTATCCATATGAAAAAAGAATAGTCTTCTTCTCATTTTCTTTTTGGGAAGCATTTAACATTGCACACTCCCTGGTGCTCTCAGCTTCTGGCGATTACAACACAACAGTCAGATGACCCGGACTGGCAGCACAGAGGAACGCTTCCAGGAACGATGACTGTAAAGAACTGAAGCACCAATGGCCACAACCTACCCCTGGCAATACCCCCCTCCACATGGGCATTTGGTCAAAATCTTGCAAGCTGTGTTGATGAGGAGGAGAATTGGGGGCAGGGGTTTCTTTGATGCAACCCTGTCTGTTTGCAGAGGGCACACAAAGTCCAGGTTCCCCGAACAGCGAAGGACTCAAAGGACAAAAGACAATCTCTGCTCACAGCTCTAAGGCTCTTTCCAGCCATCGCTTAATCCCGAGTCCTCTCTCTCAATACTGTATTCCACATACTTGTTCAAATTTGGTGTCTCTTTTTTTCCTAGCTCCTCGCCCGTGTCTGTCCCAGGTTGTTTTCTCCCTGCTTCACCCCTTCACACAGATGCACAGTTTTGCTCCAGCAGTACCTAGCAAAGTCCCTCCACCCAGTTCAAATACTTACCATGTCTTTGCTTTGGGTTGCAACGTGTGTTTTGGTTTGGAGGCTGCTGCTATTAATAATAATAGCATAGAAGTAGTAGAAATAATAGCATAACTCCTTCTACTGTCATAGAAGAAGAGCAGAGATTTCACCCCTCCCCAGCTTGAATGAGGTCAAACCCAACACACAACATCTAGCGTCGAATAAGGAAGACAGCTGTAGGAGGTATCAGTCCCGTTCACATCAAAGATTCATGCTTTTATCCCACCACGAAACAAGAGATGGGTGGACTGCTTGAAAGCAGTTAGGTTTCACCTTTTCTATACCAGATACAGAATAAAGTACAAACGGAGCCTTAATGAAGCGATATTGAATGTGGGGTTTCTTTCTAGATCTGCTACTGATGTATGAGACCCTTCAAGAAAGAAAAGTTGAGGCCTGATTCTCATTCACACATCATCCTCTTTACACCACTGTGGAAGTGAAACAAGGTCACCAGAGCAAAGTGTCCTTAGTGTAGATGAAGGTTGCTTATAGACAGAGGTGAGAGGAGGGAACCAGAAAACAGCAAGGCAGGAGGGAAAGAAGATGCAAAAGATGCAAAAGGAAGGCAGGAGGTCAAAAGATAAAGGCTACAAGACATTAATCATGGAGAAGTGGGGCTGAAAGGTACCTCCAGAGCTCATCTAGTCCAACCCCTGCCTGAAACAGGATCATCCCTATCCAAACCATCCCATACAAATCATCGTCTAAACTCTACCTACCATCAACCGTGACACAACACAGGCCTAACACCCTAACCTGCCACAATTGAAGAAGCAAAGCCACAGGAAACTATGATCGTTAGACACCAGGATACATACAGTGACAGCTCTATGATAAAACAAAACACCTAAAGGACACAGTCAGTGTTGCTTTATTAAGGTTTATTAAAAAGAGAATGGATTTGTATCATAGTGTCTAGAGTCGGAAGGGACCTGGGCAGATTTGCTAAACTACAATTCATTGAAGTATGCAGCTTCCCTATAACTTGATCCAGCACTCAGTGAAATCCATGGAAAGGTTCCCATTGGCTTGTATGTGTGTTGAGAAAAGGCTTTTGTAACCATGATCAGTGAGCCAGAATTGAACCTGAGATCTTCAGCATGAAGGATTTAACCTGAACCTGACCAAAAAAAAAAAAATCAATATTATTTTCATTAACTTTAATAAAGTTTGGAATGGGCACCTTTACCTCTTGAGCTAAAGGACCATTACAAGCTTGTAGCAGTCAACTCTTATCCTTTACAAGTAATAGACACTAGAGAGGGATATTTAATGCATGCAAAACCGGTTGGATACACTAGAACTTCAGGAGACAGGTTATAAATGAAGTGGACTCTTGCCTATGATATATTTCATACCATGATTTTCCAGTTAGAGAGAGAAAAATATACTCCAAAGTATATTGGAGCAGCCACCAAAGAAGAAAAAATAATCCATCCTTTGCAGTTCCAAAAATACACAAGGTGAGAATGCTTCTGATCAAATGGCGTGTTCAAACAGCCATCAAGGACACACAAGAGCTCAGGAGTTACAGCGATAACCCAGTTCCTTCAGTTTGGAGTCTGATTTTTTGTTTTTTAAAAGCTCGGCATCGATGTTTTCTCCTCTGAAGCTGTGAAAGGGCCATGAGCAGTAGGAGGAGATTGGCACACGTGGAGTTTTTTCAGAGGCGCAATCCCTACGGCACATTAATGGAAGTGAATACAAATGAGATGCCTGACATGGGAAGGGCTGTATGAATATTCTGGTATTATTATTATTAAATTCCTATAGAAGTTTTCAGAATATGATCCTGAGTGAGGTTTCCAGTTGTGTCGCTGAAAACCGGCTAATGACAAAAACATCTCTCTTTTGAACGCATTTTTGGATGAAAATTTTCGAAAAAACCCAAAAACTTTGCGGCCTCCATAAATCACAATCATTTGCTATGCAGCTAGTTGTAGGGATCTGGGAAAGGTTGGGATTCAGTGGGAGAAGTCATATGATACGAGCTCATTAGAAAACATGAAGTGAGAGTAACACCAGGAAAGTCATTTATTATCATTATGGCGACCATAACAGCATCTTACATGAATATAGCTCCCTTTTGCAGACGAATTTCACAACACTTTACCTATATATAATGCGTGTGCATATGAGGGAGAGAGAGGGGATGCATGATGTACTATAAAAGTTTTATCAGCATAAATTTGGACTGCTTGGACTATACGCAAGGGGTAAAGCCGTGAGGTTACATGGGAGTCAAAATAGTTCTACTAAGTACCTCTATATCCTCTATGAGAGGATATCTTTTATTGGACCCAGAGGTCCCAAGTACGAGGGGCCCTGAGTGCCCTGGCCCCCCTTGGGAAGATGGCTGTCACCTGAAAAACATAAAACTTTCCACGTGTCCATCATCTTAGGCTCCCCCAGCAAAAAATAAAAGTCAGAAACTATGATTAGACTTTTTTATTAACTTTACCCCAACTTTTTATTAACTTACCCAACTTGGGATAAAATTGGACAAGCTTTTGAATGCGACACCAAATGCCTTGCATTCAAAACCTGGTCTAACTTTAGCCCAACTATACAGTGGGTCCAATAAAAGATACCATCCCAAAAAGTCCTTACCTCTCATGTAATTCCTGGACCAGCATGGTTACAAGACCACTCTAACTATATCCTTTCCAATACTGAAACACTGTCATGTAGTCTATGTGCATCACACATTTCGATGACTGTTTAAAGATTGTTTAAAGAGACCTGTATATGGAAATTTAATTTATGGGATTCCACCTAAAAAGCAGATGCCTTAGAACGTGGTTCAACAAACCACTTAAGCATGTGCTTAAATTAGTAGATGAAGGGTTTTTGAACCCGAAAGCTTGCTTAATAAATATGCTCCAACTATTTGGGTTAAAAGAACCCAATGAACCTAATAAAAGATATCAAATTCACCCAAGGAACCTTGTCTGACTGTGTCCTTAGACCAACACGGCTACAACCTAAACCCCTGCTTAAATTATTGGCACTTGAACACACTGTGCCATTGTTTTTCTAGGCCTAAATATGTCACAACTAAATTTCTGAGATAAAAAGAAGTTTCTAGGGGAAAATCCAGCTTGCTACCACAGCAGAAGACACACTGATGGGCTTTATCTAGGCCTGTTTCAAAATTAGGCTTATTTTTAATAGCAATCTCTTTTGTCTCTGTCAAACTAGAAACACGTGAGGGGTAATTCTTATCAGCCGCTTAAGCGTGCAGCAGCTCTGCCCAACACAGCTCAGGAAGCGTGACAAAAAATATTGTACCAGGCTGAAGGAGCATTGTGCAAGAACAATGATTAAATAGTGACTCAGAGAAAAAGAGTGCAAAGGAAACAAAAGTATCATTTCCTCCTTTGAAGAGTTCCCACTCAAGGGAAGAGCGGGCCCGGGGCCATGTCACTGGGGAGACCTAGGGCTACAAAGCTGGGTGGGACTCTGAAAGAATAGGTACAGATGTACGCAGAATGAGAGGATGCACTGCTATTGGCAGGGGAAAAGCCTAACTGAATCACCAAAGACCAGGAATGAGAAAGGAAGGGTAGGAAAGCACTGGCATTGGAGTGCATTCATGTTTTATATTAACTCCGTGCACCTTCAATACCAGAGATGCAGGGCTCAGTTCTGCAAGGACTGAGCTAAGAGGTTTTCCTTTGCTGCTGCTGCTTCTTCTGCAATCCCTCGTAGTCAAGGTTGACTGTCTCTATAATTGTCTTATCTATGTGGCTGAAGATGGCTGATGAGGCCTATCTGGGATCGACAGATTTGACTGCAGTTCAGACACGTGTTTCCGGGTGGGGTGGTTGGTGCTGGTCCTCGACTTGGTCTGTGACACGCCCTTTCTCCCACTACTGCTTTTCCACCTCCTGTTGTTGTCATGAGGTTTCAAAGTACTGAGGTCCCTGCAGTAGATTCTTCTTCCATTTGGGGCAGTCATGGGCAATAGAGTCTCGTGCCTTGACATTGATGTTGCATTTTTTAAGTTGACCTTGTGGAGAACCCTGAAGTGCTTTCTCCGTCCTTCTCTTGAGCAGACACTTTGGAGAGTTGGGAGAATAAAAAATTGCTTTGGGAGTCTGGAGTTGGACATCTGGATGACATGGCCAACTCAACAAAGTTAATGTCCGATGATTATTGCCTCAAACTCCTGATATTTGCTTGTAGAAGGATGTTAACGTTGGCGCATCTATCTTCCCACTGGATTTGGAGGATCTTCCACAGGTGGCACTGATGGGACTGATAATACAGAGTGCAATTCTGCCAGCCCTCCAAGATTGCCCTGGATTCACCAGGAATTAGACATAAATCTCCAGGAGACTTCCAAGAGTCATCCGAGAGATAAATGGTAGGGCATTGATTAAAATAAACAGTAAATGTTGAATCTGATTGATACAGTAGTTCAGTGGGTTTTTAAAATAGACATTGGACCTGGAAGGGACCTCGTAAGATCATTGGGTCCAGCCTCCTACTCAAGTGGTAGGAAGTCAGTTGGGTCAAAGGATCCCAGCAAGATAAACATCCAAATGCTTCCTGAAAGTGTCCAAAGTATGTGCTTGCATCGTCTCTGGGCAGTGTGGGGAGGTCTGTTCCAGGCCTTAGGGGCTCAGACAGTAGAGATGGTTTTTTCTTATGTCCACCCTAAAACTATTTTGCAGGAGTTTGTGAGCATTGGACCTTGTCATCCCTTGGGGTGCTCTGGTGAACAGGCTTTCCCCCACATCCTGATTCGCACCCCTGATGTACTTATGGGCTGCCACCAAGTCACCCCTAAGCCTGTGCTTCTTCAGGCTGAAGAGTCCCATAGCTCATAGCCTCTCTTCATAAGGCCTGTTCTCTTGCCATCAGATCATGTGTGTGGCTCTCCTCTGGACTCTCTCAAGCTTCTCCACATCCTCCTTAAATTGCGGAGCCCAGAACTGGATGCAGTCCCCCAGCTGCAGCCTCACCAAGGCTGAGTACAGCGGCAGAATGACATCCTGGGTCTTGCTCGAGATGCAGTGGTAGATGCAAGCCAGAATTGTGTTTGCTTGCCAGCTGCAGTATTGCATTGGTGGCTTATGTTCATTTGGTGGTTAATCATGACCCCCAAGTCTCTTTTGGTCATGGTGTTAGCAAGTGTAGCTTTTCTGAGCCTGTAAGTATGATGTAGGTTTGGGGTTTTTTTCCTGAGGGGGAGCACCTTGCATTTCTCCGTATTTAGTGCCATGACGTTTTCTTCCTCCCACCTTGCAAGCCTATCGAGGTTGGCCTGGATCACCAGGCTATCCTGAAGTGTGGTCACTCTTCCCCAAAGTTTGGTGTCATCAGCAGACTTGGCCAGTCTGTTTTTGACACCAGTGTCCAGATCGTTTATGAAAACATTAAAGAGTACAGGTCCAAGAATGGAGCCTTGGGGGACGCCACTAGTCACCGAGTACCATGTTGATTCAGCTCTGTTGACTACCACTCTCTGGATCCAACCTTGGAGCCAGTTTCCCAGCCATCAGACTGTGGAGTAGTTGAGGCTGCAGTTGCCTAATTTTTCCATGAGGACATCATGTGACACCAGGTCAAACCCTTTTTTTAAAATCCAAAACATATGACATCAACCTCTTCCCTCCTGTTCAGGTGATACATCACCTGGCCATAGAAGGAAATGAGATTGATGAAGCAAGATCATGTGGTGCTCTGGCCAGGTGCCAGAAGACTGGAAGAAGGCCAATGTAGTCCCCATTTTCAAACAAGGGAGGAGGGAGGACCCAGGCAACTATAGGCCCATTAGTCTTACCTCGGTCCTGGGGAAGGTCTTTGAAAGAATTATCCAGGAGCACATCTGGGAGGGTGCGCAAGGGCAACCAGCATGGGTTGATTAAGGGCAGACCCTGTCAGATCAACCTGATCGCCTTCGCAAGCACACGAGCACATTCACATTGTGTGTCGCGGGCATGTTGGTGTTGCAGAAACTTCCTGGAATAGATTCAAACAGAGTTGGTAACCCTAATTTCTGGAAAATACTGAGCTAGTAGGTACTAAGCACCTCATACTCCTGTTGGTTTCAGTGAAAATTCCCTTCATTGTCTCAAGCCCTTAAATAACTCTGATTAACCAGAATTTGCAGTTTAACTTGTCTCTCGCTCTCTTTTTTTGCCCCGAGCTTCCCTGCGGTTTGATGTTACCGGGTCTGTTTTTTCTTGATTGTACAAAACAAAATGGGAAAGACGCCTTATTTCTCTCCCTCAGCTGCTGCTTTGTTTAATGTTTTTGGCATCCCTAACATTGCTTTCCCCCCTTCTCTTTTCTGGTGCTCTTTTACTGGGGAGGATGTTGAAAGGTTTCTGTAGTCAATCTTTCAAAATGCATCCTGGCTCATGCTGACAGCTCCAATCGTTTTTGCCCTCAGTCTTTGCTTTGCGAAGGAAACAGGGCTATATATCAGCCTAATGATAGGTGTTGGGCTCAGCTTTGCAGTAGGAAATGCTGGCTGTATAGCTGTCTGATTTCATTGCCACTGCCTTTACAAGCAATGGCTGATGTTGCCCTTTATTCAGTCTATCCGTAGGACCAGATTCTGTTATCTACAATGATATCATTCTGCAGTCATCTCATTGGGACAGAGCCTCAGGTTGTATAAATCAGTGGAGGCCAAACTTTCTGGCAAGTGGGCTACAAATTAGCCCCGTATCCTCCCCAAGCGCCACTCAGATCCCTTTCCCTGACTTTCTTCTCCTTGCCCGATCCACCCCTCTGTTTTCCACTTCCTGCCTTATTGGCCACTGTGCTGTCTCCTCCCTGATGTGCCGTCTACCACATGCCAAGGCTCCCCGCTTGTGACACCTGTGCTGCAGGTTGGCCATCTGTGGTGTAAACTATCATAGTGATGAGTGAGTTACTCTGGTTAACACTTGGCCCGTTTACTTTAGCAGAGAGACTCCAGAATTGCATCACTTTAACTGGGAGCAGAGTCTTACGCTCACAGGATCATGGGAAAGCAAGGCTGGAAGTGACCTAATGTCGTCCAGTCCGGTCCCCTGCTGAAGGCAGGATTGTCCCGGATTAAACCATCTCAGCTAAGAGTCTGTCTAACCTGCTTTTGAAACATGTTCAAGGATGGAGAGTTCACAACTTCTCTAGGTGGCCTGTTGCAGTGCCTGACCACCCGCAGAGTCAGAACGTTCCTTTTAATCTTCAGCTTAAATTTCCCCCTCTGCAGCTCGAGTCCATTGCTTCTTGTCTTGTGCCCTATAGATGCATTGTCTCTAGGATCACCCCACACATATTTGACAACAGGGATCAAATCCCCCTCTCAGTCTTTCCTTCTTCAAAATAAATAACCCTCGTTCTTTCAGCCTTTCCTTATAAGTCTTGTCTCCCAAGCCTCCGATCATTTTTGTTGCCCTGTGACGGACTCTCTCCAAATTGTCCATGTCCTTTTTGAAGTGGAGGCCCAAAACTGGACACAGTGCTCTGAGTGCCCTGAAATGAGCAGAAGAATCACTCCCATTGATTTGCATGTGACATATCTGTTAATACAACTCACGATGCTTCTGGGTTTGGGCGGGGAGGAGTACACTCTTGGCTCGTATTCAGCTCATGGTCCACCATAAAACTCGGGGCTTTTTCTTCAGTGCTGCAGTCTAGCCAGTCATTCCCCAGTCTGTATTTATATATGCACTTATTCCATCCCAAGTGCGGGACTTTGCACTTGTCATTGTTGAATCTCATCTGAGATTTCAGATCATTTCTCCAGTCTGTGTAAGCCATTCTCAAACCTAACCTTGCCCTCCAGAGTGTCCACAATCCCATCCAACTTGGTGTCATCCACAAACGTGTTAGGTGTACAGTGGGCATGCCTATGCATTCATTAATGCACCATAGTTACTGCACATTAAATTTAGTACTTGGCTAACCAAGTGCTAAATCAATGTGCAGTAACTCATGCTACTGTGCAGTAGCACCAGTGCACAGGTTTTAGTGAAGCTTACTGTGCAGTAGCCATAAAGGATTAGCACAGGTTTTTCCCAGCATGCTACTGTGAAGTGTTATTAGACTACTGTGAAGTTAGCATCTTGCATAGATGTGCCTTCTTGGTCCCATTGTCCAAATCTTTAATTAAGATATTGAACAATATCTTAATATTTGCTCAGGACAAACCCCTGGGGACCCCCTAAAGTAGTAGCATAACTGATGGGGGGAGGCAACTGGAGCAGTAGCTCTGGGAACTGCCTTTGAGAGGAGGGTGGGCAAAAATAGCCACTTCTGCAGCTGGTACTTGTTGCACCGGTAGTTGAAGACCTACCACTTCCCTTGGTAGTTTGCTTAGACAGTTTATCAAACTTGCTGTTAGGACTCAAAACCTGTTTCAAATTTGGACTTTTCTGACTTTAGCTTCTAGCCTTTTGTCCTTGGTTTGCCTGTCTGTACTTGATTAAAAAGCTCCTGGGTACCAAATAGTTTCTCCTGGTGAAAGTACTTCTATACTACAATCAAGTCACCTCTCAGTGACTTAAATGTTGACTACACAATCCCACTGGAATATAATTAGAGAAAATGGGGTCATCCTCCCCTTTAGTAGGCAAAGAAAGAAGAATTGACAGGTGGAAGATAATATAAAATATTGTCTAGTATAATGAGCTGCTTTTGTTCCTCTAGGTAGGGACAAAGAAACACAGGGCCTACGTTATGAATGCTAGCACCAAACCAAATTGTGTTTTAAAATACATCACAGTTTATAATAGATTATTAAGAGATGTATCTTCATTTAAATATCTGAGTATATTATGATATCATGTAGTGTATTATCCTTGTACCATACGTAGGTTGTCCTATTTTAGTTACTAAAAGCCTTATGAAACTTTCAATTGAATACGGCAAGTTTTGCATGTACACCTAGGTCTCATCTTCCTCAAAGCTAGATCTGCAATACTGGTTCATGCTCCCAGGAACTACCCAAGAGCTTTTCAAGCACTGCTGTCTTGGTGCTATGAGCAATATTGCTGTATTCCTGAAAATCCCCAATAAGGCCAAGGCCCTTCTGAGCCTGTATGTGCATATGGTGAGAAATAATACTTCAGGCACAGGTCCAAGCATACAAGGGGAACTGAGGCACAGAAACAGTATGTGATTTACCCAACAGCAAGTCAGTGGTAAAACTTGGACTTGCACTCTGATTTCCTGAAGCTGAGGGCCCATTTACTATCCAGATCACAAGCCTACCTTACTTCTGTTTTTAAGAAAGTATAACCACTTAACTTAATGAGTAATATGGTATCAAAAGTTCAAAGACAATTGTGATTCATAAAATGAAAAATAGAAGGAAAAGTCCAGCCAGACAGCAGTAACAGTCTGGGCATGAAGGAAAGTGTTGAACGCAATCCAGTTTAAGTTGCTGAAAATTATTCTGGCCAGAGAAGAGGCTAGTTTGAATTATACGTGTCTGGGATATGGAAGGACTACGGTAACAAGCATTTTACCCCAAAGAGATGCTAGACTGATATTAACTGGCCTGGAGTGTCCTTTCTGGCCCAAAGCACTGCAGTGAAGTCTACTAAAATGACAAAAAATGACTAAAATTTAGGGTCGGGCATCCAGTTGCTGTGTTCATCCACTCCATCTTCAATAATCAGTCTTCCTATTACATATCGTTATATAAATGACCTTTATCCAAGCGCCTAGAGGTGAGAATGTCCTTGCAGTTCCTGAATGGGGCTGGCCTCAGGAGGACTAGATTGACTCTGTAACAAGCTTCCTGTGTGACCCTAGTCATGTCGCTTAGTCTCTCTGCACCTCATTTCCCAACCAGCTAAACGAAGACAACTGCACCTTTTTCCTACCCCTTGTCTGTTGTGTCTAGTTAGGCAGTCACCTCTTCAGGACAGAAGCTATCACACTCTACAGGCAAATGCAACACCTAACACAGTTGGACCCCAACTTCAGTGAGTGGCGCTACATGTGATTACATTAACAGCAGCAGCAATGCTATGGGGGTTGATAAACAGTATCACTCTCATTTTTCAGGTGGGGAAATCGAGATAAGAGGCAATAAATAGCTCAACCTAGAGCAAGACTGCTGGCAGATCTGGAGTTCGAAATGAAGATAGTTGGGATAGAGTTAGACAAGCTTTTGAAGGCAAGGCATTCTTTGTCAGTCTCAGAGGTCTGACCCATGACAAAGAATGTCTTGCATTCAAAAGTTTGCGTAACCAGCTACAAAGTTGGTCCAACAAAAAATATCACCTTAAGGAATCCTTACCTCTAACATTTTTTTCCACATTCTTAATACCGCCCAGACAAGGAGAGGACCAAGTTGAAAATGAAATTGCCAGTGCTTCCTTGACTTCCTAAAATTGATTGTATGTGTACATTGATATGACACTGAGGTCACTCCCCCATGCACCACTATAGGCTGGGGACCAACTAGCTACGCAGCAGCTCTTCAGAAAAGGACCTGGAGGTGACAGTGGACAATAAGCTGAATATAAGGCACCAGTGTGCCCTTGTTGCCAAAAAGGCTAATGGCATCCTCGGCTACATTAGTAGGAGCATTGTCAGCAGATCAAAGGAAGTGATTCTGCCCCTCTGTTCTGCCCTGAGGAGGCCAGATTTGGAGTCCTGTGTCCAGTTTTGGGGCACCCACTTCAGAAAGGCCGTGGACACATTGGAGAGAGTCCAGTGAAGGGCAACAAAAATGATTAGAGGGCTAGGGAACATGATTTATGAAGTTGAAGGAACTGGACTTACTCAGTCTGGAAAAAAAGAAGACTGAGGGGGGATTTAATAACAGTCTTCAACTCCCTGCTGGGGGCTGCGAAGGGGATGGAGTTGGACTGTTCTCAGTGGGGCAGATGACAGGACAAGGCGCTATGGGCTCAAGTTATAACAGGGGAAGTTTAAGTTAGATATTAGAAATAACTTTCTCTCTAGGAAGGTAGTAAAGCACTGGAACCAGCTAATTAGAGAGGTGGTGCAATCTCCATCCATAGAGATTTTTAAGACCTGGCTAGTAGGGGTGTGCAAAACAGACTGTATTCGATTTGGATTCAGCCAAGTTCAGGAGACAGCGATTTGATTCGCTGATTTGCCTCACTGTCCTGATCTGATTCAGTCAAATCTCATTTTGAAGGTTCATTTCTGATTCGGAGAATCAGTGATCCAGCACAGACACAGCTTTATATGTTTTTTCTACATACCTTCAGGTACCAGGTGCGGTTCATGAATGGTGAGATGGCGGGGCAGATGGAGTGTCCCACGGGACATCAGGGTGGTCCCCTGCATGCTTGGCAGTGGACTCAGAAGTGAACTGGAAGTATTATCCTGTCCCACTATCCCACTATCCCACTATCCCAGAGAAAGTAAAACTCCTGGGGCTCATGAGCAGATCATGCGACCAGTCTCTGTGTGAATAATGTGCTCAGCACAAACAGCTATCCATTGAGGAACTGGTGGTGGTCATTACGGTTGTGTTGAGATATAGGCTACACAGGTGATTCCTCTGGATAGTGAGACTCTGTGAATTCCCATGTGATTCCCATGTGAGACTCTGAGAAATATATAACATGACACAGGAGAAGGAAATTCCCTAAACCTAATGATTTTTAATTTAGCTAGCCAGTGGTAATGATGACACCTCTCAACCTTCATAATGGGGAGATATAAAACATCCCAGTCTAACGAGTCATTTTCCAGCTGTAACAGGGACTCGTAGCCAACTCTCGCCTGAAATATAAAATAGGGAGTTCAAGGGTGACTTCTGACTTCTTCAGATCTGGCTTCAGATCTCACCCTGAGCACTGGGACCATCTATACAAGTAAAACCACTGATTCCAATAAAAGTATTCCTCGGGTAGGGGGAAGATGGGACTCAAACTCATATGAATAAAGAGTACAAGTAGCTACAAAATTGCTTGAAGCTGCACTACTCTGAGAAGCCACCAGAAAAGGCTGTGCTGTAAGAGGTTGGAAGAGCCCTCAACCTTCATTCACTTCAAAGTCAAAGGTGTGTCCATGTCCTTCTTGTGGTTGGTCAGTAGATTTCTTCCATAGCTCGCACTTATATTACAGCTCTACCTTGCCAGATAGCTGTTGATGAAGTCATCATCAAGGCAGTGTAACTCCAAAAGGTGGACCCTTCTAAAGGATCCTGAAGTTTTCCAGTACTTCACGGTTCAACCTTTATTTAAAAGGTTATCAATAGATTTGTTCCCCTTTAGGAACACGTTCAACTTGTACTTTTCAGGCCTGGTCCAAAGACTATAAATGCAATAGGGCAAAATTATCATTGATTTCCCAAGGGTTGGAATTATCTCACCCTCCAGGTCTCTGGTGAAATTAACGGTAAGATTTTTGTGACTTTAACAGGAACACAAGTTGACCCCTTCACTCCAATTCAGCAAGCGAGTAATCCCAGTGGTGTCAACGAGTTGATCTGCTTTGCTGCATCTAGGCCTTACGTAAATGGAATGTAATTTTAAAAATTAAGTGTGAAGCAAATTCATAGATCTATGACCAGAATGGCTCCGATGAATCTTGTTGAGAACAACCAATCATGGACTGCAGCAAGAAACAGTTTGGTAAAGCAGGTTAAGACATGGGCCTTTGCACACACAACATTTTTTGCCCTTTCTTGCGCTGCAGCTGTGTGACTGTTTGCACAGGCAGGATTTCCAAATGCTTTAAAAGTCTTTCTGGCTCATTAAAGGAAAACTCCTTGCATGTAGTTTAGTTTGGTTCACCAGAAATTAAAATGTCGTATCCATGGATTCATTGCCTGCAAAGACAAAGAGCCACTCAAAGACATGTAATGAGCCTCCTTGTCCATGAGATGGTTGCAACTTGTTTGTAGTTCGCTCCCTTCAAATTGCTTTTGCTTTTGAATTGCTTACATTTTCTTTTTTTTTTTTTCTTGTGCAGTTTGCTGGCTTCCCTGCTCCCACAACTGCATGGCAGGGCACGGGTGGGGGACCACAGTGTGGGGTGGGGGCAGGCAGCACTACACTGTCCTGCTTTTCTGCAGTGCCAGTCAGGGACCAGGCTTAATTCATTTGAAAACCTAGTACGTGGAAATACTGATGCAACGGTCCAAAGCTTGATTCATTCAAAAACCTAGTTTATGCAAACACTGATGTGATGCTCCAAAATAAACAAGTTTACAATTTATAAACTTATTTAATGAGGATTAAAATCAGTGGGGTATGCAGGTACCCAACGATATGCAGTGTCAGAGACTGAAGATTTTCAAAGCTGATCATCTATGTGTTTTGCTTTATATAATGTCAGCTTAATATTATGGTAAACCTGTCAATTGAAATAAATTTTTTAATTCTCATATACCATATGCAGTATTATATTCATGTAGCAATATGAGACCAAATCGATTCCTTCTATAACTCCACCAAAGTCTTTCAAGTATACAGAGGTTGGTTGCTCTATGATGACTGAAATATCCTTTATGTTAGCACCTTGGTGTCAATAAAAGATGGCTTTACTGGACTACACTCCCCAGAATCCTTAATAGTAAAATTTGTAAAGCTTAAAAAAAATGTAATAGTCTAAAAATGTCTACAGCTATTTTCAGTGAATGCTGATAAGTAAAGTACATGTGGGTAGGGAAATTCAGACAACCTTTCCACACCCTTTTTCCCCCATAGAATCATAGGGTTGGGACCTCAAGCATCACCTGATCCATTCCCTTGCATGGACGGAGGAATGCTATTTCTATATCATCCCTATTTAACCCTTATCCAGCCTCCAGTTGAAATTCTCCAATGAAGGAGATTCCAGTACTTCCCTGGACAGTCTATTCCACTGCTTGACTGTTTTACTTATTGTTATGCTCTTCCCAAGATCTAATCAAATAATGTCAATACGGTTTTTTCAACCAGCTCTGAAGACAGATGTGTGCTTTTAGAAAGTGATGAATAGAATACAGGATTTTAGAAGCAGATCCCAATATTTTTCCCACAAAAAAAGAAAATCTGTATACCATATATAGAAATAAGGAACGTTTTCTGGGCACCAATGACTAGAGACCTATTGCAAACCAGTGAATTTTGTAAATGAAAGAAGAAACAAGGCAAGTCAATTAAAAAAACAGTAGCAAGAATATATAGCAGGAATAATCTCCTTCAGTTTAGTCTACTGTAGTTTTAATCAATTAGGAAATTTAATAGCATGTTAGTGACTGTACTGTATATTTTGTAAAGATAATGAACTACTAGTAATATGAGACTATACTAGGAAATCTACTCTTCAGTCTCGGGTAAGACGAGGAATCAGATTGCTTTTGTGCATGTGTTCACATGGGAATTATGGAGTATATAAATACCTAAGCAATGCATGGACGACTCAGGTGTATATAGAAATCTACAACCCATAGTCAAGAATGTATAAAGAGAGCAGTGATAAGAGTTGATCAGCAATTGTTGATAAATTAATTTATCCCACGCCCTCAGAACCCGTTCTTTTGTCAATTTTGCTGTCTGCTCCCTATTCCTGGTCTCTCCTCTCCTATTCCACGGCTTTACGGACTGTTTTTAGCTCTTTAAAATTAATAGATTCACCCATAATGACTAGTCTTTTACAGCAGCTACAGTTTGAGCTTTTGGCTGAGTAGGAAAAGGAGGGCAAGAGAGCTGAAGATTTGGCTCTGTCCCTGCTCTGCACAGCCATTACTCTGAAAAAATATGTTTTCATCTCATTGTGTCTTCCTAAAAAACAAGACACATGTTTTATTTTGGGGTGTGGCGTATGCGAGGAGAAGTGGTGAACTGATGGTAGACCAAGACCCGTCAGAAACTACAAGTCCCTTTTCAATGGCAGGAGGGAAACCACTAAATATAAATAACTAATTCCATGGGACAAAGTGTGAGAAAACAGGAACCGGAGTGCATGTTATAGGTTAACGGCGAGGGAGTCAAGGGAAAGCACGGGGCAGAGAACCCCAGGTAGTACCTACCAGGGATGTGGAAAATTTTGCTGGCAGTTTCATTTTGACACTGTTTCGGCTCGTTTTGAGTTTGAAACAGCAAAATTGAAATGAAACAGAGAGCTTCGAAACAGCCTCGAAACAAAGCGAGGCAAGTTGAAACGTTTCAAAATTTTCAAAATGTTTCGAGTTTCAAAGCTCAAGCTGGGCTTGCCTCCAGGGAAACAGAAACTAAAGTAAGGAGATGGAAGAGGAAGAGGGGTAAAAAGGTGGAAGGACTGCTCTCACTATTGACTGTGCAGCTGGCCAGTGACTGTCATCCTTCCCTGAGGTCTCTTCCAAGCCCAGTGCTCTGGGGGAAGGATGGAAAAACTGTATAAAAGACAGCATTGTTTGAACTGCCCTGCTTTTTGCCTTGGTGTCAGTTGAGTGAGGGCACACCTTAACACACTCACAAACACACCTACCCATGTCACAAGTTTTGCCTGTCAGCAGCTAGCGGTGCAGGGCCCCAGAAGCCAGACTCCCCCTGCACCTATCTCCTTGAGAGCTGGTAGGCTTCATGGCTGCAGCAGGACCTAGCAGGCCTGCAGCTTTTCACTCCCCTGTGCCCCAAGACAGACACAGTCCTACGAGCACCCATGTCACAAGTTTTGTTCGTCAGGCGTCAGCTGGCAGGCGTCATGGCTACAGCAGGGGCTACCATCCCTGCAGCTGTTGCCCTGCTGTGCCTTAACACACACAGTGTCACCCATGGCACAAGTTTTACTTGTATGCAACTTGAGCTGCAGTTTCCTCAACCGCCCTATACCTATCTCCTCGAAACCTGGCAGGCTTTGTGGCCTCAGAAGGGGCTATCATGCCTGCAGTTTTGACCCTATTGTGGTGTAACACATACACGTGACATGAGTTTTTTGCTTTCAAGACTTTGAGATGCAGTTTGCCTGAAACCCCTACACCTATCTCCTTGAAACTTGGCATCCTCCTGCCCTCAGAAGGGGCTACCATTTCTGCAAGTGTATCCATATCAGGCTAGAAATGACAAAGTTATAGGCTGTTTCAAGCTTCCCCATTAAAGCCTATGAGCGAAACGTCGAAACAGGGTCGAAACAGTGAATTTGTTTTGATGAAACGAAACAAAACAACAGTTTCAAATCAAAACAAAATTCAAAATGAAATGCTACTCCATTGAAATGTTAAAATGCAAGTCGAAATGGAACAGTGCCATT
>JAGPOW010000261.1:258260654-258271001 GCA_030014935.1 Caiman crocodilus | reverse complement strand
CAGAGATGAATTACCAGATGTGGCTTGTAAAAGGCACTGAATTCTGTTGTGTTGAAGACGTGCAGCCTTTAAATAACAATATTGCAGTGGCTAGATACTCTCATGTTGCTTGGATGGGAGGAAGAACGCACAGTTGGTGCTGTTCCTAAATCAGAACCGCGTCTCCTAATATATGGTGCTCATGGCAAGGAAGAGGAAAAGCAGAAGGCTAAAACAAGGAAGAGATTTATTCTGTCTCCTTTCAATAGAGGCATGTAAGCAGGCAGGGTGGGGAAAGATGGAAACCAGCTTATTCACAGCGCTGCACTGGAGAGAAAGGAAGCAGTCTGTCTTTGGCTCTTCTAGAGCATGATTTTAAGTGCTTTCCCAACAGCCCTGAAAGGGTGTAACATACCCTCCCCCCCAGAGTGTATGGTTTGGGACTGTGATATTTGAGTCTTATCTTGAAATACATAACAAAAATCAGATATTACCTTGGAGGGAAGGAGGGAAAGGTCTGGCCTTCCAAACACCGAGGCATGCTCACTGAACCTCAGAAACGGGTTCATTAATTACAAAGGCTCAAGGCTCTCCTGCTTGTCTGGCTCGTGTTATGGCCAATAAAAAAGCCACTCTCTCTGCAGTTAATACCTCGGCTCTGTTGATTTTAAAGTCCACGAGGGGACTCTAGCAGAGTGCTTAAAACTGTAAGCTTTTACCTACCCTCCTCTTTCCGAAGAGATCATGGGGAGAATTACAGAGGGGTTCCATTCAGATTGGGTAAGCCCACAAATGTTGCTGAGCTGAATTAAATGTGTAACCAACCCCCTGGTCTTGGTGCGAGACTCAGCCACCTTTGCTTCTGATTCGCAAAAGACTTCAGGCTCTTTCAGTCTCATATGGGAGCATCTTCCTTTATCACAACCTGTGAAAGTTCAGGCATGAGGTCCTGTCTTAATTGGCATGCAGTCTCAAATTTGCATGCGGTGCAGTGAATGGGATTACACCATCAAAAATAGGAGCAGGATTTGGCCCTCCCTGGCTTTTTGGAACAGCCACTGAAATGTTTGAAGTTTGCCCATCAACAGGTGCTAAATTCTTCCAGGGATCCTGAATTCCCTTTCCCTGCAGAGTCTAGCCTTTCACATCTGGACTTGATTTATTTATTTTTCCTTTGTCACTATTAGAGCAGAAACCTATGTGATTCCCTTCTGTTTCCTTCTTTCCTTGTGAATTTGCCTCTTCAAAGTCAGTTTGCACCTCTGAGTACAACCTTGGGGAAGAGATTATGGGTAGCTTTCATCAGCCCAGTAGATGCTGTGACCCAGAGATGCATCACTCCATCCCTGCTTCCTCCTGGCTCCGTGGGCCTGTGCCGGGGCAAGTTGCAATGCCCTGTTCAGTGCCTGGAGTCTGGCTGTGGTAAAGGTGGGGCTTCACTCAGTCCCTGCCCACTCACGTGGAAATCTGCAGTGTGCAGCGTTGGCTCACTTCTGTGTGCCAGACCCACAACGCGGGCTGCGATGGTGGTACTCCACAGCACCCTTCGCTCCCCTGCACAAAATCCAAGTGGCAGCCAAGGTCACTGACTGTACCAGCTGAACTGCCCACATGTCCAAGTCTGAGTCTGTCTTTCCAATTCTACTGACATCCCTACGGTAGCCAGGCTAGGAAAATATCCATTTTAAACCACTGGCTACATTTCATGCTGATGGCCTGGCCACAAATTCCTAATTGGGGTTTGTGACAGAGGGTGGTCATGAAGCTCGTCCCAAGATTGGCCTGCCTATCTGTCTAGGGTAGTCTGCCCTGTGTCACATGCCATGTTTTGCTGCTTTATAACTGATATACAAATACAGGAGGCTGCCCAGTAAGTGCCCCAATGCTTAGGGCATTATACATGGCTCTGACCTTCCCTATACCATGTCCCTTGCCTCGCAGATAGCATCCAAATTGCCATCCCTGCCCCTAATTTTGGTCACAGTCACATGCACTCGGGCTCCGAGCCACTGGGCTCCTTGCCTCTCACTAGGCTCCCTGCACCTCATTAGGCTCCATACCCCTTCCAGACTCTGAGCTCCTTGACCCTCACTCATTCTGGCTCCTTGTCCTACTTTGGTCCTGCCAAATTCCTTGCTGGCTTACCCACCAGGTTGTGGGGGCTGGAGCTATAGGTTGCCCCATAGTTGCCTTTCACTAGGGAGGCAAGTGATGTGGCATTTCCTGGGGACCATCCCACTATAAGCAACCCCATCACACCATCCATCCCTAGCAAGGTGTAGTTTTACAGCATGCCCCAGGACCAAGAGCTTCCTGCCATCCCCATAGTTGTTGCCCTGTACTTCCAAGGTGTTATGTGAGCAGCAGCTCCGCATGGGTGATAGTCCTTCTCTGGCTGCTTGCAGCAAACTGCTGGCTCTGCTGCTCAAGCCTGCTCTTACTGCTAGCAGCTGAGCCCTCTTCCCCAACCAGGCAGTCTCCTGCTGGCCATACGATTCATGATTGGGGAGCGCAGCCACCTGCAGGCTGCTCTGCTGCTTGATTTTAGCCCTTAAAGTGGCAGGCACCAAAGGTGCTCTGCCACAGGTTTTTTCTTTCCCTTCATCCTGCAGGAGCAAGGATGTTCAACTCATTTTGTACCCTACCTCTACCCCCAAATATAAACCACCCCCATAGACATCAATCGAACTGTATATTTGTCTGTACTGACACCAAAGACCTGATCCTTAATGGGTGTAAATCGGTATAGCTACCGTAAATTCAGTATGAGCTCCAAAGATTTGTATCAACTGAGGATATAGCTTGTAATATCTAGTCGACAGTGTAACTTTAAAAACGAAAGGCATATGCATGAAAATGAATCAGAAAATCACATGCATCAAATGTACTTGCCTGTGGCTTGGTCTGCTGCGGCACTTGTAAGTTATAAGCCTTTATTTCACCCCCTCAATGTTTGCAAAATAAATTCAATCCCCTTCATGGTGAGATACTCCCTGCCTTTTGTGTTTTTCCATGTCAAGCCCCTTTGACCAAGCAAATATAATAATAATATGAGTGTCATGCACTCTGGATTCATACTTCATAGATGATGGGCAAGCTATGGGAGCTGTATCAGGCATGTCAAAGCTAAGGATGGTGAATAGAAGGTAGACAAGACTGCAATTCAAGATCCTTTCAAGACATTGTCCTTTCGCAGCTCTTGCTAAATTTTTCCATCCAGCTTTAATGGCTTTTTTGTCACTGTCTGGCATGGAGGATTCCTTAAAAAAAGAATAGGCAAAATGTTTGTTTTGCCAACCCTGGCCACCCAGCGTAAGACAAATAAATCAAGTTAGTAAGTCATTTGTGAAATATTTCTCCATGCGAATGAGTGTAAAGCCATGTTGAACATGTAGTAATTCTAATGGCTTCTACTTCTGTGTTGTGAGGATGCCAAAGTGCTTTCCAAGCATGAATTAATTAAGTTTCACATTACTCTCTAGGCGTGTAGGGATTATTCTCATGTTCTGGTCTGGGCGAAGACAGTTAGGTGACTTGTCTAAAGTCACAAAGCAAGTCAATTTTAGAGCAGGGAACAGAATCAAAGGAAAGGAAATGCAAGAACCCAGTGGTCTTTTCCAAAGGTTGGAAAACTCCTGTCTACCTTGACAGTTTGACTGGAAGTGTGTGGGTCTTTTTTCAGCTATGACCTGGAGCAAATGCGGACTAAGTCCACTGAAGTCAGTTTAGATGTCATGCCATGAAACAGGTGTATATTGGAAGAGGATGGGACACATGCTCTTTAACAACTCAGTGACAGGAAGGCATGATGGGCCAACTACTGACTTAGAGTCAACAAGAGTGCTATTAGTTCAAACGAGAGCGGTGGCTGTTGGTGCCAGGTCTGACTTGGCTTTGGCAAGATCCAGGAGTTGAATTCTCTCAAGTTTTGTGGGTTCAAGACCTATGTATGGAGCGGAGCCGTCGGCACATCTCCACACTACTCAGCTGAAGCTGGACTGAATTCCTTGTGGTGGGGAGTGAAGACCTCAGCTTTTCCACCAAACAGGTCCAGCTGGAGAACGGTAAGGCGAGCTGCCCAGCCCTGGCCCCCCACCCACGTCCCCCATTTGCTTCACAGCAGGAAGGTAGATCAGTCTCAATTGCCCATTGAGTTTTTGGCTTCTCTACCCATGAAATTCAACTGTGTGAATGTTTGCTTTGAGATTTTTTTTTTCCTGTTGGTTACAGCTGGCTTTGGTTTTCTAAAACAGCTTGGGCTAAGACAGATAGGGCTGTGGCCAAGTGGCCAAGGGTGATAGTGAGGTGACTTCCCTTCGCATGCAAAAGAAGGCATTCCTCCATAATCCACTGAATCTAAAGGAAGGGCCAAATTGACCATTCCAAAGCACATCTGTAGCTGAGCTCGAGGATCTGATCCCTAACACAGCCATTTTCCCTGATCCTTTCACGGGTGCGCTGGAATACAGTGGCCCCCACCCTCCCAAAACTGATTCCACTTCTTTCCTGATAGTAGGGATAGGGATCCTAAATCTCTCCTGTATCCATGCCTTTGCTGGGTCTGGATGGCGGACTGTCACGCTCCTTTTTCTGAACACCTCAGTGCCTGTTCACGATTTACTCTGACTCCTACTGCAGGGCAGGAGGCCAAGCAGAGATAGGTTTATTGGGCAACCTGTGCAACACACTGAGAGCGCAATCTGTTCTTCAGGAAGTCCCTTCGTCCCGTGCCAGCACTGAGTCATTGGCACTCAGCAATCACACTGTCATGCCAGAAATAAATACCAGAACCATGGAGAAAAGGGAGCCGTAGCCCAAGCGCTCTGCAGTAGCTCCTGGGAAAATCATTAGGGGAACGAAATGTAACATGTAACAGGAGAGCATGCAGGCATCCGCAGGCAACGTGTGTGCAGACCTCAGGGAGTCGAGCGCTAGTCTGATGAATTTCAAGCCCCGCTCGTGCTCCGTGGCTTCGGGGTCTCTCAACTCTGGATCCTATCCAGTTCTTGGATCGGGCGCTGTGAGCACTTCCATGCATTCTGACCCCAGCAAGTGCTTCCCCAAGGAAACAAGTCCACTTCACCTTGTTTCAGACACCCACGTTTTAATTAATGTACACATACATACATACATATATAACTATAGCTATATCTATATATCTATAGATATAGATATATATTTCATTACATATATGTCTGTCTGTCTGTATGTATATAGTGTGTGGGTGTGTGTGGGCACACGCATGTATTTGTTTATGGATACATGTATGTATATATAGGCTTCGCAGAATTCAATTTGCATTTTTTTAATAATTTTGACTGATAGTATCAATGTTTATTTTCAAGCCCTTATTTTGATTCTTAGTTGTTTAAATTCTTAGGGTTGTGAGAAATTAGGGGTGTGGGGGGCAGACCATTTCTAGATGGTAGCATCCTGTTAAAAAATCTCATGTCAAAATATAACACGCAAATATGCATACATCGATAAATCACACCAGCTTTAACTTGTTCTGTTCACTTGGGAGCACGTTGGTAGCTCCTGTGTCTGCTTTGTCACTTCCTTTTCCTTTTATTCCCAGCCCCCTGGGGTTTCTGGGACTTGCAGTCCAAGTGACAATCAGCACACTTTTGTAGGCGCTCCTCCAGTTGTCATACACCATCAGCCATAATTTTTCTTACAACCCTTTTGCTGTGTTGCCATGTCAACTGCCCCTCGGTAGCCTTAGGAGACTTCTGAGGGGATTGGATCCAGGTCAGTTTGGTGGGACATTATGGACACAATGGCAGGTGGTACAAGGGTTGGTGCTATGTGCCCAAGCGGTGGAGTGCCCCTGCTGTCTTACCAAGGTGCATGCAAGAAGTCAGCCCAGGGAAGGAAAGACTCCTTGCTCGGGCTGAATTGCCTCTGCCTGTTTGTCAGCCGTGAGCGCCACTGACCTGGGGGCAGGTTGTGAGACAGCATTCATTCACTGCTCTTTGATGAGAAGGACCCTGCGTGCTCAGCAAATGGCAGTGCAAGAGTCTATGCTCACACGGAAAGCATGATTCTTATCCCACTCGGATGCATTGACATAGCCCTGACTGTAGCACAGGGCCAAGAGAGAGGTTGGAGAATGTGGCTTGGAAACCCCACGTATGAAGGCATTGCCTTTCTGTCTCAAGTTGCAGCAAGGGAAGTTGAGGTTAGATATTAGGAAGAACCTTCTCATGAGGAGGGTAGTAAAGCACTGCAGGGAGGCTGTAGACCCTCCATCCTTGGAGGTTTTTATGAGAAAGCCTTGGCTGGGATGATATAGTTGGGGCTGGTCCTGTTTTGAGCAGAGGGTTCGACTAGATGACCTCTGGAAGTCCTTTCCAACCTTAATTTTCTCTGATTCTGTGATGCTACCTGGGTAGCACTAAGGAGCGGCATTATTTAACACTACTCCACATCCCTGTAGGTATCCTGCATAGGGGACACATGGCTGAAACATATAGCGCTCCAGCTGTTCGTCTCCACTGCAGTGGTTCACAGGAGCCATTGCAGCAGAGTGTAAGCTGGATCAACGTTGATGCTGCTCTAACTGTGATTCAGTTCACATTACAGTTCTTGTGGCCTGGCTATGTTGACTTAAGTCATGAAACCTCACACCTCGGAGCTATGCCAGCAAAACCCCCAGCATGGCTGCCACTCTGCAAGTGGAAGTCTGCTTTTGTCTGAACCCTGGGGGTGGAGCAAGTCCTTCCTGTAGATCTAAACTCGGGGTCAGCAAAGTATGGCTTGGTATCAGATGCTTCGGAGCTGCGATGCATGGGATGGGCCAGAGTGCGTGCATTGAGGATGCTTTCTGCACTACATTTCCATGACTTGGTTGCCTAACTTCACGGAGACCTAGACTTGAGGACCCAGGGCTCCTGTCCCAGTTCCATGTTCTTGAATGGCGCTCACCATCCCAAAGATATTCCTGATGATGAGCCTGATTTATCCTCTTCCTGTTTTCTGTTGTCCAAGGTACTTATCTGCCTCCCATCATCATGGTACCCAATCACCCAACCTTCAGTGGATTTTTATCCTCACAACACCCCTGTGAGGACAGCAGTGACACCACCCCTATCTTACTAGTTGGAGTAAAAACACAAAAGCTAGATCTGCAGTGCCTCTCGGGCATCTCACTGTGGCTTTATCCACCTAAGTTGAGGATTCAATAGCCAACGAGCCCTTTAAAAGACGCTTTGAGTGATCAAAGAGGACAACAGGCATCCCATAGCCATGCCACTGAGAAGCTAAAAGACAGCTGTAGCAAGTTTGGGCCAGGTAATTTCTCTAACAGCAGCAAACATGTGCACCACAGGGTAAGCATTGCACATGCAAGGTAACTTGCATTTGCATATCACCCAAAAAGTCAGCTGCCAGCTTCTAAAGCAATGATATTGCCAATCCACACCAAGCATTGCAACATGGGTCTTTCATGGTAGCTAGTTTATTTATGAAGATTGGGACCCCAGATGTCTTCCTAAGATGCCCAGAATCATCATCCCTCACATTACCCCAGGGAAGAATGCAGAAAACCAACAATGCGTGGCCTATAGAGAAGCTGGAAATCTCCATCGTGGCATGTTTGGAGTCCATTGAACCTTAGGCATAGAGACAAGGACGCAGGGGCAGGGCTTTCCACTCCTTAGCTTCTAAGAAATGTCCTACTGACTGTCATTGATCTGAGCATTTGGAGGCCGGGCAAAGGCCACCAACAGGTTCCAGCAAATAAAGTCAAATCCATGTTGGAAAAAGAACTACTTTGTAGCAGTGCATAAACTCTTTATGTCCTCGGGAAGGGCAACATAAAGCATTTTTATTGCAATAATAAAACTCAAAATGTGTACATAGTAGAAGGAAGCAAAGGGAAGGCTGCAAAAGTGCAAACACTAAAGTGTTACATGGCTTGAGCGCTGTCAGTGGGGGGTGATGTGTATAAGGTAAGTGACTACAAAAGAATGAGCATCGAGGAAACGAAGCAGTAGCTGAAACTCAGCATTTCCCTAACAGGAAAGTAGCTTACTTTGGACATTGCAAGAAAGCCAAATATTTTTTTCATATAATTTTCCCTAAAATGATATTTTCCCCCAAAATCTTTTGGAAATTTTTTTGTTTTGGAAGATTGGAATTAAATTTCAAATTCAATTTTGTTTTAGATTTTTCATTTGGATATCGCTATATTATTTTATTATTGTATATTATTTCATGGCCTGTTAGGACTAGTAGAGACGAGTATATGTGTATACATGCAAACACACCGCCTTCTCTTCTTATACTCTGAAGTATATATCCTGCTACTATGCATGTGTCAACACAATACAATACAATACAATACAATACAATACAATACAATACAATACAGCCATGCATATACATTATATTTAAAGAAGCTATGGGCTTCTGGCTGTATACAGATCATGAACATACAGGGCACAGGGCTCCAACTGAAACCTCACTACAGATCAAAGGATACTCTCACTGCTTTACCAGTGACGTCTGCCTCAGTCCCTGTACGAGAGCGGGGTCAGACATTGCACTCCTATATTTTCATGGAGCGTCTCACGTGCCTTGAAGACACGTTCTGTCATGGCTGTCCATTCAGAGAGGCATGTTAGTCTGAAGGTCAAGCAGAAGGTATGGTGTATATATATCTTATAGGCTAGCTAGATAAGACATATACATAGAGCTTTAATGAATCACTTCATCTGATGCTATGCAAGGACAAGCACAGAGCAGCGTAAAAAGTGGACTAAGTAATCTGAATCCAAGGGATGGGAAGGAAAGGAAGAGGGGAGGTGGGAAGAGCTAAGAGAATCAAACAGATGAAGAACCTGTAGGACCAAGGGAGTCATGAAAGCTAATCCAGGTACTAGGATACAAACTTCTAGTCCTACTTAAACCATACTTAACACAACCCAGCCTGTGGATGATTTTTTGTTCCACAATTTCCTGTTTAAACTTTTTCTTAAAATGTTCCTTACTGAGAACAACAATCCTGAGGACAAGGATGCGGTGTCGAGGGAGGTTAATGCGTTTGAGCACCAGCTTTCGTGTCTCTGTGCAGCTGATGTCGGATCACCCTAATTTGTTCGGACACAAAGACTAGGTACAGACATTCAAAAAGTCCAAACGCAATTGATCTAAGTTATGGGGTTTTCTGTAAATGGCATAGTTTAGATCTGGAGTGAACAGACACACTTTTACCCTTTGGCTGGGAAGAAGAGGATGTCTGAGAATGAGTTCTGCCATTTTTAGGCCAGTCCATGTGTGCTGAACTTCTGCCTGTTCTGTTATGGGCATAGACCAGTTTCCAATCACTTATACTGGTAAAAATGTAATGTCTGCACCTGGCCATACGGCTCATCCAGTCTATCCAATGTAGACTGTCAACCCATTACCCGCTAGCTTTTGTGACCCTTCCTCCCAGCATCTGTATTCAGCTCACTCATACCACTTTATACAATGCGCTATGCTTTGCCTTTCACAGCATCCACGAAAGCGGGCTTGCAAACAGTGTCATCATGAATATAGCTGCACGTTTCACCAAAAAAGAAGAATCTCACCCACTCCTAATCAAAAGCCTCTGAATTTCTTGGTTCCCCAGCTACCAAAGGAGACCAGTAATACTTGGTCTCTCCCTCCTTTCTTTCCGCTGACTATTTAGATGACAATCAACGTATGGCAGAGAGACTTTCTATTACTGTGAATCTGAACTGTGCCTTGCACAATGGAGCTGCACTAACATAATGCAAACAGCAATAATCATTTAGGTTATACTGCTTTTTTTTAGTGTCCATAAAGCCTGCAGCCTGCAAGGCTAAACTTAGAAAGAAAAACACACTCGCTGGCAAAACTGAACAAATCTAATTGTGATGGGAGAACCCCGGGGGCTTGAGGCATAAACCACTTCAGAGTTCAGGAGTTTAGTTCCACAAATATAAGTGCTTTACTGTGTAATAAAATCGTAGTAAAACTAACAAACAGGCCAAACTTCCACTTTCACATTGGTAGTGGTAATGGGTCCTCCCAGCCTCCCTTCTGCTAGTTACGTCTGGCCTGAAAATGGGTAATCTTCCTTACTGTTGTGTCTTCTGGGACTGGACAGCCCCTGACTGCCTTGAGTACTTTCCCAGAATCCTTTGGGTTTCAGACTGCTCTTGCTTGAGCCACTGGCATGATCATCTCCTTGCCTTTAAAGAGATTTACAAGCCATACGTGCAGTCTTCTTCTAGTATCAGTTAGACAAGTTAGGATATAGCACATCTCCCCTGCTCTCAATGGGTGCGTCTACATGACACAATGTGCAGAAAACTAATTCTACCGCACGTTTACGCTGCAGGAAAAATCCATACTAAT
>JAGPOW010000261.1:258212303-258253963 GCA_030014935.1 Caiman crocodilus | reverse complement strand
TTATCTTGGCCGGCGTGTGCATGCATGTGTGCACATGTGTGCATACACACACACACACTGTATGTATGTACTTTATAAGCACAGTCAGGAGGAGCTAATTGACATGCTTTGCCATAGGGAGTAGCTGAATTAGTGAGCTGTCTCTCTTGATTGCCCTTTGTCATTCCCTGAAAGTCATTAACCTGGACTGTGTAAAGGAAATTAACCTTTCAGGCATTTTTCTTGATCACTTAAAATTCTCATAAATTGCTTCACTTGCAGTCCCTAGGCTGGAAAGACTCTACCAGCCTTCTTTTAAAACAATTTTCTTCTCTTTTTCTTGGGATATTTCAGCCAGGCTTGTAACGCAGCTGGATATTTTCCAAGTGTTTAATTTGGAACCCGATACCTTTCATTAAAAAAAAAAAATAAAAAACGCTCAGTTGAAAGATCAGAAGAGTTTACACTGGAGCTGCAGTGAGCTGCTCACCAGAGAGTTGAACTCCGGTGAACAAGCCCCTGAGGGCTGGCTTGGAAAAGCAATTGAATTCACTCTTGTTCCCGTCTTAGGCTTGAGATAAAATAGCAAGGCTGGCGGGGGAATCCACCGAGCAGCTGTTTGCTGCAGAATTTTTGGAACTCAAACCCTGTCTAAAGCTGGGCTATCTTTGCCCGAGGTTGCTCACCCGATGTGGGGTGAGGTCTGGGAGACCCTGAGGAAAATAGCAGAATCAGCAACTTAAAATGACCTGGGGTGTTTCAGTTTAGCATGCACTTTCCTTATAACCGCTGTGATTAAGCATCATCATAATGGACCTACACTAGAAGCGAGGTGCCCATATGCCCGTAGGGACACACCTGTCCGGTTAAAGGAATCCAGTCCAGAGCTACTTCTCTCATCCATAACTACTACAATTTATATCCATTTCAGGGTTTTCTTTCTTGAAAAAAAATGAATTAAAGCAAACCCAAAGCCAAATTAAGTCAGAGGACAGATGCCCGTTAACTTCAAAGCATTTTGGATACAGTGCAGAATAGTATAAGGTCTTATTAACATTTTGCCAACTAAGGGATTGAATCAGATCATTCTGTAGGAATTTTGCTTGCATTTTGGTCCAGGAATAGTAATTTATTCTCACGTCAGGGCCGACTATTTTTGCTCTTATTCATTCCTCACTCACTGACTTCACACAGAAGATTTCCCACCTGTTAATGGCATGGCTTTGTTCTTAAGAAGGTTAACACAGCCGTCAGAAATTCCTGGCAATGACTATTTCACAGTTCCCATCAGCATCCTGGAGGGGCAAAATATGCCACTTAGCCACTGAACCTGGTAGGGAGTTGCAATATTTTGATAAGGAATTGTTGGGCAAGGAAAAACAATCTTATCTCAAGTCAACTGGCCCTGCGGTCTGCTTCCTTTGCTTCTATCAGCCCAGAATGGGGGAGAGTTGGGTCATAAATTGTTTCTCCTTTCTTTTCCTCATTCTCTATGGAACACCACGTCCCTCGAATGTTACAGGGAGGTGCAGTCTTTGTTATTCAGATTTAGCGAGCAGATTTGGCCAGAAAGGCTTTCACAGGGTGCTTTAGAATCATAATTAAAAATGTTAAAGAATAATGTATTTCAGTGTCACGGCACATCAGAGCAGTTGTACCCATTACGCCCACTGTATTGACGTTTCTTGAGGCATGACAGAAAGATATGGGCTAGGCATGGACATTCAAAACACCCGAGATGGAATCAATCTAAGTTGTGTAATTTTGATGAGCAGCGAACAGAACGCACGTTCACCCTTCGGGTGGGGAGCAAATCTTAGACCAGCTTCCGCCATTTTTAAACCAGTCCGTGTGTGCCGAACTGCCATTCTGTTACAAGTACAAACAGGTTTCTGACCGCTTATGCCCGTCAAAATGTAACATCTGCACCTGGCCATGACGATCCTTCTCCCAACAAGCGTGACTTTCATGTCTCACCTTTGCCAGGCCGGCAATTATATTCTATCGGCTCCTTACAACCAATCGTTTTTTGCCCATCAGTTTAAATGAGCTGCCAAATATGAGAGCACTGATCAGAGAGGATGCTAAGGGAGTAATTTTTTATCTACCTGACTGACTATTAGCTATGTTCTTCGGTGGCTGTCACTAAATCCTACAATTTGTGGCATGTAGACAAGGCAGAATGAGAGAAGTCACTGAGTTGTTCCATTACTAAATAAAGATGCAAACACACGGCATGTTTATACCGGTGTAATATGCATCATTTTTGCACATCAGTGTAAATTATCCTGGGATTCACAGCAGGCAAACAACCAGAGTAGCAGACTCTAGGTTGTTATTACACCTTGCTACTAGGTGGTAGAGGAACAGATGATAGTTCAAGCAAATAACTATCCCAGACAATGCAATTTAACTAGAGTTGCAGATGCTGAAGACACATACGGATGTAGCTTTCATCCATGTTTTCAGGGTTTTGTGACATAACTATACACTGAAATCAAGTCACTAATATAGGTATGGAACTTGTGCATCGTGTATCTGCTCCACGTTCACACTTGTGTAAAGACCAGTTTCACCAGTGTCATGTGTTGGTACCCCAAGACATGCCAGGAGCAGTGACACAGATACCAGACCAATTTAGGAGCTTTGAGACCTTAACATTTTGGGGGGAAAAAAAGCAGGGGCTAATGCAAAGCCAAATGAAATCAATGGGAAGAGTCCAGCTGATGTTGACGGGCCTTGGGTCTGGTTGAAAGAAAGATTTTCTTGTTCATTAATCCATTTTATCTGCTCATTAAAGTCCTTGGCCTCCACCTGGGTGGTTTTGTCCAAGCTGTTTCAGCCAGAGGTCACACTCCGCCTTGAATTCTGCTGTTTGAATGGAGAATGGCTTTTCTACGTCTTATAGCACAATTCTCATTCTCACACTGGAACGTAAACCTAAGAAATACCGTTGCCTGCAACTCATTCCTCCATTGAAATGCTACACAAGGTCAGGCCCCAGAAACCTCTTGTCTACCATCCATGGCTCCTATTGCGTATCTGAACTTCAAACCTAGCTGGAGCTGAGTTGATTTATGCTCCTTTGAACCTCAACCCTTGGCTGACCTTCCTGTCGCCTCAGGCAACATTGGCTCGTTAGTGCCAACGACTTCAGTTGTCGGGATTGAGGCTTGTTAGACCACTTTGACTGTTTCTATCAAATCGTCATTCATTCCCTAGATCTCTCGGTATCCAGCCATAAAATGCACAGAGCCCTCTGGCCATTTATCCTTGCAGAACATGTATTAGTTCCCCCTCGCATCAGAGGAACATAAAGTTTCCCAGCATGCCAAAAACACTTAGGGATTTCTCTATACCGCTCTTTATTTAAGGTTTATATAAAGCACCCATTGTGCAAACATCTGTGTTGTTGTAAACAGATGAACAATAACATAAAATAATCCTAGCCTCATGATGCAGAGACCCCCAGCCCTTATTACACAGTGGGGATAGGAATAGGCCAAAATAAGCAAATAAATAATAATAAAAAAACTATAGGAAGAGTTAGAGACAGAAAAGCCAACCTGATAAATTAGGCTGAGTGAGAACACCTTGCACTTTGTACCAAATTTCCGACGTGGCCCTTCTTACTACAAGATGTGTCCTTTTGTTCTTATTGATGTATTTATCTTCTATGACGTAGGAGCATGCTACAGTCACATCTTTACTGAAGACAGCATTGGTTTTAATGGGAGTTTAAGCACACAAAATACTATTATGAATCTGCTCCTTGGTGCCCAGATAGGAGTTAAGCAGGTACTCCCCATGCAAGATCTGAGCCTTCATAGTATCTGAGGTTATTGGGAAATTTGTGGTCGGGAATGGAAGCTGGTTCTGTTCATGAGTACCAGCCACCACCATAATTATAGGACAACCCTTTCTCTCAAGCCTTCCCATTATTGATCACTGAGCCGTGGGGTAAATCTAGAAGTGAGCCTCCAGTAGCTCCTCTGGGTCCCCTGATTCTGCCATTGGAAACGTGGAGGCAGATTTTTATATGTGCATAGAGTCCTATGCAAGTTAAAGCTACAGAGGTCTAGACTAGGGTTTTGGAGACCTTTGACAGAATAAAGAATAAATCTTACTCTTCTAGTAATGGCCAGGAACGTCCCAGGGGTAATGGCACTCCATTGTGCCAGGATTTCTACAAATACATGGAAAGATGTATCCTCAAGACTTGAAGATGGTCATCAACATGCAATGCTTGGGGTAAAGGGAGACAATCAAGATATCTACACGTGGGAGGGACCAGATGTTCAGCTTCATTAGATAACCATGTGATCTAATGTACAGGGCCTTTGACAGGGAAGCAAAAGACCCTGGTTGTGTTGCCCCCAGCTTTGCTACAAAACAGAGTGTGATGTTAGATTAGAGTAGTCTCTGTTGCTAAATGGCAAGCTGTCTGAAGCATAGATCCCCTCTGCTAGGTGTATGTTAAGAGGTATCCAACAATGATTCCTCTGGGCCTCTCTGCTCTACAGAGGCACCAACAGTGGCCACATTTTCAGCAGCGCTTAGCTCTCTAGTTCCTATTATTCGTCTCTAGTTCCTGATGCTGAAATGAGTGTTGTGAGCACAGAGATCTGCCCATGTGGATCAACTAGAAGGTTTGGGGCTTATGGTCCAGATCGTTAAAGGGATTTAGATGCCAAACTCCTTTTGTTTTCAATATGCTTCCATGGATCTGAGATTATTTTAGTATTACCTGGAATTATTGGTGGCCAGGCTTTGTGAAAACTGGACCGTTTGTTCACACACCTACATAATAGATGTCGACTAACTTTCTATATGAACATGCAAACATTTTTGGCTTATACACACGATTGCAGAGCTTGGCTTCTCTTTGGTTAAAAGAGATGCCTCTTGGTCTCTCTATGTGTCCTGAACTAGTAGGCTACTTAATTGCCAGCTTTTCAGACAAAATGAGTCTGGAGCTTCTCCAGGCCTCAGTTTCTCTCTATGAGCATGAGACTTTAGAAGATAGCTAGAAATCTTGCAGTTACTATGGCCAATCATTACTGAAGCCTGATAAAACTCCAGGCATGCTCACAAGGCAAGGATATGGGCAATATGCAGTGGCAGCAGTCACACCAGTGCCTAGAATTTGGGAAATATAAACCATCAGACTGTTTAATGCCATTTTTCTCCCAACCTCAACTCAATTTGTTTGACTCTGGTTCAATACCACTTGCTCAGACTTTGACTCTCTTCAGACTTACACTGGGACAAATTGGAAGAATCATGAAATCATAGAAAGTTAGTGTTGGGCAGGACCTCAGGAGGACACATCTAGTCCAACCTCCTGCTCAAAGCAGGACCAGCCCCAACTGCATCATCCCAGCCAGGGCTTTGTCAATCCAGGCCTTAAACACCCCCAAGGATAGAGACTCCACCACCTTTCTGGGTAACCTGCTCCAGTGTTTAGCTGCCCTCTCCATGAGAAAACTCTTCCTAATATCTAACATAAACTTCTATTGATGCAATTATTTCTCCTCCCTGGCAACTTTGGAAGTTGTTCACACATGTGCCAAGTGGGTATAAAGAGTGACATTGAAATGTCTTTCCATGGGGCAAAACAACTCCACAAAGTACAAAGCAGTGAAGTGTTCATCTCAGCAGCCTCACACTGCGGCAACAAGACAATGAGTTCCACCTCAATGAGCGTATGCTCTAAAATGAAAGTAAATGAAAACAAAGGACTAAAAAGAACATGGCAACACAGATGGCACCAATTATTCAGTCACAGTATCTGGACAAAATAATAACAGAGACCTTAACACTTACTTAACCACTCTACCTGGAGAATTGACTCTAGTGACCAGTTAATGCATAGCAATTTAACCATGATATCCAGAGAAGCAAGCTGCTGAAACCAATCTGTGCATCATACCATGGCCCGCAGAGTCAGCATCATGAATAGGGTAAAAGTGTCCAGCAAAACTAGAAAGGCCAAGAATGCTCTTGCATCCTAGGTTGAGAGAGGTGGATGCCTTGCTGACACATGGGCTCCTGTGTTTGGATGTCTGGAGAAGTGGTCTAGCTAGTTGTGTTGGCTGATGGCTGAGAAAATGGCAGCTATTATCCTTGCTTTTCTCATTTGCTTTGATTTCATTTGAAAACTACACTCAGTCATGAAGTTTGTGTTGAACTCAAGACTGAGAGTCTACCGTGGATCTCGATTCACCTGTGATATTTTATGAATGTTAAACGGTGACCTGGTTATTGCACTTTGGCTACCTGCGTGCAATGGACATGTCAACCATAATGTCAACTTATATGATATATATTCATTAACACCAGCATTTCCAAATTCTTTTCAAGTCTTCCTCCTATGGATCTGATGGGATGATTATCCTCATAGGTATACATGGGAATTTTCGCACAGCATCCTGTGTCAACGTTACTCCAGATTTTCCACAAGTGTCTTTTAGTTGTCTTGTAATTTGTCCCAAATTAGTGACTGGAATGTAATCTGGATGTCTTTCTACAAGAGATGCGCCAATTTAACCACAAACTTATGACCTTGATAGTGTTGGCTCATGCATTGGAGAGGAAAAAACAAACAAACCTGTGACTATAGGAGAAATTTGGCCTATGTTATGCAGAAAGTGAAGATAGTAGCAGTCTCTCTTGGCCTTAAAGTTAGATCAGGTTAAATACAAAAGAGGAGACCATTTTGCAATTTTTTTTTATTAGTTTTCCCCATTTTCTTCAAATTAGATCTTTTTAAATAAAAGATTCAGTATATCAACCAGCTTTACACTGAGTTGAAAACATGGCAACGGTGATAGTGGGATATATACATTTTTTTCCCAGTGTATTTTTCAATTTTATGTTTTTAAATGCCTTAAAAAAAGGACAAACTCTATTTGGATTAGAAATCGAAGCAAGACTTGCCTTTAAGATATGTAGTTTGCGGCATGAAAAATGTATTTAACTAGAATTAGCAATACAAGAAACCAGACTGTATTGCTGAGATGTGCCCTGGGCCCTGCGTCCTTCCATTCAGCTGACCAGGAACAGGTGCTGGGGTGTTGGTCTAAGGACATGGCACTGGCAGACAAGGTTCTTTGGGTCAATCTGGCATCTTTTAGTAGACCAACTGAATAGTTGGGGAAATATATCTTAGGAAATTTTGGGGTTGAAAAGCCCTTCATCAAACTGAGGAAGCACCTGCAGTTGGTGTGTGTGACGTTCCTGGAT
Organism: Caiman crocodilus; assembly: GCA_030014935.1. NCBI lineage: Eukaryota > Metazoa > Chordata > Crocodylia > Alligatoridae > Caiman > Caiman crocodilus. The sequence goes on along the minus strand of JAGPOW010000261.1, from coordinate 258,246,739 downwards.
GGAAGGAATAGTAAAGAAGCCAGAGGCTGGCCTGGCCCGCATTGTAAGCAAGAAAGCCAGTCAGTGAAAATGGAAATGGAGGCATCAGGGGGTGAGGGACAGACTTGGGGTGGCGGATGGGGGGAGGGAGATGTAGCAGGTAAACGTGGCGAGGTCCCTGGGCAGTCAGATGTCCAGCAGGTTGCAGTGTGTCATAAATCCAATGGCTATATTGAGTCCATGAGTTTCTGTACCTAGGAGGATGATGAAGTAGAGTTCATAGGCTTGTCTGTGAAAAGTGGTTTGTAAATTCAAACAAGCGCTGAACCTCACTAACCTCATCACCAGAAGCCAACTTCCTACAGCCGAAAACACAATGAATGGATCTAGGCCATGCCATGACAAGACATGGAAAACCTGCCAACAATATCTCCACTATGGAGATATCTTCACCATACAATACAAATCTCCATCAGGGCACCCAAGTGCCCTCATGGACATTATGTAGGAGACACCAAGCAACAGCTGCAAACCAGAATGAGCACATACCAGAAACCTGTCAAAGATGAGAACACCCAACTACCTGTCTCCAATCTCTCATGCCTGATCCTGAGGGAATTTACAAATCACTTTTCACAGATGAGCCTATTAATTGCACTTCATCAGCCTCCTAGGTACAGAAACTCATGGACTCAATATAGGGGAGTTCTGACACACTACAACCTGCCGGACATCTGACACCCCAGGTACCTCTGCACTTTTACCTGCGCTGTTACATTCCCCCACCCCCCAACACCCCAGCCTGTCCCTCATCCCCTGATTCCTTTATTTCCATTTTCACTGACTGGCTTTCTTGCCTGCATTGCACACCAGCCTCTGTCTTTATTATTCCTTTCATCCAGGAACAGCACCCATGCACACCAATTTCAAGGGCTTCCTCATCCTAACAGGGTTTTTCAACCCCAAAGCTGGCATCCGAGGCAGCTAAGCTGAGCTCACCTGGAGCCTCACAACTCCACTGCAACCACCAAGCTTCAACCCTGTCAAAGATGTGATGGGTCTGGGCTTTCCCCTGTGAGGACTATGTGCATATGTATGGTGGCTGGAGGTTATGGTGCCTCCTACCTGCCGTTCACCAGGGGGATCCTTGGTCCTGGCATTTCCTGGGGCTGCCGCATTGCTAGCAGTCCTACCAGGCCTCCCAACCCTGGCAGAGTGCAGTTTTAGTGGTCATGCCCAGGACCTGGGGCATCCTCCTTCCCTATAGCCTCAGCCCATACTTCCAAGTCATCCTGGCATGGAAGCTCAGCAGGGACATGTTTTCCCCTGCTGGCTGGTGATGCAGTGAGTACCCCCTCCAGCTCTGAGATTGGGGCATTAAATGGTTTTTAAAAAATGAAAAAATGAAATGGGTACAAATGGAGTGAAGAGGATGGCTTTCACTCTGTCTACACCTGAAGCTTGGGGAACCCCAGCAGTGGAAGGTTCACCTTGAGGAACACCAGCTGCTCCACCAAACCAGGATCCAAGCAGGTGCAGCGGGGTCGGGTGTCACTACATCCCTAGCGATGCTGAACACCCTTTTGCTCAGAACACTGGTTGGTGGACAGGGCAGGTGTTCCCAGGCAACTACGGGCCAGATCCAGCCACATCTGGCTGCGGCTTGTCCAGTAGGCCAAGGGGTTGCATAGCAGTGGTGCCATGTCCTTGGAGAGATAGGCAGCCACTAATGCCAGAGTGCTACCTGTCTGATGGTGGGGTCTGGTGCCTCTAGAGATGAACGCCATGAAAGCCATGCCCTTGGCCCACATTGGCAGCACCTATGGTAGAGGAGGAAACTGGCTGGTGGATGGCATGCTGACACAGGACAGTGGATCCCCATCTTCCACGTCCCCACACCTCTGCCATTTTGCCTAGCTGACTCTCTTCACTAGCACCTCCATCCAGTGATTAAGGGTTTGGCGTTCCTTTCACACTCAGGCCACACATGGTAGCCAGCACATGGACCGTACTGGACCACGAGGGATCAAGCTGATCAATCCTGATGCCCTCCTTCAGCTGCCTCACCAGTGCCTGCATGTCTGGTGACAGTGGCTTGCCCCAGGCATGAACCTCTGGAAGCTCTCCGTTTGGCTATGAAGTTCCCTCACTACAAGGGTCAGCTGGGTAAAGAGGGCATCACCAGTGCTGAGGGTCTCAGTGGCCTGAAGGAAGGGCTTGAGGACCACCAAGATTTGGGAGATGGTATCCTACTCAGCTCTGTTAAAGGGGCCGCTGATCCCAATCTCCCCAAGCAAGGCCATCTCATGGATGGCCTTCTGTTGCTCCACCAGCCTTGTAAGCATTAGGTATGTGGAGTTCTACCGAGTCTCCACATCTTGCATGATTTTGTGCTGCAGGATGTTCAGCTCTGCTTGTTTCTCCTGCAGCATCTTTCCCCCCTCAATAGTTCAGTGGAAGTAGCTTGCTACTTTCCTGCATTTGGAAAGGAGCCCTGTCCCCCTCCAAGGTGTTCCTGACCATAAGGTGCAACTTGTCTGTCACGCAGTGGATGCAAACAAAGCTGCCATCATGGACTGCCTTGACCATCTTGGCCAGATTGTCAGCGACCACCAACCCATGGGTGAGGTCTCCCTGCCCAAAGAGCCACCCCTGCACCAAGTGGTTTATGGCTCCCATGATCTATGTTGCCATGTGGGACTCATCCATCACCTTGGCCTGAAGGAGAGCCCACTGATGGCTGAACTGGTTGCACCAGTGCTCTGTGAGGGAGAGGTAAGTGCGATCTCCAACCTGGCTGCTCCAGATGTCTTAGATAAAGTGTAAGGCCACCTGCGGACCTGCCTTATGCAGCTCTCCCTCAAGTACTGCACCACTGTCCTGCTGAAGGTGGTGCAAATAGGCACTTGGTATGATGGGGCCATGAGTGCCATGAGCCGCCTGAACCTGGGCTGCTCAACTAAGGAGAAGGGCTGGCCATCCACAGCAAACCATCCACAGTGGTCTGAGTGATCTTGCTTGCCTTTGCAATGCATCCCCCCTTTCTGTTCACCTTTCTCCCACTGTTCCAGGGTGGTCTGCCTCTCCTTTAGGGGAATAGCGGCTTTGGACCAAAAGGGGGATTTCCTTCTGGGCATGCTTCCACTGGAGCTAGGCTGAGAAGAAGCAAGGACAAGGAGGCGATGCCTGCGGAGATGCATCAGCATCACCATGGTGCTCATGTGTTTCATTCCCTTTCCCTGGCTGGTTTTGGCTCAGCAGTGCAGGCAGATAGCATATGTGAGATCATCTGCCAGCTCAAAATGATCCCAGACCACACTACCCATTTGCTTCTGGGGTGCAGATGCATGCACGGATGGTGCCTTTTCCCTCTTCTCAGTAGGCGGAGGCACAGCAACAGGGAGAGTGAACTCAGATGAGACACTTGCCTCCACAACCTCTACCTCAACCTCCTCTGAAGTGCCTTCTGGGGAAGGAGACCTGGCTGTAGGAAACTTAAAGGGTGTGGAGCACAAACTGAGATGTTTTTTGCTCCTTCCCCAAAATTTCCCTTGCTATGGCACTCAGATCCAGATCTAGCTGCATCTCCAGCTCTTCCTCTGGCACTGGAAGGCTCAGAATGGAAAGTGAAATGGGAATGAAGACTGTCATATTGGTGCTGCTTGTTGTCATGGTGGTAGTGGTAGGGGTTATGGCTGGTGCTCTTGGAGGGGATGCAGACTCAGGCACAGGCAGTGGCACTGCCTCCTTCACCTTGCTGCCTGTAGAACTGGAAGCCTCATGCCTGTTAGTTGTAAGAAAGAGGCTGCATCTCAGTTTGGGGGGACTTACAGCTCTCCCTCCACCCCATCTTCCACCCCTCCCTGAAGGCTTGCCAGCTGCCGTTCCAGCTCACTTCATGGTATGTTTCATGGTATGTTTCACAGTGTGTGTGCTTGGAAAATCTGTGTGTTCTTCTGTAATGTAATCTGTATTTATGTAATATATGTAAATAATTGTATGTCTGTGTATTTACATAATGTATGTATGTATTTATGTAATGAATAAAATATATAAATGTATGTAGTATGTGTTCCTGAATGAATTCTATATTATAAGATGCAATATATACTGTGCTTCCCTACACAGTGAGTGGAATGCACACTGTGAGAAAAAGCTCAGATTTCTTTTCTGGGGGGAATCGAAATAGATTAACAACAACAACAAAAAAAGGATTTTGGGGGAGGAATAAATTGAAAGGGTGAATGAATATAGTAATAAAAGGATATAGAAAGAAAAAGGTATTGAATCTCACTTGCTAGGAATAGGCTAGCAAGTAGGAAGTGATAGCATTTCTCTGATGCTGCTCAGCTGCTGGAAAACACAGCTCAGTAACTGACCCCAAGGCAGAACGCTCAGTTCAACCAATGCTGCTTTTCATGCTGTTTTTCCATCCCTTCCCCAGAGCACAGGGATCAGAAGGGACTTCAGGAAAGAATCACAGTCACTGGCCCGCTACACAGTCAATATCAGAGCAGACCTTCCCCCTGCTTCTCCCTCCCTCTCCTTACTTTCTGTTTCCCTGCAAGCAATCCCATCTTTGAAACTCAACATGTTTTAAAACTTTCAAAATATTTTGACTGCCCTCGTTTCATTTTGTGGCTGTTTCAAAGCCTTTCGTTTCATTTCGATTTCACTGTTTCGAACTTGAAATGAGTCAAAACAGTGTCAAAATGAAACACCCCGCAAAACTGAGCACAACCCTAATCCATACTTCCCACTTCAGTACTCTAATCACCACCAGGCTATATAGCATTTATATGTACAGATCTTTGGTTTTTCACTGAATGTTTATACAAATAGTGTAACACAGATCTTTCCCTTACCAGGTCAATGGGCTTATCACTGAGCCATAAAGTCATTCTCCTTTTCTTCTCCAATGAACATTTGAATATCTGATGAAGAGTGGAGCAGCTTCAAAAAGAGAGATTAAGAGGACCCTACAGCAAAACAGCTTATTACCTAGTGGGGAGGGAATCTCTTTGAGTGGGGAAGACATTGAGGCAATTTGAATAATGTAGGGAATTGAACTGAGGGCTAGCAGCTGAGATCCCTAACCACCAGGCTGGTGGACAGAAGAGTGTGGGTCAACTGCTTCCACTGCCCTTTGCCTTTACAAGATGGGACTGACCCTGATTATACACCTCAATCCCAAGAGGTACCATGGTTGAGACAGGGCCGTCCTTCCAGCCTGGAGTTCAGCTCTGGACTATGTTTAAGGGACTTAATCCTATTTCCATAATGGCTTGCTGAGACAGCCATCAATGAATCCCATTCTTGTGCCCCAATTTACCCCATGCATTGTGTGGGGACCAGGGACTGTGAATTCCACCAGGCCCCAGAGCAACCAAAAACTGAGTGCTGCCATGGCTAAGCCTCCCCCCGCCCCGGTCATGGGTGTTTATCCATCACTCTGCCCAATAGGGTCCTAGTTACAGCCAATGCCTTTGGTGCCACAAAGCTAACTCTCAACCTAGCCCCTACCTTGTGCTCACACTCCACAACCATGTACCAGGGTCTCTCTCTCTCTACTAGTCTGGGATCCCTTTTACTGGAAGTATCCCCAGCCATGTTCTCTAGCATTAGAGCAAGACCTGTGGAAATGATAGGGAAGGAAGAAGTATTTTTTTGGGTGGACAAACAGTCTGCTGGAGGAAAGGAAGTCACTTCTCCATGGAGTTGTTGCTATTTGCAGGAGGTAAGATGTTCAGTGACTTGGGTGTCCCTGCTTTCAAAGAATCACATCCCTATATCTGTCTCCATTCCTTGCCAAATTCCTCTGCTTCCCCTATGGCTCTCACCCAGGCTCCGTTCAGCCCCTGTAGCTGGCAGACAACCATTAAAATGGAATGGAAACCCTTCTGGGTATTCATATGGATATGAACAGGCACCAGGAGACGTCTCTGACTGCTTGGGAAAAGGGACCCTATCCCCTTTTCTGTCAATGCATTGGCAGATGCGTAGACAAGGCACCGGAGACACTGCGCAGCCAAGAAGACTAACCCACACTGAAATCCCGGCTGTTAGATTCTTGTCCTGTGCGTCTCATTTTCCTCTCCCTCCCCTCATCAGGTTGCTGTCTACTCTGGCATGCACCGCAAAAACAAAGTATCATCCAATGATTCGTTCAGCGCTGTGTTCTCTCCTTGTACCGTGGTGCTTTTTGTGTCAGCTGCTATTGCTCCCAGATTAAAACAATATATGACCAAATTATACCCGCTGATTATTGACATAGGTAATTATGTAAGAATTAAACAGGCAGTGTGTTTTGGATAAGCCTCAAAGGCCTGTGGGATTCCCACACAAGCACATAGAGCTGTGGGGTCCTTTGAGTTCTCAGACATACGGCCATGGCCCAGTCTGCTATTTCCTATTAACATGAAACTATTATTACCCACTTACTAAATGCTTCCTGTCGCTCTTCAGCCAGGAAAGAGCGTGTCCAAGATAACAGCATCTGAAAATCTGAGAAGGGGTTGGCTGGCGGGTCTTTTTCCTAAGAAATTTGTTTGTAAGGAGATGAAGCTAAGTTTCCATTCCCCCTGCTGGTGGGTGGGGTGGGAAGGCTGATGTCATCTCTATCAGCCAAAGCTGTTTAACGAAGCATCTGTCATAACAAGTGCCTTGAACTTTTGTGCACCGGCCCAAGGTACAACACATACCCTGGGAATAGTTTCTACTAATTAACATGCACGTTTTAACCTTACCACAACCCTGTGACTTCTTCAATCCACTCATGGCTTCACTTGCAGTTGATTATTACCCACCGCTTGCCCCAGAAGGATTTAGCCTGCCACATCGGTGTTTGAGAAGAAGTGTGTTTCTAAGAATTGGCCCTGTCTGAGGTAGGAAGGACTTGATGTTTTCCATAAGGTGCCCCTCAATGTAGCACCTGAACATCTCAGAGACATCATCTAGTTATCGTAAGAGGTAATGCCCCGTTTTCACAGATGGGGAACTGAAACCCCAAGGTCAAAGTCCTCAAAGGCTTTTAGGTTCCTATTTCTGAGGAGAATGGGGGCATTTAAACAAATGCTGTGGGAGTGGGGGTGGTACTTTGATTAGAGTGGCTCTGAAAGCCGCTCTAATTAAGGCACCAGGAATGTCTCATGTATCAGTGTCCCCACGCTTAAAAAGGTGGCAGGTTGCTTTAATTAATGCTTGTTTGTTGAGCTTTAGTTAAAGCACCTTTACTGCCACATTAAAACATGGGGGCACTGATACACAAGACACAGGAGGGTGCTGGAGTATGGTAATTACCATGCTCCAGCAGACTCAGTTAATTGAGCCTGTTCCAATGAACTGCAACTAGTGTGTTGGAGCAGCCTTCAGGTGCCCGAGTACTTTTAACAACCTACTCCTAGGTGGTAATACGTTCAGAGATCAGCGGTCCAGCATTTCCCATGGTTTTAGTGGCGAACCCACTTCAGTTAATGACTAGGGCTGGGCTTTATTCATTTTTTTAAAGGAAATAGGTCCCTTGTTGAGGTTCCCAAGAAAGCAGTAAAGCAAGCCATGCAGAACTTAAAGCTTTTAAGACCCAGCTCCATCCTTGAAGGTTTTTAAGGCCTGGCTAGACAAAGCCTTGGCTGGGATGGTGTAAATGGGGATGGTCCTGCTTGGAGCAAGGGGTTGGCTAGAAGTGACCTCCTGAGGTCCCTTCCAGCCCTTATTTTCTATGATCCTATGACTCAAGCTCAGGTCTTCAAACTTGCAGTAACATGCTTTTATCACAACTAAGTGCCTTTTCCCCAGAAACCATCAGGAAGCACACAGCAGGCCATACCCCATTGATATAAGACATTCTTCATAGTTCCATAGTTGTTAGGGGCTTCAGGGAACATTATACCTCACTGGGTCCAGCCCCCTGCCCTTGGGCAGTTAAAAAGCCATTGAGTCTTAAATTCAGCTAGGCCTGAGCTTCAGATGGTAAGGATTATCAGTCTTGTGATTTTTAATCAGGCCCATCCTTTGGTTCATCTGTCCCCATGGTGTAATTCCAGCAATGTCTGAGCCATGCTGCGAGGCCTGCAGATCAACCTGTCTGGGACACTCCATGAGGAAGGCAAGTTACTAGATTTTGAATTTAAGATTTGAGCCAACAAGTATGTCTTAGACCTCTGAGACTTCTAGCATATCCCTTCACACAGGCTGAAATCCGCCCCAAAACAGCAGGCTGAAACCATAGGTAAACACTGAGTCTCAGCAGCTGCGGGCCGCTCTGTTATTCTATGCTTATATTAATACTCTCAGCCTTGTCTTGTTTCACATGGATTGCAGGGATTAACCTGGATTTTGTCCATGTGGCTCTATACCACGCACACTCACCAAACCTTTCTCTCTGTTCACAGTGCCTTTGTGGTGTGTATGAAAAAAATTTACAGCATGCCAATGAATGAGACAGGAAAGAAGGCAAAACCTCATGACCACGGGGTGGAAGCTTTTGAGACAGGGCAAAATGGCCTTCTTCTGATGACCTCTACCTCCATGCATGGCTGTGACACAATGCTGCATGGTATAGCTCTGCTTGCATAATGCTATGTTTGTCATACTAGGACCTGGATGCCCTAGCTGAAAATCAGGGCCTCCTTGTGCTAGATGTGATATTTGTACATAGCAAGAGATTGATCTCTTTTGCTCCCCACAAGATTTACTCTCTAAATCATTAAGAGCCACAAAGGATGAATGAGGAAATACAACACACAAAGTAGTAAAGATAGGAATGGAGCTTCCTCTCCCAGGTCTCAGTGCAGAAACCTAACCACTGGACTAAAGTGGCTGTATGGCAGCTGCCTACATTTGTTAAGTGGCTGCCTGGCGCATAGTTTTTCATAGGGCCAATGCCAAGTATAATGAAGCACTCTGTGAGATTTTTCAAGAGTGGGGAGCTGAATGGAGGTTAGCTCCATCAATGCCATAATTATTCTACAGGGGTGTTGGTTGCAGCTGTGTTGGTCTAAAGACACAGGCAGACAAGGTTCTTTAGCTAGACATGATATCTTTTATTACATAGTTGGGAAAACATTTTTTTTTCTCCCAACTATTTATGTTGGTCTAATAAGAGAGATCAGATTCACCCAAAGAACCTTATCTACCTATAATTATTCTATGTGCTCAGTTGTCGCGATAGGCTTGAACCATATGTTAAAGGACCACTTGCTGGTAGGTTCTTGCTTTCTGTCCTGAACAAGCATCACTGAGTTGAGTGGTGCTCATCTTTGGGAATTCTGACTATCCCTAATCCAGCATCTCCTTGGGTGGGCTCAAGTCCTCAAAGTATACATTTTCAGAGGGGATTTAGCCACGCAGTGCCTGAAATCCCACAGATATCACTTTAAAATCGTGCCCACACAGGGAAGGCATCCCACCTCTTTAGTATGCTTCCCAGGTCATAGCTCTTTCTCTCAAATGGGACCATGGCGGTCTCCAAAACCCATTCAAAGTCTCCTTTCCCACAAACAGAATAGCAATTATTTATAGTGAACAGTGATTGGATGTCTTCAACAGATAAGTGGTGTGCTCTTTGTAATGAAGTGATGAGATAGGTCCAGAGGTGTTATTCTGTATTTACAATTCTTTATCTCTTTTCTTGTAAGCCGCCCTGATCCTTTCTTAGGAATGGTGTCATACACAGCTAATAAATAAAAGAATGAATAAAAATATCTAAAGGCAAGTGCAGAGGAAGAGCCAAACCTTTATGGCCTCACAGCCATCTGGGAAAGGGTAAGTAATACAAACTGCCACTTTGGGTACCGGTTTTTGATGGCTCCAGACACACCTAGTTCTATGTGGGTCCAGGAGTCCTCATGGGTAGAAATGGATCCAGGACTAGGATCTCTATGCCTATAAGAATTACTTTGCTTAGGTTTGGGTTCTTCTGTGTAAGGTAGCTAAGAGTGCACATGTACATAATACAACATGATCATTCACTTACTGCATTTTTTCACGTGCAATAATGCCTGGGATATAATACACCCCTTGTTTTTCAGAGGCAGAATGAATAAAAGATGAACTTTCCTTGCAGTAAGTAACTGAGTACCAGCAGCTAGGGAGCCCAGCCTGCTCGGTGTTCTGCTCTGTGTGGATTGTGTGCAGATTTTACTTTCAGTTTTAACTTCAAAATGGCAGAAACTGCTTTTACTGTAATTCCTCCTATATAATGCACCCTCCAATTTACAGTGGATGAAGGTTTTTCTGGTAAAGAAATTGACTTGCATATGATAAAATACAGTATGCATGTAGCAGGCCAGTAGGGGGAGCTCCTGCATTGAGCCTCCCACCTCATTACGCCTGTCCACCTTCCAGACTCCACGTGTCCCTCCAGGGTCACCTAAGCCCTGGCAGACCCCCGTTCGAACCCCACCACAGAGTCCGGGGGTAATGTGTGCTGCCACCACCGCAAGAAGGGACTGTCTGGGTCCCGTGTCCTCAAGGAAATGCAGGCCTAATAGTCCTATGGGTACTCAACCCAATATAAGAACTTGGGGCACTTCCCCAAGTCAGGGGCCAAAAAGGATAGTCTCCCTTAGTCCTCAGACCCAAGGGGTCACCTAGGCATAATTTAACCCACCCCTCAATAAGTCTCCTACACCTACCTAGTCACAAAGGAGAACTTTATCGGTTACAGAGGGTTGGGTTAGAATAGGGTCCAGGGTAGAGCAATATCAGAGAAATCCCATACAGCAAAATCCTGTGGCTGGTGTAGCCTTTGATCTCTCATCTGAGTTACTGCAAGCTATATATCTAGGTGGATCTCAGTTAGCTTACACAAGTACCATCTAGAGGCGGTTGGAGGTTCACTCTGGAGGCAGGCAGTTCCTTGATCAGGAGTTTTGAAAGAGAGGGCAAGTTTTAGATGGTCCAGCTCTTCTTTGTTCCTTGGTATCCCCCATGGCTGCTGCCCCTCCTTCCGGGCAGTCCTTAACTTATATAGCCCTTGTGACCTCATTTACCTGGTCCAATGGAGGCCAGCACCTGTTGGCTGTCAGCCAACCAATTTGAAATCCATCACTAGTTGCCGGGCAGACTCTAGCCCACCAGGAAGGAAGCCCCTCACCCAGGTATGTGATGCCAGTCATGTAGGCAGAGGAAGCAGGTTTTCCCCTTCCCTCAGGAATGTATCCATCTCTGGTTACCCAAAGAGATAGGGTAAGGTGTGTCTCTCTGCTGGGCCCATCCTAATCGAAATTGTCACAGAGCAGAGTCTTTGGGGAGAGATAAAGGTAGCTTTCTGCCACAACGCATGTGTATGTGCATGCATTTATTTGATTTCTATGCTGCTTTTCTCAACAAAGGCTCAGAAAGGCTAATACTACAATAATAGAATAACTTATAAAATGAGAGAACAACAAGAGAGCAAAACAACTTAAAAAGGAACTAGAGTAGCCAAATAAAATAGGACCCTCACCCCCCCCCAAAACCAAAACTAAATAAAACACCCTGATATCTCAGTCTTGCTTTCTTTGCTAAACACCTGCCAACTTGGAAGATCTTAAAGTGCATCCAGAATATATCTAGTCTTGGGCCCTGGGAGGCCTCAAGAGGGAAGGCGTTCCAGAGAGGAGGAATGACAGCTGAGAATGACCTTATGTATCGATGGTTCTTGCAGGAGATTGCTCTTGGCTGATTTTAGGGGCAGCAATGGGGTGCAAGGGAGAAGACAGTCCCTTAGGTATGTAGGCCTACGCCATTTGGGGCCTTATAGATCAAAATTAACACATTGAATTGCACCCAGAAAGCTATTGGGAGCCAGTGCAGATATTGGAGCACCGGAGTTATATGCTTCTGGTGAGCCGTCACTTCCAAAATGTGGGCTGCCACGTCCACACCTGCTGCAGCTTCCTGATGATCTGATTCCAGGGCAGCCTCCTGTAGAGGGCATGACTAGTCCAATGTCAAGGTTATGAAGACATGGAGGTACAGGCATAAGGAAAGGTTGTGTCCCCAGCTAAAACTAGGAACTCCAGTCTGTGCAACGGAATGACCAATACTAGTATGTGACTAGGATTTCACATGCTTTTCTCTCTTATTAATGAACACAGATGAGCAGGACATCAGTTCTACATGTCTATACAACTGCACCCATCAACGTGCTCTCTAGCCCTTTCATGGACCACTGATTCAATGCTGCTTCAAAGCAAAGAGAACAGATTTGCTGAGCTTCTAGCAGTTGTTCTTGGGCTTTCACTGGATTTTTGCCATGTATTAATCAGGCCTGAATTTATGCTATCAGAGATGACAAGAACCCAGAGGGAGATAGGGTGAGTCAATCAAATTATCCTTCCCCCCCAAATCTCTTCTTTATCAGAATGTCAGCAAAACATTAGAGAGTAAAAGCCCACTGAAGTCAATCAAACAATTCCCATTCATTTCAAAGGGCTTTGAAACAAAGTCTAAGTCTTCAAGCATTTGGGATGTTTATACTTTTGGAGACAATCACACGCCCACTTCATTTCGGTGATATCATAGCATTACATTAGCCATCTGACAGAAGTTATTAATGATATTATCATATAGAAAGAACTCCACCTATTCTCATCTCCTTAGTATAAACACCTTCCCCTATATCTCCCAAGGCATATTGGCTTATCTGGGACCTCCTGGGGCATCAAAGCTATGGCAGGAACTATGTCATGTAATCCCCTTCATAAATTTATCAAGTTCCATCTTAAAACTAGTTTGGTTGTTTGCCTTTGCTGTTCTCACCAGAAGGTTATTCCAGACTCTTCTATGTCTTACAGCTAGAAACTTTCTTTTCCTTCCCAGCCTAGATGTATTTATGGCCGGGATAGATCCATCTTTTTCTTGTGCCTGCTTTGTCCTTTAACTTACCTCCTGTGGGCTCCATTTAAACTTATAGCCTCAGGGCTGAAAGAAGACTTACCCAAACTCTATATAAATAGTTTTCAGGAGCAGCCTGCACAATAATTTTTACATTTCATGAAGTCCTGTTGCCCTTGTCTTTCTAGGCCTGTTATGCCTCCGATAACAACCTGAAAGGACCTAGTCAGAAAAGAAAAAAAAGGTTTCCTAAGTCCAATGCAGTGGTCAAAATCAGAAAGAGATGTATGTCATAGACCAGCAAATATAGCTTGTAGAAAAGATGTGCGCTGTAAAATAGTAGCCAGTAGATTGAAGGCTTTACATAGGGTGTGTGAAAGCAAGAACTTGAACCTATAGTTTCTACATCCCAGATCAATTCAATAACCACCGAGCTACAGAATCTTTCTTCTTTAGCTAACACCTATTTCATAATTCCTACAGGGAAGAAGAGGTCCAGCAGGAGAGAGATATCGCACGCTTCAGAATAGCCTACTGCTCAAGGAACTCACATGGGCTGCCCTCAAGTCCCTTTTCCAAAATCAAGCAAAGACGAGATTTTCACCTGGGATTTTCCTATCTCAAATGAGTCTTGAGCGCTGGGCCTTATGGTGCATATATCTCATTGTTCATGAAAAGCTTCCAGTGCCTCCATTGCATTCAACAGCAGGGTAGGAGATGGGCTGGTATGGTGCAGTGTGTTGTGTCGTATAATATGAATAATTTCAAATTATTTTGTGGGAGGGGTCAATCATCCTTCTGTTCAAATTCCTACCCAGAGCTAATAAATGACCATCCTTACAAAATCCAGTTCTCTTAAGGTGACTCAAATGGGAATCTCTGAATCACTAGTGCCTTCTACCCTTCCAGGCTTATTAAGTCAAAAGAAGAGAAGACTGAGGGGAGGGATTTAGTAGTAACCTTAAACTACCAAAGAGGGTGGAGCTGGGCTGGTCTCAGTGGGGGCAGATGGCAGGACAAGGAGCAATGGGCTCAAGCTGCAGCAAGGGAAGTTGAGGTTGAATATTATGAAAAACTGTCTCACTAGAAGGGTAGTAAAACACTGGAACAGGTTACCCCCAGAGGTGGTGAAGTCTCCATCCTTGGAGGTTTTTAAGACCTGGCTAGACAATGCCCTGGCTAGCATGATGTAGCTGAGGGTGGACCTACTTTGAGCAGGAGGTGGGACTAGATGTGACCTCCCGAGGTCCCTTCCAACCTGAATTTTCTCTGATTCTGTGATTCTGAAACTGTAGGCTTAGCACCTCAACAAAATCTCATTTAACCCCTGCTGTGAATTAAAATAGCTATGAGATCATTTGGAAACCACCACTAGAAGCCATGGGGTGCATTGCTTGCAACAAATATATACATTTGATCATTTTGTTTTTGTTTCATGCATGGTTAACAATCCATTGACTGGAGAAATGTTCTGTGGCTTTTGCCATGAGTAATAGATTTTTATTAAACAGTTGAGCCTTCCCCATGATTCACTCAGCTCCTCTGCATACCAGACTCCCTATCTGCCATTACATTTGACTCCACTGAAAGCTCTGCCTTCAGTCAAACTGCTTCAGCCTGACCTGCCCTGCCAAACCACAACATGTGAAGTCATGCTCCAAACACAATGGCACGTAAGCACCTCACAGATAGGAGTGTTGATGGGAACCTGACGGTCCCTACCGTATATTTCTTACTTAGTCCTAAAGCCCTTTTAAAGCTTTTATCCAAAAAGGCAATCCCTCAAAATCCCCCTCCTCCCTTCTTTTATGTCCATTATAGTTTTTATACAGATGTAAAATGCAGCTTTTTCTGATGAAACAAGACTAACTCTGAAAACCCACAAACCCCATTACCTGGAAATGGCCCAAACCTGTTCCAGTCTATTAGCATCCATTGGGAGGCCAGAGTTGGCAAGCTGTTTCAAGATACATCATCAAATTAAGGGTCACTGGGGGCCTGTCTTGCTACAAGCAAGGGGAAAAAAAACAAAACACATTATCAACCTAGGCAGGATATAAATAATATTATCATGGCCAAAAAACAAACCCGCCATTTGTTGTTAGTTATTGTCTCTCGGCTTGGAAGTGACAAAACACAAGCACAAAAATGAATTTGTTGCGACTGGGGGAGTGTGGGATCGTGGATCTCCCAAGAACATTCAAGGAAACATCCCACTGGCAAGGATACGTAAGGGCTATAAATCTGCATTGTGCCTGCTGTTTTCTTATTATATCAGAGGCTTTGTTGACAGGGCTGGCAAATTTAGTGAGAAGAGTGATGGAAAAAAAAAAGAAAAGAAAAGCACATTTCTTTTTCTCCCCTTAAAATTAATGATGGGCGAAACCAGCCATAAGTTGCAAGGGAGGGCCTCAGTAGAAAGCCAAGAGACTCCCACTACTTTAGACAAAACTCCAAGAAGCTTAATGTACAGTAATTGCTGGGTGGGGCTTTCCTTAGCGCCAAAGTGACTTAGGAACTTTGGCACTAAGTTGGCACTGCGTCCCAATGATGCTTTCAAAAGCCTCTTTTAAGAGCCCCAGTGGAAGTCCTGAGTCATACTGGTGGTTTTGAAAATCCTACCCTTTGATAATGGGCACAGACTCTTGAGTCTTTTCTCAAGAATATTCTGCCAGTAGTTGTGTGGAAAACAATATTATTGCATTAACCCTACTGTGAATAAGCTGGTTGCAGTCACAGGCACAGAAGTATTTGCTTTTCTTGATTTCCTAAAGATTTCCAAAAATGGGCCTATTGTCAGGGCCATTGCGTGATTTCCAAAAAGTACGGAGTGTCCAGTAACTTCCAAATCAAACCAGTGAACTGTAACGCTAATGGTGGGGCAACCACTTTATAGTCAGAGTCCAGATCAGCTCCTCCCTGTTCAGATGTGAATCTGAGTGATGTGAGCCTAACTGGAAATTCCTGAAGAAAAGGCATTTTTTGGTGTGATTACTGGCATTTCCAGCCAAAGTTCCGGAACGTGGACCAGGCAAGAACAGCACAATAGATTTTCTTTCAGACTTGGGACAAGAAAGAGCAAGAAGTGGAGAGTGTTCAGCGGAGAAGGCCATGCAGTCAGACCCCTGCGGTAACATCCAGGAGGCAAAATGGTCTTGCTTAGTTATTCACAGGCACAAGTTTAGAAATTTAAAGCTTCAGTACCCAGCGCACTGAGGCATGACAAACATATGTAACTCTTTTACTGTTGCAAGGTTGGATAGAAATACCACACTAATGGGTTTTCTCATGGCCTTCCAGCTTATCTACTTCTAGACACAAATGCATAGAAAGTGAAAAGAAAAATGGATGGGAAAGTATTGACCGGGTATTTTTGAGCTTTGAAACAGATCCATTGTGAATTCAGCCTTGTTAAAGGGGATGAGACTTTGCTTGTTTTCCCCTTAACCAGTCTGACCAGCCCTGATAATGGCTTACAGTATAATATTCAAGAAGAGGAGGGGTAACTGGGAGAGGGGAAGCTCCCCCACCTGCCATCAAACCTCCGCACAGTTTTGGTATAAATGTAGAGCAATGGGGACATCTACACGTGCACTTGATGCTATTTGGCTTTACTGCATAGTAGAATAATTTACAGCACAGCTAGCACCGGCATGTGTAGACAACGACAATTCACTGTGCAGTAGATTAGTCTACTGCACAGTAAAGTGTCTCATGTAGACACCACCAGTTATTCTCAACCACAGTGCCTACAAACACTTACATGTGTTTCACAAGATAAACCCAGAGTCTTCAAAGAGGAATCCAGAACACCAAAAACACAGTCTTTTCGAGTGCTTTGCAATAGGGGAATTGCTGTAATATTTTTCTGTAATCAAAACAACAGTGATAGTTAGGAGCTGGTATATTCTGCGGGGTGCCTTGAATCTAACAAGGAGTGTCTTGCCTTTAAAAAGGTTGATCTGGACAATATCCATCACAGTCAGTGAAGTTGTTCCACTTACTCTGATGCAGATTAGATCAGAATTCACCCTATAATCCCTCCAGGACCCATCTGCAATCAAACTTTTGGGCAAGCTCACAGCTGAAGTGAATGGATTGGAGAACACTTAAGAATGAAAAATGTGAGGCCCTTGACTTGAGAAGTGAGGCACTTGCCAACAGAAGCCACACTGCACTCAACATTTTTGCTAAGGTGGCAAGATAGGCTGGAGACCCCATCTCTAAAATGTTGTATTTGCCCTTTTTTTGTCATGGAAGGATGAGATGGAAAGAAAGAAGTTCTTGTTTCTGGAATGAGTGCATGGGGTTTGTTGATAAGACACCAAACGAGAAGTTACAAAGTCATCGGCAGATATGAAACTGGAAATAGGAGAGGAAAGATTTGGGGTAGAGAGGAAGATTGAAGAATCATTCACAAGGAGGCAGTAGCAGGACTGTATTGGATAATGTTACTTATTCCTATTAGGGCCTTGTTTCACTTTATGCACAGAAGTTGATTGGTGCTAGTGCTAGTGCTAGCTTGGAGGTAGGAGCAGTCCCACCCGTAGTCTAGAGCAGGAGTCAGCAACGTTTTGTGGGAAGAGTGCCAAAACACCTGCAACCTCGACTTGTAAGATGTTGGCATGCCAGGGGCAAATGGTGGGGGAGCCACGAGGTGCCCAATCCTTGCTGTGGTAGTGGAGCCCTGGCCCCTTCCCCACCATCTGTCCTGAGGCACGTGCTACAAGCAAAATGCCTTCGAGTACCATACTCTGGCACCCATGCCAGGGGTTGCCTACCCCTGGTCTAGGAGCCTTCTCTGACTGCCGCCTACCTGCACAGCTGTGATGTGCCATTAGAGACCTGGTGAGCAGGGGCAGGACGAGGAGCTGTAGCTGAGAGCTGCCACTACAGGGCTGGTGAGCCAGGACAGGCTTCTTCCATCACTCTATGAGTGGGGATGTGAGAGGTTCTGGGATACTGAAGGACTGCAACTTGAGTAGCATATGTATGGGGAGTGGCCACATCTTAATGGAACATGACCTGGGTAGTGCAGAGTAGAGATAATCCTGTCCTGAAGTGGCGTAACTTAAGCTGCATAACAAGCGCTTAAAACCGCTTTAAGGTTTTAATGTGCAGACAGTCAAGGGGTTAAGAGCTCCAGGAGCTGCCCAAAATCCCCTTATCACAAGGCCCTTACACAGCTGTCACGTTCCAGCCAAGGCTGGTTTCATGCTAACTGAGGCCTAAAAGATTCATGAACTACTTTCACTAGCGTGCTCTGACTAACTGTTGTCACTCCAGCTATGAAGAGCAGCTATTAACCTGGATTAAGTAGCAGGTTATGCCAAATTTACAGCTGCGTTGCTTTGCTAGACTGGTGGTCATAACCTCGCCGCTCATAGCCCCACTGGAATCTGGCTTCACATTGTTTAAATGCTCTTGAATCACTCCGAGAACAATGAGGCAGACACCACGGAGGCATCTTCGTTCAGTGCATCACCAGCCAGGTATGAAATCAGGGTTTCTTCAGAAACTCACTAACAGCTGAAAGCCTGTAGCTATTTGGATTTAGAGCCAAACAATTTGTCCGGCTTTTATATAGAACTAACAGCGACATTAGCCAACTTTGGCCAATTCACACATCCATTTTTACGTGCTTTCCTTGGCCTCTCCATACTGCACTAGAAGTCAGCTTCCCCCACCAATTCTTCAAGGCTAGTGGCAAAAAATGATTAGCACTAAATTACTGCGTGCAGAGGTCAGTGAATCAAGAACTTTCCTATGGCACCAATATGCTATTCCCAAACAGCCAGCTTCTTTAAAAATAGCACCGTTGCCTTTTTTTATACAGCGCGTGTTGAGCCAATGTTCCCCAATCGCGCCCTGGTGGGATGCCAAGGTCTGGTTTCACCATGCATATGATTCTCATTTAGAAGACACATGCTAATATGAATCAATGTCAAAGGCTGATTTAAACACTGCAATTCTGCAACGAGCTAATAACTCATGCACAACAAGGTATTTCGTTTGCTAGTTCTAAACAAATTAGAGATGTTAAATAAACATCTCCCTCCTCCTTAAACGAGTCAAAGCAAGAGGAAGTGCTCGGCTGCTTCTAATAAAAATGTTGTGTAAAACAAGTAAGTCTCAGATGGTGAGGTTCATTTTTTGTTTTCTAAGGGGTTGCTTTAATTTTGATTGAAACGCAGTCTTTTCTTTACTGATTTGATTTCCTTGAAATGATGTTCCAGCAAACGTAGTTTTCCCGACTTTGATGCTCGGGCAGTCTGTTCTGAAATTCTCATCTGGAAGAGTTTTTAAAACCTTGCCCACTGTTCACCAAAGTCAATGCAAAACTTTCAGTGGGCTTTAGATCACAGGTCCGAGCTGACTCCCACTGAAATCAAAAAAAAAGTAAAAATTGTTGAAATTAAAATATGCTTTGATTTTATTGCAATGCGGTATTGCAGTATAATCGAAATGTTTTGTTTGACATCAAGCTATGATTTCCCCCTAGAAACGGTTCTTTAAGGGGTGAAAAGTTTTGGAATAATGGAATTGCCTTTGGGATTGAAATTGCAGTTCCTGAATTTCTCTTGCTATGGCTTAGTGGGAAGTGGAAGGGAGGTAAAAGTGGAGGCAACTTGCCTTAAGAAATTGTTACTGTGTTGATGATACAGTCCTACGAAGGAAACAATTATTCTCCAAGCAGGAGTTGGTTTGATTCAGGAAGCAAGTAAACTGAGGCAGGGTGTGGGCCTAATGGAGAGTTGGGTGAGCTTCTTCTGCAGACCTGGAACATCCTGCTATGTGCATACTCAAAGGCAGAAAAAAATCCCCACTTGAATTAGACCAATCTGTAATACTCATTCTTTTCACATAAAAAATGATCATTCTGATACAACCCACTGCAAACAGCAAAATAAACTCTGTTCCAGCGAAGGAGATGAGGCTGGCTATTACGAGCTTCCAAAAGAAAATGGAGATGTTATTTTCTTCTCCGCTTCATCTCTAAGGCCTCTCCTGTTTCAAGCTGATCGTAAAGAAGAGATCTGATTTGGAACTGAGCTTTCCCCCAGTACAAAATGTAAAGAAAAAAAGGCATACATTTCCATTAACTGTAAATTGGTGGAGAGTGTCGTAATATTGAGATATTATATACGCACACACATATACATATATATGCATATACACATACATACATATAGGCATACACATGCATGTACACACATGCATTTTATATATACATATATATATACACATACACACACAAAATATGTGTGTGTACATGCATGTATTTATATATGTATGTATGTGTGTGTGTGTATATATATATATATGTATGCATGTATGCATGTACATACACACACACGTATATAGATGATGATGATGATGATGAAGAAGAAGAAAAAGGGTGTTTTTGCTAAAAGCTGACTTTTTTTTTTGTCTTTTTCGGCCAAAAAGCCATTTCCCATCAATACTGTTCTGATGGGGAAAAAAAATCACAGGCGTGAGTAATAACAACATACGTGTGCGCTGGAGTACACCGCCTAGCCTTATTATTCCATGATGGTGGTATTTAAAGGCCCCAACTGAGACTAGGCCTCCATTTGGCTGGATCTGCACATCTTGCTGTTATGGAGGGAATCCCGCCCAGGGGCTCTCAGCGGGAAGGTGGGAGGAAGGCGTCAGTGCAGACCAGGCTTTGACAATGGTATTGGTGGGTTGAGAAATGGAAGTCCTGGGAGGTGTCCCATATGGTCATCCAAAAGATTTAGTGCCTGGATTGCATTTATGTGAAGGCCCATTGACGTGGCTCTGGCAGGAACAAAGGGGCTGTGCAATAAATAAGAATCAGGCTCCTTCTCTTCCCATGGCAGTCGTATGTCAAGGTTTTATTTTTCCTGTCTCTTTATTTATTGCTTTTATGAACCTCATGTAGAGCGAGTGCAGAAACAGGCAGGGCATTTCCCCAGCACTCTGCATCTATTGTTATAAATGCCACTCCCACTTGGTATTAATCAGTGCACTAATCAGCAGCAATTAAGCTTGGCTTCATCTTGGAGTGAAGCAAGATCCTGCTCCAGTGCCTGGAAAACCTTTGCTTGGGTGGGGAAAAGGAACTACAAACAAAAGAGAGTGGTGTGAGACAGAAGGAAGGAGGAAAAGCAGTCAGTGAGAAGCAATGCCCCTTGAAACCCCTGATGCTCTGTAGCTTGAGGCATGGTCCTCTTCTTGGGATCCTCTGAGTGTGGCTTAACTGGTTCTCTGCAACTGTTGGGGAAGAGTTGGTGCCCTTGTCTCCCTGGAGGTCTCTTGTATTTTGTAGGTCTGGTTGCACAGACACCTGGCCGGGCTGGTTTAGTTAGGCATGCTCCTGCCTTGAGCAGGGGGCTAGACTAGATGACCTTGTGAGATCCCCTCCAGCTCCGCTATCCTACGATTCTAGGGCATGTTTGGTTTCCTATGCTATGTGGTTGTGGTGCATGAAGGCATTAGGATGGACAACTTTTAAGACTTTTTTGGTTGATTGCGAAGACAGGGGACTACACTTGATGGCCTGGAGGTCTCTTCCAGTCCTACGTTCCTATGATCCAAGTCAATGTTAGTCTTTCCGTTGAGGCCAACAGCCATGGAGCTGCTCCCGTTGCCTTTTCTGCATCCACCCCCTGGTTCCACCATTTCCTGAGCTCACTTAGTGGTTGCTTCAGCTGGTGACTCAAAGGAGTATCTCAGTGCAAGATCCATGTAGAAAATGGAGACAAAGCAAGGATCCTTCATGAAGCAGGATATATTTATCAGGCAAAATCTTCATCCCCCAGTGGCGTGCTGTTCTTGTGTTTGTCGTTGTTGTTACAGGTGACAAGAAAGGGAATAAAACACAAAACACATTCCTCAACTACCTCTGCGAAATAATGATCCAGTTGTTTAGGAAGCTTCAGATTTTCAGCCAACAAATTGAAGATTACTGATGGCATGCCACTACTGCAAATGTGCTCGGTCCTCAGACCCGCACTGTTTAACATCTTCATCAGAGACTTGGATGAGGGGGTGGAAAGCATGCTGTCCAAGTCTGCTGAAGACACTAAGATGTGGGGCGAGGTGGGCACACTTGACGGGAGAGAGAGGCTGCAACTAGATTGAGACAGACTACAAAAGTGGGCAGATGAGACTAGGATGGGGTTCAACGTAGACAAATGCAGGGTGCTGCACCTGGGGAGCAGGAACCCACAGCACACATACAGGCCCTTCTTGAAAGCACAGAAGCAGAAAGGGATCTCAGAGTCATTACTGACTCCAAGATGAACATGAGCCGCCAATACCAGTCCGCAGCCAGCAAGGCCAGCCAGACCTGGTCATGCACCCAAAGGTGCATCTCAAGCCGGTCCACAGAGGTGATCCTCCCCCTCTATGTGACTTGGTCAGGTCACCGTTGGAGTACTTCGTCCAGGTCTGGGCGCCGTGCTTCAGGAGGGATGTGGTCAGCCTGGAGAGGGGTTCAGAGGAGGTCACCCACTTGGTGAGAGGGCAGCAGGGCAGGCTCTACAGGGAGAGACTGAGGGACATGAACCAGCCTCAGCAAGAGGAGGCCGAGGGGGACCTGGTGGCTGCCTACAAGCTCATTGGGGGGATCAACAGCAAGTAGGCAGAGCTCTTTTCTGCCCAGCACCACCTGGGGTGACGAGGAACAATGGTCATAAACTGATGAAGAATAGGTTTAGATTAGAGATCAGGAGGCAATATTTCACAGGTAGGGTGGCCAAAATTTAGTGCCTAAACACATACCGTCTGGCATCTCCATGTGCAGTGATTAGCACGCTACCTGCTGCAGTTAATCCAAGCAGAAACGGTTTAATTTGTGGGTCTGATTTCTCTCTCTCTCTTTTTCAGTATCACCTTTAGCATAAGTTTTGGAAACAGCTAGACAAATGGCAGGGGTGGGTGGGGGGGTGTCTAATACCAGCTGTCATCCCTAATGCTTATAGGAGATAGAGAGATCCTCAACCAATCCAACCCACCATCAGGAACAAGATAAATCCCCTTTCTAATGGGTTTTTAGTTTTCCCTCTGCAACCACAGTGGCTGGACAGATAGATCCATGCCTTCTTCTTTATTTCCGAAAATAAAAATAAATCTTGCATGTGTGCTTGGGTATATGTGCAATCTGCTCTTAATAGCCCTGCCTGGAGACTAGGTCTGTCAGGCTGATGTGTGTAAGAGCATCCTTTCTAGGAGCTGAAGCCATCACATTCCTAGTCACTGGGGTATAACCAGCTCATTTTTCACTTCGCCCAGATTACATGTGGTATGAATTCAGTAAGCCGAGTCACACAAAGAAGTTCAACAGTGCATCGGTGTCTGCGCCAAACTTTGGGCTGGGCTTATGTTCTTCTTGCTGTTGAAAGGCAGACTTAATAACTTATTAAGTGGGCATCACTGGATGTGTAATGAGCTTTCTCGGGAAAAATTACCTAGCCCCCTTCCAGCAGTGTATGCCTTTGTAAGCTATGAAAGGTGTGCTCACACGTCAGACTGCCATCTCAGGTGGAGATAGCTAAGTGATCACAGAGGTCCCTGGGGACTAATCAGACAAGGGGCCAAATTCCTTTGGGAGTGTAAACAGGCAAAACTTTGCTGCAGCCAGTGGAGTGGCTACATTTTCCACCAGTGCAGGATTTGTCTTTTTGATTGGAGATTTCCCAATCTGCCCTTTGCACCTGTGTTTTCAATAGGTTACATGTCTTTAAAAGCTATTTTCACATCCTTAGAAGAGCCACATGTCACTGTGGAAGGAGATTTGCTAATGACTGGAAAACTCAATGAGTAACTGTATTTCCAATTGTAATGTGCTGGGGAAGGGAGGAGGTGCTGTGTGTTTCCATTCTTTAGTGTCCCCGCCAAAGGATAAGAGACATACTACTTCTTAAACCAGAGAGGGCCAACCTCTGATTGGCCACCACATGACCACGTGGCCAATAAGTGGCACCAGCAGCCTGTGTGACACACAGCAGATTAGGGAGAGGGCAGGAGAGTGGCAGATAGCACAAGGCAGAGCAGCAGATCAGCCCGGGGAAGGAGATCAGCGTGACACTCAGCGGAGAGTGCAGGGTTTAATTTCCAGCATGGCTGCCAAATAAATTAGACTCCACTGACTTAAACCATTAAGGGGAAATCTTTATTTGTTTCAGCAGACCCATGGATTTGAAGTTGGAAGAGACTCCTGGTGTAGTATAGACCTGCGCATTTGGAATTGGGAACCGCAGTCGATGGGGCCTGCATGAACACAGGCACTTCTGGGGTGTGATTTGTTACCCAGAGTAGTGGGACTGGGCCAAACAAATGGGATGGAAACACATGAAGAAGACGTGACTGATTTGTGCAGAGATCAAATGTCACAGAGAAAGCATGGAGATGGTGGAGCCTGTATTCAAGTTGTAAGTTGGGAGATCTGGATGCATGGTTTTTCTGTGCATCCTTGGATGAGTCTGTTAGGGCTAAATCCAGAAAAGGAGTTGGGCTCTGCTGTGCTTAACTCTGGTGGTGGTGGACCCAGAGCACTTGAGTAAACCCCTGGAGTTCCTGAAACCATGCATGGGGAGTTCAGTACTGCAGCATAGGATCCAAAACAGCCAGGATGTGAATTGGGGAGATGCCTAAAGTCAGCCCACCATGCATGCAGCCCCTTAGAGTCACCCAACACCATGCATGCAGCCCCCTGGAGCCATCCAACACCATGCATGCTACTGCGCGGTGTTATTAGGTTAGCAGTCAGCATCTCATGTAGATGCACCCAGTACTCAATATCAGGGCAATACTCCTTGCTCCACGGATTTGAGCCCCTCAGGAGAGGGGTGATGGGGGTTGAAGCCAGGTCTTCTGGGCAGTGTTCTGACAGCAAGGTTATTATGCAGAGGGTAGGGACTGGGTCTAAAGACATGAGCTAGGCACCAAGCTGGCCAGCCCTATTGAGATTAAAGGATTTCTCTACATGTACCGAATTGGTCCTTATGGAGCACAGGGGCCTCCCAAAGTATGCAGCATCTGAGCACAGGTTTGAGGATTGGAATAATGGATTTAGGTACCTAAATTCCCCCTATATACCTCCAACTGTACCCTTGGTCCTTGCTTTTCATCTACAAAGTAGGGACACTAGCATGAATAGCAGGTTTATATGGGTCTTGTGAAGAAAAATACATTAAAAGCCAGGGGGTGTGGATGGATTATGGAATAAAAGCCAGATAGATCTCTAGGATAAATAGAGAGAGATGTACACACACCCAGTCAAGCAGCCAGTTAGAGAGACACAAGAAGTAGAATAGGAAGGATCGGGAGTGTCCTTTCTTTGTCCCAAACTGTACCTTTCATCAGCAGATCTTGAAGCATTTTACCATAGACTTTTAAGGTCAGTAAGGACTTACTTGACTCCCTGCATAACACAAGTCAAATAATTTTACAATACCTTCATTCATTCACTCATTTTTATAACTACGCTTTGGAGAAGGTAACTCAAGAGGTGAGGCCCAAGAAGAAAACATTCCCGTGGGACGGCAGATTGCATGCTTTTTGGTTCAGTCCATTAGAAGGATAGGGGCCATTTATAAACTTCACACCTAGCATGGGCCTTTTCTCAAAGTTTAAGCATGTTTTAATGTAGATTTATCTCTGGATCCTTTTACTCTTCCATAACATGATTAGAGAAATTATGTACCTTGCTCAAGTTCACAATGCAAAGTCTTTTGGGAGCTATTTAGGGAAAAAAAGGGCCTCTGTTTTCTTTGAGGCTAGACCTCTGTCTTGGTGCGGCTAGAACCAGGTGACTTTCTATTTTGCCTTTGTACTAGATGTGTAAGTCTTGAAAAAGGGTAATCCAGTCAATGTACATACAAGGCCATTGAAGGACGAACAAACAGCTTAGCATCCCAAAGGCAGGTGGAAATAAATGTCCATCCAGTGCATGCACTGTGTGGAGAGCTGACTCTCATAGGTCAGAGGGTGTGTATCCTTCACATTTTGGTCATTTCTCACAACGTATTGCATGGATTCCAAAATAATTCGGCACACTGAGGTTCCAGTCAACGCTGGGTTTCTTTTAAGTGGGGCAGCCTTCCTCTTGGAGATGTTGATAGAAACCATGCTTAGGCCAGAGTATCTAGTGTGTGAGTAGACATGAGAAAGGTACAGAGAGCAGAAAAGACTCATCCCAGATCAATGGATGACACTAGAACTGGACCATAACTCACCTGAGTACCAATCTAGAGCCCTGTTTGCTGGCTGATATTGCCCCTCCATGGAGAAATATCATGAATTGCAGCTGGAGACGTCACCTGTCTCTTGGCTGTTTTGTTTGTACCAGGTGTCAAGGATGGAGCTATAGGTAGCTGAATTTAAAAGCTACACAAGGGCTTTAACTTGTAACACTACCAAATGGCCATTCTGCAACTTCTTGGCATTGCTACCACCTAGACCTCATAAATAGCCCTTATATTAAAGTATTTGCTGCCCGTGTTCTCCTGCCTCTACTTGCGCTGGCCTATTGCAATGCCGTATGCCGTAAGGCTGTCTCCCAGTTGGCCTCTTTGCTTGAGAAATTGTTCTTTGGTTGTAAGACACAACCATTCCTTCCTCTGCTGATGGAGACTGTGTGGACTAGCGAGTTGCTTTAGTGAAAAGAGAGTTCAAAGTCAGAAGGTAATTCCCTATATTCTGTACAAGGCACAGGATTTGCAGGGGTGGCTTTAGTTTGAGTGACATTGAACATCTTGGGATGTTAAGTCAGGGTAGAAGGGCAAGAGACCCAACCTTGTACATGGTCCAGGCAGCCTAATTAAAGTGGTATCTACAAGAAGAATGATGATAAAAGCACACCATGTGAGGACCTGGACAGAAGGCTTCTACAAGGCTTATGGAGCACTTATGTCCTCAAAATCATGTCTCAACTTTTTGTTAGGAGAGAATTGGCACAAATGAGTGAGGAAGACCCTTTTAGGTCTAAGCTTGTCCTTCCATGTTTTGCAACAAGCTGATGTTTGCATTTACTGATCTCCAATGTAATGCCTAGTTTGGCAAGTGATCAACTTTCTGGAGACAAAATCTGGGGCACAGTCTTAGACCTTCAACAGACCACTGTTAGTAGCCCTAAAATTGATGGCGTCTATTCTCATGCAATAACATGGTTTGCAAACCTTGAGATCAAAGAATTCAGTAAGCTTTCTACCAACCAGCCAACAGCAAGAAATGGCAACAAGAGTGTGTGCATTAGGGCAACTTTTAACCAGTGGTATGAAGGCCATTTACAAACACTCAGGGTTCATGAGGCATGTGCAAATCTAGAGACCCCTTACATTTTTATCATTGAAAGCATTTTTCTCAAAACATGATCTTCCTTTGAAAAATAAAAAATACGGTGGTAAATCTTTGATTGTTTTAACAACAACAACAATAATATTTTAGGACATGTCAAATCACGTATTGGTGTTTGTCCATGAAACTTTTTTTTTTTTTTACACACACACATAAAGGAAAACTA
The DNA here is from genome assembly GCA_030014935.1 of Caiman crocodilus. NCBI lineage: Eukaryota > Metazoa > Chordata > Crocodylia > Alligatoridae > Caiman > Caiman crocodilus. The sequence continues at coordinate 258,219,429 of JAGPOW010000261.1, read as the reverse complement.
TTTCCAACACTGAAATTCAAAGTCTTTCCTGATTATTTTTTTCAAGTTGTGGCCAACGGTAGTGAAATCCTAACTGCATTTATAAAGACTAAGTCAAGATTTTTTGTCCTAGGAAAGGGTGCTGATGAATAGTATGGATCCAGCTGCTGCCTTACCTAATAGTTACAGCATGGTGAAGGAAAAGCAGCCATTCCTCTCTGTCTTCGCTAGCAGAGGAGGAAAGAGCTCTACACCTATTCCACTCTGCTTCTGCTGTCCCTGTATCACTGCAGTCTCAGTACTACAATTTCCCCATAGATAATATTCCCTTTTTCCTCCCCACAATCACTCGTAGACAGTTACAGATGCATATGATATATCTATAGGCCTTTTTGGGCCTGTTATCAAAGCCCCAGTAAAGTCTGAGGGACACAAAGTCAAGACGTGGCCGACATAAGGGGACTGGTCCTGCACACAAAATCTTAATATTGCTTGTGGTACGTATCAGCTACCTTCCATAAACCATCTCAAAGTATTTTACAGAGCTCATCAAAAATCAGGCAAGTATCCTGGGGAGCACAAAAAGGACATGGGACCAGCAGCCAGTGGCAGGAAATGATGAGTCAACGAATATGAGTTTAAAAGTATTTCAGAACAAAATTGATGGAGCTGAACTGTACACATTCCCCATAGGGAATGTAGACTTAATCATAGCTAAGGATGGAGACTCATCCAAGGTTGATAAATAGGAGACAAGGGAGATTTTTTTTTGCATGAGTAAATTACTGAACATAGTTATGAAAAAGAATGGCTGTTTCCAGGCCAGGGACGACATGATTCTTTATTGAACACCGATGGTAAAGAAGTTATCTACATGCAACTGCACGTATATTTAAACATCTTGTATATTGCTAGATTTTAAGGTTGGAAAGGACCACTGTGATCGTTTAGTTTCACCCGCTGCGGAGTACAGATGAGACATTTCTTCTGGAGAGGAACAAAATTTGGAAATTCTGTCTTACGGCAAGTTGCAACTTGTTAACATCAGTTTACAACCAAGTCTGGGAAGAAACGGTGAAATTCCTTTATTACGGGATAGAAATTCCCGAGAAAGTTTAATTCAGAAATACTGAAAATCTGTATTTCAACATTTTCAATCAAAATGCAACATTTTGATAATTGCCAAAAGCCAAAATGATTCCACTGTGTTTTATTTATTCATCTGAAAAGGCATGCATCGGTTGAAATCATGTCAATATTATACTATATTTTCTCATTGAGAAGGTTTCTTTGAGAACATTTGTAGCTCAAAAGCCTGCTGACCTAATTCACTCTTAGGGTCTCTCTGGGAGGACTATCACTCATATAATGCTTTCAAAACATGAATCACAGCAGTTCAGCCAAGGTAAATCCATACTGGTAAATCCACATTACCTTCATCTAAGGTAAATCCACATTGTCTTATGGAATACTGCCTTACAGAAGATCTCCTTAAGGGGTTCAGATGAGAGGAGGGAATGGGAGAAGGAGCTATAGCATCCATAAGGCTATATGCCAATATAGGGGACTTCAGTTTAATGTCAAACTGCTTTGAAAAAAAAGATTTTGTATCAGCATAAAAAAAAAAGAAATATTCTAATCTGGGTCAAACTGTCTTTTAATGGAAAATGGAAATGTAAGGAGACATAGGACTGAAAGGACCCTTTTTGGTCATTGATTTCCATCATCTACATTTGCAAAAACCCAGTTGTCTAAAGAATCCTCAAGTCCATCCACATGAATCCATCTCACACCCCCAAACCAGTGAGAATCCTATGGGATGGGGAAAAAAATAGTCCCTACAACAAGGCAGAGGTAAGGAGGAGAGACAAAGGTATCACTGGTCACCTGCTTCTGGTATCACAGGTATCACTGGTCTCTGCTGTAAGAGAAGGGGATTCTTTAGGCTAATGCATGCTCCAATGGGCCAGGAAGGGGACCATGCCCTGTGCTACAGGCAAAGACAATAAAATCCATGGTTTGACTTTGAGTGAAGGAGCAAGACTCTCCAGCTAGGTACCTGGGAATTTCCAAGCACCTGCAGCAACACCAGCTCACCCTGTCAACCTCCCACCTCTAGCTGTGCCAAAGACCAATGCATCACAGGAAGGTGGTGGTGGAGAGGAAACCACAGAGGAAAAGAATTACTGCTGGCCTCTATATTCAACCAACATCCCCGAAGCATGGAGTACCAGACACCTCTCATACAAAGATGGAGTTTCCTTTCAAGCCTATCCTGGGTTGGAATTTTTTTGGCAAAATCAAAAATTTCCTGGGGAAAATTTGTGATGGCATCTTTTGCCAGAAAATCATTCCAAGAGAAAATTCCCAAGCAACTCAAATTTCATTCATGTATCTCCGCATCTGGTTCAACCACTGATGATTGTATGAGAGTCTATCCAGGTTTGGGTCATCCTGAATTACGTATACTGTGGAAAAGGATAAAAAAAGAGACTGTTGTAGAACCTGGTGGTTTAGGGCATGCTCCATGGAGAAGTATTTTTGAATGCCAACTTATGTAAGAAGGAATGAGAACAGAGGCCTCCCATATCCTGGCTGAGTGCTCCAAAACCGGAGCAACTGGGGTGCTTGTACATGTGATGATGGGGCCCTGTACACATGACAAAAAGTGATGAGAAATCGTCATTTGTCTAACATGAACATGTCAACATGTATATGTCACAGCTGCGAAGTCTTGTTTGGCTGCAAGCTGAGCGGGCGAGCTGTGCCTAAGAACTTCACAAGTAAGGTGGCAAAAACGTTGCAGAGGGTGCAAAGTATTTTCCAGACGAAGGGTATACTGTGCACAATACATGCTTTTTACTGGAGGATTTGAACTGTAACCAGAACCCCATTACAAACCCCGGGCTCTGACTGACTACTATGGAGCCATAAAAGCTGAGGGAGGGGAAAGCAGCTGGAGAAAGAAGCTGCACCAGCCTGGAGACAGCAGCAGAGACCCAGTCTCTTCCTCCCCAGGCAGAGAGAACAGAGCTGAGGTTTGCTGGAGAGCAGACCTTAGGACACAGGAGAGCTTGAGTCACCCCAATAGAAGCTGATTCCCCACCTGGGTTGGAGCCGTGCAATCAGTAACACAGAAGGAAACTAAAGAAAAGAAGCCTATTACCTGCAGTGGCTGATCCGAGACTTGCATTGCTGAGTTACCAAGAAAGAGCAGAGTCCACCTTCCCCACAGCAGCAGAAGCCTCCCCTCTGCCACCTAGTAGTGGATCATAGTTAAAGCTGTGTTGCCATTTATTGTTATGGGGAGTCTGACCAGAGGGAAATCAACCTGGGTTATTTGGGGGTGGGTGGGAACTGGTTTAAAGTGTTATACCCAGGTGAATGTAATCATTGAGGTTCTTTGATGTAAGTGGGACCACCCCGTGTGGTTGAATTACTCATCTATTATTGCAGCTGTAAATTCTATTCAAATTGTTGGTTTTATTATTAACTATTGATAATGTGTGTGTGTGTATGCACACACACATATATACATACACACACACATATATATCTTCTCTTGATTAATCATTTCTTTTCTGTATATAGTTGTATATAATAAAGAAACCCACTTGTTTAAAGTTGCGTATAATAATGAAACCCACTTGGACTTAATGTACATTATTGGGGAGTGAGGGTAAGAGACACACCTCTCCAAGGGACTCCTCAATTAGTAGAACTGCCTGAGGGGGTTCCCCGGGCTACTGGCACCCTGAGGATCCAGAATCCAACATATCACTCGGCTTAGCGTGCCGCCAAGGGTTACATACACATGCATGACTTTTTTTTGTGTAAAAATTTATTTGAACATGGCAACTTAGACCACCTCTGATGTATTCCAGTTTGACCTGGACAAATTATACCATTGTGGATTTAAAAAAAAAAATGTGCATGTGTACATCATGTCTGGTGGCTAGAGAAGTGGTGGGAATGGTGCTCGGGGTGCTGGAAGCCCGGGCCGTCTTGCAGAAGTTTGGGCTTGGTGGGCTTCCAGCACCCCATGCATCATCCCTGCTGCCTTCTCCAGTCACCAGCACACCCAGCCTCCCTCCTGCCACCCTTCCGGCACTGCCCCAGGGGCGAGCCAGTCCATTCCCACATGGTCCCAGGTATCTGGAGAAAGCAATGGGGATGGTGCATGGGGCACTGGAAGCCCACAAAGCCTGATCTTGCCTGAGCACGAGGGCTTCCAGCACACTGTGCACTGTTGGATTGAGCCAGGTGCTGCCTACCTGTGAGCTGGGGCAGCACCCACCCACATAGCACCCGGCCCAGGCACCATGGAGAAAAGCACCAGGTTCCCATGCAGCTTCGGGCTATGTGAACCAGCAGCAGATCATGCAGGCAGGCCTCATCGAAGGTTGTGGGAGAGAAAGGCAGGCCCTGCCAGGAAAAAAAATATATAAAAGTGGGCCCTTCACCACTCCCCCCGCCCCAGCAAAGCCTGCCCACAGCAAGAAGAAGATGAGCTCATGGCACAGTGACAAGTCACTGTGATGGAAGCCCCTAAATTGAAATGGTGGGTCGCAACTAAAAGCCTACAAAATTAAAAACCCACCATTTCAATTTAGGGAAACTAAACCCCCGCACATGTACCAGCGCCCTTAGATAACAGGAGGGTACAACACTTCCTTCTTCTAGTGGTTTTCTGAAGGTAACACTTGGGCCAGGGTGGAGGATGGGAACCAACAAGTTTGACCCAAGTACATAAATAGTTGTAGAATAATAGAAACCAATTTTACTATTTGCTGGCAATGTTTCCCCAAGTTTTCTTTGATGTTCTGTCCTCTTACACATGCAGTCACCAGATTGAGGTACAGCAAGCCAAATTCTGTTATTGCTTACAGCAGAGCAAATCATATGGTATGCAGTGGATTTAGAAGTGAGAGAGGATAGATCTGTTTGCAAGTGACCAAGGCAAGAGCGTACCTGATTCACAATATAATGCATATTTAAGGGTGCCAGTCACAATCGATCCAACCTACAATGACAGAAAAACAGAAGTGCAAAGGCTTTCGTATGCAATTTTAACAGTGGGGCTAACCAGATGCACCATGTAAAACAAAGATGTGGACCACATCTTGTCTGGACGTTCAATTCTCTGCATTTCAGCCAGCCCATGAAAGGTGAATGTTTTCCTGATGGGATTTCAGTGGAATTCACCATTCGAGACAGAAATTCTTGGCTGGGAAGCTGAAATTCAAAGCTTTCTGGACTGTCTTTTCAAGTCTTCAACCCAGGGTTTGATGAACTCTCTCATGCCCTTTGCTATCGAATTGTTCACTGCTATATTTTCCACACATTGTTTTCCCTGACCTACATCAAGAGATCCATTACTGCATGACACTGCCCTCCTTTTGTGCAATAAATCCATGCACTGATCTGGACTGTGGTTTTCTGGAGCAACCGACCCTCTTAAGAGCTTCCTGTGTTTTCCAGAACCTGAGGCTTTACCTTCAGTGACAGAGGCCTCTGCATGTTGGCTTGATCCAGGCTGAGAGCTGCCATGTCTAAGTGTGCTGAATTACGTGCACACTTTTCATTTGATTGACTAGCCCTCCTGTTACCTGTAATCACCAATTAGCACACAATTGCTTGTTTGTATCACATGAGCACTTAGTGGCTCCAATCGTGTCCCTTGCACTAAGTGCTAGTTGATTGTTTGTGGGGCTAGATGTAAGTTTGTAAGGGCTAGAAAAGCTGCTTACCCCTGAGCAAATGCATGTAAAACATTGGTTGATTAGCGCCCCCACGACTCACCCCTGTGCACTTGTCATTCACCTCCTGCACAAGTGTAGCCTATGGACATCAGATTGGACGGTGGCAATGGCATCTTCTGGCCTTAAAATCTAGGAACACTTGTATAACAATGAGGCAGAATCAGTCCATTCTTGTCCTTGCTGTCCTTCCTACTTTGCTATTCCTCCTTTTTCGTCTCCTTCTGCTGGATGGGGAGAAGAGTGGTCCAGCAGTGCCCACTAGAGCTGATGCCAAGGTTGCACCAGGGAAGTTGGCAGTGACGTTTCCTGGAGAGGTCTAGCCAGAGCATTCCCCCTGGAAAGCGTCCCGAAGTAATTCCATCTAATGGAACAAAAGCTCCAGAAAGAGTACTGTATTTCTTATAAAACAACAGATGTTTTAATGCCTTGCCAATACTTAATAAATGGCAATGTATTCACAGTGTCAGAATTGTAAACTTAATAAATTACAGTTAATACTGAAGTAAGTACAGCAAACCACATTCAAAATAGACTTGAAAGGATCTGTGGCTTATATAAGAGCAAAGTGGCCGGTAGGAGCTGCCACCCAACCTCGCGTGGGTGTGTGCGCGTGGGTGCATGTATTCAAGTAAATGTTACCAATTAGCTGAGCAGTTCTGGGTTACTCAATTAAGTCAAGTTCACCTGCAAAAAATAAAAGTGCCAGTGTTAATGGAGACATTGTTAGACTGGGAAGATCGGGTAGTGGTATGCAAATTGCCATTTTGCAGGGAAGGTTGGGTCTTTCGAAATGCCAAAACTAATGACTAATGGCTTCCACAGTTCACTTGGACTCTTTTCCTTTCTTTCGTTTTTTTGCTTCTCTGCCTTGAAGGGCATTGCTGAGGTATAGTTACGACCGATGTAGTTTCAGGCGACTGACGGACACTGCAAAACTGGCTATCAGAATACGGCCCCGTCAGCATGGATTAGCGTTACGGCTCTCACGAGGGTGAGTTGTTTTTGCAAACTGAGGCTTTCCAGACTCCAGGTAGCTTGTTTCATGCGCTGACATTTAGGGCTGGTTTTCCGGTCCCTCCAACGCACGCAAGCAGAGCAACGAAGGCATCGGGCCTCAGCGGCAGGAATTCATGTCCGGCTTCTCACTCCTGCTAAAGGCTGTCCCCGAGCCAACCCAGCTGCTACCCGAGAAGCAGCAGGCGAGGGGGCAAAGGCAGCTGGACGTGATGCTGGCCCCTTCATTCCCTGGTGCTGTTGGCTACAGAGCCTGGCATGCCTTTGCTAGGCTGGACTGCTTGACTTCAGCATGGTTGGGTGCAAACGGATGGGGAGCGAGTCTCTAGGCCTGGACCGAGTGATCAGCTGCCCTTCTCCTTGTCTTGTAA
>JAGPOW010000261.1:258189480-258212203 GCA_030014935.1 Caiman crocodilus | reverse complement strand
CCCAGAACTAGTGCCATGCATTTCAGCGGGCTCCGCATTGGGTCCTTAAAGCTCAGAGTCCTCATTCACCACTGTCTTTTGCACCTGTCCAAAGTGTCTGTAATAGGCTGCACTTGGGATCCTGTGCTCTCTACTGACGTAGGTACCTTGCCTCAGCTGCACGGCAAGAGAGAAACAGTGCCGAGTCTTTGCATCAAGGCTAGCAGAGCTGAGATACTGAAATGGAGCAGGCATTGCATGGATGCCAGGGAGAAAGAGAGAGACAGAAAGCAAGAAAGCAAGCAAAAAAGCAAGAAAGAGAGAGAAAGAAAACAGACAGCTTCTCCCTTGTTTTGAGACTGAGAGAGCAATTCTGCACCTTTTCCAGCAAAGGCTTTCCCCCCTCTGCCTCCAGAATTTGCTCTTTTTTTGGCTGCTGGCTAAACCCCAAGCCCTGTTACCTTCAGGGTGAGTTATAAGGTGCGTTTCTTTGCCTCGGCCTTTGTCTGTGGTTTGGCTTTGTTTGCATGGGTCGATGCTTTTGAATGCTCAAAATAATGCCTTCCTCCTGCAACTAATCCCTGATCTGGGGCCCAATCCTTGAAGATGCACTTGGCACCTTGGCATAGCATTTTATCGATCCATCCCATAAATGAAATGCAGTATCCCTCCTTCCAGTTGCTCCACCCGATTCAGAGCTGGTGTGAACTGGCAGAGCTTTGTGGAAAGCTCATTGATACCCTCTGCGAGTCTGGCCCCTCAACATCCTCCTTCTGTCCTCACTTCTCCCCTGGAGAAGGCTGTTCCTCAGAGTGTCACGGCTCTCCTGGTTTTGCCCTGGGTTGCACTGTCATTTTGCTAGCTCTCTAGATTTACTCAAGCAGAACAGAGCCATAGTCACTCTTAGCCTTCTTCTAGGGCTTTATTTCAATGCATAAGTCAGGGCATGTTCCAGATCAAAATATCAGACATCTGTTGCAGGTTCCCGGAGAGACCCCTAGCTCTCCTGCTATGATAGTAGCAACTGGTGGCTTTCTCTCTGGTGATGTCCAGTGCAGCGCTCACACACATTAACGGGCGCATCCTCATGGCCACTCGGGTAAGCATTTGTGCCTCCTTTTTCATAAGAAGCTAAAGCAAAGGGAAGTCAAAGGGGTGGACGGATGGATGGACGATCTCATGGCTAGGTGCTGCTTTGGAGCCTGGAGGAACTGAGTTGGGTCCCTGACTGCCAGGCTCCTTGGGTTGCCTTCAGGCAATTGATTTCTCTATCTAGCTGGGCCTCATTTTTCCCTCTGCAAAATAGGGCTATTACTCTTCCTGTTGTCTGCTTGGATTGCTGGCTCTCTGGAGCAAAGGCTGCCTTTTTCCATGAGTCAGTGCAATGACAGCAAGGGAGCTCTGATCTCAGGCGTGACCTTGGTCTTGCAAATATTACTGATAATAGGGACTGGCCCACAGCTATCAAGCATGCCAGAGCTGGTAACAGACCCCAGGTGATTCTGCTATGCCATTTTGCATTGTAAGAGGGAGTGGGAAGCAGCTGTAAAGGCATGTTTTCACTCATGGGGCTTGCTGCCTGCCATATCCAAATGAAAGCAGTGTAAACAGTGGGGGATTTGTGCTTGATTGCAGCAACATGGCGTTTTTCCTATTAACCTTTCAGCGATGGAGCAGAGAGATGAGGAAATGGGCTACATGAAAGAATTCTGCATGATAGCTCCTATCAGATTTGGCCACTCCCGAGGTATGTTAAAAATGAGGCCTTCAGGGGTGTGTGCGTTGGGGGAGATGCTTAACGGTGTTCCTTTAAACTCCAACTACAGAGGCCAAAACGCGTCTTTCCAAAGAATATCTCCATAAAGGGGACATACTGACCTTGGAAACCGCGGCCTCCTCCTGTCTGCAGAGACAAGAGGGAGAAAGGAAAGGTTAGAGGAAGGGTGTGCTTCAGAAAACTTCAGCCTCATGTTGCAACATGTTTGCTAAACAACTCAAGTGATGAAAAACGACATACTTCCACCCACAGCCCCTGTATCAGGCTTCACATCTGACAGCGAGACCACAGATTGCAACCAGCTATTAACAATTAAGTGGGATAAAGGGTGCCCTGCTGACCCGTGCGGCGCTGAAAGAAACCCCGCGCAGTGTCTGCGATTTGGCTCCGTGCTATCGCTTCAGACAAAGATCGCGGCCCAAAAGGATCATATCACAGATGACCACAATTGAGGAGGATGCCAGGAAAGATGAATAAAATAGTATCTGCCTATTCCCTTCCCCACGCTGCCTTGCTATGGGCTAGATCCAAAATCCAGTCCAACCACTGGACAGATTCCCAATGTCTGTTATTCAGCTTGGATCATACCTATGCTTTGGCATCATGGAGAGGGAGTTTGGTGGTGCAATGCAGTCTGTTTTCCATGGACCAGATCCTGGCGGTCTCACTTTGGCAAAACTCCCACTGAGACGAGAAGTAGCCAAGATAGCCTGCTCAGCTTTGCAGTGATCGGGGAGATATTTCATGGCATGGATCCTGAGAAGGGCTATTGGTTGGAGTGGGTAGACAGGGTTGGGACAGGCCCTGTTAATGGGAATATGGGAGAGTGTCTAGATACTTGGGTGTCTAAGAGGAGAAGTATGAACTTATTTTGCATATTTTGTAGAACGGGACCATCTTGAGCCTCCATCTGAGAGTCATAGACGTTAGGGCTGGAAGGGACCTCGGAAGATCACCTCACCCAGGGGCAAGAAGTCAGCAGGATTCATAGGATCCCAGCAAGAGAGACATCCAGATGTTTTCTGAAGACTTTCAGAGATGAAAGCTTCAGTGTACGAGGAGAGAGACTTCCCACGGCATGAGATAAAACTATTAATAATCTGAAGAAACAAACCAGTGGGAAATAAAAGTGAATGATTTGCATTTAACTCACTCATCCACCTGCACCAGCAAGCACACTTCAAGCTTGCTTGCAAATTGTTCATGAGTCTGCTCTGGAGTAACCCCCAGCACCACAGGAGACCAACATCTTGAGAGCATCCACAAAGGGATGCATGGATCATTATCACAAGCATATTTCTGGGTCCGGAGCATGGGTGACCGGTGCCTCCCGAGTCTAGGGGGTCGCCAGCAGCTGGTTGCCGACGTCCACTGGCTCTTCCAGTTTTGCAGCTAGTGCTTTCAGAGGGTGCACGGCCAATCTCAGGGGGTGCACGTGCCCCCGTGTGCACCCTCTACTCATTGCCAATGGTCCAGTGCACATCTGTGGGGGCAACTGGGCAGGGAAAGGTCAGTCTGAGACGTGCCTCCATCACGTGCTAAATCGGCACAGGCAGATTCAGCAGCTTTCTTGAGTTTCCAGTCGGGAGCCAAACTGAACCCCAAGAGTATTAGCATTAGTCTAGTGTTTCACCCACAAGGTCTTCTTTCCTCTTGGTAGTAGGAGAGGATATGTGGGCAATGATATGGGCTTTGGCACTTTCTTATGTGCTGCTAGTGCCTCTTCCAGCCTCTCTGCCCTTCAGTCCTACTGAGCCCATTCAACTTCTGAAGAATAAGTTGCATTTATTAGCAGCAAAGTCGCCATGTTGTGACTGTACAATCTATGAGTATGATGCAGCTTGATCAAATCTCGGGGGGGGTTGTAATATCAGCAATTAAAAAAAATTCAACTCATCACACATGTAGTGTGTAATCGTGACATGGTGGCCACTGAAGAACAAATAAGGGACCACAGCATCACTCTTAAATCCCCCTATTTGGCTTCAAAAAAACACTAGGCCATCCTTAGCGCGCTGCAGAACTATCAGAAGATATTTCATAATAAAATCCAGATAACCAGCTGGGTAGAATTACCTCAGCTGTAAAACTAAACTGAAAAGACAGTTCCCAAATATTTTTCCTAGCAGCACTGAGAAAGGCTTAATTGTAACAGTTAGCCACAAAATGTGTTAAGCTGGCCAAGAGATTACTATGGAGGGGGCATAATAGCAGTCGACAAAAAAATTTTAGGTCAAATGCAAGGAGGGAGAAAAAATATTTCCGGTGGTACAAGAGGATAATGAGCAACGGGTAGAAGGGTGGGGGGGAGAGGAAATTTGGGGTTTATGTAACAGGAAAAATGTTTCCGCATTATCTGTGGAATAATTACTCAAAGACAAGCTGTCATCATCACTCAGGACATATAAATCAGTATAGCTACTCAATTTGCTTTTAAAATTATGCAGACCATAAGACATTTCCAAAGTGTTTCCATTTCTTTAAAGTTCAAAATGGACCCATTTTTTATTTGAATGCTTTTTAATTAAAAAAAAAAAAAGTCATTACAGCTTTTAATAAAAAATACATCTTGAAAGTTTTCTTGACCCAAATGTGGACTTCCAGTCAATGAAAAATATCAGTAGCTGCCTGGAAACAGTTTTTTGTACTATATTTGATGCATTGTAAAGTATCAAAAAAACCCTATGTTTTTACAAAATTTTGCATTGAAAAAAAATACTTTTGGACCCAAACCAGTTTATTTTAAAGATCTTTGTCCATATGTACAACACAGACCTGGTAAAATAGGAGATAAATCAGTATCAACTAGATACTTCACTGGTGTCTAGGCAATGAGCTGAATGATACTGAGGTGTCTTCCCTCTCCGAAATCCTGCTCTAGTCTGTATTATTCACTGCTTACTCATGCATAGCAAATCACAGAAATATGCTTGCTTTAAAAACCTTTCAAAACAAAAGAGCACTTTTTTGCTCTTTTGAGAAAATAGTGACAAAAACCTAGCCTATTTTGCAGTTAGCTTATTTATTTTTATATTTTGTGGGCCTGAATTCCTCCCCACACTTCCTCCCTTTCTCTTTTTCTAGCAAATAAAACAATGAGAGAGGATGGGGTGGGAAATGGCATTTTAAAAAGTGAAAGAAAGTGTATTTGGAGGGGGGGGGTTAATTCTTTAATTTCCAATGGAAGAACCATTAAAATTTGGAAATTTGTCGTTTAAAAAAAGTCCATGAAGCTCCATACAATCAATGCATGGACCATGCAGCGCTCCATGGATACAGTGCTGTATTGCAGTGGTGGGCAATGCGACAATATTTTCAAGCTGTAGCTAGCTCGTTTAAAGCCATCAAGCCTCCTACAATGAAATGTTAAATAGGGCCAAGCCGGCATATTGTCCTTTATGAAGATTTTTTATTCCCAGTCCTAGGTATAAAACCCAAAACACCATAAATCTCTCATAATAAATCTCTTATTTGCCAATTGAGCTAGTCAAAGTTGTTGAACTTTTGATGACGTTTTGACATTAGGAAATTTCATATTTCAATGAAGAACAGGGAGTAGTTTACAGAGAGGAAGAAAAAAAAAAAAAGCTTGTTGATTTCCCGTCTGTTTCAAAGTATTGACGTATTCACCAGGAGAGCGGTCTAGGAAGAGAAAACCACTTCCTAAGCTCTAATGAAAAGTCTCCTTCCATGTTGCTGAAGTTTACAGCTTTACCAAGCTCCTGTTTGTCATGCCCCGTCTTACAAACAAACTGGCATCCAAACCCCCAGGAACATGACATGTTTATGTGCAGAAAATCGACCGGAGAATTAACCCATGGTTTTTAGGCTTCCTCCCCTTGGCAGGAAGACTGGAACCTTTTCATTGCAACACCATTCATCAAGTCGATGGCAATACCGTCATGCAGTCCACGATGAGGTCACTCTGGGTTACCAAGTGAAGCATGGAAGGACCTAAAAGGCTGCCAAAGCACTAAAGAAATGTTGTCTGAAAATGGCGACAGATGTTTCTTATGCTTTGGGGGTCATACGAGGGATATAGGTGATGGGTAAGTGTTGGTATGCATTACGAGCGTTAGTTTGGCTCTTGTTGCTTATCCTGATGTAGTTAATCACCTGTTGTGCAACTGAAAATTATTCCCCTGATGAGAAGGAATGTGACAAATTCTCTATGGAAGACGGGGGGCGGGGAGGAGTGGCTTGGAAAACAGACAGCCAAGAGCATAAATCTCATCCCTGTAGCGTCTCAGCGGATGTAATACTTCTTGTCATCAGTATGAACTCAGAACTTTGAGTTTAATTTTAGATCTTCATTTGTATTGGGTCAGCTCATGTATAAATGCTGTGACAGAGCCTTGGCAAATTAACTGATCTGTGTGTACTACAGGATTAATTATGGCCTAAAACATTTTTACTGGGATTAACTTAGTTTGGATTTCAGGTCCTTCTTTCTGGCTGTTAGAATTTTATGGTTTTTAGTTCATTTGAAGGGAAATAAAATCACTTAACTCCATGGGTCGTTTTTTAAAATATGTTCATAGTTACAAAAAAAACCCCAAGCCCATATCCATCCGTAGTGAATCTGTTTACCATCTTTGGGTCTAACACTTCAGTTTTTTTAAGGCAAGCAAAACACCTATTGAGGCCAGCTGGGAGCCTTGCCTGTATAAAGACTGCGGGGTTGAATCTGCTATGGAGACTCATCTATAAAACTGCAGGAACTTTGAATGCATCTCATGATTTCACTAAAAGTTTCTCTGGAGGAAGTCAGGAAACAAACGCAATCCCGGGAGTTAGGACAGATGGAGTCAGCAGAATTTTACCCAGCATTATTCATCATAGCTTTGTTGTAGTCAGTTTATAACACCTGAGGTTTTGGTAAACTAGGCCAGCTTTACACCAGCCAAGAGACCAGTCCATATCTTGGTCCTACCCATCAGTCCTTCTTTTCTCCATGAGCTGAAATTGGCCCTCACCAACCCTTTGGGCCCTTATTTCCGGAGAGACTCCAGAGCTCATTTGTTTTGTACTTGGGTCACTAACCTGATTCCCCTCACTTTCCATGTAATTGGCCTTGAATGGAAGCAGGTTACACTAGAAATTACGGGTGGGATTTTCACAGGGCCGCTTTAGGTTTGTTTGAGATTAACCCCTGTCACATGGGTACAATGGCGTAAGAGAAGAATTTGTGATCAATGTGAGTGGTTTTGTTGGCTATTAAGAAAACTCTCTCACTAGGAGGGTGGTAAAACACTGGAATGGATTACCCAGAGAGGTGGTGGGATCTCTGTCCTTGGAGGTTTTTAAAGCCCAGCCTGACAAAGCCTTGGCTGGGATGATGTAGTTGGGGATGATCCTACTTGGAGCGGGGGGCTGGACTAGATGTGACCTCCTGAGGTCCCTTCAACCCTCATTTTCTATGATTTTATGATTTTAGCTGTCCAGAAATCAGCTAGGGAATGCACAGTTATTCAATCTATTAAACCAAGCCACTGAGGACAACCTAAGAAGTTCAGTATTTTACAGGCTAAGTTACAAGGGTATTTACTGGACATGGCAATGGATATAAATCACCAGATCATCCTATGAAGGCAAACTATGTGAGGGCAAAATCATGCTGTGATTGAGATGATCTCCTTTTCACTTCCCAACCTCCTACAGATAGGGTCTTCACTTGAAGTGAAAAAGGAATAAAGTGCCCAGCTGGAGCCGAACAACTTCTCCGTTCCTTGTCCTCATACTATTTCCCTCTACTCTTAATACAGATTTCTTGCACGTGTGGAGCTGCCTGCAATCTAGCTCTCTAGAGAAAAGATAACCCTCTTTTGGTGTGGCACATCTGTCCCATGAGAATAAAACAGCTTCCCTTGCTCAGGATGCCAGCACTCCAGTCTCTACAGCTACAGACCACCAAAGGCCGCTGGCAAAACCACATGATCCAGAGGGTTCCTTTAATGAATTGTATTTCTCAAATTCTTCCTCCATTTCTTTCCACAATATTCATTAGCAAAGCCCTATGTAGCAGCAATCATCATCATCATCTCCTATACCAACCCCTTCCCAAGCCTTGCCTGCTTTGAAGTCAGGAAACTTATATAGCCTTCCCTTCTTCCCAGCATGCCTTGTGGTAATAGCCTCTAACTCCTTCCAGTTGAGAAAGTCTACTCCATCAGGAACAGGGTCATGTAGCTAGAAACTTGTCTTAACATATAAGCACATCTTGCTACAGTGCCCTTGGACATAAAGTGTTTAATTTCCTATTGCTAAAGCTTTAATATCTTTTTTCAAAGCTCTATGCAGGTAGTGCATTATGCAAAAAGCATGCATGCTGCCTATTTTACTGTATACAGCTTAGACAGCTTGACCCATATTATTCTGGAGGACTGCACTGTATCATTGCAGTGTGATTTTTTTTTGGTAGTAAAATACTATAAGCTTAAAACATAGTATCATTTGTTGGCATTTTATCAATTTTTTCCCCCCCATCAAAAGACCTAGAGGTATTGGTCCACATTAAAGTCTAACCCTGTGAATATTTTCTTGATTAAGCAAAGACATTTTTAGCTCAGAACTTGGCAAAAGAAAAATCATCTGAAACGATCGATCACAGAACCCTTAACAGGTTAGAAAAATGTTTGGACAAAGGGAGATGGTAATAATAATAAAATGCATCTGGGCTGATAACCTCATTGCCAATTTATCCAGCCAGCTGGAGTATGAAACTGCAGAGATACAGAGTTCTGTGTAAATAGCACTTACTAGAGGCTTAGAGCCGCTGATTTGCATCAATATGGGAAAGGAGACTTGGAGACCAGGGTTTTCAGAAACCAGCACCTTAGCAGTGCCTTCAGATCAGAAATATTTCCATGTGCGAACACAGACACTCAGCCACTACAGCCCATAGATGCTGGTGCTTAAACTTATCCTTCTACGTGAATTTTGGAAATGGAGGGGTTGTATCTACACGTGATTTGGGGGTATAACTGAAGCCTCTAAAGTAGTGATATTCAATCCTTATTGGCTCAGCTGCTAACTAGCTCAGCTGCTCCGCCATTCTGTCTCCTACTGTAAGCTGCCCCGAGCCCTTGTTGGGAAGTGGGAGATATGAATCTAATGAATACATAAGAGCCACAAATGATATACCTATAAACTCAGGTGAAGTGTGGCAAATGCACACCCATGAAAAAAAAGTCTATAGTATGTAGATGCATGCATTTTATCCGTGGGTGTCTGGTTCCTCTTGATTTGGGGGGGCATGTGTCCCCCCTGACACCAGTCAGTGGCTGGGGGGAGAAGGTTACCTGGTGGTCAATCCCACTGGTTGCAGGGGCACCAATCTCACTCACCGTAAAAGTGGCCACATTGCCTCTGGCCACTTCTGGAAGCGATGCAGCTGCTTTTTCTGGCAGCCCCACTCCCCGGCCCCTGCTTGTAGTGGGGGCACTGGTGCTCCCACCTGCTCTCTTGCCTACCAGCTACACAGGGAGCATGGCCTGACAGGGGGTGCCTGTGCATCCCCATGCACCCCCTACTCATTGCCCCTGATTTTCTCATGTATTAGTTCAGGAAACATAGATGCAAAGCTTGTATCACAGCACAGAACAGCAATTAATTTCTGCAAAGGAGCCACAGGTGATAAACTGAAGAGCCACAAGTCAAATCCCATTTTTATTGAAGGCAAGTGGTATTTTGCTTTGCAGTTTATTTTAGTGTTATCAGGTTCAGGCTGATTCACCAGTACAAGCAAGCACCTGCTTTAATACCATAGAAGTCATATTGAAGTGGATGCATAGTTTCAATTATTACTGTTTCATTTCATATAGTTTAAAAAGGGACTGTGAAGTTTTTTCCCATTACCTAGGTCAGTGTTTTGCAGCTCCTTTGTTCCTCTGGGCTTATTGCTTGCTTGGTTTCCTATCCAGTACTGCCTCACCTCTACTCACTCTCTTCTTTCTTCTCCCTTCCCCTGCCCTTTATATTAAAATTTTAGTGCACATCATTTCACTGTATCTGATAAAGCGAACTTCAGCCCACATAACCTTGCATTTTATATATATAGATATCTATCTATCTATCTATACGTGTGCAGATATAGATAGATAGATAGATAGATAGATAGATAGATAGATAGATAGACAGATAGATAAGCAGATCTGGTTAGTCTGTAAGGTGCAAATCCACCCTGCATTCTACTTAGCGTCACTTAACCAGGGAAAGGGAATCAGGATACAAATTTCAGTCCTAAGTACAGACAGTCAAAATGCCCGAGGCTGAATTGATTCAGTTTTTGCAAGTTAGTCTAAGCTATGGAGATTGAACCAATAAGCAAGTGAACAAACATTCACTTTTGATTCTGGAAATGCAGACACATGCCTGCAGTGGCCCAGGGCAAAAGCTGGGGGACACTAGAGCCCGCCTCCCTGCTCAGCTGGAGCAGACAGCTTGGGCCGAGGATAGGCCACCCACCCTGCAAGGGGGAGTTTGCAGGGAAGGGTGCAAAGCAGCCTGGGATGCTAGGGGACTGTGAGTCAACTTGAATTCAGAGCGGGTCTAAGACAGATGTTCCATAAATTGTTTTAATCTAAATCAGTTAAGTCTGATACTACATCCATTCGGGTTTATTTTAAACCAGTTTTGGCCATTTTGAAGGAGGTTTATATGCTCTGAACTTCTGTTGTGTTACAGTTACACTGGTTTCTGATTGCTTATAATGATTCATGTGTCACTTCTATCTCTAGGTGTTAAGGCCTTTTCACCAGGGATTGCTTACTATCTGCCAACCGGTTACAAAACCAAAAGGTAAAATCACTGGTAACATTGAGCATTAATCCCCCAGCCTTGTTCTTTTTGCTGCAGAGAAGACACATTTTTCTCACTAGCTTATTTATGACCTTCCTTCCTGTTCCTTCTCTAGGCTCTCCCAGCTAGCATCTCCCAAGGAAACATGTCTAACTTAGGATCCATTAACTCTTGCTTCTCACACTGACTTGGAGAGAATTTCAAATGCTTACAGCAATCAAGATCAGTACCTTTTATTTTGAGAAGGTTTCTCCACTTGGTTGAAACTTTCTAGCAGTCAATGGCTAGGTCTCCAGGCTGGAAATGAAAAGAGCTTGGATTTATTTTCAGATCTAAAAATTATCTACCGTTTGATCCTGGGGATATGTGGCAGGGCACTGGGGGTGCCTGCCACTTAAAGGGCCTGGAGCTGGCAGCCACCAGGTGCCTGACGAGGGCAGCCATTTGGGGAGTTAAGGACTGCCTATATAAACAGGGCAGTTTGGCCGCTGGAGGCTAGGCAGCAGCATTGCCTGTTTGGGGTGCTGCTGAAAACACCCTGGAGGTAAGGGGAGCGTAGGGGATGGCTAGGAGGCTCCTGGTCCTGGTCCTGGTCCTGGTCCTGGTCCTGGTCCTGGTCCTGGTCCTGGGCATGACCTAAAACTGCACCCTGCTGGGAGTGGGTGGCCTGGTGGGGCTCTCAGTGGCGTGGGAGCCCCCAGAAAATGCCAGGCCAGTTACCACCCTGGTGAAAGGTGGGTTGGGGAGTCTTAACCCCTTTGCCCCCACCACCGAATGGGTAACCCTGTGTTTGTGAAGGGCCCAGAGGGCGGACCCTGAGAGAGAGCGAGGGGCTGGAGACTCGATCCAAACAGGAGTACCCTTAACTGGCCCATCCTGGGGCCAGGACCAGGAGGGTCAAAAGGCCTGGGGGCCCACCGCAAGGGATGCCCAAGAGCCGGGGGCCTGGGGTCCCGACTGGCCTGGAGGTGGGTCAGGGCTGGTAGCTGAAGGTCCCAGGGGGACCACACCTGAGAGGGGACAATGGTTTTGGGGGGCTGGTAGCCTGAATGATTGGAGAGATCATGGAGGGGTCCTGTTAGGATGATGCTGGGGCCCAGCGTGGGGGCTGGTGAGGATATGAACATCAAGATGCCATCTGCGAGGCTTGGGCTGCGGTATTGGGGAGGAAAGGAGCTGCAGAGAGCGCCCCTGGCATCGGGGCACCAAAATGGGCAGCTTTCTGCTTGAGTGACATCAATTAGTGAATCAATTTACATCAATGCATGGCGGGCGAGAAGGTGGGCAGGCCACAGAGATTGGCCCTGAGTAGGCCCCTGTTACAGGACATCAATTTACCTATCCCTACTTTTGTTTTTCCTGTCTGTGCTCTGATAAACATAACTGAAAAAAAAGCTTCTTGAGCAGGTGACATGATGAAAAGAGACGTGGTTTTATTTTCACGTAGCTTTCTTTTTTGTCAGGGCTGGTGGACGTATTTCATCAAATTTCTATAGATAAACCACTATCAGTTTTGTACAGTTTAGAAAAGCTGATGCATTTTATATAACTATCTTTTATGCTGAAAAAGTCCCAAATGATTTAATGGAAAACGTTCTGGCCATTAGGTGCCTGCTGATCAGCAGGACGTGTATTTCTGGTGATGAACTGGGCAAGGTTAGGGAGCTGTACGAAGGCCAGGAGCTGGGGATGCCTGCAAATATCTTCTTCTCCACGTCTGGTCCTTTTTAAGTCTGGGCTGTAGATGTTCAATTATCCTTTTTACTGGTGCAAGGTCGGATATTAGATGACAACCAAGAGGATGCAGTCCAGTGGCTTGGTGGGAAGTGGAGAGGTCTTGTACTGTACTAGGTAGCTGCAGGGTATCTGGATGGCACATTCAAAGATACAGTCTATATCTGTGCTGGAGTGTCCTTGCTAAATAAAGGCAGCTTTCAGGTTGGCAAAATGGGTTTCACAAATATTATCCTCAGAGCAGATGAAGTGGTCTCTGAGAGCCTTGCTGTAGATGAAGATTATAGATCGCCTTCATGTTGGTGTGTCTGAAGAGATTGCTAGTTTTGTGGATGTAAGTGTGATGGTATGCGAGGGTTTTTAGTTGCCCTCCGCTGGACTCTCTCCAGCTTGTCCACATCCTTTCTGTAGTGAGAGCTGAAAAATGGACACAGTACTCCTGATGCGTCCTCACCAGTGCTGAATAGGGGGGAATAATGACTTCCCTACTGGCAACAATCCTACCAGTGCAGCCCAGGATGACATGATCCTTCTTTGCAATATGGGCACACTGCTGGCTCATTCAGCTTACTGTCCACACTTACTACCAGGTCCTTTTCTGCAGAGCTGCTGCTTATCCAGTTGCATCTCCACCTGTACCGGTGCACGGGATTGTTGTGTCCTGAGTGCAGGACTTCACACTTGTCCTTACTGAACTTCATGAGCTTTCTTTTGGTCCAGTACTCCAATTTGTCTAGGTCACTCTTAATCCTCGCCCTTCCATCCAGCTTGATGCAGCACTGCGGAAAGGAAACAGTAGGGCTGTGCAAACCTTTGGTCCCTGATTCGACTTGGTAGAGATCTGGCCTGATTTGGGGGCTAAATCTGGGAATCCTAACTGAATCAGAGGACCCTTTAATGTCTCTGAATCAAATCATAATCCTCTGAATTGATTGGAAGAGATTCATTGATTTGGACATAAAGACAGCTTTAAATGTTTTTTCTACATATCTCTACGTAGCGGGGGCTCATGAATGCTGCGATACTGGGTGCAGTATGGGGTGCATGGAGTGTCCCACAGGAGTGGGGGGGGGTCACCAGCACACTGTCGGTCCACTTCTGGGTTCAATGGGGGGCCCCCGCACACCCCTGGATTGGTGACTGGTGCCTCCTGGGTCGGGGGGGGGCACCTAGGGTCCCCCATGGATGATTGCTGAGCCGGGCGGAGGGAAGGGGGCGTGGGGGCTGCCCAGTGGGCTCTCCGGCAGACCAGGACTGGGTTCACAGCCAAGGACGTGAAGGGCCCCCCACACTCCTGTGGGAGGCTCCGTGTGTCTCAGCATCACGGGGATCACGAGCCATGCTGGTACCTCAAGGTATGTATAAAAAACTTTTAAAGCCGCGTCTGCGTCCAAATTGCTGATTCTCTGAATCCGCATCAAATGTTCGGATTTGGCCAAATCGAATCAGGGAGAGGGATCTGAATCAATGTCCCTGATTTGGTCTGAATCCAAATTGAATAGGGCTTGCTTCACACACCCCTAGAAAACAGTAGTGCGCCTGCTTAGAAGGCCAGTCCACAGAAGAAAATGATGACCCAACACAAGTGAATTGCCATCCCTTGAGCCACTTCAGGGGAATTTCTGAATCCATACTTCCAGCGTTAGATCTTTTTTCCCCCTTCTTCTGCCCTCCATAGTAATGAAAGAAAATATTAATCATCTGATTTGAAGCAAATCTGTTCAGTGACATCCTATTCTCACGGGGACCTCCAGTGCCTTCCAGCTGTTCGGGGGGTGGGGGGGAGGGGAGAGGAAGGGGGGCTTGCTTGGACATTGTGTTAAAGTCCATTCCCTTTAACTTTGCAAGCAAAGTTTTTTGGGTTTTTTTTTTTTTTCTAATGGTATTGCTCCATAAAGCCCACAACTTGCATTCCTTTAATTTCAAGATCCATGAATGGGGACTTTTTTTTTTTTTTTAACTCTAATTTTTATTTACTTTTAGTGGGGTTATTTTGGGTTTTCCCTTTTTGTAAAAGGAGCCATTTTGTACAGTGGCTTGCAAAACAGTCTTCTTTCTCTAGGGACAACTCGGTTCTCACGTGCACCTCAAACAAAGATGCCTATGTCTTTTTCTTGCATGTTAAAAATTTGGTGAAATATATTAGAAAGCGTTGTAGGAAGAACCTTGCAAATGCTATCTTGAAACCAGATCTGGCTTGCTAAATTCTGCCTCGAGTTTTACCAGTGGAATCCCAATAGACTGAATTTTGTCTAGTGAAGGCACCCACTATATATATATAGAGAGAGAGAGAGAGAGAGGAAATTTCCTGCCCCAAAGTGCTTACCATTTTAGGCTCTCTTCCAAAGCCTATTATAATTAACCCAAGTCTTTTCATTGACATCAGTGATCTTGGAAAAGGTCTTAATGTAGGCGCTTTTGGGTGTACTGATGCACAAATAATAAAACAAGCCTGTGTATTTGAGCAAGCATAAACATTTTGTAGTGGTTCAAGTGAAGTGTTTTTTAGTTCACTGTATGAACAAGAGTAATAGTTATTGTCTAACTTCTTGGACAGCAATAATTTCTTTGCAAAAACCTGTGCGGTAGATAGCTGCTCTTGAAAGGTTAACGGCGTGTTTGCTGTCAAATATGAGCCATGCGCCAGGTTTGCCCTATGTGATTTTGAACAAAGAAGGATTCCGGATCAAATGGTGGAATGATTTGGCTTAGTTAAAACACATTTTGATGGCAACACCCTAAAATATGATTTTACTTTGCCCTGGCTCACACTTCCAATACTTAAAATGCTCTCATAACCTACATGTTTTTGATATCAAGGATATTCTGGTCTGGATCTTGTAATATGTAAGCTTTAATTTGGCATCCGTGTTTGGGTTAGGATTGTAATTCAGATCATTTTTTCCACTTTTAAAGATAAAACTCTATCTGCATTCACTTTCCTGCTTACCTTTTCCACTTATAAGTAATGATGCTTGGAAAACAGCTGATGTTTAGGGTTTGAGGTAGAAACATCAATATTTTTTTCTTTAATTTTAAACCTCAGAGACTTTCTCTCAGCTGTATTTGGTTGAAATGAGGCATTTCATGAATACTTCATCAAAATCTTCCCATTAAATTAAATATATATTTTTTTCAGCTGTGGTATTTGGAATTAGGCTATTACTGATAGAGCTTGTTGAACTTTCTTCCTGCTATAATGCATACTCTTCTCTGAATTTTGTAATGGGAGCCCAGTCACTGTAAGATTGATGTTTTGGGGAGATTTATACAATGGATAATTAAAACGAGGAGAACAATGACGAGTTAGCAGGTGTGCATATAAACACCCCCCCCCTCCAAATTGGGGTGTGCATATTAACCAGGGAAGATGCTTCCAACCCTGGGAACCAAAAAGCACCCTGCTTTAATTCCTGCATGATATTGCAGCAGCTGTATAACTGCTGAGGAAGTTAGTGCAATATTGTGTTCTGCTAACTGCTCCTGTTTTCTCTATTTCACACCCTTTTTATCTCAAGCTCTTGATCTGTTTAGCACAGACTATAGCTCTTCTCATAATCATAGTTTCACCCATGGTGACCACTATTCAGCAGCAGCTAGGGGTTCAGCTTTAGTTATGCAAGAAAGGGAGAGGCACTCAGCTGAGGATTTGATTCTGTCCCCGCTCTATGGGTCCATAATGCTAGAGGAAAAAAATCTTTATTCTGCTTTTCAAAAACAAGGTGTATATTCTATTGTGGGCGAGGGGTGCTGTGTGCAACAGTACACGGTATATTCCAAAACGGAGTAGGTGGCACAGTCACTGGAAATGTCCTAGGGGTAAAGCAATGGCAGGTTGGATTTGATAGGTACCCAGGCATGTGGGTAGTGAGAGTAGAATAAGGACTATATAGAATAGTACAGAACAAATCGTATGAGTTACAGCTAAATAAGGCCATTAGGGGTCACATCTTGCCCTTAATTGCATTGGCATAAATCAAACCTGGTTGAAATGACAATT
Organism: Caiman crocodilus; assembly: GCA_030014935.1. Lineage (NCBI taxonomy): Eukaryota > Metazoa > Chordata > Crocodylia > Alligatoridae > Caiman > Caiman crocodilus. The sequence goes on along the minus strand of JAGPOW010000261.1, from coordinate 258,195,914 downwards.
TCTATTGAATGGCAACAGACAGGATTTTTTTTCTCCTGAAATGGGATAAATAGCCAACATGTTACATTCCTGTCAGAGCAGAAATTCCACGCTTTATTTTATTGGTAGCCATTAAACTATCCCTTGTAATACCACTGAGCTGTTGCTTTTCAATCATGCCAGAATGAGTGAAACAAGGTTTGGTTTGGTTCTGATAGAGTAAAAACGTATCCTTTGATAATATTGATTGATTTTTGTTTCGTTTTGACTTCTTTATTAGAATAGTATATATTACCCAGGATATGAGATTGTGGCTACAATTTATACTATTAACATTCATACTTAATATTATTGTGGAATTTTAAATAGGAGTCAAAACAAGAAAGTCAAAAGGTAATGTTATGGCCTTTTGGAAATGAAGCGGGAGACTCCAGACAGTATTTGCACTTCCCCCCCTTAAAAACCTGCCAGAATCTACATGTTTCAGCCAAACGTTTTGATTGCTAGGGAACTACAATTTCTGACAGAAACTGTTCCAGCTTATTTTTTTTTTTTATCAGCTAGGTCTAGTGATAAATCTTAATAAAGTCTAATAACTAGGTAAACTTGTTCAGATCCAAACATGTTATTGAGGGCAAGATTTGGCTACTAGCTTCTGTCTCTGTGCCCTCTTTCTCTGTTACTTTGGAGTGGCCCTGTGGGCATACCCCTTGATAATATTGATTGATTCTATTGTGTTTTGACTTGATATCTTACCTAAGAGATGATATAAGGAAGTATAGACCAGATGAAGGTACTATATAAGGTGGATCCATACCTGGATGAGTTTTTATGCTCAACAAGTACGTATCAGTGGCTCGATGTCTAACTGGGTGAAGGTATCAAGTGATTAAGATTTATCAAGTCCACCAGAGATCTGTTCTGGGTCCAGTATTGTTCAATATATTCACTAATGATTTGGATGATGGGACTGAGTGCATGCCTAGTAAATTAGCAGATAACACCAAATTGGGTGCAATTGCAGATACTCTGAAGGGCAAGGGGTAGGATCCAGAGTGACCTGGATAGTCTGGAGAAGAGGTCTGAAGTCAATCAAGTTAAACTTGGCAAGGACGCATGCAAAGTTCTGCATTTGAGTTGGAATAACTACGTGCACAAATACAGGCTAGGGAGTGACTGGCTGGGCTGCAGTGCTGTAGAGAAGAACCTGGGATTTACAGTGGCCCAGAAGTTGAATATCAGCCAACAGTGTGCTCTTGTCGCAAAGAAAACCAATAAGCATCCTGGGTTGCATTGGTGGGAGTGTCGCTTGCAAATCAAGGAAGTGAATCTTCTACTCTACTCTCAAGGTAATGTTTCACCAGTGTAGTAATGTGTCCAGTTTTGGGCCCCACGCTTCAAGAAGGGTGTAGACGGATTGGAGACAGCCCAGCACAGAGCAAGGAAAATAATTAGGAATCTGAGAAGCAAGACTTGCGAGGAAAGGCTGAAAAGTTACTTGGTCTGGAAAAGAGAAGACTAAAGGGAGATTTCATAATAATCTTCAAATACCTGAAGGCTGATTTATAGAGAGAATGGAGGTAGGCTTTTCTCTCTGGCCATAGAGGACAGGACTAAGAGCAATGGCTTCAATCTGTGGCAGAGGATATGTGGGTAGAAAAGTAGGAGGACATTTCTGACTTTGAGGGTGGTGAAGCATTGCAACAGGCTACCCAGAGAAGTTGTGGAGTCTCCACTCTTGGAAGTTTTCAAGAGCACCTGGCTGGCACTGCCAGAAGCATCCACTTCTGATGTCTCACCCGCCCACCCGCTTCTGTCCACACATGCAAAACTTGGACATCCAGTGGTCAAGCCACTCAGAGGGCATCTTCTCCTGTAGACACTCCAAGGGCCTTAAAGACAGGTGAGAGCATATTCAGGAGAGGATATCCCTGGCAGTGATGGAGTTGGAGTATAGATCTACCCTCAGTCCTTGGTATGATCAAGGCCTTGTGACTGCTGATTTTTAACAGCTTGCCTGAGCAGGATCTGAGAAGTCATATTAAGATGACTTGTGCTGCCACAGTTTTAGCTGTTGTGAGCAGTTTGATAGAGGGCTTACACTTCAATTAACACTGTTGGGTCAAATCCTGCATGCCTACACTCCTACTCATACCGGTGAAACCAAAGGAGGCAAGCAGGGGTTAGCCCATAGGAAATGAAGTCTATTGGCAAGACTGGAAGTGGGAAGGCAAAGACTTGTTCATAACTGGGTTGGAGTATCTACCAGGAAGATCCATCTTGGGTCATTTCTGGGGGTATATTCATGGCCCATTTCCAGCTACTGTATGTCAAAGGAATAAGGGATGCTTCTCCAAGGAATGGGGGATGCCAGGGATTCAGTGCAGGGACTGGAAAGAAAAGCTGTGCCCTCCTTATGTGTACTTTCCCCCCAGCTATCCATATCCTGCCACATCCTACATATGCAGATGGCATGTATAGGGAGTGGATGCTGTCCCATTAAATGGGTTAGCAATCTTCCAGTGAGGTTTCCTCCATGTGCTGACATGACCAGTGACACCTGGTACCTTGTATGTTAAACGTTAGCCACAAACATGATTGATTTGGTACTCACCTCCACGTGAGCAGTTTCTTAACGTGGTGTAGAAACCAAAGACTCGACAGCCAAGGTGTGTGGCATGAAGACGCCGGGTAGCTGGTTGCCACATAAGCCATCTCCTTTCACCAGGCGCTTCCCTGCTGGCTGGATCTGTTGGCAGCCTTAAGGGACAGCCGCGAACCTGATACTCCGGCTCCTACGGTTCGGAGCCAGCAGTACAGTGAGTCCTTTAAGCGAGGGTAAGAGGCCTCCCACCCCTTTCCTAAAGTAGGGAGCGTTTTGTTCCTGAAGTTTTGGTGAAATAAACCTGATGGATTTAAAAGCCACGTTTGTCTAATGTGATTCCTCTGACTACAACGAAATTTTAGAAAAGGAGGAAAAAACGGAGCGAGCGAGAGAGATTTGAGAAGAATAGCTGCTTGTTTTTACTTCTACTGAATTATGGTTCATTTCCTTCCAAGGGATGCTGACTTTGTACCTCAGCCTGCTCCGAAGAATTAATCCATCTCGCTCCATCTTTCCCTCGGGGTGCGCTTCCATGCCTCGTCTCACTCTTCACACATCCACCCCAGCCTCCCCGCTCTGCTTTGGCGCTCCTCGGCTTGATGTGAGACTCAAAAGCAATCCCAGGCTTAGCCAAGAAGTGACAGTGGGGACAGCTGGGGTGATGGATTGGTTTACAGCAGAAAACCCCGAATGAAGAAAAACACGATGCGTGCTCTTTGCTTCTGGGAAATGGACCATGGAAGACAGTTGGGGGGGTGCCACAACTGAAATGGACAGCTTTGTAGGAAGGATGTTGGAAAGAATAAAGTGATAAACTTCTGGGGCAGAAAAAGAAAACATGCTCATTCATTTACTGAGACATCCCCATACATACCACAACCTCCCCCTCAACCTTGCTGGTGTCGTTTGACCCCAGCACTCTTTCCTGGCACGGCAGGGGGTCGGACTTGATGATCTGCTCAGGTCCCTTCCGACCTGACCTACTATGAAACCTTGCACTGTTTAATATTTCACCCCCTGTGAGCTAGACCGGTGAGGTCCCAACAACTAGGCAAGCCTCTCTGTCCTACATAAGCCATAAGCTAGGATGTCTTCTGAGATCTAAGAAGACAATTCTGGCTGGTTTTTGCCCTTCTGCACTGACCATCGTCACTGAACAGTTTTAAAAGGAAGTCTATAGAGCCAATGGGGAGATTGTAAGGACGGGATGTTCAAGTAGTAGGGTAATGGACAGGGGGTCAACTAGTCCAACCCTTGATCAAAGCAGGATCATCCATGACTAAATAATTCCAGCCAAGACCTTGTCTCACCCTGCACTTAAAAATGCCCAATGCTGGAGGCTCCAAAACATCTCTGGTTAGCCTGTTCCAATGCTGAACCATCCTCATAGTGAGAACATTATTTATAAGTTGCACCAAGGATGTTTTAAGTTGTATATTAAGATTGTTATGACTTGTCCTACCCTCTGCATCTGCAGAGAATAATCTATCACCGTTTCCTTTATAACTTCTCTTCGTACATTGAGAGGCTGTTACCCCAGCCACCCTTGGTCTCGATTGAAGGAAGGGGAAAGTGGCTAAGGGAAGATCACTGCCATGGATGCTAATTGAACTGCTGAACCCCTTTAATGAGTAGCACATAGACATTTAGAGATGATGAATGAAATGGGGCTAGGGGATGTTCCCAGGGTCACGTAAGATCTGGAGAGCTTGGAGCTGTAGGAAAGAGCCAGCTTTTGGGTGTTAATCTGACTGCAGGGCCAGTAGTGTAGGCAGTGAATGGGGAAGAGAAACTGTGGATATTTTTTTTATAAAATGGAGCAAATAGTTATTTATTTTAGTGGGGGGAAATCCTGCAAAGTCATGGTCAGTGCCATCATAATGGTGGCTGACATTGGCACTGCCAGCAAAGAGCCTGATGCCTGGACGGATTTAGGAAGAATAACATTTCCTCTCAGTCTTAGACATTTCCAGGACCACTTCTGTTCAGACATAAAGCATCTTTGGACCATTAATCTACAAGCGTCCCCAAAACTGCCCATTCTGACCCCTCTTGTCCATCCACATTGAGGACTGAGATGTTTAGGCTGGTCACAAATATTTGCCTGGAACAATTTAGGCAGGGCCAATCTTGCTTTGAGCAGGCAGCTGGACTGCATGATCTCCCGAGCATCTTGCCAGACTGTTTCTTTTTTTTTCCAATTGCTCTATAACTACCCCAACTACCGGGTACTTCTGGGAAATATAATGAGGCGTGATACGCAGGTCAGACTAGATGAGCAAATGGTCCCTCCTGGCCTTAAACTCTATGAAGCTCTGAGATAAATGATTCCTTATCATGAGGCACATAACTCATCCTGGACGCCACTATTTTTTTTTTACCATCTGTGAGGAGATCTAAATAGTTCGGTTTTGGGGCTAAGATGGGACTCAAGTCAGTTGTTTCGGTGAGCCGCATGTTTCTTTTGGGAACCTGGGGGAAGTCAGTTGACCTGAAGATGTGTTCCTCTGTGTGGATGCTGGTTTCCTTGCTCTGATTATATCTTGGGTGTCTATTGAGAGCGTCAATTTTACAGGATAGGAGAGGCCTTGCATTGCATTTTTATCCAGCACACTGAAACTCAGATCTGGTTAGGATACCTAGGAATGGCATGAATCAAACTACCAGCAAACAAACTATATAATACAGCCCCGCTTCCTTCCAAAAAAGACACTTGCATTAGCCAGTTCCCTGGGGATATGTCTCCTCCTTTTCCCCATGGCCTTGAAAGCGGATCAGGTATTTCGGTGCTTGCCCGTCTTTCCTTCCTATGGACTGATTCACCAACCTCTAAGCATGTGATGGGAAACTAGCGCTCACTTTCCAGGCGTGGGGATTGCTTAAGTGTTTCTGAATGTGTTTATGATGGGAGGCTGCATGCGAGAGAGATTTATGAGGCCTGGCAGAGCCCGTGCATGTTTGTTGCATGATTAATACAGTTAAGCGTTCTGAATCAACAACAACCTCCAAATATTGTCTCTGAACTTGCCAAGGAAAATGTGCAGCTCCTGCTCATCCAGAGAACAGTAGCCGCTTTTGTACTACTGTACTTCAGCATCTAGCGTGCCGTCGCACAGCGACAGGGACGGCGGCACAGGCTGGCGAATGGACTGAAATGGGTTAGGCTGAAATAATCCTGGCTTGGCAAGTCGAGAGTGGGTGGGGGGAAATTGAGGGGTTCCTATGAGGTCCTTAGCTTTCAACCCTGCTCTGGTATCCTGGATGTCTTATGTTCTTCTTGGGAGGTGGTTGGATCCAGGGTGGTCTTACTTGCACGAGGTAAGTTCCTACAGGGGGTGAATCTGGGAAAAAGGAAAAGAGTGATGGAGCCTGAAAGGGCAAAACAGACATGTTTCACTGTCAAATGAGGAGCTCCTGCAAAGGGAAGGGAGCTATTCATTGGATATGGCAGTTCAATTTAAAAATGCCCTCATTTTCTAGGGACTGAATAAGGACAGAAGAAAAGTCTAAGAGAGAATTCAATAGCAGCTTTCACCTCCCTGCAGGGGGTTGCAAAAAGGATGGAGCTGGGCCGTGCTCAGTGGGGGCAGATGGCAGAACAAGGAGCAATGGGCTCTAGCTGCAACAAGGGAAGTTGAGGTTGGATAGTAGAAAAAACTACCACAAGGAAGGTAGTAAAGCAGACCAATCTGGTCGCCTTCTATGACCAGGTGACCAAAGCCATGGATGCGGGGGTCCCTGTCAACATAGCCTTCTTAGACTTCAGGAAGGTGTTTGACACGGTCTCTCACCCCATCCTCATTAAAAAGATGGGGAGCTGTGGCATTGACCCCTACACGGTTGAGTGGGT
>JAGPOW010000261.1:258147302-258159012 GCA_030014935.1 Caiman crocodilus | reverse complement strand
ATATATATATATATACACATGTATGTCTGTGTATAGATGTGTGTGTGTGTGTGTATGGTTTTTGTTCTGCTTAAGGTTCCTGAACTATTTAGTGTTGAAAGCCAGAAAATTTGAAGTAGAGTAACTTTTTATAAATCATTTTCATGTGGGGAAAAAGTGTCATGGGGTTTGTGGAGGGGGCAAAGGGGGAGAAGCTGGTGGACAATTTTTGCCTGGCTATAGTTGTGAGTATATTACCCCTTCCAGTTACAGTTGCTTGGCAAACTATCACTTAGCACAGACAGACTCATAGAAAAATTGTGTGGGAAGGAACCTCAGGAGCTCATCTAGTCTAACCCCTTGCTCAAAGGAGGCTCATCCCTGTCTAAATTGTCTCATCCGAGTGTTTGCCTAATCTGCTCTTCCAAATTTCCAGTGATGTAACCTAGGTAACTTGCTGCAGTGCTTAACCACCCTCTTGTTTGAAAAGCCTTTCTAATATCCAACCTAAATTTCCATTGTTGCTGTTTGAGACACTCGCTTCTTATCCTGTCCCCTGGGTCACAGAGAATATTTGATCGCCATCCTCTTAAAAAAAATGCATCGCACAAAAATCCTGCATGCCCCTTCTGCAGTCATAATCCATTATGAATGAATGTATTTGTTCTCATCTTTCAGGTTTGGGAAACTAGCAAAATATGCTTCCGCCATCCCATTGAACTGGATCTTCTGGGATGTTCCCAAATTTGGGAGTTGCATCCAGGTATCTTGAAGGGCTCCATAAAAGGAGACATTCATCTCAGATTTGAAATACTGGTCCCAGATCAACATGAGGCAATGTCTGGGTAGGGGTGGGGATTTGCAAACTGTGCAATCGCATGGGGTCCCAAAACTGCCCAGCCACCATCATAGCTACTAGCAGTCCTCTGTGCTGAGTGTCTTGGACTATATCCCAGATTTTGCTTTATGGAAGTGGGTCACCTCAACCACATGCATCCTCTTGTGATCTCTTGCATTGCCGAGGTACCTCATGTACCTAATTTTGCTGCCACGGCAGGTTCCCAACCTGACAAGCCATTCAGGATGCCATGCTTCTCTTGCTCGGCTGCATCTTGGCATGACCACCTGGTATGCCCCACCTCATGTGCTCATCCACAGCCTGAAGGATTAATCACCCAGGGACTGGGATGAGGAGCACAGGCAGGAGGTAGAGCCACAGAAGATAGATGTGGAGTTTCTTGGCAGGGTCATTTTGGGATTAGCCTCAATAAAAATCCCAGCCTCCCTGCTGTACCACTCCCTTGGCCACAAATCTACAGCACCAGCTAGTGGTTCCCCCTACTCTTAGAAAGGAGCTGGTTTCTAAGGAGTCAACCGTCTTTTTTTCCAGCTATCAAAAAGCAATCATTTTCCTGCCTGGGCCCTCATAATGACTTTAATTACCATGACCCTCAATTGCCTGTATTGTACCTTCCCATTGCAAACCACACTTGGTTCCCCACATTCAGACATCAGAGCCTTCCTCTCGATATACTTTCTTTAAAGTGAAAAGCAATTTTCTGATTGTATTTCCTTTTGAAATGGCATGCTATCAATGGCTCCTGCTTTATTTTCAGTGGAAAGTTCTGCTCTGCTGGTATGTCAAGGATAAAGAGGGGGAAAAATGAGGGTGGGGGCAAAAAAACCCAAAGCCAAACTCCCAGTGTGGTTCATCTTGGGCTTGCTTTCAATCAGCTTTCGAAGGCTGCTCAGTTCAAATTATAGCCTTAAATAAAATGTGTCGTCCCACCCCAGACCCACTTCCATCTCAATTAGGGTATTTGAGACCGCTGATCTAATAAATAGCATCTTAGATGCAGCTTGGGGAAGAACTATGTTTCTGGGGAAACTACAAGGTACAGTCTGCTGGATAGAGTAAATGTTCACATTGAAAATAATGATTAATTTAAGTAATGACTCAACTGCCACAGATACTCAGAAATGCTTGGCCCCACTTTGATGTGCCGTCAGTCCCTTGGCTGGCTTAACAAGGGTGGATGCCTCCCTCCGAAGAGGTACTCCATCTGGTGTGAGAAGGCTCTCACTCCTCCTCTCGTACAGACATGAACTCAACACTCCTTATGCCCAACCTGCAAAAAGCTCTTGGTTTTTTTGCTGGGCCTGTTTGGTGAAAAAACATGAAAATTCAAGCAGCAGAAAGGGTTATTTTGCGTGTAGCCTGTGCTCCTAGGTTTGCAGATTTGGGGATGTTGGAGGAAGGTTGGTATGGAGACACTATACGTATGAAAGCATGTTCCTTTCATTTGGGGTCAAGGAAGAATTTTTTTCCCACTAATAAATGCTTCTGTCTTGGGAGGGATTAGGGGTAGAGGAGTGTTTGCCTTGATCGGAAGCACTAGGACAATAGCCACAGGTTAAGGGTGGGGAGTTTGACTGAGGTGAGCTGATGCTCTTCCTGGTACTAAGGGTGTTTGTACCCAGCAGCTTGCAAAGAAGAATTTTTCCAGTTGTGTGAGATGGTCTAATAAAAGATATCAGACTTACCCAAAGAACCTTGTTTGTACACCCGGAGATTCCTGACTAAAGGATCCCGTCTTCTGCTCAGGGTTTTGTCATATTTGGAGTCAAGAGGTCAACACGGAGGGGTTTTTTTCTTAGTTCACTGATATGGCTAGGTTTTTTGGTTGTAGCATGGGGCATGATTCTTCTCATGGGTAAATGGTGCCTCCCAAGTCTGGGGGACACCAGACCACCAATGAGGGGAGGGTGTCCTGCACCAGCAGATCACTGACTGGGGGGGTCTCCCAGTGGCTGATTGCCAAGCCAGCTGTGAAACTGGAAGTGCACTTCTGGTTTCGCCACTGGTGCTTCAGGGGGTGCACGTCTGATCTTAGGTGTGCATCCCCTACGCGCCATCAGTGATTCTTCTCTTACAGTCTTGTGGGCATCTGTTAACCAACTTCTTCCCTGTGATTGCAGTGGCATTGCCATTCCCCTTGTCTCCCCTGGTTTGAGCTATGGCATGTCCTGGAGTCCTCTTGGTGTTTTATGCATGGTGCTTTGCAGCTGTGGGTGAGAGTTTGAGGAAGTGGTTTTGGGGATTCCTAGATTCAGTGGCCCAAAAAATGGGATCTTAAGCATGCTCATGGCTTTAGCATGATTAAATAGGGGTCCAGGGGCTGACCTCACATATGGCACCTCCAACACGAAAAAATACATGCAAGGGTTTGTCCTTATCACTCACCTCTGAAGAGCAGCCAGTTGTGAGGTGGAAGGCAACAGCACACGGTAGCATTGGGGTATGTCATCATTGCTGTGATTAAAGCAACTACCCCTCGTGAAGATTTGCTTGAGGTAGCTCTCAGCTGACTAGCTCAGGTACTAATAACAGGATAGTCTTGGCAGCATGCGACCAAGGTAAGATGTAAATCCTATCTCAGCAAACATGCTGCTTCTCACATGCGGATTGCAGCCCACCCTGGACTTCGTGCTATCCTGGTCCCAACAGTTTAAAAGCAGACTGGATATAGCCAGAGGACCTCCAGTCACTTCAGCAACCTCAGTGTTGACACACTCACTATAGTACTCGTAAGACAGGAGAGAATACATGTGTTATGCGGTTGAAAGAAGAGATGAAAGAGACAAGCATGGATCGTGTCCAGAATACTCACGTAAAAGTTCTCCACGGTGTGATTTTGCATTTGATAGGCCATGTAACTAGACCTAGAAACCCAGCTTTCAGGTCTTCCCCGGGCTCCAGAGGTTATTGGACCCTGCCCTAAATCAACACCATGACCTGTCATTGACTGTCCGCATCTCCTCTGAACTGCAGCGGTGAGATCCACCCAATGCATTGGGGCATGAATTATAGCTGCTCTGTCGTGCTACTGCAGGTGCACTGTTACTTCAGTACTACCTTGGGTGTATCTACCTGACCTTCATTCACAGCCCTGACCCCTATACAAATAGCCAGCGTGGTTGTGCATGCTGAAACAAGGAAAGTTTAGGTTGGATATTAGGAAAAAAGCATTCTCTCTAGGAGGGTGGTGAAGCAGTGGACCAGGTTACCCAGAGAGGTGGGGGACTCTTCATCCTTGGATGATTTTTAGGCTCAACTTGACAAAGACTTGGTTGGGATGATCGAGTTGGGCTGGTCCTGCTTTGATCAAGAGCTTGGACTAGGTGTGACCTCCTGAGGTCTTTTCCAACCCCATTTTTTATGATTGTATGATTCATTCGACTGCAGAGCTGGCTGCGCTTCAGGGGTGGCTGTGATGTGCTGATGCCCGCATCCACCGATGTTCTTCAGGTAGAACAAAAAAGACATCTGTCCAAAGTACATCTTCATTTCAGGGCAAAATGAAGGCTCATTTCCTTGGTTGCTGTAAACTGAGCTACATCCCGTGGACTTCAGCAGAGCTAGGCTGGTTTATATCAGCTAAAGTTTGCTCCAGAGCTAGGAAAGCAGGCTCCAGCTGTATAGTGCAGTCCTGTTGCATCCCAAGACAACTTTGGGCTGGCATATCAAGAAAGGGTTTCTCCGTGCTCTTGCCTTGGAAGAAACCACAGTGTAAATTCTGACCATACACCAGCATTTGCTATGGAATATGGTTCCCATTATCTGAGCGCACTGCTTATTATCACGCTATTTTTTTTTCATATTGAATGATTATACATGAATTGCTTTTCACACGAGTTGGAGCTGACAGCTGTTGCCCTCAGGAAATCTTCTTTTCCCACTTTATGCTGTTTTTTTCCCCCTCCCCGCTTTAATACACAGAACAGTTTTACAACCTGGACAGCCCTTTCTTTCAGCTGAGATCCCATCCTTGAGTTAGTTGTACAGCATTGCAGAGCAGGGGGTGGTGCATAATATCTGAAGGGAAGGACTGGAAAATAAGGCAAAGACATTTCCCATGGCAGGGGATATCAGCAGTTCAGCTGAAAGGGTTCCTTGCAAAATGTGGCCATTTATTTCTTCAAAGGAGGGATTGGAAACCCCACCCTTCCACCTCCTTAAGGACATTTCAAGGAAAAGAAAAACAACCAAAAACCAGAACATATTTAGGTTTTTGTTTTTTGGGGGGTTTTGGCCTTTTTGTTTTCCCAAGGAAAAAATCCATTTTTAAAGAGAAAATCAAACATTTCTTATTAAAACTTTTCACTTAGGAAGTGAAACTTAGGAAGTAAAACTTTTCACTTAAAACTTCAGTTTTCACTTCCACCAAAAAAACAAAAAACAAAATTAAAATCAAGCAAACCTCCCTACCCAAGATTTCCATCCACAAACCAATTAGTGATGGGACCTTTTCAAACCAGGCCTGCTAAGAAGGGGCTAGGCATTATGGATGTGTGTTTGGTGCCTTGAAGACGAGTGAGAGGTAAATGTCCCCACCCAAAGGAGTCCACAAGTTAAATAAAGGGTGATAAACGTTGCAGGCTTGATTCACATATGTGAGGTGGAGCTATAACAGGGAGAAGCAGTAAGTCCTTTTCCTGTGACAATTGCATCATAGAGAAGTGGGGCTGAAAGGGACCGCCAGAGGTCATCTAGTCCAGCCCCCTACCTGAGCCAGGATCATCCTTTTCCAAACCATCCTGGACAAATCCATTAGTTAAACTCTTTGTAAAAGTACTGTCAAACCTGACACAACATACAGTATAACACCAGAGCCTGCCACAGGAAAAGCAAGGGCAGGACATCAGTAACCAAGCAGAAGGGCCCCTCTGAATGTAGGGCAGTAACAAATACGGGATGCCTTGTCTTTAATAATTTTGACTGCGATCTAATAAAGGTATTTTTGGCATTGCATGAGCAGGTAGCCATTTGCAGCAAGAGCATAATGAGGCTTGAATGCCTGCCTCTGGCATTATAGCGAGATGCCTTGACTGCTTTGCAATCACATGCTCCCAAATTCAGCTGCGGCCGGTTATACAGGAAGGTAAGACTGGTCCAGGGGGACAAACAGTATGAAAAGGGCCGACACTGACTCATTAGTGACCAGGGTATAAACCTGCCACCCAACCAGGTCTTGTCAGGATTTATTTTCCTGCTGGGCCCCCCTTGCTATGGCATCTGCATAGTCATGAACGGCATTTTAGTACTTTCTTTTTGGACTCAAAAGTAGGTACATTAGAAGCATCATGATTGTCTTGAAAGGTAAACTAAAGATTTTTAAACAACTAGGTATCCCGGCTTACTGTGAGATTTCAGTAAAAGATCAGGTTGCTGCTGCTTGATATGGTTCACCTATCCTACACATTGAGTGCATCTACACACACACTTCCCTGTGGAGGTAACTAATCAGGTCCACAGTAAAGCATTACTAGGCATGTCTACATGAGACACTACATCACCATAGTGAAGAGCTATGGCAAAGCAATTCATTGCTATGGCAATGTAGTGTCAGTGGGTAAGGGGGGGGGTTGTAGTGGGGGTGCAGGTGTGTGTGTGTATGTGGTGGGTGTACTGTGCAGTCCTGGTGGTGCATAGGTCATTTCCTACCCTACTATGCTTGTTGCTACTGTGCTACTGCTAAAGGAAGTACTAAATGACTGCGCAGTAACAACTGTGCGGTCGGACGCGTGTGTAGACATGCTCACTGTCTACACATGCACTGGTATTATGGCACAGTACTATCTTTACAGCAGCACTATTAGCTACATTGAAACACACGTGTGGATGGTGACCACAAGTGTAAATTGCACCTAGTCAGCCCAGGCAGCAGGGGGCCAGACTCCTGCTTGCCACCGAGACATACTGCTCCACACTTCCAGCACTCTCGTGCTTCAGCCAGCCACTTTGCTGCCTAACAATGCCACCTGGAGCCCATGGTTGACCCCCCTGAGCTTGCTGCCAGCCCAGGCCTGCTCCACCCTGGCTCAAATTGCTGCTGTCCTGGGTGCATGTGTAAATGCTGTTCCTGGGAATAGTGTACTCCGGCTCAAACAACTCCAGAGTTTATCACTTCACATTAATAGCATGTGTAGATGCACTCACTGAGTATTACCCTCCCCTCCTGCTTCTAAAGGTAGGTCTCAGAAGAAAGCCCTGAGATCCCCAATTAAACAGCTTTGTTGAAAAGAAAGAACTGTTAATATCTCAGCAGGGGCCAGACAGATCTTGACATGGTCAGCATGGAAAAGGTAATGAAACAAACTGTGATGACTCCCTGAACAGAGCAACAATGTTGGTATTATGGCCTTGTTACATGTTAATTTTGGGTGGCTTCTGGAGCTTTAGCCCCTGAACTGTCCACACATTAACACCTTTAAGTGGCTTAAAGCACTTGTTATGCAGTTTCAAGTTACACTATTCCAGGCCAGGATTATCTCTTGATCTGCATAGCCCACTTCCTGTTCCATTAAGGTGTGCTCACTCCCCACACGTGCACCACTCAAGTTGACCGTGTGACTGCAAGCTAGTACTAAACCACTGAACATTTGTGCAGCTCATCGAGTAACATGTAACAAGGACCTTTGGACTGAGAGAGAGTGTTGCTGAAGGCTTACAAAGGGTTAAATTATCTCCTCCCCACTCTGAGCCAACATAAGCCCTACAGATCTTGATGGCTTTTGTAAGCTAAAATGGGGTGCAAAAATTAATTTAGCCCTTTTCATGCTAGAGATTTAACCCAAATATCTTACATTATAGATATATGATATATATATATATATATCTTGTGACACAAAAGAAGACCAAGCAGGAAAATAAAGTGCATAACTTACTGTAGACCCTCCAACGGCAATCACCAAAGATCCCCAAGCTTTAAAGGTAATTTCATGGGCTTGAATATGTTAGGGCAAACCATTCATCAGCATCCTTTCAGAAGGCTCAGCAATGGTAATGGGGAAAGAACCCCAAATTCTCTCAACCTGTTAGGAAAAAAACCCAACAAACTAATAAATGTTTCACAGTTCATGGTGAGGCCACATCTGGAGTCCTGTGTCCAATTCTGGGCCCTCCAATACAGAAAGGATGTGGACAAGTTGGAGAGAGTACAGCAGAGGGCAACAAAAATTGTTGTGGAGACTGGGGGACATGACTTGTGGGTAGAGGCTGAAAGAGCTAGGCTAATTTACTCTGGGGAAGAAAAGCCTGGGGGGAGGGGGGATTTAATAGCAGCCCTCAACTCTCTGCAAGCGGGTGTGAAGAGGATGGAGCTGGGCTGGTCTCAGTGGGGGCAGATGGCAGGACAAGGAGCAATGGGCTCAAGTTGCAGAAAGGGAGGTTTAGGTTGGATACTAGGAAAAACTTTCTCAGCAGGATGGTGAAGAATCACTGGAACAAGTTACCTAGAGAGGTGGTAGACTCTCCATCCTTGGAGGTTTTTAAGGCCTTGTTCGACAAAGCCCTGCTTGGAGTAATCTAGCTGGAGATGGTTCTGCTTTGAGCAGTGAGTTGGATTAGATGTGATCTTCTGAGGTCCCTGCCAGCCCTCATTTTCTGTGATTCTATTATTTTAAGGTCAGCAGAGATGATTATGATCATCTGGTCTTCTCTGGTCTGATCTCCTGCATAACATAATGGATCATTCAATCTGCTCTAGCAAAGACTTTAAACCAGAAGTAAATAAACATGTCAGCAAGTGACAGCAATCAGGCTCAACCTTCCTTTTTTTTTGGTCCCCACTTAACGTAGTACTTCATTTATGTGCATGTTTCATTTTCTGCCATGACCACTTTGCATATGGGATGACTAAACTTTTATGGATTCCTTGTTTTGTTGTTTGGAAAGACTAACTGCATTTGTGCTCTTGCTCATGAAAACTAATCATGGAGCCGGGCGTTAGCTACAGGACAGAGTGGCTGAGTTCTAACATTTATGTATCAGCAGCGGCTGATCGTGCACGTGTGAGGCAGAGAAACAGAATTTTTTTATTTGATTATAGTTTTCACTTGCCAGACTAACAGTAACCATTTCATTGAAGTAAATGGATTTTCACGCCACAGATCTCTGCCTTGCCTGAATGACACTGCTTCTGGTACTTGTGATAAATAAATAAATAAATACGCAAAACCCCTGACGAACCCTGTTCTTTCTGGTTTGTTGGCAATGATTGTTATTGCAGAGTCTGAATTTTAAACCCGGGAGGGACCACTGTGATTTTCTACTATGACCTGTTCCATAACACATGCCAGAGAATTTCACACTGTTATTCCTGCATCAAGCTCATAACTTATTATGGAGCTACAGGCAATCTTTTAGAAAGACTTTCCTCCCATTGTAAACCCTTCAGGTGACAGAAAATCCCATCTGTCCATTTTGGATAAGATCTGATAGGCCTCCGCCAAAGTATCGTTATGTTTATTTGAAGTCCTAGCTGTGTCATAAAGAATCCAGAAGTAAGTCAAGAGAATAGGACTGGGTCCTAGGAGTAATTAGAGAGGGTTGGGAATTTTCTGACCAAACCAGTTTCAAAAGGAAAGATTCTTTTTTTTTTTTAATCTAGGAGGGAATTTCTGTTCAAAATGCAAGAAAGAGATCTACCCGTTACCAGTGGTTAGGCCCCATCGGTTAGACCAGCTTCAAATTCATGCTCTAGGGATGAAGAGCATTCCTCCCTTGGATGGGTGTATAACCTCTGTCAAAATCCATCCCAACAAAACTGGATGCCTCTGACCACACATTTGGAACAACTAGTTTCCCTCCTCCCACCCCAAAGAATCTCTTATTTAAATGCATTTCTTTGCCTCCTATTTAAAGATTTTTTTTTTCTCCCTACGAACTGAATTTCTATCACCTCTTGCAAATGCATATGCCAGCTTCGCCCCTGTGCTGCCCATAAACATCTACATTTGCACATGGGTATAATTAATCTTGATCTCTGTAGTATTATGTGTTTCGCATGCATTGGCAGGAAGTTCCCGGAGTGACACAAGTTCCACTGCACTGTATCAGGTGGCAGACGTACCGACAGCTGAAACCAAAGCGACGTTCACGATGGATTGTGTGTGGCCGTTCCTGGCATGTTGACCTACTGAATCATCAAGATGTGGGCATCCTGGGATAAAATTGCCTGCAGCCGGAGATTCCTGAAATCCACTGGGGCAATAAATAACCAGAAATTATGGTGCTGGGGAATGGGATTTAGCAGATTGCTAATGATTGACAAGTCTTATCTCAGCAAGGGTTTCCATCAAAATGGTCAAGATAAGGTCAGCCTGATAAAGTGGACATACCAGGAGATTTCGGATGGGGAGCAGCTTTCGCATTCCTGGGTTAAGGTCTGTCATGCCAGGCTGGGCACGTGGAAGGACACTGCTTGCTATAAATGGTTCATCTGAGAGCTGCATTTGTGTAAGATGTGGCCATGGTGCCCATTTTGTCTGCATGATTAGTAGAAAAATAAATTGACACGAGTAGGGAGAAGAATGGGTCTGAGCAAAAGGGCACGTCAAAGCCTTCGGACTGTCAGCGTGGTTATTATGAATCTCACTATAGAAACTGGAAGCCCACAGAAGATGCAGCCCCTTTGCACTAGAAGCTGCAGATTTACAGAATGAGACACATTTTCTATCGCAAAGCACATTGATATAGACACCCAGAGAGGAAACAAAAGCAGGAAGTGAGCCGCTAAGGTCAGCTATCAGATCTGCAGAGTAGCACGGAGAAGCTAAAGCCTGTCCTCAGGTGCAGTAACCTAGACTATCATTATAGCATGGTCTTCTGCTGCAACACCCCTAAAAAACAGGCCTGAACCATTGTCTGCGTCCAGAAATCTCTTTCAGAATGTGAAGTTGCTTAATTACAGAGCATCCCATTGCCCTTATTGCCCATTCCTACATGCTGTCTACTGGTTTCCTGGCTTCTGGGCCTCAGCCTGCTCTCATCCCCATTGCAATATTCCCTTGTATGCCTAAAACTCCCCCTACCTTAGAAAAGATGTGTGAGGACCCTCTGTGCACATGGTAGGACATCGCACCTCCCCTTGGCCTGACCTGCTGTGGGATTTGAAGAGTATTGAATTCCACTGTGCACCAGAGAAGATGAAAACCCTGAGAAGGGCCAGCCCTAGTGGGCCTGGCCTTGGCCTCCCAGCTTGTGTGAGCACCTTTTCCAAACTGGAAGGTGGGACACATGCTCACCTTTCCCCCTTCCCCTGCCCCCGCCGGCAGCACAGCTGGACCAGAGCCGAGTGGAGTGTGGGGCAGATGTGGGCTGCCCATTGTGAGCTCAGGCTCCCTGCCCTGCTGCCCTTCTCCTAGGAGCAGGGTGAGGATCCTCAAGGCTGCAGTGGGAAGCCCACATCCACGCCCACCACATGCACAAATCTGGGGAGCAAGTGACCCTCCTCCCCAGGGGGTATGCATTACAACGGTGGAGCTATTATAGAGGAAGAAATAGGTAGGCAGGTCCACAAACACTTCAGTTTGCGGCAAAGAAGGTTTTGACATATCCTCTCTGAAGTTCTGGGGAGCAAGGAAAAAGATGTCTGACCAATCCCAGTGGCAGTTGCCAGAGATACGGCAAAGCTGGTAGCTCCAAAAGAGAAACCTGTGGAAGAGGACATTGAGATTCTGAAATCTGTCCTGACTTTGTCTCCTGACATTTATCTGTCACCTGCTAGGAACTTTCTTCTGCACTCAAACCTGCAGACACGTACAATCGGCTGTGAAAAAGAATGAAGTTGCTTCCCCCAAGACGTTCATTGGCCTAGTTCAGTCTACAATAACCCACAAGCTCCTAGGATATGTTTGGCTGACTGAAGTCTGTGTTTGGACCCAAATC
>JAGPOW010000261.1:258114986-258139012 GCA_030014935.1 Caiman crocodilus | reverse complement strand
ACACACACACACACACACACACACACACACTCCTGTGGGACACATCATCCACCCCACCATCACAACAATCACAAGCCATGCCTGGTACCTGAAGGTATGTAGAAAAAACATTAAAGCTGTGTCTGTGCCAAACTGGTGATTCTCCGAATCAGTGTTGAATCTTCAGATTTGGATTCAGCCAAATTGAATCAAGAGAGTGATCTGAATCAACGAATTGAATCACTGTCCCCGATTCAGGCCAAATCCAAATCTGAATTGAATACAACCTGTTTTGCATACCTCCAATATTTTAGTCTTCATCTTCTCCAACCATGCCATCCACTTGATAATGTCTGGTCTACAGACAGATGCCCCTCCCCACCCCATCTTCAAGGTGAAGAACTTACTGAAAAACTGAGAAGAAAACAATGCAGGTATGGCTAATATGACCAAGAATATTTGCTTTTAATAAGCCATGTGTGTTAAGGACAACTGGATGTTACCTCTTTTGGTGGCCTTGCTCCTTCAGTCTACATTCAGAGCTACATTCAGGTTCACCTTCCTCACTGATTTCAGTGAGACTGTTTGTGGGTCAAGGTGAAAAGGAGGGTGAACTAAGATTGTTGGAAAGTGGCCTGCTCTATAAGACAAACCAGTATGGAAATGTTATTGTGTGTACACACAACACTTTGTGTCAAAGCAAATCTCATCTGGGGCTCCTAGTTATTTAAAAATTAAATAATAAAATAATTAATTATAAAGAAAGTAATCATAGATAATGGTAACATTCACAAATTGACCAAGAAAAGACAGCAGCCTGATCTTGCATTTTTAAATCAGGGAAATTCAGAGTTGGAAGTACAAATCTGAGGTGAGTGAGAATTGAGTCAGACCTGACCCACTCCCACCTCCTTGTTTAAACCAGAAGTCCAGCAGGTGCTAAAGGGTTCAGGAATATATGCCTCCATACACGCACACATCAGCATGAAAATTCATAGACTGATACAATGTCAGGAGCCGGAGGGGACCTTGTAGATCATCAGGTCCAGTCGCCTGCACCAGGAAGGAAAAGACAGCTGGGGTCAAGTGACCCCAGTGAGGTGACTGTCCAGTCATCTTTTGAAAATTTCCAGGGTTGGCAACTGCATCACCAGTGGAGGGAGTTTATTCCACAGTCTGGACACCCTGACTGTGAAGGAGTTTTTCCTGGAACTGAGCCTGAAACGGCCTTCCAGGAGTTTGTATCCATTGATCCTGGTCTTCCCCAGGGCTGCCTTGGTAAACAGCTGCTCAGCGAGTTCTTAATGTACTCCCCTGATGTAGCAGTAAGCCGCTACCAAATCCCCTCTCAGCCTTCTCTTCTGTAGGCTGAAGAGGCCCAAGTCCGTCAGCTTCTCCTCATATGGCTTGTTTTGAAAGTCCCTGGTGATATGGGTGGCTCTTCTCTGCACCCTGTCAAGTTTTATCATGTCCTTGTTGAAGTGCAGCACCCAGAACTGGATGCAGTAGTCCAGCTGCATCTCACCAGTACAGAGTAGAGCGGGAATATCACTTCTTTAGTTTTGCATGATATCAATGGTTGATGCATGCTAGTGTGTTGCTTGCCCAGCTGGCCACAGCATCGCTCTGCCGGCTTATGTTCATGGAATGGTCAATCGCTATCCCTATGTCCCTTTCAGCTGTGGTGCAAGTCAAATTGTCGCCAACACGCCTGCAGATATGTTGGGGATTGTTTACCCCCAAATGGAGCACCTTACACTTCTGAGTGTTGAACTTCATGTGGTTCTGGTCCACCCAGCTTTCCAGCCTGTCCAGGTCCACCTGTATCTGCAACCCATCTTCTAGCATGACCATGGTCCCCCATAACTTGGTGTCATCTACAGACCTGGCCAGTGAGCTTTTCAAGTTGGCCATTCCCACATCCAAATCATTGATAAGGATGCTGAAAAGCACTGATTCAAGCATGGCCACTTCTCACCAGGACAACACAGATCCATTCATGACAATTCTTTGGGTCCTACCCTGTAGCCAGTTTTCCACTCACTGAACTGTTGAGCAGATAAGGCCACAATCTTCCAATTTTTCCACAAGGATATTGTGGGGTGCTAGATCAAAAGCCTTTTGGAAGTCTAGGTATATAACATCAACCTTCTCTCCCATGTCGAGTTGGCAAGAGACTTGGTTGTAGAAGGAGATGAGATTGATAAGACAAGAACTCCCCACGATGAAGCCATGCTGGCTGTCGTTGAGACTCTTATCCTCAACGAGTGTATCGCACATAGATTCTTTAATGAGTTTGTTCAGGATTTTCCCTGGGATGGAGGTTAGGCTGATTGGCCTATAGTTGGCCCTCCTTCTTCCCCTTCTTGAAGATAGGTACAATGTTGTCCCTCTTCCAATCCTCAGGGATCTCCCCTGTGCACCACGATTTTTGAAAGGGCTTTGGCAGAGGCCCTTCAATGACCCCAGCCAGCTCCATCAGCACTCTCAGATGGAGTCCATCCAGTCCTGCGGACTTCTAAATGTCTAGCTTTTCTAGTTGGTTTTGCACCAGCTCAGCATCTACAGTGGGGAGGCTGTAATTCCCACCATGCCCCTGTGATCCTTATCTCATTTGTCTTTCCCATTGGTCCGGTGAAATACAGAAGCAAAGTGGGCATTCAAGAGCTCAGTTTTGTCCTGAGTGTCCATTACCAGCTGCCCTGAGGTATTAAGCAGGGGCCCCACATTTCCATTTGTTTTTCTTCTGCTCCCTACATACCTAAAGAAGGACTTCTTATTGTCCTTCACTCCCTTGGCTAACTTAAACTCAGGTGCCGCCTTAGCTTTCCTAATCATTTCCCTACAAGTGCAGACCACTGTTGTATAGTCCTCCTTGAGGACTGTCCCTAGCTTCCACTGTGTGTATAACTCTTTTTTTTTCTTTTCAAGAGGACTGCAATGTCCCTATTAAGCCGGGAGGGCTTGCCAGCCCTTCTGCTACCTTTCCTCTTCATGGGAACAGTTTTCTTTTGTGCTTCAATGCTTGTATCCTTGAGGAATGACCACTCTTCATGCACCTGATTCACCCTCCATCCCTGGTGCCGCATCGCCTCCCCTATTAATGTCCTGAGCCTGTTGAAGTCAGCACTCTTGAAGTCCAGGACTTCAATCCTGCTAGTTGATTTATCAACCTTGTGGCAGACAGGAGGTTTAAAATGCATTCACAAACAAGTACACCTGTATGAAGTGAAACACAAACCCCTTTCTTTTAAACACTCATTGACTTATTTTATCCATTTTATATCCAACATTCCCTTACTGATTTCTGTCAAGCCAACACATCTACTAAAATATAAATTGCAATGATATAGTTCTTGAAAAGTTGAATAGAATCAGAACAGTATTATTTACCATATATTTTCCTTCTGTTTTCAACTAACTTTGCCACTGGCTGACCTCTTTTCTCAGTGCTACACATACTTCCCCCCATTTCTTGCATAAAAATGTCCAATGCCCAGATGGGGCACAAGCAGGACTCTGTTGTCTTCTTCCCCTGTGTGACTGAATGCCCTTTGCCCACCCAGAAGGTGTTCTGGGCTGGGAATCTTGGCCTGAGATTAAAATACTCATCCTCAATTCCCAGGCGAGAGTCCTAACTACAAGGGCATAAAATAGTTGGATGGAGGAGGAGACAAAGATGGCTTTCTTAACCCAAACTCTTAGAATCACAGAATCACAGAATCACAGAAAATGAGGGCTGGAAGGGACCTCAGGAGGTCACATCTCATCTAACCCCCTGCTCAAAGCAGGACCATCTCCAACTAGATTGCTCCAGGCGGCACTTTGTTGAACCAGGCCTTAAAAACCTAAAAGGACAGAGACACTACCACCTCTCCAGGTAACTTGTTCCAGTACTTCCTCACCCTCCTAGTGAGAAAGTTGTTTTCTAATATCCAATCTAAACCTCCCTTGCTGCAACGTGAGCCCATTGCTCCTTGTCCTGTCATCTGTCCCCACTGAGAACAGTCCATGTCCATTCTCTTTGCAACCCCCTGCAGGGAGTTGTGGTCTGCTATTAAATCCCTCCTCAGTCTTTTCTTCTCCAGACTAAAACAGCCCAGTTCCCTCAACCTCTCCTCACAAGACATGTTCCCTAGCCCCTGAACCATTTTAATTCCCCTCCACTGGACTTTGTCCAATTTGCCCACATCCTTTCTGTTGTTGGGGCTCAAAACTGGACACAGGACTCCAGATGTGGCCTCATCCTTGCTGAACAGAGGGAAAGAATCACTGCCCTCGGAATTGATTGTGTAGTTTTAGGAGGAAGTTAGACGAGGATTTTTATGGGATGCTTTGATAGGGATGATCCTGCCTTGAACAAGGGCTTGACTAGATGACCTCTGGAGGTTCCTTCCAGCCTTACTTTCCTAAGATTTTATGATTCGCTATTTACAATAGAAGGACTTTAGCTGCTTTTCTTGTCTGTATCGATTCTGTTCCCAGATGGGTCTGAGTAAATGCTTAGCATTTATTTTGATCTTTGGTCTGAATAAATGCTTAGCATTGCTATGCCAAAGTCTCATCATTGATCTGGGCTCAGGTTATTGCTGAGAGAAGGGCCTAAATAAAAGGCTGATTGCAAAGCTATAAATAAAAAGTTCCTGCTGATATTTCTCTCATTTCCCTCACTGCTCACCCATTTCATGGAGATTCGTAGTACAAATGGAAGCAATTTCCTCGGGGTTGACCAGCACATGTGCTTTCCTGTCATCAGGTAGAAATGCAAGGAGGAGTCAAAGATGAGTGAACTAAGTCTATTGTTCATGAGCCAGCTTGCTTGACTGTGCTATTTTTGTCAGACTACAAATCAAGCCAACAATGAGCTTCAGGTCCCAAAGAGGCAAATAAGCAAAGTAAGGATCCAGGTAATTCCTTTGCTTCTCATTTGCCACTGGATCAGATTAACTTCCCACATTCAGGGTTCTTCTGTGAAGCAAATTATAGGATCAAGTAGCACTTAGGATTGGAAGATAGTAGGGAACATATTAAGTTGTCCGGATAGAATTTGTCCTCAGTGCCTTAGGTGTGCAAAGTTCTCTCTATATAAGCCAGAATAGCTTCTCTCTCAGTCTAATGGGCCTCCTCCCCACTAGCACTTATGAGCTCCTATAGCCTCTTAATCCTACCAGTGGCAGAGCATGTCATCAAACATCTCTTTCCCCCTTGGCTGCTGCCAGAGAACTAACTCTCTAGTCTCAGCCCTGGGGTTCATATGTACCCAAGGCCCTACCTTCTTCTGGTCAGTTGACCTGGTGCAGGTGCCAGCTAATTCCCTCATTAGCCTGCTACCATGGCAACCTGTACCTGTGGGTGTTCTGCCTGGCTTCTAGGGGCCTTGCTCTAGGCAGTTTCTGACCTTAAGGAGCAGGCACAGCTTAGTGCCCTGCAACAAAGCCCAATACCCAATAGGAGAGTGGGCCAAGATGTGGAGAGAGACTCTGGGTATTGATGGACTGTTTGTTTTGAGTTGCACTGTTTTCTTCTTTTCCAAAGTTTTGGACTACCTGCATTCAGGTCCCATGGCCAGATTGAGTTAGAAAGGGCCCAGCGTTTAGGAGTCAGCCTCAATGCCACAGGCCTCAAGGGGTTTAGACTGCCAGGACGTATTTTGCATGAATAGCAGGAATTGTGGTGAGTGTTGTGTAACAGGTGTGTGGGTCAGGGGGGACAGGGTGAACCCCACATCCTCTCCCCTCCCCATTGGGTTTAGAATCCTAGTTGACATCAAGGAAGTGGTTAGGGTAGTGTGCAGGGGAGGTGGAGCCCCATGAAGAAACCACTGTCACTGGCTTAGTGTCACTCATAAAAGGGAAACTGACTCCCAACAGAGACAACATCAAAGCCATGGCAGGTGACAGGGCAATCCCAGAACACCTGAGTGACACTTTTCTTAGTTCCTACCCTGTTGTTGCCTATCAGATCATAAAGGACCTAAGCCTTATAGCACCTACAGACAGTTACTTGCTTAATGAGGGCAGTTTATTAGAGCTTTGAATGAACAGGATCTGATGAACTTTGCAAGCATAGTTTCACAGTTTCATAGTTGGTCGGGTCAGAAGGGACCTAAGCAGATCATCAAGTCCAACTTTCTGCCATGGGCAGAAAAGAGTTCTGCGGTCAAATGACCCCAATTAGGTGATTATCTATCTTCCTTTTGAAGACCCCCAGGGTAGGAGCGAGTACCACTTCCCTTGGAAGTTGGTTCCAGCTCCTAGCTGCCCTGACTGTGAAGTAGTGCCTCCTGATGTCTAGTCTGAACCTACTCTCAGCCAACTTATGGCTGTTATTCCTTGTTACACCTGGTAGTGCTCAGGGGAACTGGGACTTTCCTATTGCCTGCTGGTCCTGTAGTCTGCTGCATTGTTTAAGTTAAACAATAGGGAGGCTTCCCCCAGACCCCAAATGAAATTCCTTCCTGCCTGTGCTCATGCATGCAGGGCTAACTCCAACGGGTAAGGTATCCCATCTCAGATGTCAACCTCACAGACACAAACAGCTAGGAAAGAAAATCAGTTGAACTCTGGAGCTGAGGTCCTGGAGATAAAACCATAGGGAAATGGTAAGGGGAGGCACTTTGCTCAAGTGGCATGAACTCTCAGCTCTTCTTCAGATATATTTGGCTGTCTATCCTTCTCCTCTCAAATGGGTTTTTGTTTTGGTTTTTTTTTCTGGTTTCTCTCCCCTCCGTCTATCTGGTATTCATTTTTTCTTTTACATCGATGAGTTATTTCCCCCTGGATCCTCTTCTAAGGACAAGCTTATTCTTCTTCTTCCTTTTTATTTTTTTCCCATTAATGTAACTCATTTCTTTGCTGTTTCAGATTTTTCCATTTTTAAATCTGCCCTCCCACTTCCTCCACCTCTTTCCCAACAACTTTTTCTATAACTTTGAAACCATCTTTTCTTCTCCTCTTCTGTCATGTTTGTTTCCTTTTCCTGTCCTTCCCTTGCCAAGTGTTCTCTTTCTCCATTGCAGATTTCCATTTGTGGAGCTTACTGTTCAATTCAGTTATTCTACCCAACCAACCTATACAAGACTGGTGGAAAAGTTATTGAGGCATAGGTGAAGGGCAGTGGTTGACACAAAAGTGGGGTTTTGATTTTTTTTTTTTTTTTGCAAAAATTATCTGCAACATTATTATTATTGTTGTTATGGTGATGATGCCAGAAAATGATAGTTTATAAAAACTTTAGGCTTTTGCAGAAGTATCTCAGTTCCAGCTAATGTTTTGCTGGGAAGCTCTCTGAAGTCCAGAATAGAATTCCTCATTAAAAAAGCAAAAGAAAGTGTGAAAAAGAGTTCTGGGATTGCCAATGCTAATTGCTAAGGCACTTAGTTGCTAGGCTGTGCAAAAACAAGATTCAAATCTCAGCTCTGAACAACTGAGAACAGAGATTTGGAGCTAGATTTCCCACATCCCCTGGATGACAGCACTGCTTTTTCTGAGGACTCCCATGCTTTCCCTCTCTCTTCCCCCACACCTCTCTCTCTTTCTTCCACTCCTCCCCTCTCACACCACACACATACTGTTAAACATTTTTGTGAAATACAATTTTTTTTTCGGCCACCTCAAGATTTTGTTGTTGTTGTTATTTTTGTCCCAAACTTGGAAAAAATTCAACTGCATCCAATTCCAACTGTCACAGGCAAGCATGTCACAGAATCCTGTTCATAACCCTAGCATAGTTTGTAGAGGATGAATCATCTGGTGGTTTTGGACACTGCAATCAAGAGAGGTGAATATAAGTAGATGGATCTGCTTCTAGACTTTTTAAAGACTTCTGTGGGATTTAGGCAGTGGTTTTCCAACTTTGGTATGTAGTGTTTTGCCTGGAGGAACATGCCTACTTTTTAATTGTGGTGGTGGAGTGGCTGGTTGGTCAACATGCAATGCATAATGGTATTGCCGTGTGTTGTTATTGCTGTCAACACTTTTCCCAAGGAGTGAACATGCAGAGAGAAGTTACAGTATAGGGGATGAGTAGAAATATTTTTTTAGGTAAAGGGGTTCATGGCCAAAAAAGTTTGAAAACCACTGACCTAGGGCAAGTTGCCTAATCTTTCTGTCTTCTAAAATGTGAAATTATGATACTACATTTGTTTTGTCTGTTTAAATTGTAAATTCCTCAGCCTTAGCTGTGCTAATCATGTTTTTTTTTTTTTCATTAACCAACTTATTCAAGGGTGTGGATAAATGCATGATCCAAAAAAATATTTGAAGTCCACCCAAATCTCAACTCCCCATCAAGCTAATATGGTTAAGACACAACAGTATGTACAGCCAATGGTACACAAGAGACTGTAGCCAGAACACATCTGTCCATCTTTGGCTACCCAACTTGAGTAGTCAGGTAGCCATTTGTAGCAGGATTATCAGGGGCAGCTTTCAGTATCAATGCAAGGCAAGGCTCAACGTCTTGCAAGATGAAAAAAAAGCAAGATGCCTGAGCTGTTCTTTCAGAAGACCTCTAAGTGGGTGAGTTGCTCTCCTTATTCCAGCAGATCAGGTTCAGATAATCCCAGGAAGGATTTAAGGCTGAGGCATGGTTCTCTAGTCCAAATTGTAATATGGTTCTTATGTATATGCATATGCACTGAGTAAGGAGACCTTAGTCAGAGAATAAATCTATCTTCAAATTTAATTGAACTTCCCTTATGTGATTTCAGCTTCAGGTGGCTGCAAATCCATGACATCAATTGATCTCAATGAGGTCCACCATCTTGACTGGTGGTCATTCTGAGGTGCCCTTTCTTCTTCTGAGCTTTCCCATGTTTTAAGTTGAAACAGTTTCAGAAGATGTTGGCTGCATCAGAACTGGAAAAGAGACTGCAGCTGATTTTGAGTCCAAAGCGGCAGGAACAAGTTCCAATCCAAGGCTATGAATTCAAATTGTCCATGAAATGTTAACGGGAGGCTCAGGTTTAAGTCTTTTGCACACAAAGCCCTTCATCACTTTTAACTATAGACACCAAATACTTGCAGTGTTATTAGTACTAAAAATAATGCTTTGTACTCCAAGCAGTCTCCCATCTTAAAGGAATCCCTTAAGAAATACAGAACTATTCCCTTTTTGTCGACTGCAATAGCATGCAGGCCTCAGTTTTGCTAAGAAGAAAGAGAAACATTCAGTCTTCAGGACTGCTTATTGCTGGTTGATATTTTTTGCTCTGTGTCAGGCAGGCACCCTGACTGGGTATCTAATTAATGCTTTCCCTGCCAGCCCTTTGGCTCTATTCTACCCCTTCAGCAACTCTGGACTCACTTAAAAATAAGCTTACTTCACATTGTATTTTTTAGATCCATTCACATTGCTTTATCCTACTCAGACCCAGTTGTAAATCTGGAGTCACTCTACTGCAGTCAACGGTGGTGTGAAATCAATGCGCGCCCAGGAGAATCAGGCAAGGATGTGAGACCAAATGGAGTTGGCTCGTTTCCTGTGCTGATAACAGATTTGTTCTCTAAAAGCCAAGCAGCAGAGCATGTCGAGCGAAAGGATTTATTCAAGGAGAGCTGTAGTAGGTGTTTCTTAAAGGCCACTGAGCCGGCTGAGCCCTTCAGGGGCCACCCTTTTCTTTTTGCTCCATGAGCAGAACCCTTGGACCAGGCCTCGCTCCAGGGTAGTGCCAAGGGCACTGCTCATGGCGACGCCACGGAGAATTTCACAGGCTTTTGAGATCTTCTTTTCTTCTTTTTTTTTCGTTTGAAGATAAACTTTCCTTTGACAAACAGTCCATCCAGCAACTTGTGAGAACAATGAGTCATAAAAAAGGTCTTTTATTAAAAACATTTGCTTTGTTCACATCCTGAATTGATTTCCTCTAATGATTTCCTTCTGACGGCTTCAGTCAAAAATAATAATGGTAATAATAAAATAAGAGAATATGCTCCTCCCTGGTTCCCCTAATAGCATCCTTGGGCTCCATGTGTTTTTTCAGAGCAGACCTGCAGACAGAGTAGTGATTTGATGCATATAAGACTCAGAAAAAGATGAGGATATGACTGTATTATTGTTACTGTTTGAATTACATTCATTCTCAGAGGCTCCAAGTAAGATCAGGGCCTCTTTTTATTAAGAAGTTTGAGAAATCACTTCTGGGACTTTATATGCCTTTATATTCGCTGAAGAATTTATCTCACTGTCCAGCAAACCTTTTGTCTTCTATATTTATTTACAAGGTGGTGGGAAGGAAATGCAGGTTTTCAGTTATTTTTTCAGGCTTAGTTTTCCAGGTTTATCACTGTTAAGATAAATTTGCATTTTCTCCTGTCTAGTTACCTGTCGGTCTAATTGTTTTCCATCCCTTGACCATCTCCTTTAGGCAAACAGATAGGCAGGACGTAGACAAAAGCAGAATATTTATACCAATGCCATCTGCATTGCGACAATGTAAAGAAGTAACAAAAACATAATATGAACCCCTAAACTCAGGTACCTTTGATCAATCCATTGGATAGCTATGCCTAAATGAACAAGAGTAAAACTCGACCAGCGGAAATAATACCAATTTATGTTTCATCTGTCCAT
Source organism: Caiman crocodilus (assembly GCA_030014935.1). Taxonomy (NCBI): domain Eukaryota; kingdom Metazoa; phylum Chordata; order Crocodylia; family Alligatoridae; genus Caiman; species Caiman crocodilus. Next base: position 258,128,461 of record JAGPOW010000261.1, on the reverse strand, counting down.
ATGAGGTAGCCATTTGGTAGAAACAAACAGGATGTTACCTGCTTCCCAGCTGCCTTTCAACAAGACAAAACAACACTCCCCATTTCCTCTTAGGGCATAATCCATCCTCTGTTTGGGGTTAGGATTTCTTTGGGCCAGTTTAGCCTGTAGCTTATTCCAAAACGTTCTTGGACTTTCCTCTGAAGAAGCTGGTACTGGCCACTCCAGGGTGCAAGTACACTGGAGGAGAGAGACCATTAGTTTGCTACTTGGTGGCAATTCCCATATCCCTGCATTTTCTGCACATTAAGTGCAATGGACTGCCAATATAAGTGATATGGCCAAAGGTCTCCAGTGTGGCAAGTGCAATCACATTCTTTCCCTAGCCAAGCACTGAAGGGCAAACCCACATAGGCTCGCAAAGTGTATTAATTCCCCACTCATTCATAAAATGCCGCCAACTACAACTTGATTGAGCTTGTGTATTAAATTATGGGAAGGAAAAGCAATTTCAATTTCCGTCTCAGCACAAGTGGTCATGGCAGCCAATGCAGGAAGAGTCTGAAGCTACCCCAAACCCCCATTTATAAAAGTGCTCTCATAAATCTTAGCAGAGGAGGAAAAAATTACACGACCAAAGAATAACCTAGTAAAAGAGTTTAAAGGGAAAACAAAATGCTTGAAACTCAAAGCTCTTTTTAAATGTATGTACTTTGGGCTGGTTTGGGGAAGTCATATTTTTAAATAGCCCATGAAACAATTTTGCAAGGAACTTTCTGGTAGTAGATGAAAAATGATACTTATTAGCAATTATAAATGAACCCTATCGAGTTCTAGGAGGCACTTTGGATGGTGATTTTTGACACTGTAAAATAAAAGCATAGCGAGACCCTGGCATATTTAATCATCACACTTCAACTGAGGCGGGGGAGGGCAAGATTTTTTCATAACGGGTGCCTAAAATGGCAATTTTCAAGAGCCACAGGAAGGATCCTAGGTCTGAAAAACATACCTACACACTTAAATCAGCTCAATCTTTTTAGTTCATTCCAGACAAGGTTAAGAAATGACTTGATCACAGTCTGAAAAATATCTACATGAGGAAGAGATTTCTGATAACACATGGCTCTTTAATCTGACATATAAAAGCATAATGACATCCAGAGGTTGGAAGCTGAAGCGATATGGTACATGTTTTTAACAGTGAAGGTAATGCACCACGGTGCATTGTGCACCACGGTGCATTGCCTAGTTAAGTAACAACTTAGCTAGGGGTACAGCGGATTCTTCATCTCTTAAATTCACCTCTTCAATCATGACTAGCAGTATGTCTACACCACCGTGGACAGAGAGCCTCAGACTGGTCCCAGTTACATATAGCACGTCTAAGAAATGCCTATGTGATCTCTTTGGCTTAGGACCCATCTGGCATGGAAGCAAGTGGTCAGGACATTTTCCTGGCAATATCAGATGCAGCCTAGATGCGTATTCTAAAAAGCAGAAGTCGTCGGCTTGTTGTAGAGTTACTCAGTGAAATGCTTTGGCCTGTGTTATAGGAATAACAGATACAGAGATTGGGTCAGGACATTACAGGCCATCAAAACCAAGTGCCTGCCTTTGCTGGCAACCATGCTGTGAGTCCTTTTCTAAGCTTACCGTGAGTTTCTGTAAGTCGTCAGACTAGATTGTTGTAATGGTTCTTTCGGGCCATAAGAAAATAATGGTTTTATGAAATCTTTGCATGAGTAACAAACACCCAGCAGTTGCCTTGAAAATCAGGGAATTTATTAAAGCATCTAAATAAATATTTAGGACCCTAACTTCAAATGCCCACTTTTGAGAACACTGATTTTATTCTATAGTGTTGATCTTAAGATTTAGTCTAAAAGGCATAGCTCAAAGCATTGATACTTTTTACATCCACAGGGTGACTTCACTAGGAGCAACAGGCACTGAATATGACTAAGAGCTGAATGACCTTTATACAGATGACTAGGCCAAGAGTTTCCAAGTGATGCAAAGAGTTAGCTCTCTTCTGCATCCAAGCACAGCATGAAGAAAAGTCTGGGGTCAGGAGACAAAACTGAATCTGACTTGGACAGAGATGATACGATGAGAGAGTAAGATTATGTTCCAGAGCTCATTAAGAGACTATTATTGACTACAGTCTAGTCAGCTAGTTAACTAGGCTTGGTATCAAGCTTTGGACCACAATTCTGCCTCCAGTTATAAGAAAACGGAATTGGGTCCCTTCAGGAGGGATTTCCAGAAGAACCCAAGGAAGATCAGTGACAAATTTCATTAACTGCTCTTGTCTAAGGGACTTATTAGGGTCCCATTGCGTTGTGCTTGTGTGGCACATCCTTTCATGTACTTATCCGCAAGACCACACTGTGAAGACAAGTCAAATATTCACTTGAGCCAAACATCCTATTGGGGCAACACATACCAGTGTTGATAGCCACCAGTGCAAAAGGGAACAACGTGGCTAGAATCAGCACAGCCACTGTGGATGCTGCAAAACCTCCCAGGGAAACCTCTAGCCCAGGTACAGAGTAAGATTATGGCTCATGTGCCTGGACCAAGACACTTCTACTGTCCTGCTACTGCTCCATAACCCCAGGGCAAACAGAGAAGTATTAATGTCTTATATTTTTTAGAGCTGCAACACTGTGCCACTGGCTGCGTCTACACACGATGTTTAATGCGCAGTAGCCTAATAACACTGTGCAGTAGTGTGTCACAGCATGGGCAATGCTAATACGCTCCTGCACAGTATTATTAGGCTACGGTGCAGTAGCATCGCTAAAAGGGTGTTCGCTGGCACTACTACACAGTAACTGCAGTTTCTGTGCATTTAGTGGCTGCGGTCCCTTGAAGTTGAGGATAATGTCCATTAGGCTTCATGGGTCCTCAGGTGACTAAGGAGCCCAATTCTGGACGCATGGGTTCTTCAACAATGGGGCAAGTTGTTGTAGGGGGGAGTGGGATTTGTAGCCCTGGGTTGGTCTCCTTCTCCTTCCTCCTCCACTGCCGCTCCAACTTGGCATCGAGTCGTAGGGTTTCAAAGTGGAGCGTGCCTTGGTGGACCAGGTGGTGTCACACCAAATGGTCAGCAGCTTGCTCTTCCCAGCCATTGATCTCGAGGGCGACTTTAAGCATGTCTTTGTACCATTTCCTTTGGCTGCCCTTTGAGTGTTGGCAAATGGAGAACTGGGAGAAGAGGATCTGGCAAGGGAGGCAGTTCCTGGACATCTGGATGCAGTGGCCCATCCATTGGAGCTGATTTCTCAACAGCGAGGCTTCGATGCTAACCACCTTCCTCTAATGCACGTTTCCTTAGTACTTCATTAAGCAAGTACTTAATTAAATGTACAGTAATTACGGCACATTAATGAATGTGCAGATGCAGCCACTGAGAGGCTAAACGATTTGCTTCTGAAATCTCCAATGAACGGCTGAAGTTTCTGGACTCTCAGCCACTTTCAGGAGCTCCAGCCCACATGCTAAGTTATAAAACAGCCAGTCAGTTAGGAAGGGAGTCTGCGAAGGGAGGGCAGGGAATGTGACTGAGTTGTAAAGTTTCAGGTGGATTTATTTCCGCTGCCTAAGAGGTTTTTCAAGGCAGTGAAATGTATGGCTTATTATCCGGATTAATGTTATTACCTTCATTTTTCAATAAATATACCGTGTCAGAATTTATAGCCTCCCTGTTCTTTTCATGAAACACAATAGGGCTGCCCTAGCACGCCAGGGTTACGTGAGAGTGACAGGAGCTGCGGAGGGAGGTAAATCCGCTGCTCCCCTTAGTTATGTTTTGCCCCTGTCTTGGGCCGGATCTGACAGCTTTTGGCTTGCGCTGCTCGGGGGTGATTTGAGAAGAAATGGCAGGCACATCCTTCTAAGTAAACGACTGAGCGGGGGTCATTTGATCTATTTACTGGGGCTTCTGGGGAGTTTTGGTGGAGTGGAAAAGAGCCAGGGCTGACTGTAGTTCTCCAGCCAATTACCATGACCTCTAATGGCCCCGCTGTGTTGTATCGCTCTACCCCCATTCCCGCAGTGAATGCCCCCCTCTGCCCTGCTTAGCCTTGTGGCAATGAAGATTTTAGTCCCTTCCAGCCCTGCCTGTTGTCATTTTCTCCACAGAATAAGCCCTTCTTCCTGCCCCTTCCCCATCCATGGGGTATTTTGGATAGGGGCAGCATCACTGGGCTTCTCATTTGGGAGAAGGATGCAGGAAGCCTCAGGCTGCAGTGAAATGCTTGTATATAACTGTTTTTATTGGGGTTTTTTTGACAACAGAACAGATCGAAAATGGATTCAGGGTCTCCCATCACAAGGAAGCTGCCAGGGCCCACTTTGGTGCACGTGGTTCCTGGCTACTCAACACGGCGATGCTACCACACTTGTGCCAGCCGGGGTGAAGTGCACCCTGGGAAAGCACCAGTAGCTGGAGGGATTACGACAGCCAGCAGAAAGCGTGGGCATGTCTGCGTGCACCTTCTGCCTGCTCGCCTGTCACCTGGAGAGCTCGCATTGCTCTCCTGGCAGAAAGAAGAGGTTGGAGTATATAGGCAACTCCCGCTTCATGCTGTTTCACTATAGCACTCGTTTAAAATCTATACCTGATTTCATTTAGAGCTCAATAAGTCTCATTATAATGCTCGCGATGACCATCTTGGGTCATTAAAAACAATTGCAGTTGCCATCTTGAGTCGTCAAATACTTTCAGTTTCACTTAACGCTCGTTTCGCTTACCGCTCAGGTTTTCAGGAACCAATTAAGAGCGCTAAGCGGGGGTTGCCCGTAAACGTGAGGCAGGCCCAAACCCGAGGCGCCTAAGGTTGGTCTCTGTATCTCTCTGTAGCCATTTTCCTCGAGCGTGCCTATTTTCTGCAGGACACCCTGCAAGGTGGCCCCACGATGGATTACTTAGAGCCATGTGAGTCTCTTGCTTGGCTGAAGGACAGTCTCATGCATGGGTTTGTAAACCTGAATGGGAAAAGACATGAATGACTTTTTGTTCTCTTATGTTTAATGTAATAGGTCTCCAGCGCTGTTGTGCAACTCAATCAAAAGAGCGGCACCGACCCTCCTAGGAGTGGAAATCTTCTGCGTAGCCCCAGAAAAGAAGCATGGCGCTTGCATAGACAGCGCTAAGGACAGCACGTGTCATCCAATACAACAGGGCTGAAATTAAGCCCTAACCTATATGCACAGGGCTCTGTGCTCATTCAGAGACATGCATCTTCTGTGCGTCAGGTACAGAGCAGGACACATACTGGCTGGCAGGGTACACTAGCAACTTCCCCAGTGCTTAGTTATGCACTTTAAACAGGTTTCAGAGACATCTACAAGGGTTGGAAGGGTCATTTTCCCAGTTCACCCTTGGCCTCCCTGCTGGGATTGACTGCAAAGGTGCTGACCGAGATAACATATGTGATGATTTGGACACGGCTCTACGAGGACCATTGATCTCCTACCACTGAGGCTCCTGAGCCAGCACTGGATGGACACAGTAGTGCTCCCACGTTGACCAGCCCTTTCATAAAACAGCTGACTCTAGGGAATCTTCACTTTCTTTTTCCAGATGTTCTCCTCGTCTTCCACCATCCTGGAGATTCAGTCCTTTCCACACATGGGATCTTCTGGGCCTGAGCTTAGATTTCGCAGCAGGAGCAGGGATGCGGAGGAAGAAAGAAGGAAACCAGCCCTGAGCCCTTATTCTCTCCTGGCCTCACTCATGATACACTGCAATGGGCGCGTACTGGGATAGAAACGGCTCCTCAGTAATTTATCTCACTCCATCAGCTCTAATTTGGCTCAGAACTTAATTATTTTTTTTTTAATTCTTCCCTTTTGGTTGTACGTGGCTGACCCCACCCCCTCCCTCGGCTTTCAGTAATAGTGGCTCACAAAATGTATATGGAAAAATGTAATAGACTTTCCTCCTAGATTATTTGCTTTTCTGCTGGGAAACTCAACTATGTTTCTTTTCTCCTAAAGTGCGGGGGAGGATAAATGGGCCCCTCTCCCTTTTTCTTTGACCGGTACCTTTAGAGAAAGTCTTTTTAATCTCAACACGCACGTAAAGCAGCTGACAGGGGATGGCTGGCTATACACTAAATGTTTTCCTGGGTGTTTCCCTTTTCTACCAGCCAACTCTTCCCCACTTGCAGGAAGGCAGCCAAGATAAGGAAATATTCATCATTGCTGTACTTTATTATTTCAGTGGAAACAAAGGATCATAGAGTGTGTGTTGTAGGCTCTATCTCCCTTGGCTTTGGAGTTTAAGACTGGGATTTAAAACCTTCCAGCTATTGAGTTGCTTGTTTGAAACCAGCCCAGCTCAGTAGTGAGGAGAAGTTATCTGAGAGCTAGTCTGAGGCTATGTGAAATTATTATTAGTAGAACTATTTATCAGAAGCCTGTCACAAAAGCTGCCCCTGGATATGTGTGTGTCTACTTCAATATATGTAGGTATGCAGCTCTATGTATGTATGTGCATGTATACATCTAATACAGTTATAAACACACATGCATACACACATGTTCTCCATTGCTTTCTGCGAATGTTTTACACCTGAGCAAATCGATTTTGTCAGAATGGAAACCTTTTGCTTCAGTTGAGACACAAGATAAGGGACAGCGTATTGAGAATTGAGGCCAAGCCACGGCTGCTTTGTGGCTCATGTGTCTGCTCACAGTTTGGACCTGGCGTCACAGATCTCAGAGCTTTTTGCTCTCCTGGCTGGAGTAATGTACAGTATAGCTTACCCCTGATTGCGTGGGGAATATGCAGCAAGGCAAATAGGAAACCAGAAAACAAGACTCCTGTCCGCGACATAACCAAATTTCCCCAACCCTCACTCTAATTGAAACCAAGGAAGGTCATAGACAGGCTCCCTAGTCCACATGGTTCAGTCATCTCATCAAGCTCCTTCTGAGATAGTCCTCCCAGCTCAGGTCCTAAGTAAGAATCTACTGAAGGCAATGGGGAATTTGTTCCCATTTGGACCAGAGCTCAATTCCTCAAAGACTTGCTCAAATGAAAAGCTTGCCCTTTGTTAAAAAGGGAATTTGGGGGAGGAAGTAGAGAAAAGAAGAATTATCCCTGAGTTCTGGCTGAATGTATTGGAAGGGCACTGTGAACATATGGGTAAAATACTCAATATTACAATGAGAGTCGCTTTGCTTTCTGCACACAATGCCCCATGTGCCAGGGCAAAACTCAGTGGTGGCTCTAACTACCAAGGTAGACATTTATTACTATCTGGGTCACATAAATGAAACCCTACAGTGGCCTCAAGCAAGTAGTTACTTTTGAGACCAGGTACAGACATTCAAAAAGCTAAGGCAGATTTGATCTAAGTTATATGGTTTTCTATAAGTGGCATAGTTTAGATCAGTAGCAAAGGTTGTGTCTACACATGTTTTTATGTGTGCTTAAATTTAATGCGCGGTTGCCTAATACAAATTAAGACAATTTAGGTGAGCCTCTGCATGTGTACACATAAAGCAGGTATCAGATTTATGAGCAAATAGCTAAATCTCATTAGCGAACATGTAGATGTGGTAATGCACATTGACACGGGCGTATAGACTGACTTGGGGCTAAAGTTAGTTTCAAGTCAATAAGCATGCACCATTTTAATGCACATTAGTGCATCTACAGATTCACGAATGCAATTTAGCTATTGTGCAGTTGATACCTGCTTTATGCAAGTATCAAATTTGGGTTCAAAAGGCCTTAAATCACCATTTTTAAGTGCGTTAAGGATGAGCATGTATAAACGCATGCTCTTAATGCACCGTACATTGGGCTAATGTGCATTAAATGTGCATGTGTCGATGCGCCCAAAGAGAGAACACTTTTGCCCTTTGGTGGCAGGGCACGTCTTAAACTGGTTCTGCCATTTTTAACCCAGTCTGTGTGTACCAAACTTCTCTTTTGTTATAAGTATAGGCTGGTTTCCAAACATTTGTACTGGTAAAATATCTAATGTCTGTACCTGGCCTGAGATGCCGTAGTATATCCCTGGTGTTATACAGCCATTGTGTTTTATAAAGGACTGTAGCGTCACAGCAGGAACTATGGTTCCCAGAAGGCTGATGGGGCAAGAGGAAGGAGGACTAAAGACTTGTTTGAGGGCCTCCCTGGAGTTAGGGGGGAGCGGGGCTTGAGGTTTCTTCTGTGTATTGCATCAAGTCATGAATGCTCCCTAATTGTTATCTTGCTATCTGTCCCCGAAGGGTTTATCACAGAGGCATTGCTATGGTCTGTTATGTACGTTTTAAGAGTATGTTCCTTAATGCTTGCTCACACATGCGTTCCCCAATTTCCTTAGCCCATTGGCCTGTGACCCTATCCACCCCCCGACCCCGGATCCCCTGTATACATTTGAGATCCCTCCTTTTGGCTCCTGTGCGGTTTCCGGGGTTTGGCACAGTTTTATCAGGGAGGCCAGGGCTATTTGTCCGTGTTGACCTTTCAGCACCATTCATAGGAACTCTCCCTTTTCCCAAGCCCATTTCAATTTAATGATGTTGGCAAGCAAGGCCCAGTCCTACTGTCCTTTCTCGTGTGAGTCACCCTTGTCTGGTTGTGGGCTTACTTGAGGGAGTAAAGTCTGTGAGATGACGCCATTCACTGGGAGTAATGAGGCCTAGTCAGGAAGGAAGAGTACGGAGATGTACATCACTTAATGGCTGGGCAGGTACCACATGGCAATCAGTGAGATCTCTTTGAGGTCTGGAGCCACATGCATAAGTATTACAAAAGTTATTTCCTTCCTTGAACTACAGAGCATGGCCCAAGAAGACCTTTTTAGTCTCTCGCCAAAACAGCTGACCTTCAAGCTACTGAGATAGCAGAGGGGAAAAGGAGTGGCTGGAACCAGGAACGTTCCCACCACATGTGGAACGCAAACACAGATAAGGTTCTGGCACAAATATATCAAACCCAGATGAATTTAAAGATTATGTAGCCAATCTTACCTGAAGTCCTGTGAGGTACAATAAGTACGTAATACTGTAGGCGTTTTACTGAAAGGGGAAACTGAGGCAGAAAGGCTAAGTGACTTGCTCAGAGCCACAGAAGGAGTTTCTATCAGAGTTGGGATAATGACCAAACCCCTTTGTTAGGCCATTGTATCCTTCCTTTCTGTCCCAGTTATAGGCCTACGGGTTGAACCATTTTGCCCTACATGTAAGATTAGCAGAAATATTCCAGACAGGGAAATGAATTGCTTTTTTTAGGGATCTTACTTAGACCCTATAGTGGGGATGTGGAGTCCTATGCACAGAACAGACGAGGCTTTTATTCACCTACCTACATGTGCTCGAGCTGTACACCTGCCCAGTTAGACTTCACTTACCCATCATTACTGCATATGGAATAGGAGAGCAAACTGTGCTGTGTTTATGTGCCACAAGCAACAGTTATGTGGCCACATAACTACCATTTGGGCACATAAAGTGAAATACGATGCTGCCCTAGATGTCATACACAGGTAAGTGGCGCTCCCGGGCAAACAAAAGTGATAAGGCTGGAATATAACCTGTGCGGAAGCAGGACTGTTTCTGCTTCCAGGTGTTTTGCCTCTTGACTAAAAGATGCATATTTCTGTATATCACAGTATCCTCCATCCCTGCCTTCACCTCATAGGTGGACCACCCGTACACATCCAGGTCTTAGTAGCAGTAGTCATAGCAGCAACTAGCCAATTTCTAAAGTCTTTATTTAATCAGCCTAATCCAATTAATTAGCATAGTATTCACTGTTCCTATAATAACCTACTAATAAAACCGAACGGTGAGGGTGTCACAAGCACCTAGGTTTCTAGTCCAGATTATGTGTGGCAGGGAGGAGGAGGACCATTTTCCCATAAGCATATTCAAATGGTCACAAATTAGATCCAGCTGGTTGTGCTACAAGCACGAACCATAGTAGTCATGCGTCTTCTTTAGTCCAGAAACAAGCTGCTTTTCTCCATGCCCACAGCTGTGCAGGAAGACAACCATGTTTCTCCTCCCCATCAACTACACTCAGTTCATAAAGACACCCAGCTTCACAACTTGCCCTGGGTCCTGGTGGGCACCGATAGTGGGGAAGATACTATCAATGGTGTTACAATGGTACCATCAAAGCCGTGATACCTTGGACAGTTGTGTCAGCAGAAATGAGAAGGATGGACATCTCTTTGGGAAGTGCAAGGTTGGAAGCAGTGCTGCTGGTCTGGAGCAAGTGGGAGATGCAGTCGGGGTGGTGGGGCCCTGGCTGGATACAGGTGTGCAGGGATCCCTCAGCATGTGTGCAAGCCAGTGGTGGTTCTGCCACGAGAAAAAAAGGTGTGCTGGTGTTGCAGAGATACCACTGGTGGTATCTGGAGAGATGCTGCTAGTGGCTGAGTGATCCCATTTCCTGGGGATGGATAGGCAGTACTGTCAATGAATGGACAACCTTTATCTAGATTTGGAGAATGATTATATCCCATTCATCCAGGATCGGTGTTTAGGAAGGTGGCCCTGTAAGGACTTGCACCAGTCCCACCGAAGTCTCCTTCCCTGGTAAGCCATGACACCTTGGATCTCAAAACCACTTCTGCCTTGTTAAACGATCCTTCTCTCCACTCCTGATCTGGCTGCATGTTAATTGTGTGGGGTGGAAGCGAGGCGTGCTGCTAAGGCTGCCAGACAAAGTTGACGCAGCCAAAATAAAATGAAAAGGCCGGGTTCAAAAGTCTAAAAAAGAGACATGTAGGTTTTCCAATGGGTTTGACATCTCAAACAGTCTGATGGATGTTTGCCTTGTTCGTGTTAAGTCCATGTGAAAGGACTATGCAAGCACAGGCGCAGAAAGTGATCTACGGCTCTTGGCTCCTCTGCACCTAACATTACTGGCCTTGTTCATGTATTTATCATTACTTATGCCGCAGTAAAAGATGGCCTAGCCCCAATGCTTGGGCATCCTTGCCTCTGTTTAGAAATGGGAAGTGTACACAATCGATAAACAGCTTTCTCCAAGTACCGCTAGCATGTCATTCCCCAAGCACAGGAAAAAATATAAGCAACTTCACTTCTCCACCCAAAGAACCACGAGGGACCCGTCCCACCACCTAGGCTCATGCTTCACAAGTTGAAGATGGTTGGGTTAGCAGCGAGCATGTCTTGCCTCGCTCGGGTGAGTCATACCACAGAGTGCGTTGCGAATAAAGATGGGTGTGGTGGCTGAGAGAAAACAGACATGTCTGTGGTTTTTCTGCTTGGTCCAATGGTTTTGCTCAGGGGACCATTATTGAAGGCCTGGAGCAGCTCTTAGTGGGTGGAAATCAGTACCGCTTCCATGAAGCTGTGGTGATTATCACCAGCTGAGGAATAGCCCCCGTTGTGTTTATACAGACTATATAATACCCACGGCATGGCAATTTTGAGGCAAGGAACCCATCTGTAGTTGGTTTGCTCCCCGCCATGGGATAGGTCAATTTTGATTAACTCCATTTTTCTTTTCTGCTTTCATTTTTTTGCAAATGAAATGCAAGATTTCCCCCCCTGCCCCCTTTCTAATGCACAGTGGAGATTTGGCGAGGCAGATAAAGCGTGCAGGAGAGGAGATTGAGTTTCTCAGGACCTTTGAAAACCAGGCCACTCATGTAGGTGCTGAACTATGGGTAACAGTTTCTTGCTTTAGGCACTCAAGTATTGAAGTGATGAGTGTGATGACCTTCCCAAAGCCACAGTATCAGAGCTGGGGGGAGAATGAAGAAGCACTCAGCTTCTAGTCCTGTGCATGAACTATGCACTTTCTTGTTGGGCAAGCCTCCAGGTGGAATATCTGAGTGGTTCTCCCTTTGCCGGTAAGGACGCTCTGGAACACCTGATGAAGAAATGCAGGCGTAGGATAAAAGATCCAAGCTAAACAGAGGGGGGAATGGAACGGCCAACCCTACTGAACATTGCACAATTAAATTCTTTAATTGTCTAAAGAAAACTTTCCATTCCTTCTCTTAAAGGCCACATCTGGCAAACATTGTAATAGTGTTAAAAATTAAAAAAATATATTTCTTTCCCTTTCTTTTTTCATGGACAAAATAAATAAAAGAATTCCACCAATTCTTTTAATACACGATAGCATTTCAAGAGGAGGCAGGAGAGGCATTTTTCTGGGATAGAATAGGCATAACAACACCTGCTTTTATACCAGGGTTTGAAATATGTGATTTTTGAGGTCTCCGTGAACTGATCGTGCTGTGTTTCTGTATCACTCTGTGGGTGCATCTACACATTCATTAATGTGCTGTAATTGCAGCCCATTAAGTTTAGCACCTGTAATAACAGGTACTAAACTTAATGGGCTGTAATTGCTATTACTGTGCAGTAGTGCCAGTGCACGTTTTTTAGGTGATGCTAATGTGCAGTAGACTACTTCAAATGCACTTTCGTGCATCAGCATGGCTTTCACTGTGACACCAATGCTCAACAGAATTAGTTTACTCCACTTCTTGTATCACGTGTAGACGCCCCCTTTGACACCCAGCGAACTTCCAGTCCCATTCAGATCTCCCCTCTTAAGACCAAATGTACTGTATTGGAAATCTCCAGGCTTCACCCCACTTGAGGCACAGGCAACTCCCATGAATATCAGTAGGAATGACTTGCATCTTGCAGTGGAGAATTAGGTTACCAGTAAAAATTTAAGCTAGAATCTACTCCATCTATTATGCACCTAATTGACATAGGCACCTAAATGTCATCTTACGATGACCCCTACAAATCTCTGAAAAATGTTAATGTGCCAACGTTTGTAATACACCATCTTCTTAACCTTCAGAGCCACATAAAGCATGGAGTACAAGGAGCACCCACCCTCCTTTTTCAATTAACTCTTTTGCAGGGACTCTACTAGAGTGGAGTGGGACCACACATAGGTACGATAAGTGGAAGAGCATTTGCCCCTTAGCATGTTAATTTGCCTCTTCCCCTACCCTTTCCCCACGAGAGATGTTGACTTAACAGAAACAAGAGGTGATCTCTTAGATCTGCTTTGCTCTTAGATCTCTGTCACGCTGACCTCTGTTGCCTTGCACACCTGTATCTGCCTGTATCCATCCCTCCATCTTGTGTCTTATGGTTAATCTCATTAAGGCATGGACCAACTTTTTGCCCCGTGTGCAATGCCTACAACAGTCTTTGTTTTAAGGTTGCATTTCCTGAGCACTGTCTCAATATGTATATGTATATTAATACCTGTGATAATAATAATATTAATCCTACATTGTATACTAATATCTTAATCTTAAAATATCTTAATCTTAAAGACGGTTAGGAAAGAGAACTACAGGCCTGTCAGTCTCACCTCGGTTCTGAGAAAGATCTTTGAGAAAATTCTCAAGTCCCATATCTGTGAGGGACCGGCAGGAGACTTTATGCTGAAGGGCAACCAGCACGGATTTGTTAAGGGCAGGTCCTGTCAGACCAACCTGGTCGCCTTCTAT
>JAGPOW010000261.1:258093605-258106165 GCA_030014935.1 Caiman crocodilus | reverse complement strand
TATATATATATATATATGTTTATATGTATATGTTTCATTTCAATCATGGAAAACTGTGGATTCAGGGTTTTATACACACACACACACATATATATACACATATATATATGTGTGTGTGCATATGTTTATGTATACACACACACACACACACACAGAGTAGCGTTTCTTTTTAATCATGGGAAAATATAAATTTGGGGTTACCTTGGAAAAAATCCCCAATTTTTGGATTAAAAAAGTAACCCCAAATCCACATTTTTCCAAGAGTAAAATGAAACACTATTAACTCTCTCTCTATATATATTAGTAGTGTTTCATTTTAATCATGGAAAAATGTGGATTTGGGGTTACTTTTTTAATCCAAAAATTGGGGATTTTTTTTTTTAAATCAGAGAAAACCAAGATCTCTGGTTATAGCAGTGGTGGGAGGTAAGAAGCAATGCGATGTGGGATGCCTGGAGGACCAACCAGCTTCATGTCAGTGCTGTTCACACAGAATATATACCTGGTTCACACTGAGCCGTTTCAAAAAGGTACCCGGTTTGCCCAATATGCTTTTGAACCGTGCCAGGCAGATCAAACTGGTTGAAAAGGTTTGTGCATCTGTGCCCGTTTCAGATCCGAACCAGGTGTGTGTCACGGGTGTCCTTACCCTGAGAAATCAGCAAGGAGGGCAGTGGCGCAGGCTTGAAACAGGTGAGTGGCCTGATGGATTGGCAGAATCCAGGCACGAACGTGCCTCCCAGATTGCAGCCCGTGCGCCCCATCTCCACCGCTCCTCCTAACCTTGCAAGCTGGATTTAAGCATGGACAAATGGGTCTATATTTCCTGCAAACCTCCTGATGGTGCATACACACCGCCGGAGTCCTAGCATCATAGGTAAAACTCTAGAAAGCGGGGTGGGTTGCTACACAGCCCAACTGAGTACACCAAGTTCCCCAATCACAGCCCAGTGCTTTACAGACCAGCCTTGCCTTCACCTCTACATTGCTATACAGCTGCAGTACACTTCAGGCCAATAAAATATTATTCTTCCCTGAAGAGTTCAGAGTCTTTAGGCTTCGTATTGCAAGCACTTAACTACTGCAAGCAGAGCTGATTATTGGGCAGAGATGTAACATGCAGGGGGTTTTGCCCTGGGCAAACCCTGTAGGATAGCGAGGCAGGGAGTGCAGGAGAGGCGCCATTGAAGGCAGGAGGGGTTGGGGTTCAAAGTGTGTGTGCGTGTGCGTGCGTGCATGCGTGCGTGCATGAGAAGGGGGGTACATAGGAGTCCTACCCATCCCAGGGACACAAAAACAGTCCCTGGCTGCTGCTGCCCTTGCACTCACAGCCACGGCCACGTGGTCTGCGTGCCCCGGCTGTTGCTCTTCTAGCAGCAGCACGGTGTCCATGAACGTGGCTACATCTGCAAGAGCAATGGTGCAAAGCTGCGTTTTGCTGCCAGGGCATGGACTCCATGGAGGTGGGGGTGCAATTCGGGCACCTCTCCTAAATTGGCACCTTCCCTACTGCTGCAGTTGACTCTCGTCTCCATGATCCCTTTGCAAGTCAGGAGACAGTCAGCCCTGACCTTCTGGACTTGCACTCCTGCAAACGAGAGGAAAATCTGGCTGAGTGACTTCAAACTATGGGAGGATTTATGTGTGCCCAAGGACACTGATAAATCGAGCCATCCCGAGCCAACTGTGCCACCCTCAAAATGAATGGGCTGTTACTGTTACTAATGGCCTGTTACTCTCCCTCTAGTAGCAAGCCATTTGGGAAGGGAGAGATTGCTCAATCCCAGCAAAAGCAGCAGCATCTGACCCCAGATTATTTATGGGGGGAGCAAAGGGTTAGCAGACAGGTGGAGCAAAGGAAAGGATTGAGCTTCACGCGATGAGACTCTCCTCCAACAATCCCAGGGACAAAACAAATCCCACCCTGCTGACAGGGTGATTGATAGGGGTTAAGGGACTTCAAGAAAGTGGAAAAATCACACAGCAAACTCACACAATGGCAGAGGAGGAAACAGGGAACTCCCTAAATACAGACACATCACATCACTGCAGCGCTCACCCAGGGGAAGTGCTGACTTACCGCAGGGCAGCAGAGTCAAACAAAACCCCGGCAGGCAGGAGAAGTCAGAGCTCGGTTATGCCAGTGTAAATCTAGAGGGGTGCCAAGGAAGGCCGGGGAGTTATGCAGCGTGCGACCGGCGTCTGTGAGATGACAGGAAAGACAATTTTGTGGTCTGGGTCCTGGCTGGAGACTCGGGAGAGCTGGTTTCCTTCTCTGGCTCTGTCACAAGCTCCCTGTGTAACCTCGGGCATGGCATGTACTCTCCCCAGCTCCCCATCTGCAAAAGAGAGGATACCCCCTCCTTCACCGGGTCTGTTTTGCTCGTGAGCTGCCTGAGGCCGCAGCAGCCCCTGCCTGGCATATAACGGATGGGCAGCCTCTAGCACAAAGCAGGCACGCTCTGAATTTAGCCCTCTCGGCATTACCACGATGGGTTGCCACTTTGCACCAAGTTTTCAAAGTGTTTGAGGTGCTGCCATCCCGGCCATCCCCAGTGCAACAGAGCCTGCTTGGGACCTCGTGCCAGCGGAGAGCCACGAAGTTGACCCAGGACCCCTTGATTCACTCCAACGTAACCGAAGGGCCGGCTCTCATCCTCTTGCGGCAGTTCAAACTGTACCCAATATAAGGTCCTAAGGCAGCCTCAGTGACCAGAGGAAAGGTACCTCATGGTGATTTAATGTATGTGTCCTTGTGTGCAATAAGGAGGGAGCTATTTCCCTTTTATAAATGGGAACAGAGGACTAAAGCCAAGCCATCACTTGCATCTGAGCTATCGACACTGTTGAATTCATTCAGACTTACCTGCCTAAATACCTTAGAGGATCCCAAAACCAGCTGTAATAATGGTCTGGAAGCCTGTGACAAAGTAAAGATTTAAGCCCCAATGTCCTCTGGGACTTTCTTCTTCTCTGTTGCCGTCCTAAAAAAATTTGCTTTGGTCCGACTGCAAAATGTTGGTATAAATAAACATATAAATATATATACTAAATATATATACTATATATATTTATATACATATATATAAATATATATACTATATATAGACTATATATATAGTCTTCATCTCCTTTCATCAGTAGAATTCTGTAGAAATTCAATGGAGTTTTACTTTTGTGACCTCACGGGCAGGTGAGCCAATCAGTAGATGGCTCTGGCATATGACTTAACTGCATTTTGATTGGTCAAGGATGTCATCTAGAGCTTTGGTCCCTATTATGACCCTTGCCAGTGGTTGGGCTCTGTTCCTAGCAACAGAACTGAGCTGCCAACAAACATCCTAGAAGTAGCAGGTCTCTCTTCGCTCCTCCGTTCCTTGCTCTCTGGGACAAAGGGGTGTCGAGGGTTGACTTGAAGCAGCGCCTCTATAGCGAAGTCATGGTCTTGAACCACAAGCCTATGCTACAGCCAGAACAACAGGCTACTGCCATTGAGAATAAATACCAGGCAAAATCAATGCTTCCCATGGAAGAGAAAACGGTGCTTGAAAGGAAGGTGATGGGAACAGTCAAATGGTTCAATGTCAGGATGGGCTACGGCTTCATTACAAGGAGTGATGATAAGAATGACTTGTTTGTACACCAGACATCCATCAAGAAGAATAATCCCCGAAAGTACCATCGCAGCCTTGGCGATGGGGAGACAGTGGAGTTCGATGTCGTTCTAGGAGATAAAGGCCTGGAAGCGGCCAACGTCACCGGCCCCGGCGGTGTGCCCGTCTACGGCAGCATCTATGCTGCAGACCGCCGCAAATGTCCCAAGAAGGGTCCGGCTACCAGTCATGAGCCCAGTTCCGACATTCGGGAGAGTGAGCTGAAGAGTCAGGCTCCAGATGATGAGGGCCATGATCAGCAGTCCATGTTTTACACCCTGCACAGAGCATTCAGGATTTTACCCCGCTATGCCAACTCAAGTCTGCAAGCAGACGTAGTACCGGCTAAAGCCCAAGTTGCACAAGTTGAACAAAGTAAACCAATGAAAGAGGGCATATGCCAGGACATCCAGCAGCTTTTTGGCTTAGGGCAGCACTGTCTGAGACAGCCTAAAGAGGAAGGCCATAAAGAAGCTAAGGAGAAACACCAGGCAAGTGAGACCATAGGGAAGATGACAAGTCAGCTTTGCTACTGTCCTGTCTACAGTTATCTACACAGACGCCCCAGAAACTGTCGTCCAGTCATCAAATGAGAAGAAATAAGAGCGCACGGACCTTCAGGAATAAGGACAACGACCTGATGTACTTGCCGCCTTCCTCACTGCTGTCTGGATAACTCGATATTTACTGATGCATCAAGAAGCTTCCATCTTTCCTTCTTAACTCCTGCTCGTTTCCCTTTTGGGAGCAAACTAAAAGCTGAGAGGTTGGAAACCTGCTGCCCAGCTGTCCAACCATCACCTTCATTTTTTAACCTGAGTGAAACGTATCTCCTGATTTCTACCCCCTTCCTTGAAAGATAGCAAACTACATATATGCCTTAATAAAGGACTTCAATGTTTTTTGAAAGGATGGACTTTGTGGCACTGTAGATTTAAAGCAAACCTTTTGTAACATAGAGTATGATTTCTTTTTTTTTAATCTTCCACCAACTGTCCAGAAGGATTTTACTGTATATTAGGGCCATAGTCATACGGTAGAGAACAGAAAAGAAAAACCCTTACCTTGCAGTTGAATGAATATACATTACTGATTTAATTTGAATTAACTGATTACCAATGATGCCTTTTTAAATGTTAGCTTTGTCATAGGGGAGCCAACTCATGTCCTGCATACCACAAGTGGCAAGAGCTGCCTCTCTTTGTGGCACATGGGAGCTTGAGAAGGGACAGGGAGTACAGCAGCAGCTAGGGCAGGGAGCAGAAAACTGAGCAGCAGATCAGGCAGGGGGCAAAGGGCAAGGAGTAGAAAGCAGAGCAGAGGATCAGGCAGGAGAAGGGCTCCAAGGCTAATTTATCAGGACTCGTGGTAGAGGTGATATCTTTTCTTAGACGAATTAGATTTTTACACACACACACAAATAATAATAATTATTATTATTATTGCAAACTTGTGGGCACAAACGCCCGTCTTCAGGCATAGGAGCAGAGATCGTACAAGTTCTCCTGGGTAGAAATGAAAGTTCATATTTCTAGGAGAGCTGAAGGTGTGGTCAAATCTCCTGTTTGGAGCAGTGCATTGTATATGCAGATTGGGCTCAGAGAAAAGTTGGAATAGTCTGCTTCTCTTGAAGTTGTTTGGTGGTAAGCAGGATATAGACATATTTCCTTCCGGTGATGGCATTTCATATTTCACAGAGGAATAAAAAGATGAAACTTTGTGCTCGAAAGCTTGCAATTAAAGATGGTTTTTTTTCCTGCAAAAATCTAGTTGGTCTAAAAAAAGATATCACCTCTGCCACGAGTCCTGATTCCTTTTGCCTCTAGACCAATACACCTACAACCTGGATACCTGAGGCTAATATATGACACTCAAGGAAGACACAGGGCTAATTTATGACACACCAGCCAACGGATCCACCCTAACTGGTCTAGACCTTCCACCAATGTTTGTTGCAGGGCTCGGACCTTGAGCCGTTGCCCAGCTCAGAAAAAAGGTAAAACATGCACACATCTGTGGTGAGTAGTCCTTTAGTCTTCATAGAGTCTTTCTGTAATCAGTTGGGCCCTTCAAGGAGCAAGGGACTGGTTTTATGTTTATGATCGTTACGTTTTACCGTTTTCACGCCTTTCTTCATGGGGTTTGAGTCAAGTCATAATCGTGCTGCCCGGTGCATGAAGACCATGCATGAGTTGAGCCATGCATATCAGACTATGGGACAAAGAGACGCCGCGTGTGAGATCTTTACGTAAGTGTTTGTGTCTTCACATGGGCTTAGGAAGTGCCCGTGACACAGTTGGCACTACTGGAATAGAAAGAATAACGCTTCAATATTTGGGAAGTGGGGAGTGACAAGCTAAGGTGGGATTCCCACAGAAGTGAGATCTTGAATCTCTTGTAGCAAAGGTCTAGGATGCAAAAACATGTTTATGCTGATGTATTCTGCATTACACTAGTATAAATGTGGAGCAGACACACAACAGCTAGGCCTACACTAGGGTAAGTAACTGTATTTCCAGATAAAGTCCTTCCTCTGAGGGTCAGAAGTAGCTATACCCTGATATATGGGTCAAAAGTTCACAGCTCATGGGCATTCACGTTGGATTAGCATTTTACTCAATGTCAGCAGACTACTATTGGTTCCCTCAACTACAGACATTGGGTTTGTCCTGGGATAAACCACTTTATGCAGAGACAAAATGCCGTCACTCAGAAGTCCATGTTAGTTGTCCAGGGAATAAATCTTAAGACGATTCATAGGATAAGAAGTACTAACTGTTTATCCTGGTTCTTAGCAAAGTGTGTCCACATGGTTAGCCTGGGTTTGGATTATTAAATCAATGTTAGAAAAGTAGCAATGCACTTCAGCCTCTGATGCTAAGGGTAATGTGTGCACACATGAATCCTGGGACGTTTCTGTTCCAGGACAAACACAGGTACAACTTGTCCAGGGACCGATGCAACATCTGTCCCTAGCCCCAGTGGTAAGAGAGAGTTGGGTGTCTGTCTACTTTGTGCAACTTATATGAATATACAAGCTAAGGTCTGTTATATCGCTGCAAATGAACCCTCAGTCACCCCATGATCAGACGGACCATGCTGGAGGGCTGCAAAGAACCGAGTTATCCACATGGATTAGGTATCTACTGGGTCCAGGG
The DNA here is from genome assembly GCA_030014935.1 of Caiman crocodilus. NCBI lineage: Eukaryota > Metazoa > Chordata > Crocodylia > Alligatoridae > Caiman > Caiman crocodilus. The sequence goes on along the minus strand of JAGPOW010000261.1, from coordinate 258,099,354 downwards.
GCTCAAATATAACCGGGTCCTTTCCTTGCTAAATATTTGGAAAAGCCAACATGGTAGGTTTTGAGCCAGTTCTCTAAACAACTCGAACAGAGCGGAAACTGCCGAGCATTGCACAGCGTGGGACTTAGGTTAAAGCTTTGATGTTTACAAAGGAAGTTAGCTGGTATATCCCAAGGTTAAATGGAGGTTAGCCCATCCTGGGAGTGTTTGCACACTGTGTCATCATCGGGTCAGAGCTGGGTTAGCCCAGTTTGCCTCCCAGCCGGGACAGCCATTCTAGAGAAGGGGTTTTAAATGCAGCTCTATGAAAGAGATTGTGATAGGCAGCTTGGCATCATGCTGGTCTGAGGTCTAACCCTCTAATCCAATGTCCCGAGTGAGGGGGAAGGCGCGGGGTCCACCTCCGGGACCTTGCAATGGGGATTGACCCAAGAATAAGCCAGGGTGTGAGGGCACAGCAATTCGACATCTCTCTAGGGTGCCATAGGCTTGAGTCACTTTGAAGACTACCCATGATGACCCAGGTCATCCGGTCAAAGGCAGCCTGATGTCATCCGAGCTACACGACTCCCTTGTGTCTGATGTCATCCGAGCTACATGGCTAGATAGATACAAGCTAGCACGGTAGACCATTCTGCTGAGACCTCTGACTTTTTTGGCTCTATGACCAAGTGTTATATAGCACAAGAAGAGTCTCCAAGGAAACCAACAGATCAAAGAGGCACTTTCTTCATGATCCTAAATACCTGGGACCAGAGCCCAAGTCCCCTCTGAGTCAATAAAACAGGGCCCGACTCCCTGCTTTGGCGTTAGCACTTGGCTGCTTAAGCTGCAAGCTCCTTGGGGAGATGCCGGTTTCCCGACAGACGTGATGGCCTTGATTGAGGCCTAACCCAGGGACCTCCTGTATTAAAAGCAAGAGTCATAACTGGAGCCGGGCTTTGCAAGCTTGAAGAGGCTGTCCCCCTCTGTGGATGAGGGCTGGAGGGGAGCGTGCAATAGGCAGCTGACCACGGGCCATAAAAGAAGAGAGCCAGGGTCTATACCGCTCCCCTTGGGTACTATTGAAATACAAATAATAATAATAATAAGCAAAGTCAAAGGAAAGAGTCCCTTTGACTCCCCTGGGTTTTGGAAGAGGCCAGAGAATAAATTCAAGGAACTGCCGACAGCTGTGCTATTGAGGAAGGAAGAAAAGCAATGGCTGCCCAAGGCTCAGGCTTTTCACCTCCGGCAGCACCCATATGCATGCAACACGCCTTTCTACCCACCCAAGCAGAATAACCTCCTGATCAAGCTGATTCATGGGTTTAAAAGCAGAAGGATCACGGAGGAGGGCCCTAGAGTAACCTAGCCCATTGCTTTCCGCACAGTTAATCCTTGTAGCGAAGCCCCCAAATTCCCATATGGCAAACGGCACTCTGTCTTGCTTTGAACATGCAGAGATGGAGAATCCACCCTGCATGGGTGAGAGTTACCTGTTTCTAAGTGCAAGGCCACTCTTGCCAGCCTTGTTCAAAGCCTGCTGTTCTGTACCGAGTGCTACACTGCCACCGAGGTGCGCCGGCATCCCAAAACGGCCGTGGCCGTGCTCTGGGGGCTCATACCCAAATCATCACTAGGAGTTTGAATGACAATAGCACCTACAACGTGCAAGTGAGATCAGCCTTCACTGTGTCAGGTGCTGTACAAAGACGCAAGTCATGAACGTCCCTGTCCCAGAGAGTTTATTCTCTAAACAATTAAGATAGAGGTCAGAAGGCCGGAAGAACAATCCCCTCCCATTCTGCAGATGCAAATCTGAGATATAGAAAAGATGAATGTATTGGCTCAGGATCATGCAGGGAGTTTCTAGCACAGCTGGGAACCAAGCTCAGATTGACGCAGAGATGAGAAAGAGCTGCCACTCCCCTCAGCTTTCCCTACTGATCAGACCTTTGCTCCTGGAACCGAGAGGATCCTATTGTGGGATAAATTTAGGTGAGCTGAAGTGTTATCCCAGTCTGAATGCAGGATGAGGTGCTTGATTTCCTTCTTTAACACTACAAGGAGTTGTGGTTGATACCAGCTTCATTCCCAGGGCTTCCTTCAGCTTCATGGACTCATAGGCAGTGCTGCTGCATCAGTTACTTCTTGATAGCAATCACTTGGGCATATGGTTTTGATGGGTCTAATTAGATTTTGGGGGTTTTTTTATGCCTCCAAGGATACAAAAAATATACCATCTTATGTAGGGAAATGACACCCAAACTGCACACATGGGTCAGTTCATTCATCGTGGAAACAGGGAACAGCTTATAGCAGCAGCTGAGCATGAGAAGGGACTGATACCAAATGAATCCCAAGGGAAAACCAGGAAGGACAGGGCACAGCTGGTGACATTACTCCTTCCGTTAGCTCCAGGAGAGCGGAGAGTGAGGCTATGGATAGCTGTGACCATTGCATTGCTGTTAAATCATAGCTTCTATGATGCAACCCAAAATCTGCATGATTCTGCCTACATATTACACGAGCTCTCATGGCGGGCAGGGGTTGTGTGCCATTCCTCTAGAAAGGGAAAACCTTGAAGCAAGGAACATGATTTGATGATCCCTTTAACCATCCCCTTCATCCCTATAGTCAATCCTCAGCAAGGGGGAAGAAATGCCATCTCCTGAGCTTCTTACAAGAGGTCCTAAGGACCTTGACTCCCTCTTTGAAGTGTCCCATCCTAGTGCTAGCAAGCCTAGCCAGGGAAGCATAACCTGGGAAGCAGCACAAGACAGCACGGCAGCAAGTGAGCCAAGCCAGCTCTCATAATCAAGTGTGCTCGGCATCCGACTCCAGCCACGACGCATGGTCTTTGTCTGCCCTTACTGTTCAGAGAAAGCATCGTCCCCTTTGAAAGCTGAGCTTGCTGCATGTCATTAACCTTTACAGAGATGCTACTGGATAACGCAGGCAGCTTGTCATTGCGGGTTCATTTCGTTGGTCGTTATGTAATATGTACGATTTCTAAGAATAAGGCGTCACAGAGGAGCCCTCCTTGTGTCGACTGTGTTTCTATGGGCATACACAGAAGTCGTGCAATTGATTTCCATTCTGTTGCCACCGGTATTGATCATAATGAGTTGATTATTGCAGCGCTGGAAACCGGCAGCAGTTTCAATGTTGGTATACAACCTCGAAACACTGAAGAGCGCAGAGAAGACCCTCAGGGGTATAATGAAACTCCGCTGCGGCTGCTTCACGCAGAGGCAGCAAAGTTGTGAGGCGCTGAGGATACAGCCTCAATGAATTAGAAAGAAGCGGGGCAGCTGGAAATCAGGCCCATTGGCTTCATTGGAGTTACGCTGGTGTACACTTGGTGGTAGCCTTTCAGAGCAGCACTAGACCGGGGAAAGCAAGCCGATCGTGCATGCATGCCAGCAAAATGCTACCAGGAGGTGTATGCCAATGGTTCTTGGGAGTCTGACCCTGCTTACCTTCATATCGGTACACAGCCACAGGGGCAAATCTGTGCATGAATTAAACATTCACCAGATCAGGCCCTTTATGTCTGGTTCGTTTTTGTGTTGCAAAGAACTGAGTAATATTTTTTTTTTCCCCAGGCGGGTACCAAAAAGCAGTTGCACTCCTAGCAGCCAAACTGCTGGCTCCATCTCTCTCAGCTAAGCCCAAGTGGTCAACCTGCAGCCTGGGTGCAAGGGGCTTGGGGTAGCCTCCGTGTGCGGCTTGCAGCAGACCAGGGAGGGGGCAGGCAGCCCAGCAGCAGACACGGGAGAGAGCAGAAAGCGGAGCAGGACATTTGGCAGGGAGCACGGGAAAGGAAGCAAAAAGCAGAACAGGTGAGGAAAGGAGCACGGGGCTGGGAGCAAATATGAGCAGCACATGGGGCTTGGGGAGGGGATCAGAGTTGCACTTGGGGGTGGCATTCGGAGCGAATTTGCAGCGTGCCAGCCAAAAAAGCAGGGATATGCAATCCTGCTGGAAACACCTCCAGTATCAGGACAAGGGGTAGCACTCGTGGCATCGGCGCGCCCCCCTTGGACACTCTGAAACCTTTCAAGGCCTCTGCTCTCAGGGCCCGGATGTTTAGTAGGGACAGAAAGCTCACAACTGTCTGGTGAAGGCAGCCTTCGTGGTGGGGGTGTTGTTTTACGGCTAGCCGGCATTCAGCGTCAGCATCGGCCTGTTCACACAAGCCCTGGAACGACAGAAACAGGATGGGAAAGTGACTGCTTGCATTCTTTCTCTCCAAGCCACAACCTGTGCTTTGAGGCTGTTTGTTTTCCCTGTTGCTTTCCAAGCCAGAGGAAATGATTTGGCTTATTGACTTCTTCCTTCCCCTTCTCCTTTTCCTCTTGCAAGGGAGGAGACCATCCCTCCCCCACCATATTTCTCAGGGGAGCATGAACGCTAGGCCACGGTGCTCCGCTCCCTGTGGAGGGCACAGGGCAGCAGGGCAGCTGCTAACCCTAGCAGCTAAATACGAATTGGGAGCCAACAGGAGAGACGTGCCTTTGCAGAGTTTACACGGGAAGGTGAGCTAGTCCGAGTTTTGCTTTTCATGGGGGCCCAGGCAGACCTTGTGCCTAGAAGGAGATGGTGGCTCCAAGCCATGCAAAAATCAGATTGCACCATACTGGGAATGGATGAGGACCTTGGATGCATTCACGCCACCAAAACTCCTGCCTGCAAGGAGGCTGGAGTCAGAAAGGATTTGCCCCAGATAGCTCCAAGATTTAAAGGAGGAAGTTCACTGAGTTTTGATATTATGGGGGCAGAGGTGTTGACATTTCTCCAAAGCATTTCACAGCAGCACTGGACACATTTTATCCTCTCTACTGCATGATAGTGTGGTCAGATCAGGAAGTCTCCACTGAGATCCCACATACACCTCTACAGGTGGGCATTAGAGGCCATCCACGGACAGTCAGAAGCAAGTTAACCCTTTCACTGAATTCAGTACCAGCCCCAAAGACGTTACAGACTAACCAACGGGTTGCCAACATGCTTGCAAGAAAGCTAAGGAAGTACGGGCTGTAAGGTGGACAGAAAACCGGCTGGATCATCAGGCTCAGAGAGGAGTAATCAATGGCTCAATGTCTACCTGGCAGCTGGTATCAAACAGGGTGCCCCAGGGGTTAGTCCTGGGCCTGGTTTTGTTCAATATCTTCATCAGTGACTTGGAAGGTGGGATGCAGCGCACCCTCAGCAAGTGTGCCGATGACACCAAGCTGGGGGGAAGTAGTAGATACACTGGAGGGTAGGGCTAGGATTCAGGGTAGCCTAGACAAATTGGAGGATTGGGCCAAAAGGGATCTTATGAGGTTCAACAAGGTCAAATGCAAAGTCCTGCACTTAGGACAGAATAACTCCGTGCACCGGTGCAGGCTGGGGGTGACGGGCTGGGCAGCAGCTCTGCAGAAAGCACCTGCGGGTGACAGGGGACAAGAAGCTGAACACGAGCCAGCGGTGTGCCCGTGTTGCTAAGAAAGCTACCGGCACCCTGGGCTGCACTGCTAGGAGTGTTACCAGATGGAGGGCAGTGATTCTTCCCCTCTATCCAGCACTGGGAGGCCACATCTGGAGTCCGGTGTCCAGCTGTGGCCCCCCCCAAAACAGAAAAGGATGTGGACACACTGGAGAGAGTCCAGCAATGGTTTGAGGGTGCGTGACTGATGAGGAGAGGCGGAGGGAACTGGGTTTATTTAGCCTGCAGAAGAGAAGACCGAGGGGGATTGAATAGCAGCCTTCACCTCCCTGC
>JAGPOW010000261.1:258072088-258093505 GCA_030014935.1 Caiman crocodilus | reverse complement strand
TGCAAAGAGGATGGAGCTGGGCTGGTCTCAGTGGGGGCAGACGGCAGGACAAGGAGCAATGGGCTCAAGCTGCAGCAAGGCAAGTTGAGGCTGGATATTAGGAAAAAACCTTGTCATTAGGAAGGAGGTGAAGCACGCAAACAAGTTACCCAGAGAGGTGGTGGAGTCTCCATCTTTGGAGGTGCTAATGGTCCAGCTAGACAAAATCTTGACTAGGATGATTTAATTGGGGCTGATCCTGCTTGGCGCAGGGGGCTGGACTAGATGTGACCTCCTCATTTCTGTGAAGCTATGGAAGGAGACAAAGGCAGCCTGATTTCTCAGCCCTGCGCCTCAGGTCCAGTGTCATCATTCAAGGCCGCCTGAGGTACCTTTGTGTCCTTGGCAATGCTGGTGGGAAGCCACCTGCCACCCCACCTGCCTGCTCCTCGTGTCCTGTAGGATGCGTCCCTCCTCCCCGCCCCGGCCTAGACCCGGCAGGAGCCCGAGCTCTCACCGGTTCCTACCAGACTTGGCGCGAGCGGCGAGGGAAGCGGCTGCCCATGCTTCGCGTTGCCGTTCTCCGGAGCAGCGGGGGAGACGCACCCCGGGGACAATTTACAGCGCAGCCAGGAACGGAGCCCAGCTCATCTGGAGCCGGTGCCCTTTTATAAACCGCAAGACCACGGAGAGCAGCTAGTCAGCGAAGCTCTTGGATGTGGGTGGTAGCAAGGGGGGAGGCTCCCAGCCCTCCTTTGGTTGTGGTGGGGCCGGTATGACAGAAAGGAGGAGAGGATGGAGGCAATAGCAGAAGCTGGAAGTCTCTGGGCGATTCCTGTATTGTTTAAATTAGACACGCTTGAGTCTAGAGCAAAACCAGGGCCTTTTGCTGCACCCGCGCTGCTGGGCAGCTGGGGAAAGGCGCTCCGATGCCGGGGTCCAGCTTGAAGGTCTCAAAGGCCTTCCCCGGCCGTTCACCTCAAAAGGAGCGAGCCAGACTTGCTGCTTGGCAAGGAGGCATTGGCAGCAGGATCGGCCCCGTGGCTATTCAGAAACATGCTGGACAAAGGGGCTTGGGGAAGAAGGAGAGGGAAGGGCATTTGCAAGAAAGCAGGACCACCCTGCAGGGACTAAAGGAAAACGCCGAGGCACTTCGGGTGGCCGCACATTTCTTGCCCTCCCTCAAGTAGACGCTGCTCCTCTCCCCAGGCACGCGTGCACGCGCACACATGCATGCACGCGCACGCATGCACACTCCCCATCTCCTGCACTAATAGCCCCCCGTGTCAGTGAACAAAGGGAAACGACCTGTGTTCGAGGGAGAAACAAATGGCTCGTTTCATCTGCAGGAGAAAAAAGGACGAAGATTAAAAAAAAAAAGAAGAAGAAAAAGAGAAAGAGAAAGAAAGAAATCCCTCTTCCCCTAAGAAACCTCTGCTCTGATTATTTATGAACGATGGCGAAGGCCTTCCCGCTCTCCCAGATCTGGTCGGGGTGTATGTGTGTGTGGGGAGGGAGGGCTAGCTTGTGGTTAGATGAGAGCTCACACCCATTTCCTTTCCTTGCCCTACCCAGGCATGTCAGAGCCCGGAGCCAAGACAAATCAAGCTCTCGGGAGCTCGCAGACAGACAGCACCACTTACCGAGCGCGGTAATTACAGCCCTCGGAGGAGGGGGTGGAAAAGAGCGTGGAGAAGAGGAGAGGGGCAGTGCCCTCTGCTGCCAAAGCCGAGCTGTCAGCCTGCAGCATCCCAGGGGATCCTGGAAGAGAAACCGGAGGCAGAAGCAGGGACCTTGCGCTCCCGGTGCCTGGTCCCCCCGTAGCCCGGGGCTGGGGTAGCTGTGGATCATGTGCGGTCATCAGGGTTCATTTGAGGCCTCTCCCTGCTGCTGGTCATACAGTGGCTGCAGGAAAACCCTCACAGGGCATTGCTCCGGGATCAACAAGCTGTCGTCTTGGGATGAGCAGCGGGGAGATCTGCTGTCACCGGCCTTGGCTCCCTTCCTTTACACCCTCGTCAGCGTGGCACCAAGCACCTTGCACTCCTGAGTGCCTTTTACCTTCTTCTGCGACTGTGCAGGCAGGGTTATGTTCTCTCCTTCCTTTGGACGAGAGGGAGCCGAGGCGCGGCGAGCAAAGCGAGGCCCCTGAGCCGGGGTGGGAAGGCTGGAATGGAACAGGAGCCCGCAGCCAGGTCTCCTGAGGATCCTGCTTGTGTCCTAGCCTTCCTGGGGGCCCTCCTGCAGCTGAAAAGGGTCGAAAAACCCTATCTATTCTTCCAAAATGTGCTGATAGAAGCAAATAGTACTTGATTCGCGGAGTCTGTGAATCCAAACGGTGTCTTCAGGTTCGATTCTCTTCTCTTCTATTCCAGCGTCAGCTAAAAAATGACTTGCGTATCAGCGCCCGGGGCTGTACGGAATAGAGATTTAAAAAAAGGCAAGCCCTGCCTCAGAGGTCTCAGAGCCTGAGGTGGCAGGCAGGACGCCTTGGTGACAGGGTTGGCTAGGGTGGGGGGAACAAGCAGAGCTCCCCAGGGTTGGAAACGTGAAGGCTTCCCTTCCCCTTGCTCTGCTGTTGCTCAGTCAATCCCGGAAGCACCGGAGGAGTTCTCTGTGTGTGATTTGCAACGGTTTGGGTCCTTAAAGGCTGGAGCCATAAGAAACTTTGGGGGATTTTGTGGGAATTTAGCAGGAGGACTACCCGTTTTTTGTCACCGATGACCCAGTCCAATTGCCTGTTCATATGGGGGTCTCATCCTGCTCCCATTCAAGCCCAGGACAGCATGCCATGAAACGGGATAAACTCAGACAAACAGGCTGGTTGGCTTCCAAGTAGCTGTGCTGGGCGATGTGGGTCCTCTGAGGCTCACGCCATGCCAACCCATCCCTCTTTTGCTCACCTGCCTGCCGTGAACTATGGAAACATTTTTGCTCTCTGTATTTTTTGACGTTTTCTTCCTTAAGAAGCATAAGATGCTTCTGGAATGACATAGGCCTTAAGAAAATCACCTGCGATCTTGAGAATTGGAATAAAATTGCAGGAGCTAGTAAGACAATAGGATGAGAAGCCTGGAGGCTTCATGCAACTGAACCACCACCCTAATCCATCTGACGGATATGTATGCACTTATTTCCATCAAATACTTCTTTGTGCACCCTATCCAGTGACAACCACTGCCCCCTTTTGTCCTCTTTACCTTCTCACAGCTTCCTACTCTAACTCCCCGTATCCTTGAGTTTCTTTGCCTCCTCTAGGGCAGTCCTGTGCCCAAGCTTGGAGACAGGGAGGGTGCCAGAAGATCTCCTTCTACTGCCTCTTCATGAGGAGACACAGGCTTGGGAAAAGCTGGTCCTCTCCCCCATACTTCTTGCACTGCCCTGCAGAGCTAGATCTGTTGCAAGGCATTTTAGATTGAGCTATGAGGATGGGGGCTGCAGCAGATTTTTCTCTGAACTCAGCGTCAGACATATCTGCTGCCTCAGTTTCCCTACTCGCATGCAAGCCAGCAGGCTGACTGAAAGGGCTGAGTGCGTGGCTTTTGCTAACCCAGCTGATCCATGCAAAGTCTTCTGTTGCATCTGTTGTGCCTCCTACTGAGACCTGAACACTGCTTCAGTCTGGACCAGAGTTAGTGGGGTCAGGTGAGGGCTCCATGAGTTTGCTGAGGGGAAGGTGAGCTGGAAGGATCATAGCTCATTTGTATTTTAACAAGCACACAGGTGGCAGGGAGCAAAGGAAGATGCAGGGGGTGACAGAGTGGGAATAGCAATACATGCTTTTAAAATGCAGTTTGGTGGCTGGAGAACTACCAGGTCAAACTTGGGATAAATGCACTACCTCCAAGGCAGCAGCCATCAACCCTCCCCCAGCAGCACGTGGACTGAGCTACCTTGAACTCCCAAGGCTTGTCTCGCTGAGCCGTACACATAGGGTCTGGGGCAGTTCTCCCTTACCGACCGACCAACCATCTGGTCCTTGTATTGGGCATACCTACACATGTACTTTCATGGGCATTAGCCTATTTTAATGTGCATTAAAGCATCGCACAAAAAAAAAAGTGCACGTTCACTAATGCACATTAAAATAGGCTAGCGTGCCTTGATCTAGCACCTCACAACGGAGTTATTGAATTTAATGCACGTTAGCAAGAGTGCATAAATGAATGTGCAGACATGCTGATTTGAGGCTAAAAACAGAGTTGAGGTGTAATCCAGGGCGGATCTGACTTGCATTAAAGCAGGTTTGGGACAGTCGTTTACAAAGGCAGCTTTAACGGCGATGAATTTGAATTAGCTGAGACTGTGGAGGGGGAATGCGGATTCAGATACTTCACAAGTACTTAGTGTGGGAGAATAGACTCGGTCTAACATTTGGTTTGAGCCTGAGGGAGATCCCTGTAGTGTTGGCATTTCACTCCTGTTCCCCAAATGATGCATCTATCCACAGCGGTAATCCCACTTCTCCTGGACTGGCCTGAGGCCTTTGCATCAATCAATGTGACCTGCTGCATAAATCGCCTCCGGGTGATCTTATGCCCATGGTCGCATGGTACCAGGGCTTTCCCTCACCCAGCGTCGCCTGCAGCTCCCAAGCTAGGACTTCCCAACTGAGATACTGAGTCCCATACAACTCTCTTTAAGGACATTTCCTACTCTAGGACACAGCTGCTCCCCTTGTCTGAAGCTGTATGGGTTCCTTCAAGCAGATCCATGAAAAGCCATGAAATCCCTAGGTCCACAATAGCAGTGCAAGACTGATGTTATAGCCCTAATGGTGAAGAAAGAAATCCTTGCTTCTAGGCTTATGATTAGGGCCCATATATCCCAGTTTAGCCAGGACAGTCCTGGATTTCAGAGGCTCGGCTATTGAGAATTATAAAAGGCATCCCATAAAATGCAGGGCCACGGGGTGCAATCTGGCCAGGAATCGGAGCGGCGCAGAGCTGCCCAGCATGCCACCCCTCTCCATCCCCATTGACTGGGGAGAGCATGGGGGGAAGAGAGGGGAAGCAATGTCCTGGATGTCCTTATAGACACCCTACCTACACTGCCCCTTAGCAGCTCGTTGTAGGATCACCCCCTCCAAGTGGCGAAACCCGGGATAACATATTAGCAACACCATCTCCCGATGCTCGCACGTACCCAAGGATTCAATTTTCCTTCTGCTCTGAGACCCGGTAGAGATGCGATGGGTGGCCAACCTGCACCATGGGTGTCACAAGTGGCACAGACAGCCTGTGTGTGTGGCACACGGCGGACCAGGGAGAGGACAGCAGCAGATAGTGCAGGGAGCAGAAAGAAAAGCAGCAGATCTGGTAGGAGAGCACAGAGCAGAAAGCAGAGCAACAGACCGGGCAGGGGAGGGGGATCAGAAGGGCACCTGAAGAGGGCATGGGGCCACGTTGTGGGATGCCTGCTGACCAGGTTGCCCTCCCCCCTCCCCGCCGTGAAGCATCAACCTTATGCTTTTTCTTGAAATCCTTGCCGCTCACGCTTACCGTAATCCAGCTTTGCTTGGCTTTTCCAATGATGCACAATGGAGACGAGTAAACACCGCCTCTTTTGGAAGCAAAGCATATGAACGCTACAAAAAATAAAAAGGTTTGAAGGGCTCACAAACCAACGGGCATTCGATGCCTTTATTGGAAATTCCAGCAAATGGTCCTGGCAAACCTGAGTTTAGGAAAATACAAGAGTACAGGAAGCTGCATCAGGCTACATCCTTCTGTAAACCAGCCTCTGAGTCGCTGGAAAGCGCTGGCACATCCCACCAACTGCAAAGACAATAGCAGCGCTGGTTTGGCATCCCCCCCTCTGAAAAAATATGGAAACTAGACAGAAGAGTGAAGGCCCTGGCAAAGCCGTGTTTTCAGAAGGCCGCCAAAAGCCAGCGGTATTTGGCACATGCCCCTTCAAAAAAAACAAAAAAAAGAGAAGAAAAAGTGTGTGTGTGTATATATATATATACACACACACACACACACACACACGCACGCACACACACGCACACACTCACACATAATACATATATATATGTATTTTTTTTTTGAAGAAGGAGAAAATGATTTGATTTTTTTCCCCTGCGTCATTTAAAAAAAAAAGAAGCAAAGAACAAATTGTTACTGCTCCTCCTGGAAACAGAGCGACAGGAAGGCTATGAATGGATGAATAGTAATAACAACAGACTACCAGGCGTATTATAAGTGGATGTGGCAATTTAGCCGGAGATTAGTGTGAAGTCTGTCACAAGTTTGGCAGCATTAGACCCTGGGCACTCGCTGTGTGGGCTACAAGTAGAAGAGAAGTGTTGCCCCCAGAGGCCAGACAAAGCTGTAGCAAAGAGTGTAAAAATATGGGGTTTATTGTGCATGAAGTGCACGCTAGAAAATCAGATGGGGGGGCGTTATAGAGGTTAAAAAAGGGGAGGGTCCATTTCAGAAATATTTACTTTTTATTTTAGGAAAATTTTCAATGGGAAATGCAACACAGGCTTGGTAAATAGGATCCCTTTCCGGCAGGAACTGAAGAAAATCCGAGGCTTGAAAAGTACGAGCATATTCCCCATTGCCCATGGTGGTCTGGGATCTCACAATGGAGACAGCAGCCCTGTGTGAAAGGGCAGTGAATTGTGTTTAAAGCCCCTGTTCCTTCAGGAACAACACTAATGGGCACTGGTAACGTACTGAGAAAGGTTAGAGCAGTCTGAACGCACTGGTGCACCTACACGAGAATGAGCAGTGCACTAATCCTCCTGCGCATTAGTGCGTCACGGCAAAAGCTGTTCTAATGCACAGCAGAATTAGTCCACGGCACATCAGTATCACTTAAAAGATGCATGCCAGTGCTACTCCACATCAGTGCCAATTACTGTGCTGCAGGTTAGTACCCATTTATACACATACCTTTTTGTCCTGCGATGAGCCAAAGACCTGCTGCTTTGGAGCAGACTCGATTAATCAAGTCTGCTCCGCACACCAACGGATGCAAACTGTGCTGCACTACGTGCAGTTGTACGTGAGCCAGCGTGCAGAAAATGTGTTTTAGCTCACAAGCACGCCACTGCCATTTCCTCAGCACTGACACACATTTTGCCGCATATATGACGGCGAGCAATGCAGCACTGGGCGCTTTTCAAAGCACCCAGCATTATGGTGGTTGCATGTATAAAAATACCCACAGGTACTAAATGTAATGTGTCATAATTACAGGGCATTAATGCACATATAGACATGCTCACTGATGCTTTGGTCTAAGTTAGTCCCCCATTAAAAATCATACATCCCCTGAGATTTCAGGTAGGGAGATGATGCTGATGATGGCAAACCACTACAGTGAGGATAGCAACAACAGAAACCTCATCCCTTCCCCACCCCGTACCTCAGAGAAGAGGGGATGCAACCACTGAAGTTGGTGTAACTTAGGCAAAGGCATCAGTGAAGTTAGAAGGCTTGCATCTGCCTCGTTTTCTGGTTTTATTATTCCCTAAGTCCATAGTATGTGCCGGTGCTTGTACAGAGCACAGCAGGCCATCAACAGATAAGCCAACCCAACTTTCTTATAGAAGACACCACTTTTTGGGCAATCCTCATCCATAAGAGAACAGGGTTGTGGATGAGCGGGATAGTTTGCTCCATTTCTAGTGTTTTTCAGGCCTTCACAGCCAGCCTTAACATAACTGTATACATGGACATCACTAGCAGTACCTCCCTCACCTTCTCACTCCAGACAGCCTTCACTTCAGTCACCGGATGGTGCTACCGTAGAAGCATGGACTCATAGACTCCTACAAAATGAGGGTTGAAGGGACCTCAGGAGGTCACTTCTAGTCCAACCCCTGCTCCGAGCAGGACCAGTTCCAGCTGTATCACCCCAGCCAAGGCTTTGTGTACCCAAGTTTTAAACACCTCCAGCGATGGGGAAACCACCCTTTCTCTGGGTAGTTTAGACTGGAATCACTATTTTCTGCTGTCTTGAATGATTTTGTAGAGATCAAATCTTCTTCCCACATCCCAGTCATTTGCTCCAACGAGCTGAACTGTCTTGATCGCTTGTACCATGCAAAGTCACCTGAGATTAGTGTTAGAAGGCACAGCTATTTTCCACTATTTCCCTTGCATCTTTGCCTGCTTCACAATCTTCATCATAAATCAAAACCCTATAACCAGCTTGTCCCTACAACCAGGTGGACTCATCCCAGATCCCCCAGGCAGGATCCAAAATGATGTCAGAAAAGATCTTTTTCATGGTGGAGGAGACCTGTACTTCTGGGCCACCAAGTACACACTGTTTCTCGGTCCTGTGTCATCTGAAACCCCTGGAAGACAAGCCTGGGATGCATTTTATAACAAAAATGCAAATTTTCTGGGAGCATGACCTGAGAGCATGACCACAGAATATGTTAAATGCTAATAGTGTCACTGTTGAGCTTCTCGGATCAGAAGCGAAGGGAACAGCCTTTCCAAAGCAAGGATATTCACAGAGAGATCCACCTGGCCCTTACCCCTGCTTTGCCCTGGCAAGGTACCACTTATAACAGGGTCTGCCCTGATTGACAGTGCCTCCCTGAGCCAGAAGCAACATGCCCTCACAAAACACCGTACCGCTTGCTACAGTGGGATGCTGGGCTCTGTTTACCACCCTCAGTGTGAAGGACGCTCGCTGATGTTAGTTGGAAGTGTGTGTCCGTTGCCAAAGAAACTTGGGTTCTCAGTGCCTTAATATTCCTCCTCCCTGCCAGGAAGATACAGATCCATGGTGTTCGTTGACACAATTCACCTTGCAGTGAACTGGTGACTCAGCTGTGCTCAGCTACTCATGACTTACACTGCCTTCCCCAAACCTAGGACAGAATCTACTTATTCACTCCCAAGCTCCGTGTACTCTCTCCTTTCCCCACTCCCAAACCCTATATCCCGAAGTAGCAGGTGATAAAAGTATGGTAAAGAGTAAGACAGAGGGTGAACTATTTAGTCTTGTCTCTGCTTGTCTTTCACTGATGCACTAAGTCATCCGTCATAGAAGCCAACATTTTGGTCTGCATAGTTACAGCCCCTAGCACGAAGGGCCTCAACTCATGACTAGGACTCCTTGGCAAGGGGCCTGTCTACGTGAGACCTTTGCTGCACATTAGCCTAGCAACACTGCACAGTAGGGTATCACAGCACAAACCATGCTGATAGCAGTGTGCTGTGTTATTAGAGTAATGCACAGTAAGCACTAGGGCTCTGCAAAATATTGACAGGTGTTTCGTTTTGAAGCTGTTTCGACTAGTTTTGCTCTCGAAACAGCAGAATCAAAATGGAATGAAAGGCTTCGAAATAGCTTCAAAACGAAACGAGGGCACTCAAAACGTTTTGAAAGTTTCGAGGCTGGGCTTGCTTGCAGCTAAAGAGAAAGTAAGGAGAGAGAGGGGGAAGGAGCGCTCTCATATTGACTGTGTAGCTGGTCAGTGACTGTGATCCTTCCCTGAGGTCCCTTCCAGTCCCAGTGCTTGGGGGGAGGGATGGAAAAACAGCATAAAAAGCAGCATTGGTTGAACTGAGCTTTCTCTGTGCTTTCGCACTTACAAGTGACATGAGTTTTGCTCTGAACAGCTTGAGGTGCAGTTTCCCAGAAAGCCCTGCACCTATCTCCTGAAAACGTGACAGGCTTTGTGGCCTCAACAGGGCTTACCCGTCCTGTTTTCATTTGAATCAGGAAAGAAATGACAAAGTTACAGGCATTTTGTGATTCTCCGTAACAGCCTATGGGTGAAAGGTCGAAAGGCGTCGAAATAACATTGAAACAGCACGATGAAACACTTCAAAGTGGCAAAACGGAAGTTGAAATGAAACGGTGCTGCTTCGCACAGCCCTAGTAAGCACCACTATATACCCATGTGCCAGTGCTACTGTGCAGTAACTTTAGGCACTGCCCATGGAGTTAGCACTTTATTGAGAACTAAATTAAATGTGCAGGTGCATTAATGGACGTGTAGAAGAGCCCAAGAAGGCACTAGACAGATATCACAATTACATCAGTAATGAAGGATTGATTGTAACAGCCTATAGAAATAACTGTAACATCTGCAAGCTCCTGTAGTGATACAGGGCTAAGGATAAATGTAACATTTACCTGTTTTAAAGGAGGAGGAAGAGCTACATCAGCTGTCATGAAGTAACCCTATAATGTGACCCTCGAGATACAAATGAGCCAGATCATTGTAACTAATACTGAATAAAATGGGTTAAAAAAAAGAAAACAACAGTTTTGCTACAGTTGTCTTGCTAGAGAAGCCAGCAGATAGTGTAACAGCTTAGATGGGCATTATTTGATACTGATCCCGATACATTATTTAACAATGATTACATTTGTCTACGCCTTTAATAGAACTGTGTTGTTGTAGCCTTAGTTGTGTTTCATTCAGGGCTGAAGCTACAGCAACTTAGCTTGCTCACACGTCTATAGGAGAACACAGATGTAACACTTACACAAGAACAATTGATATGTGCTCCTAAGTGGCACCTCCTGTCTCCCTTTAAAGACGTTTAAAGTTACTTGTGTCCACAGCTATAGAAGCATTTGCCCTCATGAAGTAATGACCCTCAAGACCAAGTCATGAACCCCAGGGTGGCAAAACTGAACAGGGAGTTGTTACCAGTCCGAATAAAAGGGGACTCCTGGACATATTAGAAACACAGACTCATAGACGATGAGGGTTGAAGGGACCTCAGGAGGTCACATCTAGTTCAACCCCCTGCTCCAGGCAGGACCAGCCCCAGCTACATCATCCCAGCCAAGGCTTTGTCTACCTGGGCCTTAAAAAACTCCAAGGATGGAGGTTGCACCACCTCTCTGGGTAACCTGTTCCAGTGTTTTACCATCCTCCTACTGAGAAAGATTTTCCTAAAATCCAACCTCAACTTCTCTTGCTGCAGCCTCAGCCCATTGCTCCCTGTCCTGTCATCTGCGCCCACTGAGACAGCCCAGCTCCATCCTCTTTGCAGCCCCCTGCAGGGAGGTGAAGGCTGCTATTCAATCCCCTCGGTCTTCTCTTCTCCAGACTAAATCAACCCAGTTTCCTCAATCCTTCCTGATAAGCCATGCGCCCCAGGCGCTGAACCATTTTCGTTGCCCTACACCAGACTGTCTCTAATTTGTGCATATCCTTTCTGTAAAGGGGGCCCACACCTGAACACAGGACTCTAGATGTGGCCTCACCAGTGCTGAATAGAGGGAAATAATCACTTCCCTTGAATCAGGTCATAGATTTCTAGGGTTGGAAGGGACCTTGTAGATCGAGTCTGACCCCCTGCTCCAGGCAGGAAAGAGCGCTAACACAGTGCACAATGTGCTAACACATTGCTGCAAGTGTCTTGCTCAGCAGGTTTACTCACCCTATGGATATGACCGGAATGATCAAAAGAATTAATCCTCAACTCATTAACGTTGTGATCTGTGTTAAGCCACATTTCTTCCAAGATCTCAAGAGCATAACATCCTCAGGTCATGCTCCTAGAAAAATTGCTCTCAGGTCATGCTCCCAGAAAAGTTGTGAAGGGTTCATGTCATTATAGAATTACAGACTCATATTATGATAATCATATTATGAATTATAATCACCAGTCTCTTAATCTCCTTGGATAATAATGACAATGATGTTGACGTCAGATATTGCTCCGTTATGCTGTTGTAAATCTGAGTAACTGTTTCTGGAGCGATGCCACTGATTTAATTCCACTGCGTGGAGTTGCTAAAGAATAACAGGGCTGCTACTGAGAGTGGGATTTAACCCAAATAATCTCTTATGGCCAATTAGTGTTTGCAACAATGCAGTCAGTTTGCAATAACACACCAGTATTTACCAACAGGGAGGAAGGTACCTTCAATGCCCAGAAGATCCCCCAGTCTAAAACAGTTTACAACAAAAAATGCAAGCCCCAGATAAATGCAGTGGTAAGAGAGGAAGATGATCAGTGAAGGGGTAAGTTGGAAAGGAGCCGTGCAAAAATATAGGGAGTGAAGAAAACAATGCACCCTGCCGTGTACCCACAAAGTGTTTTGAGTTACAATGATCCCCTGGAACAAACAGAAGTTCAGTTTTGGTGCCAGAGGGAGGGAAATCTAGTTGGTGGTTGGCGGCCTGAAGCCAGTTTCCCCTAGCAATGACCCTTCCTCTCTCCCAGCCTGTCCCGGTTTCAGCATGGGAGAGGGGAAAGGGAGTGGAGGGAGCTCATTCTAGGGGATCCCCAGCTGCGTGGGCGATGCATAAGGGGTGCGCATGGATACACGTGCATCCCCTGAGCATGGTGGTGCACCGCCTGCGAAAAGGCCCCGTTTCCATTGCTGGCAGTGCCTGTAGGTGGTCCGGGGGCATGCAGCGTTCGTGCCCTCCTGGCACTGAGGGTGTAGTGGGTGAACTGGCACAGGGGCTGAAAACCCCCAAGACTAAACTCCCTCCACTCCCTTTCCCCCCTCCCATTCTGAAAACAGGCAGACAGAAGTTACGGAAGATGCTCGGTTTTGAAACGTCTCCATTTGACCCCTCATGCAATGGGGGGTCAGGTTGTCACCTGACTAGCCATTTTTGAAGCTGTCTGCAGCCACGCACTTGCATTTGGTCGCGGCTATAAACCACTTTATGTGGCCAGATCAGGAAAAAAAGTGTTACTTCTGTCTGCGCTCAGGGATTCAGCTAGCGCTTTGTGGACGGGAAGTGGAAATCCTTTCCTACCGGGGAGGGTAAAGTGAATGGAGGCGCAGGACTGAGAATGGTTATGGACGATGATTATGATGATGTGAAGAGTGATAAGGAGAGGAGGTTGAGAGGAATCTCGGGAATTGTAAGAGGCTATGGGAGATTAATGAGAAAGTGGCATATAGGAGAAGAAAAGACAGGTCTCACTCACTGCTTTTGCGTTGGGTGTTCACTCCCTGACTGCTGTCTGCACTGCAGTGGTGATATGTCCCGGGCAGGCAGTTCCTAAGCATGCTCTACCCATACCCCACATTTCTGTACCTGCAGCCATGCTCCAGACCTGAAAATATACTCAGTAAAACAGCTTAGAAAATCCCATTGCAAATGCTTTTCAGAGCATTGCATGGAAAAAACAGTCCAAGGAAGAGGCTCTTCATGGACTCCTATATCTGATATACCCCATGGCTTCCAGAACAGAGTCAGTCTGGATCACTTTTTAGAAATTAAATATTAAATCCTGCCTAAGTCCTATATGAGTAAGTATGGTATCAATCTACATCTCTCCCAAGGTGACTTGTCCTCAGCCATAGAAGAATCTATGATTAAAACTCAGCTCTCCTGATGCCTAATTCACATGAAACCAGCCTTCTTCCCTATATATAACCTTGATGGATCTATCCAAGGGCTGGCAATGGGTCTGAGTACCTGGACAATCATTGCTCCATAAAGGAAATGTATTAAAGAAATAACACGGAAGCAATGCACTATAAAGGTATAGATTTTGAACCTGTGCCTTTTGCAATCAGTGAGAGCTCTGGATACGCAGAGAATGCAAAGCTGGAGTGAGAGTAGACATCAGCTCGTGATGCTAGCAAGAAAAAATGATAGCTAGAAAGAAAACAGCTGCTTAAACTAACCCTTCTCCTTCTTAACTTGTCAGCGTGCTACCAAGGTAACAGCCATCTCCACAATATTGGTGCCTTGACTAAACAGCTTACGCCGAACTGGGTTGAAATAATATGTTTTTTCACCTGCAGGAGTGAAACATTCAAGACGGCGTTCCAAGACGGATCTGGTTAAGGTCATAAAAATTTTGTGGTAACCTATATATTATTTTTATGCATACGCTTAACACGATGTATTTTATAAATGTGCTAAAGTCCCATAAATCACTTAAAATGCAGTGTATCACTCTTGGGTCTCTTACCAAGGTATCAGATGCTTATATATATATACACACATGCATGCATGAATGCATCCAGAGGCGTGCTGAGCGATTTGTCACCTCCTGAATACAGCTGAGGGACAAGGAGCACTGCTTACACGTCTTCTGTGTGGGAGGTCGTGAGAGCAGTCACTGTGTGCATGCTCAGTTAATAGTCAAAATTAGGAGTACACCATTTTAACATTTTGTGTCTCCCTAGAAGAATAGGAGACAAGGAAGAGCTGTATAGGAATTATATTGCAGGAAGCGCACCTGTTGTAGAGGCTCCAGAGGGGTAGTTATGGTGGAATTTGCCCATGGGTAGAAGGACAATATGAGGTCTTCACACCACCAAAGTCCTATGTGGGACAGTAGTGATGGCATCTACCTTGTATTCACTTGCTGTTTGCAGGTATGAGTTTCAATATAGTGAAACTTGTGCAGACGGTATCAGTTTCTGTGTTTTAATTATGTCTGGAAAAAGTGTCCAGATGTGGCTGCTGATCTGTTTCAAATATATTGCACCAGAAATCTCTTGAGGAGACACTGTTCCAAGGTATTTTGTAACCTGCAAGTTTTTAGGCTTCTTGATGGCAGAATTACAAAGTGCAATCCAGTGGCAGGTGTTAGCTGGGGGACCAAATTATGTGAAGGTAACAGTATAATTGCTCTTAGCATCGCTGAATCTGTACGTTGGTGGAATTTGCCCCAGCAAAACGTAGAAATGATCTTGCAGACCAGACGTCCTGACTTTGCAATTCCTCTACCAATGATTTTTGCAATCAAAGCCTAGGATCTCCATGATGCACCTTGCTGCTTGTCTACTGTTCAGTGGAGGATTCCTTCTGGCGGCCATGCCAAACTCAGCCTTTCCAACAGTGTTCACCAAGTCCATTGCTAGCAAGCGTCACACAGCTGTCACTACGTTTCACTCCACAGCCATTCACAACTTCATACCAGCCATGTAGACACCAGTCAGATTCTCCTGTTCCTCTACATGAATTAATGGAAGTAACCTAACCATGCCCAGCAGAGAGTCAATGAAACCCCCCAGTGATCAATTTGGAGTCCATCCAGGATAGTGAAATGAGGCAAACTCACGCTAGCAAGTTCATTACAAACACTGGCGCGATACCAGAAAGAAATGTGTCTCAAAGACCTTGTAAAGTACTGAACAAATCAGAACTGCTTTGAGACTGGACTTTTATATCATAACATGTGTTGCTATGTGTCTCAACAGCAATGGGTGTTTAGTTCATTGTACAGAGGAACCTTGAGAGCAGACAATGGCTTTTCTATGTAGTGGTCAAGAAGTCTATTTTTCATATTTATTCACATATCACATTCACCCCCAAAATGAGGCTTTCAAAGGGGCGGATGCATAAAGCAGGGAACCAGATTTTTCTGCCCAGAATAGCAGCAGTGGCATTTGTATTCAGGCAGAACTGAGGGAGTCAATTGACTTCATGGTTCATTACAATCAGATTGATCATTCCTGCTAATTGCTCTTCACTCAACAGACATTCACAATCTACTCTTTTTTTCAAATAGTCTTGATGTTCCACTAATCAAGCTAGCCTGTTTTCAGCAGTCTTGCTGAAGAATTTGGCTTTTAGCTACTCCTCATCTCTCTTCTCCTATTTCATAGCCTTGTAGACTATTTTTACCTCTTTTCAAAATCCTAGATCTGCCCGGGGCCGTTTTGGCTTGTGGCAGAAAGAACTGCTGATGCTTTAGATGCGAATGAGAGCTGTGTCCATCAAGAGAGTGAGGATGTGCTAGTATGTGTTTTGTTGCGTCAGGGTCGACCTGTGTTTTGTGTCTTGTAACTTGTCTTGAGTTGTGTCAGGGTCAACTGCAGTTTTGCTAAGAGGTCTGACAATGGATTTATCTACGAGGCAGGGATGGGCCTGCTTCAGGCAAAGGTTGGACTCGATGACCTCTGAAGGTCCCTTCCAGCCCTACTTATCTGCAAATCTATGATCCTATATGAACACAACATCTTGAGGTCTAAATGACCAAGCCATCATCGCTATCACCATGATCGCTATCATCCCACGTGGACAGTTGTAAGTACAGAAATTCCACTGGAGTTTTTCCAAAAGCAAGCTAGTGCCCCACCTACTGAACCACGCTTCCTCTCCACTACCATGGTCTTAGAGTGTGTGGGTAAATGATGTGGAGTTCACCATTTAAGAGCAATGTCAGCAAAGGTGAATGTGCCCAATGCTTTGTTTAACAAATATCATTGGGGGAGGGTATTATTATTTCAGCATAGCATATGTAGCTACTGATCTTCTGTGTACTGAATGTGTATTTCTTAGATTTAATTTTTACCTTGTGCTTCTCATGTCTGCATGTGAGTCTTGCCAATACCAACCCACTGAGGTTGGTATTGCCAATACCAACCCACCTAGAAGAGGATCTCACAGATGTCAGGTCATAGAATCATAGACAATTAGGGTTGGAAGGGACCTAAGAAGGTCATCTAGTCCTCCTGAGGTCCCTCCCAACCCTAATTTTCTTTGATTCTCTGAGCTGGCTTCTGTGAGGTCCTAGCATAGAAAAGTAGAGATGGAAGAGACCTTGGCATTCATCTGCTCAAGGCAGGATCATCCTGGCAGGGAAGGAACTTGCCCCGACCCTACCCCAGGGTAAGGTGAAGAACAGGACCTGGTTGAGGACTGCACATGACCCTCTTCCTCATTGGTCTGTTCACAATCCAGGGGTGGAGCCTCCGGAGGGAATAAAAGAGCAGCATGCCTGGCACATGACAAGAGGACAGGAAAAAGAATAGCTGGCAAGAGATGGGCAGGGGGGCAGAACTGTTGCCCCCATGTCCCCAAAGACCTTTTCATTGGACAGTGAGCAGCTGTGTCCCCAGCCTCGCCACTGAGGAGCACAGTGACAGTGCACAATTTGATGCACGGGGCAGTCTGGGAGTGGACCAAAACCCTGGGGAGCTGCATGAGGCAGCTTGGGTCCACCAGCCCTGGCAAGCAGCCAGGAATTCGGTGCTCACGGCATGGCACTAAGCGGGCAGAACCAAGACCCTGGGAGCTGCTCAAGATAGCTCGGGTCCTCAACCCCCGGCACGAGGCCAGGAGCTCGGTGCAGGAGATGCTGCACAATGGGTCCTAGGTGGGGACTGAGACTCTGGGAGCTGCTCGAGGCAGCTCGGGTCCTCCACTTCTGGCATTCAGTCAGGAGCTCGGTGCACGGGGGGATCCTAATTGGGACCGAGACCCTGGGAGCTGTTCAAGACGGCTTGGGTCTTCCACCCCTGGCATGTGGCCAGAAACTTAGTGCAGGGGCAGTGCACAACAGGTCCCAAGTGGGGACCAGGACCTCGGAGCTGCATAAGACAGCCCGAGCCTTCAACCTTGAGCAGAAGGCAGAGGTCTTGGCGCACATGATGGTGCACAGAGCTCCGAGCGGGCAGGCAGCCCAAAAGGAGCCAGAGGCCCCGAGTCTCCACTAGCAAGGACAAAACTCATCTGAAGGGACGAGGGCCATTCACTGGGGCCCCAGAATCATGAGTTACAGGGAAAAGGTTTCCCACAGGGGACGAAACCCCCCCAGGAAAGGGCCTCAGGGGACCTTCTTGGAGAAAGTATCCCTGCCAGGCCAGGGAGGGCCTGAAGAGCACTGTGCATCTCCCCCCACCCCCACCACCTCCTCTTTGGGGCCCTGCCACAGCTCCAGGACAGCTGAGGTTTGGGGTGTCCCCCCTTAGGAGTGAAGTTATGATTGATGCTCATGTGCCTGATATTATGTGAAACAGTGCCCCATATTTTGTTCAACCTAATTTCTTGAATTGTTAGTTTAACAGATAATAAAGTTTGGGACCCTTTTCCTTTTCTTACCTGGAATTATCTGTATCACCAGTGGTGTAGAAGATGGTATATAGAGAGAATAAAGATTATAGACACATATATATATGTGTGGGGGGGTATATCTATGTTTATATTTGTATTTCTCTTTTGATATGTGTATATTAATAAATGTGTATATAGTTAAGTTTCAGATTGTCCTGTCCTGGCTCTATAGGGAACAGAGGGAAAGTGCTCAGCCTGCAGTTTCCACCTACAGCAAACCAGCCCTACTAACAATCCCCTTCAAATGGAGAAGGGCGTATATACCCGAGTACACCTGGGCTATACCTGCCACAGATAAATCAGAGGGATGAGAGCATTTCCCATGCCCCACCTGGGATTGTTAATGCACCTAAAAGATCCAAGACCCATGACCCCAAGCTACAGAGGAAGGCAACCTCTCCCACCATCCCTACAGACTGACCATATGGTAAAATCCTTCTTGACCCCAAATGTGGTAATCAGGGGATTTCAGAGATAAGGTTTTCACTTGTAGAGGAAACAGAAAGCTAATAAGTTTTATAGGACCTCGTTCTGGCTGATTCTGGGAGCGCCAATTGGGAAAAGGGCCTCCGTCATTTTATTTGACACCAGCACAGACTCTGGGAGCTGGCCAGGAAACGGAGTCTGCATTTTCCAATTATTTTAAATTTTGAATAAAACTGTCATCATGAATTGGCCTGAAAAGCCCCAAACTCAACAAAAAAATCCCATGGCATTAGCATCCCACAAACACTGCATCTCAGAAACACTAAACTGCAGTGCTTCCATGATAAAGTACGGTCCCAAGTCCCTGAGCAGGTGCTGAAATGTTTCTTCACGGGGCCTGGACAGGACACTTTACACAGGTGCAATTTATACACTGATACAAATCACACCTGGGCATGGAGCAGATGGATGAGCACTTATTCTGTGTTAGCTGCATATAGTATGTTGCTATTATTATGCTTTACCATTACATGATGGAGGCGTGGATAATGGCCTCCTTCCTTCTGCAAAGAGTGACCCAGCAAATGGCTATCCCATAGCCATAGCAAATGGCTATCCTAAGCCTGCAGTTTATCCTCAGTATAATTTATATCAGCCTAGTTTTACCCCCCACTTTTCCAGTGCTAATTACATACTGGATTCAGGCAGATTACAGGCATGTAGAACCAGATTGAAGTGTCCTCTGATTATGTTGCCACGGACTTGCTGTATTGCTTCATGCCACTCTGCCATAGCTCTGACATCAGTGCGTCTGGACTTCCAGACTCCAGGCCAGATGGCTCTTCAGGTTGCCTGACCTCCAGGTAATTTCTCCTTCAGGCTGCTGGCATTGGGCATCCCTAAAGTTGCAGACCTTGGAAAGACCTTCAACCTAAAGTGGGTGTTTTAGGCACATTGTCGAAAGCCAGGCTGGTAAAAGCCAGGCAGAAGGAAGCTCTGCTCCATCAGAAGAATCATCAGAACGAGCGTGTTTCTACTCCTCGGCATAGAGATGTTTATGCTCCTTGTTGGGGGCCTTTCAGAGTTCATTTGGCCCCAAGTCCCAAAACAAGGCTCAGTTTTACTTATTTGTGGAAGAAAATACCTACGAGCTTTTCCAGGAGATTTACTGAAGAAGTACACCAAGATTTAGCCTTCAAGGAGGGAAGTGGTAGAATCAGCCAGTTATCAGGGAGTTAAAGGGTTAACTAACTATGGTAGGGGAGATAACCCAGGATGAAGGTGGGGATGATGATGGAGTGCATACTGGGGGAAGGGCCTGTGATAACTGGTGATGGAGAGCTGCTCGCTACATAAAGCAAACTGAAGGGCAAAGCCAGCTCGTCAGTCACACATACGAGTAGTCCATGGGCTGGTTCCCTAGGATACAGTGTATTCTGTCATGGACCAATTTAGCAATGGTCTCAAGTTTTCAGTTCCTGCAAAACAAAAATCTCATAGATTCCCAAACCCACAAGGGCCGGCAGAGGCCATGCAACCGGCAATGAGTGCGTAACTTAAGAGAGTGTTTGTTGGTAGCCTGGGATAAGCCCGGATCATAGCCCTGCCTGCCTGCTCAGACAGCCACTTGTTTTAGCACAATAAGAAAGAGTGATTCATGGTGTATTGATAGTATCGCCAATCCGGAGGGAGAGATCATGGTGCCAATTTGGATCCGGTCGCTCCCAGCCAGCAAAATATTCTTTTGCAGCTTTTCTAAACACAGGAGAACAAGAAGAAACACAGTACAAGGAACCGGTGCCAGGACCTGACACTATGGGCTGTGCCGGGGAGGCTGCTGGTAAGAGATGTGTGTGGGTTCACAGCCAGCTACATCAAGGGGCAGGCGGGTGCATCTGGACTCCTGACCCGTGATGGCCAAGGGAGATTGGGAATGGAGAGGGGTGGGGATCATGCCCTGCACCCCAGCATCCATCCAATACTACAAATGGCAAGAAAGAAAGGGAGCCCTGCAAACACCGTGCTGGAGCCCTGAAACTTGGAGGTCACCGATGACCAACAGATTCCCCACCGCTCGGGGGGATCAGGGGTCTGGCAGATGGAGCCTCCTATTGCAGAGACAGAGGCAAGCAAAGGTTTTCATTATTTTTTACATCAAGGAATCATTTAGGCTATGTCTGAGTCCTGGAGTGGCTCTAAAGTGGGCCCACTCACTTCTGCTCGGTTCATCCCCAAATCCGGGATCTGGGCAGCTTACAGCAGCCCTGAGCAAATGCCAGAAAGCCCTGAGTACGTGCTGGGAAGCACACCCTAGACAGAGACGGGACTGAGGCCTGCGTGCATGGCCAGTCTAAGCTGGCGGCATGTCCCAGCTGGGGGAGTGCTGGGTAGGCGAACAAGTTTCGGGGTATGGCGGTCACAAAAGCGAGGCTTTCGAAACCCCAGCGGAGGCTTTGCTCATGCCTGTTATTAAAAAAAAACAACCAGCCCCCAGCAGAAATAATTCACAGGAAATTATGAATTATGCCTGGGATCAGGGGCCATTTCTATACTTTGCATCAGCCCCCGGCAGTGTCAGGGTATCTATTCCCCCACCCTCCTATTCCCTCTTTGCTCCATCTCACTCCCATTCTTTCTCGTGTCCTCAGGAGAGCTGGGACTGCAGGAGCTATGCTCCTTCCAAAGACTAATGGGAAGTAGCCAACGGAAACATAGTAAAACTATTATCCGTCTAACACATATATCTTCTTCAAGCTGTCCAAGACTCAGGACTTACCTCCCGCTGTCCCAACTCGTTCCCCGAAGCCCGCTTTATCTGGATCCAGGCTTTGGCCCTGGCTCCCCAAGTCTCAAACTTTTGTCCTTCCCAGTCCTTTTGGCAAACACGTTCCATTACAAGCTGTAAATGAGTCCATCGGTTAGAAAGGGCTAAAAAGATGACATAGGAAACTTGATGACTACAGGGTGTGATCCCCTGTGCAGCTAAAGCTCAACTGTTGGAAACGAGGGCGCTGTGTCTGCCATACATGGCTACAGGTAGAGAAAAGTAAATGGTAGGAAAGCACCATAAACAGAAGAAATGGGGCTAAGAGAGGTTGGGTGTGAAGGGCACATGAAGTTCAGCAGAGCTTTCCCCATGTTTCTTTCCACCTGTGCTCCAGAGGGGATTGGAAATGTCCCAGGTATGGCACAGACCAGAAACTCGTGGTGTAAAGACTTGGAAGTGCTGTTCTAATCGAGGAACTGCCAAC
>JAGPOW010000261.1:258048533-258071988 GCA_030014935.1 Caiman crocodilus | reverse complement strand
ACCTCAGGAGGTCCCATCTAGTCCAACCCCCTGCTCCAAGCAGGACCAGCCCCACCTACAGCATCCCGGACAAGGCTTTGTCTAGCCAGGTCTCAAACACCTCCAAGGATGGAGAGTCCACCACCTCTCCAGGTAACATGTCCCAGGGCTTCGTCATTGTCCTAGTGAGAGAGTTTTTCCTAATATCCAACCTCAACTTCCCTTGCTTCAACTGGAGCCCATTGCTCCTTGTCCTGTCATCTGCCCCCACTGAGAACAGTCCAGCTCCGTCCTCTTTGCTGCCCCTCGGCAGGGAGTTGAAGGCTGCTATTCAATCTCCCCTTGGTCTTTTCTTCTACAGGCTAAAAAAGCTCAGTTCCCTCCACGTCTCCTCACAAGTCATATGTCCCAGCCCCTGAACCATTTTCATTGTCCTGTGCCGGACTCTCTCCAACGTGTCCACATCCTTTCTCTAGTGCAGGCAAAGGGCCACTTACCGAGTTTTGGCAAGCCATCAAGGGCTACATGACAGGCAGCTAGGGGCAGATAAATATTAGTTTTCTTAATTTTGGGGAGGCCCCATAGGCTGGATAGCATGGTCTGGCAGGCTGCATCTGGCCCCCGGGCAGCATCTTGCCCACCTCTGCTCTAGTGGGTTGCTCCAAACTGGTTACCAGACTCCAGATGTGTCCTGCCCAGTGCTGAATAGAGGGACGAATCACTGCCCTCCATGTGCTGGCAATGCTCCTGCCAATGCAGCCCAGGATGCCGGGAGCCTTCTTGGCAACAAGGGCACACTGCTGGCTCATATTCAGCTTATTGCCCACTGTCACCCCCAGGGCCTTTTCTGCAGCGCTGCTGCCCAGCCAGTCTGCACCGGTGCATGGGATTGCTCTGTCCTAAGTGCAGGAGTTTGCTGAACCTTATTGAACCTCATGAGATTTCTTTTGGCTCAATCCTGCAATTTGTATAGGTCACTTTGAATCCTAACCTTACCTTTCCTGTGTATTTTAGGGCACACTACTTAATTTTTCTCCATCTTGATTACCTGTCTGAAACAGTAACAGGGCTTCTGTACCCTCCCTTGGTATGAAGCAGTTATAGTCAGAGCTGGGTGGAGAAACATTATTTTTTTTCGCCGTCAGAGGATGCTATTCTTGTGACATTTTGCTTTCATTCCAAATTACAAGTTAAACTGGGAGCTGCGTGAACGCGCTGAATCTGCGCATGTGACTCCAATGTTACTTTCTGTTGAATCTGCTAGTGCCAATGCTTGTGCAAATGTAAAAGTTATACCTTATATTCCCAGTACAGTCTGGGCCTGCCTGTCTGGCAGCACTTGTTCCCACACTTGTGGCTGGAGTCATTTGTTTATAAAGGCTCTGGGACAAACATAACACGAGCTACTGCAGCTTAACATCCACTTAGGGCTCGCACATACGCAGTCACCAAAGCTGACATATAGTTAAACCCCTTCACATTTGATTTCATGGAAAACTATATAACAGCTAAATAACTACATAAGCTAAACAACAGCTAAATTGGCATCCAGAGTCCGTAACTTACAGGACATAGGCCTGCCCTGTGAATATCTCAGAGCTGGGCCTCTGCTCCCTGTCATGAAGAATTACTGCATTTGGGGTTTTCTCTTCCAATCTAGAATGAAAGCAAAATGTCACAAGAATAGCATAACTTTTGACTGATATACATCAGCCCATGCCTCAGTGGGCTAGGTTTTATAGTATGACGCTCCTTAATATGGTTATAAGTTAAAGGATGTCTTAAGTTTTAATACATTGGGATTGGGATGTGGGGAGTGTTGGTTGTGCTTCTCCGGGTGGCTGGAGGGTGAGAGCAGTGAGGGAAGGTGTTTTTGAGGGAGGTACCGCCCCATCTTACGGGGAGCCAATCCAGGCCCCTACCTTGTTCCCCCCGCATTCCCCTTTACACCCCACTCCTGGACTGTCCGTGTCCTGTGGTCTCACCAGCTGGCATGTCCTCTTCATAGTTTCATAGTCGGTCGGGTCAGAAGGGACCTGAGCAGATCATCAAGTCCGACTCCCTGCCATGGCAGGAAAGAGTTTTGGGGTCAAACGACAGCGGTACGGTACTCATCTAACCTCCTCTTAAAAACCCCCATGGGTAGGAGCCAGCACCACTTCTTTTGGAAATCGGTTCCAGATCCTAGCCGCCCTGACAGTGAAGTAGCGCTTCCTGATGTCTAGCCTGAATCTACCCTCTTGTCAGCTTGTGACCAGTATTTCTAGTCACTCCTGGTAGTGCTCGGGGGAACAGGGACTGCCCCAATGCCTGCTGGTACCCTCTGACTAGTTTGTAAATGGCCACCAGGTCCCCCTCAGCCTTCTCTTGTGGAGGCTGAACAGGTTCAGGTCTCGTTGCCTCTCCTCGTAGGGCCTGCCCTGCTGCCCCCTGATCATGCGAGTGTCCCTCCTCTGGCCCCTCTCCATGCTGGCCACATCCCTCCTGAAGTGCTGCATCCAGTTCTGGGCACCGCACTCCACCTGCGGCCTGACCAGTGTCGCGTAGAGGGGGAGGATCACCTCCCTGGCCCTGCTCGAGATGCACCTGTGGATGCACGACAAGGTGCGGTTGGCCTTCCTGACCGCATCCCCACACTATTGGCCCATGTTCATTTTGGTATCAGTAATGACTCCAAGATCCTTTTCTGCCTCTGCGCTGATGAGAAGGGAGTTCCCCAGCCTGTGGGTCTGCTGCTGGCTCTTCCTCCCCAGGTGCAGCACCTTGCACTTGTCAGTGTTGAACCCATCCTGTTCTCAACCGCCCACCCCTGTAACTTGTCAAGGTCTGATTGCAGCCTATTCCTCCCTTCCAGCGTGCCCACATCCCCCACATCTTAGTGTCATCAGCAAATTTGAACAGGGCGCTTTTTACCCCCTCGTCCAAGTCACTGATGAAGATGTTGAACAGCGCGGGTGTGAGGACTGAGCCCTGGGGACCCCACTGCCCACATCCCTCCGCAGACTGGTTTCACAGGATCATACTCCTGGGGTGGGAGGGGGAGTTGGCTTGGTGCCAGAACTTCCTCCTGGGCAGCAGAGTTCAGGGGGTTGAAAGTTTGTCTATACAGAACAGGAGGATGGAGAAGGGGGCACTGCATTCTGGGATGCTGGAGGCCGGCTGCTCCTCCATGAGGAGTGGCCACATATTAATAGAACATGAGCTGGGTAATACTTATCAGAGATAAACCTATACTGGAGTGGTTTTGCTTTAAGTTGCCTAAAGTCTACTGAAAATTAATTTCAGCTGTTAATGTGTGGACACTCCAGGGGTTAAAGCCACCTAAAATTAACGTGTGACAAGGCCCTTGGGCAAGTGCGGATGTTGTTGTCCTCTGCCTTTGTTCTACCGTAGTAGTGAAGGACAACCAGAAGTCTCATTTGGGTTCAGAGAAGCACCCAGGAGCTTACATACTACTTGCCAGCATTTGCTAGACCTCAGCTATACTCTTGAGTACTCTGGGCATGAAAGGAAATCTAATTAATTAAAGCTGGTTTCTGCTGCATTTAAATTAGCATCAGTGGGAAGGAGTTGCTTATCTGATTCATAGCTTTTGAGGCCAAAGACTGCTGGATGGCTTAGTCTGACCTAATGTCTTCCAGAGAGTGATCCAGCCTTCTTATGAAGTCCTCCAGAGATGGAGAATCCAGCACTTGTCTTGGGATTTTGTTCCAATGGTTAATTGTCTTCACTGCCAGCTATGGGTTCCTGTCATGTCTTTTTCTATTAAATCACAGAGCCCTTGCAAACCTGGCATACAATGGTGTCATTCAATGTGGGTATTTCAGAATGTGTTCCTAATAACAGATTGATGATAGAACAGATCACCCTATTCATTTAGCCTCTAAACAATCTATAAATGGCACCAACTGTCCATCACTTTTTTGTCTTGCTTTGTGTAGGTCCTTATAACCCACCCCATCAATTAAATGTCTGGGAATGTGTCAGAGTATAAATGACACACGAAGTCTCCTACATCAGCTTTCTTTCTTTCCATGAGTGAATTACATAAGAATTTTTTTTTTTTGCCAAGTACTGAGAATAATGGAAAAAGGTAATTATCTGAAGCTATGCCTATATAAACCTGATGTCAATTAAACCAAATTAAATGCTGCAATTCTTATCCATAGGGATATGTCCTTTCTTCATAGGCTAGTACATGTGGATGCATTTGGTAGTGAAAATGTCAGCCTCAAAGAAGAGGCAAGTATGATGGTTAGAGCAAGGGATCGTGGGTTCAATTTCAGTATCTCAATTGCTACACTCAGTCTATGGTGCCTTTGGCTGTCCAGCTCTGGGTATTATGGACATGACACAATCCCAGGAATAGCATAAGGAGGTGTGCAATTCAGAGACCTTCCCCCAAAAGACAGCTTGCTCCCTCCTTTTCCTTGTTCAAGGGGGCTAAGAGTTTGCTGTGTGCTCACCACAGGAAGAGGTTATGACAGTATTCTCACTGCAGATCAATTGAGTTGGCCTTCAAGTGGAGGGCCAAGAGAAGAGTTCACCCATTCTTCATCCAGCTGATCAAAGTAGGTTGTATGCAATCAGAGAGCACCTACTTAATCATCTGACCCAAAGTGTGTAGGCAGGTAGGAATATCTCTCTTTAGACCTTCTCAGTCACAGCCCAGGTCATAATCTAGTTGTGCCCCAGTTTCCCCGCCTGCAAAATGAGTGTGACAATGCTCCATCGTTGGAACTTCACCGGAGTTGATGCTGCACTGATCCATATTTGGCCTATGCTTTGAGATCCTGAATTGAACATTGCTGTCTGGTTGGAGTGAAGAAATCAAACTGGGTTTACAGAAATATATACTAGCAGAAGCTCAGGTCCCAGACATAGCCAGATCAGTAAGTGACTGGTGAATCTATGAAGAAGGCATCATCTGTTGTTTGGTATCCAAGCGGTAACTGTATTGGTCTAGAGGAAAAAGCAAGCAGGACTTATGGTAGAGGTAATATCTTTTCTTAGACCGACTAGATTTTTTCAAAAAGACAATTATTTAATTGCAAGCTTTTGGGCACAAACACCTTTCGACAGGCATCAATTGTTATTTTTATTTATGTATTTATTTATTTATTGTGGCAGCGTGTGTAAAATATTTGGGACATTTCCCATCAATACTAGCAAGGGCAGCCCCTGTCCACGGTGAACACAGTTTAAGATGAACAGGAAAGGGGGTAAAGAGTGGAGGTGGGAATTTCCACCTTATTCAAGCCACCTTGACAATGTGCCCATCCTCTCTACTCATGTCCCTCCATTTCTGTCACACTACCTGTTGCCCAGCAAGGCTGCGCCATTAGTAAGGGGTCCATGAGAGTGGTTGTTGGAAAGATAGCCCAATGGGCAGACAACGGGTGTCGCTGTGGTGAGGTTGGGGTGTGGCCCACTGTCACATGAAGCACGGCAAGACGAGTCTACAAGAGCAAATTTTATAGAGAGAGTCTGTTAGGAGGTGGCCTGTAAATTAAATTAGATGAGTAGAGTCCTAGAGGGGTAGGAGCAACATATGTCTAAAGTGAGCAAGGAAGATGCTCTAGCAGCAGTGTTTTGTAGAAGGGAAACATATGTGTGCACTGGGATTTCACTGCAGCAGATCTTGCAGTGAGAAATCATAGAGAAATGGAGTTCACTCTTCCCAACACTGAGCTCCAGCTGTGCTCCAAGGAGATTTTTATCTCCTTGTCTTTCTTCTCTGGAGGAGAAAGGAAGAGGAGATTAATTTATCCCATGGCAGGGCAGTAAGGAAGCACTGGTGGTTCTGTGTGTTCCCTGACGTGACTGACAACGTGGCTCTGTGGAGGTCTCCCACCAACAGCTAATAGTGCCCACTACATCTGCAAGAGGTTGAACGAGGCCTATCCACTTCTTCTGGGGATACAGGTGTCCTATACGCCAGGATATCCCTATGGTATGGATAGGGATGATCCTGTCTCAGGCTGGGGATTAGTCTAGATCAGGGGTGGGCAAGATGTAGCCTGTGGGCTGGGTATGGCCCACAAAG
Organism: Caiman crocodilus; assembly: GCA_030014935.1. Lineage (NCBI taxonomy): Eukaryota > Metazoa > Chordata > Crocodylia > Alligatoridae > Caiman > Caiman crocodilus. The sequence continues at coordinate 258,065,963 of JAGPOW010000261.1, read as the reverse complement.
CCATTCTATCTGGCTCACAGGGCCCCTAAAAATTTAGCTCCTGGATGCCTGTCATGTGGCCCTTGATGGCTTGCCAAAACTCAGTAAGAGGCCCTCCACACAAAATAATTGCCCCTCCCTGTTCTAGATGAACTCCGGAGGTTTCGTTCAGCCCCACTTCTCCGTGCATCTATGAATGTTTGGGTTTTTTTCCTAGAAGCATTAAGGACTTTCCAATAAGGCCTTCTTCACTTAAAGCTAAGACAGTAAAAGCTACTGAGGTGACCTTGACCTTGATATGGTTAATTTGAATGGGTGTCACCCAAAATCCATGAGGCAACCTATGACTAAAACCAAAACCAGGATGTCATGTGTTTGTCTAAGTTGGAGATGACCACTGGGGCCAAACTGTATGGACACAGCTGTTTTTTCTCAATGCAAAATCGTGCCAGCCATGTTTGTGCCTCCTCATGTGTCAGGCCACTTTTCTGGAACTGCATCCTGGAAACAGCTGGGCAAGGCCCCTTGTAGTGCCTCACCTGTGGATAGACTGCCCAGAGACCCTGTGCACAGACGAGCTAAAGTTTTGCAATCTTGGACGGAGAATGGGAAATCAAGATAATGGAGGATTGGCAGACCACCTAGTTACAAAGGAATCAAGCTAAATGGGTCATAGGCAGGCAGTCATGGTTACTGTGTATTAACCAGGCTCTGCATGGTACTATCTCATCCACCTCCGTGTCAATGGGTCAATTGAGTTAAAAGTAAAAGCAAATCCACATTCAAAAGACGAGTCAAAATGCAAGAGGGTGGAGAACACCGTATAGGGGACCAATATACTTCGCAGGAAAGTTCTTTCAAATAAGGTTTACGAAGAACTCTTGAAATGCTCAGGGATAAAGGGTGAAATATTACAGAGGTAGAAATAGTTATAGGATCATTGGAAAGCAGGGCTGGAAGGGACCTCGTGGGGTCATGTAGCCCTTCCCTCTGCTCAGGGCAGGATCATCCTTGGCTAAACAGTCACGGCCAAGTGTGTCTAACCTGCTCTTGAAAATGCTCAGGGATGGAGATTGCATGGCTTCTCTGCTGCCTCTTCCAATGTCAAACCACCCTCAGAAAGTTCCTCCTGTTCTTCAGGTTTCAGCGTGGAACTGAATGACCATTAGAAAATCATATGAAAATCATATGATGAAAAACATCTTGACATTCAGACCCCAGGTCCCATGACCACAATTAACGCAGCTATAAACTGGCCAGACCTACATGGTCACATGAGATATTTTACATTAACTGCACCCAGTTAATCAGTAGCGGTTTGTGTAAGGACACATACAGGCTTAATTTGACCTGGGGCAGCTTTACCACGAAGCAGAGAGACTGCATTTGCAGGGAGGTTGAATTTGCTCGGTGACGTTACCTGGAGCTCTGAGATAACCGCTGTAATAATTATAAAGCTGGCCAGATCCAGGCCCATTCTTGGGACCTTGACAGACTGGTGTCACTGGCATTACATCACTAAAAAGGAGCAAACATGACCTAAGTCCCTAAACTGGGATAACTTTACTGGTGTAACTTTATCTCCTCTGGTAGAGAACTACCCCTGAAAGAATCTGGGGTAAAACTACTGGTGTGACTCGTTCTGGTTTAGGTGTCATCTGTTCTCCTGGGCTAGCTACTTGCTATAGGCAAATAGAGCGATACCAGCTCCCCCTCTACCTACAGGGAACATCTACATGAGACACTTTAAAGCACATTAACCTAAATTTAAGGCACATTAGGGTGCACATCTTCATGTGCATGCCCTTAATGCACTTTAAGAATGGTTATTTTGAGCTAATTGTGCCTAAATGTGATACCTGCACTTGCAGGTATCAAATTTAGGCGAGAACAGTCAAAGCATATTAACAAATGTGTAGATACATTAAAGCACGTGAATGCTGTATGTGTGTGGACTGACTTGGGGCTCTCAAGTCAATCCATACGCAGCATTAATGCCAGCACATGTAGATACCTGCTTAAACCCGCTTAATGTGCATTAAGATAATGCACACTTATATGCACGTGTAGACATGCCCACAGAAAAGGCACTGTCATGCTGCCTACCACGTGCCATTGCCCCAAAATAACTGCATGTCTGTCCATTCTGGAGGCCAATATAAGCTCCACAGCCAAAGCAAAGTACATTGAGGCTGTAACTTAGACACGAGTAAACAACATTGTTTTCCCACGGCTTCCAAAAGAAATTCTTCCTGACTTTCACAGGAGCAAGGGGCTGTCCCAAGTGTGAAATCTGGATGTTATGAAAGCACATGCACAATGGGGACAGGTCTATTGCTCTCGATACTTGCCTCTCCCACTGATTTTAATGGGTGTGGGGGGTGAAGGTCCTTACAGAGAGTACAACTTGGCTGAGAATAATCAGAATGAAAGTGAAGGGGCTAAAACCTCTGGCAGCTTTCATTTCAAAAGCAGCAGGAGAGGCAGGCGATCCTTGCTTGTCGTTCCCAGTTCCCACAAGCCCAGGCCAGAGGGATCCCCAAGTAGGAGCAAACACATCTGTCCCGCCAGCTGGTATGCCATCCCCATATAACCCTACTCACTCCTCTCTTCCTTCCCATGTGTGCACAGAGGTGGTCACATCCCTGTTGTGCAAAGCTCGCTGCTGGCATGGTAGCAGCTGCTACTTGTCCCCAAGCTGGTCCCTCCTGTCCATGTGCTCCGAGTCAGCTGCGAGCACCTGAATTAAATCCTGCGGTTGGTATTGGCTGTGCTCACTTCCTCTCCTAGGATGTGGAGCAATTGATTACCTCATCACTGAGCAGAAACAGCCCCGTAGCTGGATTTACACAAGAAAACCTTTCATAGTGCCTGGAGGTATTAAATGCTGATGGGAAAGGGCCAAAGCTAACTTACGTTTCCCCATTTATTCCCCCTCCCCTCGGGCATCCTGATAAGTGATCGAGAGTAGCCACTGGAAACAGTGATGTGTCGAGAGCCCTCCAAACGTCCCCCCATGGATTCATCTTTCCAGACTCCTCTCCCCGCGCCTGTGATGCAAGATGGATTTTTTTTTTTGTGGTATAAATTAAGTGGTGCCGGATTGACAGCCCGCATGGCTAAATCTTGTGCTTAACCGCAGGCAGCAAGAGCACAAGTTGCTTTAGAGCAGGTTCGATTCAACAGTGCTTTGCCCTTCGCTTGACTAATTGCTCCCAATTGCAAAGCCAGCGAGTCAGATGGCTCAGCTCGAGGGCTGGCCTTTTCTCACCTGTTTTGCGATGGTGTGATCGACTATGCCCCCTGCAAGGCAGAAGATCAGACTCAGGGGGTCTCGGGAAGGGACACGGGGTAATTCAGTGTCTTCTGTGACCATGGGTGGATCTACAATTTCGAAAGGGGGGGTGCAGATGGTGCGGTGCAACATCACATATAAAAAAACCCCATATATTTTCCACTGGTTAAAAAGAAACTAGAAGCTTCACTAGGTATGCTAGGGCATTATGGGAAGTCAGGTGATGTTGGGATGCGCTCTCTGTGTGTGACCTTAAGGGTGGAACCGGATGTCGCCTTTTTGCCACAATAAAAAACGTTATGGCAGTACAAAGGTCAAGCAAGCGGATAACCATGTTCTTCGTTGCACCACAGATGCCCAAAATGTGTGGCTATGAAGAAGCTGATGTCAAGTTATCCTTATTTAGTCCCAGACATCTTTTTATTTGAACGGAAAAGAGCACTGGTGGCCTGGAGCCCCAAGCAGGTCCTTTGAGGGGCCAGATCCTGTGTGGCGATTCCTGGGGCCTGCAGGATTAGGCCCCTCAAGGTGTGGGAGAGCCTGCCCCGTTTCCCTTCTTACAGGATCTCCTAGTCTCATCTAAGGAAGCCAAGAACCGTCTCTAAAATAGAGATAATACGGTACCTGTTTTTAATAGGTGGGTTGTGAGGATTCATTCATTTTAGGAAGTACTTGGATATTCTAACAATAAAAAGAACTTATGAGTCCATGAGGTAATTAATTTCCCCTTCAAAGCAGGGCTGGAATAATGTCCAGCAAATAAAGCCACTGGGGTTGCGTGGGAAAAAGAAAAGGATGTGACTGTGCAATTAAAAAATGGATCATAATGCGTATGAAGGTGAATTAAATCTGCCTTGAACACACAAGGCAGGTGAATTAAAGTTGCACAAGCAGCCCGTATCCTAGCTTCTGAACACTTGGTTTTGCAGCCTTAATATTGCTTTTTTAACTCGATGTAGGTGATTGATTATTGCGTTGCACAATCAGGTTGGGTTGTGTTGTTTAAGTTACACATCTCTATTATCTTATGATGCTTTGCATGATTGACTCACAGGACCTTAAGAATTATAGCCTACAATTGTGGCACATCTCCCTGATGAGAAGCCGGCATATTTCCATGCTAAGAAAGTCGGAAAGGCTGTGCACTCAACAGAATTAGCAAGATTAGTCACACTTTCCAAGGGCGGCAACTCTTGGCTAGAAACCTATCAAACATTCATCCCTGTCTCCAGGAGGGAGTGCCTTTCTGGCTCCTGAAAGTCCCCGATTCACTTTGTCATCCTGAATCAAGAAGGGTTTTTTTTTGTTTCTTCTGATAACTGTGTTATCTTGGCATGTCTTGTTCCAGGGGAGGTCCTAGTTGATGATGGGTTACTTCTGTGGACCTGAAGGTGGTTTTTCTCTTCCTGGAAAATTCTCCAGTAAATCCAGGATTATTCTTGGAAAATAGCTCCCAGAACCCTTGACATCAAACTGATTACTCAGCAATGTAAACCCGCACTAAAAGGTCTAGTCTAATAGGGTCCCACCTGTTCCTCTTCAGCTAATACGAGCATGCACCGGCTGTCAAAGAAACAGCACAGCCCAGGGGCTAGGAAACAGCTTTGAGAAGCAAGGTGTGCAGGACCACATTTTTTTCAGTGCTATCTGGCCACTTGATACTTCCTAGATGGTACAAAAGAGCAGGATTTGGGCTTGTTATGGCTAGCAGATCGTTCTCCTTGTAGAGGGGCATGTCTTGATGTCAACTTGGCAGGGATGTCTTCTATGCCAACCATCCTCCAGCACAAAGGGAAGACAAGTGTCGGACACCTGTTGGGGAGTATGTCAGAATAGACCTCAGTCACTCTACCTTGTGCCTGTTTGTTAGGTAAAGCTGCTCTACCTAGGTTGTCTAACTCGTCTCAGGCCTGGATTAATACCAATTCAGATACTAAATCTCTGATGACCTCTTCATGTCCACAGCATCCCAGAGAGCTTGGATGTTCGGGAGAATGGAGTTCCCAGCTTCTATGCTTGGCAACGCCATTTATTGGGTGTGATTTTGGATAAGTCACTTGACTTTAGGGTTTCTGTTTGAGGGTAATGCTGCTTCCTGGCCCTGTGTGCTCTGGAAAAGCTCGCTGGATTCCTTCCAAACAGATCATAGAGGGTCACGGTGCATTTGTTGCTTAATGGTAATAATAAGGGGCAGACCGGTAGCCAGTCAAATTCACAATGCCCTGCAATCTTCAGTCTGAATCTCTCTCTGCACTTGGTTATCCCGCCCTATCATCTCCTGTTTTCTACCAGAAATCGCTGGCAGAGGACAGAGAAGACGGAGCCAGCGTCACCTGGTATTGTAATGGTTTCAGGTGGCCAGCTGGTCTTTGTACGGGTGCGTGGGTGCAGTTTTTATAATGGAAAAGGCTGTGTTAGCTAGGGTGTAAATGCATATAACCCTATAGAGAGAGAGAGACGTACTATTACAAAAAAAAAAAATTCATCGCCCCTTTTCTCCATCCAGCAAGTGCCAATCATAATCACACAGGGCTGCTGTAACACTTTCTATATAGGCATTGCTAAAAGTGAATTAAAGGTCTCTTCTCCTGGTCATGCCACAGTGGCTGGCTGGTGCTGCAGGTATTTAAGCCTGGTCCAAAGCTAGCGAAAAGTAATGAGCATCTTTCCATTGACTTCAAGGAACTTTGGATTCAGTCCTTAGTGGTTTCTCCATTAAACTCTTTGCAAGAGATTTTATTGTTTTTAGAAGCCTGGTACTTTACAATGAAACCCAAAGACATGCTTGCTTTCCATTGCTTCCATTTGTTAGCTTGGCATTGCAGACAATGGCAATATGTGTCGCTGGCAAGGTGCCCTGATGCTTTAGCATGATAAGACTCCATCTAAACTAAAGTTTGCACTTCCATAGTGCGAATGAGTTCTGCAGATTTCGTGAATCAGGATTAAATCAAGAGTTCATGTTTCTGCAAGTGTACTTTATACGTTGAGTTTCAGCTCCTTCCAAATACTCAGACTAAACCTGGTCAGAGCTCTTCACTCCCCAAAATGTTCCTGTTGGGCAGGATGGTTTTGAGTGCCTTGGCATGTTCTGTGGAGAAATGTGAATTTTGATGGTTTTTCCTGATGTTTTAATCAGAACAACCAAAGCAAATGATGCCTTTTTAACATGTCATTTCAATGCAGTCACAAATGCAACATTTTCTCTCTCTTTTTTTATTTTTTTTATTTTACGCTTCTGATTAAGGTGTTTTTCTTTGCACACACACACACACAGATGTGCTGTAGCCTGCGCTCATTCACACGATTCTGGTTCTCTGATGCATTGTACTTTTAGTTATCATTGGCACATGTGCGATATGCAGGTCACTGACTGCTTCTCTCCCGAGCGTTACGATTTTGCATTCACTTTTATAGTTGGGTCAGGAATAAAATACAAAGCAGCTTAAAACTGTGGAGTTATGAGATTTATAATAGATGGTGGGACAGATTTTGAGCTTCCTACTGTGGGATTCACTCGCTGCTTTGCCCAGAAACAGGCTAGCTATTGCATTCAATGTTTGTTGGGTTCAAGGTAACCAAGGTAGACCAGCTTTACAAGTGGAGAGGTATCTCTAGCTCGATTACTAGCATCTTTTTTGTATCCCACAGCCTGCGGCAGAAGACCACCTCTGTTTTTCCCCAAAAACTCTGTTCTGTGACAATTTGGTTAGGATGGGCCCAGCAGAGGATACACACTTTACCCTGTCTCTTTAGGTGACCTACATTCCTGACGTAGGGGGCAAACCTCCCTCTGCCTACGTGACTGGCATCACATACCTGGGTGAGGGGCTTGCTCCCTGGGGAGCTAGGAAGTGCCAGTCTGCCCAGCAACTAGTGATGTATTTCAAATTGGTTGGCTGACAGCCAACAGGTGCTGGCCTCCATTGGACCAGGTAAATGAGGTCCCAAGGGCTATACAAATTAAGGACTGCCCAGGAGGAGGGGGAAGCAGCCATGAGGAAGACTCAGCGAGGGAGAAGAGCTGGGCCATCTGAAACTTGCTCTCTCTCTCTGAAAACTCATGATCAAGGAACTGCCTGCCTCCAGAGGGAACCCCCACCTGCCTCTGGATGATACCTGTGAGTAAGCTACCTGAGATCTAACTAGATCTATAGTTTGCAGTAACTCAGATGTGTGATCAAAGGCTACCCCAGCCAGGGTAGTTTGCTCTCTGGGATTTCTCTGATATTGCTCTACCCTGTACACTATCACAACCCTACCCTTTGTAACCAATAACGTTCTCCTTTGCACCTAGTGTGGGAGACTTATTGGGATTGGGTCTAGATTATGCCTGGGGTCCCCTTAGTTCGTCTGACTAAGGGAGACTGCTACTTGTGCTTCTGACTGAGGGAAGCATCCCAAGTCTTGGAAGTGAATCAAGTACCCTACTACTAGGCCTGTGTTTCCCAGGGTGCACAGAGCCAGAATCAAGCGTAGCCCTGGGTGGTGGCACTGGAACCCCCGGCTAGCGGGTGTGCTCCAGGAAGGGGGTCGGCCAGACGTGAGCCACCCCCAAGGAGGCACTCGGAGCCTGGAAGGTGGCTGGGCGCAGTGAGGTGGTGGAGCACCTCCTACTGGCCCACCACACAGCCCACTTACAGAACATGCTCTGGTAACGACGAAATATGTTTGTGCCCGATAACACACTTACCCACTTTTTCTACTAGCATCCCTATGCTTTTTCCTCTGCTACCGTCTCTGCCTGGATGCGAGTTCTCTTTGGCATCGTGACCATCTTTGCTCTGTTCATTTGCACTGATTAAGACCTCTAACTGCCGGTACAATCCAAAGAATAAATACAAAGAGTTTGTTTGTTTGCTTTTTTAATTCCTGGAGGATGACCCCTGAAGATAGTGGAAATTAGGTCTGGGATCATTCAATAGAAGGTGAGGACTCTAGAGGATGCATTTTTCAAGATGGCCCTTCCTTTTTTTTGTGCATACAGCTGGGGAATGTAGGTTATTTATCACTCCTCTCTGCCATAGAAATATGAGCATGGTGCTGCCTTAGCTAGAAAAATAGTATGAGTTCCCACTGTAGCTACTTGTGCTCCTAGAATGGAAGATCCCTCATTGAGTCCTAGGTGTGTTGGCCAAGGTGGTGGCTGTCCCACCAGCCGGCTCTTTCAGATAATGAAGACTTGCCTAATTAGCTTGGGTGTGAAATATTCTCCTGTGACAAGGCCATACGGTATCCCACCCAGGTTGGCAAATTCCTCCCAGGCCTGCTAAAGAGCTGTGTCGAAAGCCAAGTTCTTTTTAAATATCCTCTATAATTATTCTGTGAGAGTTCTCTCTTGCCCGCACAATCCTCTTGCTCTTTCATTATTATTATTATTTTTTTTTATGCCCTCTCCCCCTTTCCTGAGATATTGTGTGTGATGGACTCAGCCCAGACCAGAACAGGAAGCATCTCTTGGGCCTCTTCAGCCAGGCTCAATACACCACCCACCGAATCGCGAGCGGTTGGATCCCCCAGACAGGCGTATTAATGGTGTTATGAAGGGAAAACTCTATACTCCGCTGACATGCAATACAAAAGAGTCTTGGCAGATTGGGGAGTGGAAAGGCAGTTTTGGCACGCCCGTCGGTAAAAGCAGGTCATACTGGGCCGCCTGTAGCTCAGCCTCTCCCCCAGACACTACGTGTTTGAAGTCATATCTATATTTGTCTGTAAAGCACGCGGAGCATTGCACGAAGCTGGTTGTAGAGACGAGCAATGGCTCGCAGCGCTATGGATTTGATTCTTGTCCCTTGTGAGGACACACAACTGTTTATACAGTCGACTCCAGTGTGTGTGTGTGTGTGTGTGTGTGTGTGTGTGTGTGTGTGTGTGTGTGTGTGTGTGTGTGTGTGAGAGAGAGAGAGAGAGAGAGTCGGTCTATCTGCCTATCTATGTATCTAACACCAGTCCAGAACCATGACTTGTGCGAAGGGATGGTTTCAGTCTTCTGGTGATGAAGCAAGTTTGCTTGATGTTTTCTCAACCCCTTGCAGAGCCAGGTTATATTATTTTTTAAATATTTTTTATAATAATGGTCTAAAAAAGTGAGAAGTCTATCTGTCTATCATGCTTGAGTGATCCTCATCCTCACAGTATCTGAACTCCCCACAGTTTTTAATACTGCGCCACACACCAGGATAAACAGTAGACACTGCTCTTACCATATTTCTTGCATATAATGCACACTCTAATTTCCAAAGTTTATTTTTTTGGGAAAAGATGTGCATGTGGTATGTGAGAAAATATGGTATGTCTTTCTCCAGCACATTGCTGTGGAGCGGAGTACCACTATCATCTTCCTTTTGCAGTTGAGCAATGGAGGAGGCCAGATGTGTAGAGGTATTTAGATTGCTAAAGATGAAGATATGCATCTAGCTGGAGTTTTTAAAAGCACCTAAATCCCACTGAAATCAATGAACGTCGGGTGAAACTATGCAAATAGATGCTTTGCAGATCTCAGCTCTTGTGGGGTTTTGCGTAGATAGCTTTAGAGATAAAATTGATTTAGTTTTGGGGAGAGAGAGAACTAAAAGTTTACTCTGCCATCTAAACTGTAATTTTGCTGAGGAAAACAGCAATTTGGGAGAAAGAAAAAAATTGAATCTAATAACCTTTATTGGCTTTGATTCTGAAAGCTTTTTGTGTCCTCTTTCTGGTTAAAGGAAACTAAAATACATTTTTATAGCAAAATGTTGGCTTGAAATACCAACTTTTGTTTTGGCATACAAACACTTATTTTTTGTTTGGAACCACTAGACCACCAATATGAAACTACATTCTTGTGTGCCACAAAAATGAACTATGCATGTGCCCTTTCAAAGAGTCGATTGGAAATGGTATTTTTCATTTTAGGATCAAGAACTTGGAAGGCAAGTTATATGAGGAAAGGCTGAAGGAGCCAGGCATGCTCAGTTTGTAGAAAAGGTGCTTAGGAGAAGACATGTCAGTCTTACAATACCTAAAGGAGTGACAGACAGGAAAGGGAAAGCACCTTTGCTGTCTTACTCCAGAGAGAACAATGTGGAGCAATGGCTTGAAGTTGCAGCAAAGTAAGTTTAGCTTGGATATCAAAAAAAAAAAAATAAATACAAATTCTTCACTGTTAGAACAGTGAGGTGGTGGAATAGACACCTGGGGAAGGTGTAGGCTCTCCATCACTGGAGGGGTTCAAGAAGAGGTTGGATAACTGCTGGTCAGGCATGATCTAGGAGTAGCTATACCTATGTTCTACTATGAGTATTCCCCAGGCTTCTGGGCCCTGCCGGTTGCCCTCACCCTCTCCCCCCATTTCTGATATGTGTATCAAAGTGTTAAGCCTTCCTAGAGACAAGGTGTGTTGGCTGCAGCCAAGGCTGGGGGCTTTGACTGGAGTGTGCCAATGGCCCTGCTGGGACCAAAGCCAGAGGTGCCTGGCTAGAAGGTCTTTCCTCTTTGCTTAGGGTCAGACTGGTTCCCATATTTGGGGTCAGGAAGAAATTTTGCCCCATAGTCAGATTGGCATGGAATGTGGGGAGGGTGGTAGGGTGGCCCGCAACCTGGGATATCGTCAGCATAAATTAACAGTATTTCATAGATGCAGGTTGCCATGATTCCCCTTCTGTACTTTTGGCAGATTAGAGAGTTACGTCTATGTTGCATTAGAGCTGATGGTAGGTTATGTAGAGTTTAGATTATGGTTTGTATGGGATGGTTTGGATAGGGATGATCCTGCCTCAGGCAGGGGTTGGACTAATTGAGCTCTGGAGGTCCCTTCCAGCCCAATTTCTCTATGATTCAGTATAGTTTAAAGGAGGAACACATTTGTACAAAAAAAGTGTTTTTGGAGTTTTTTAGTCCAAATTTGCCAGGGTAAAATATTGGCTTTCCAAGAGACTTTAGAATAAACATGGCTTTTCAGCCTATAAAATCAAAAGCAGGATCTCTAATTATATTACCATCATTAATTCCATTAGCAAGACTTATGAGGGTAAGGATAGTATCATAATGAATGTATTAGACCAGGACTGAAGAAGTCTAGATTTAGTTTATGGCTGTACATTACCTTGGTCAAACGAGTTAGGATCCAATTCAGTCTAGTCTTGGAGGTGCCTAAATGGGGTCTCAGAAGAATTTAGGTACTTTAACAGGGGCCATGCCCTGGTATTGAGACTAGGGCTAGGCAGTAGAGTTAGAAAGCTGCAGAGGCAGGGGCTATACAAGCCTGGCACTTGAGGCCAGGGGAAGTCTGACCGGGGCAGTTCTGGAGGAAGGAGCTTGGTGCTAGGAGCAAAAAGAGAAACAAGGAACTAGACCCTGACCCTGGCTGTGCTAGATGAAGGAGGTCTCTGTGATGAATGAAGAAGATACATAGGAGACTGGGAATGGTGAGTAGATCCAGGAGAGCACAAGCTGGGAGAATTGAATAAAAGCAAATAAAAGCTCAGCAAAATTGAATAAAAGTCTGGAGAGAGCTTAGAGAAAGGCACCCTGACTGCACTTGATTGCATTTGTGTTTTGCTTTATGTTCCTGTTTTGTCTGGGAGGCCTGGGAGTGGCTGAAGGGAGGGAAGGAGGCCACTGAAGATGCCCCACAGAAGGGCCTAGATTAGCATTGAATTGGGAGGCTGTCAAAGGCTCTGTGGCTCATGACCAGTCTGTCAGAGCCCGGGACCACTCAGGACCACCTTTCTGGTTCTCTGGAGGCAGTCTCCCAAAACTAACAGCAACAAAGGAGGAGAAGACAGGGTGTTTCCCAGAGGGAGACCAGCATGGAAGAGGTTGGATTAAACTGGCACAGCAGATCCTGTTATGCTTACAACTCAGTAAGTGATCCAATTTGCCCCATGCCACAAAGGCCACAAGATAGATCAGGTAACCTCTCCATTTTGGACTTCACATTTCCTTAGATGCCTAGATCTGAGCTTCTGAAAAGCAACTCAACCTCCTCAGAATTGATCAATTGGGCACCTCATCTCCATTGCCAAAAGTCCAGAATACTTTTGGGAAGGGATGTAAGCCACCAAAGAGAACCCAGGTCATTCAGTCTTTGTCAGGCAAGCCCAACTCACAAGGACAAGACTGAATTCATTTCAAAGAGGGCAGCAATACCCACCTTTTCCCCAGGAATAAGATCATCTAGATTCCTAGGTCTACATCATCTTGAGGAGATTTGGACGCACTCTTCCTACATCTCAGAAGAGCACCATACCCACAAGGCAGTGACATAGGATGGGTGAAGGAACACTCTCCACTTGTCCTGTTGAAGCTGGGCCAGGCAGCCACAAATACAAGAGTCACAAGACGGGAAGATTAAGCAAGCTCCATCACGTCTGTAATCTAGTTCATACAGCACTTCCCTGGGAGGGTGGAGTGCTGGGTTTGGAGTCCTGCCAGCTAGTTTTTAACTGATGGCCACCTAGTCTATGATAAAGAAGCACTCCTCCACCAACATCACCTTGGTCTCATTTTCCTTTTTAACTAAAAATCAGTGCTGTTGACACACGAATTTTGGGTATTGAGGTGATCAATTTTGAACATACCAAGCTCCAATGTAGCTGCCTAGGGGACCCTGCAGTTCAAAATAGAGGATCCACTCAAACATGGGCACTTAATGAATTGTGTTGTCCATGCGCCAGGTTGAAACCAGTTTGCTCTTTGGAATTTAAGTGCCTAAATTCCACTTAAATCTTGGTTAAGTGAGACCAAGAGGATCCCACCCAAAAATTGCTTAATAAGGGTGTTTCCTTTGGGGAAAAAACAAATATTAGCGTGTTCCTGCTAGTTAGGGTACAGTTAGGGTAAAATTAGACGTGTTTCTGAGCACTCTGTGGCTGGATAAATTCTGAGGTAGATGGACTTCAGTGGCTATTTGGTTAAGGGACTAACTTCAAGACCTCAAGTTTGATCATCCTCGTGATAGGTCCTCCGTGCTTCCATTTTTCCCATTCAATAAAACAGGAACAATTGGTTAAAAAAATGCACTTAGTTGCGGCTGTATGGACCCCTAAGTCACTTAGACATGTTTGAAAAAGTAACCCAATAGTATTTACATCATGAAGGTATTGGGAGGTGTGGTTCATTGGTGCTGTTTGTCTATTTGGCTGGATTTGCAAGATACACTGTGCTGTGGCAGCCATATAGTCCTCTAACATAGGCATCTACACTACCTTGAAACCTTACTTCCTACTTCTATGAATGTTTGAATTATGAGAAGTCTTGTGACCATCCCAGAGGCTTCATGATCAGCTCCCCATAGCTGAAGGGCATAGATATGGGAAAATACGAGACATGTATTACCCATAATAAATAACATCTCACAGACTTTACTGACTTACATGTGTTTTTTATCTTAAAGGATTCATTGAGTGGCTTTTTTCATGAAGTATTTTCTCAGTCAAAGGGAAACAACTCATACTGTATTAAAGAAAGTATTTCTCTGTCTTACATTTGTCTTTCATTCTGGTCTTTGCCAGTTGGCATTCACTGGGTATTAGAGGATGGACAAACTTTGAGGAAGAATGGGTTGGATGAATAGACTGTAAGGTGGATGCAAAGCAGGCTGGATCATCGGGCTCAACAGTTAGTCATCAATGGCTCAATGTCTAGTTGGCAGGCAGTATCAAGTGGAGTGCCCGGGTTTGGTCCTGGGGCTGGTTTTGTTCAATATCTTCATTAACAATATGGAATATAGGATGCCGTGCACCCTCATCATGTTTTTTGATCACACCAACCTGGGGGTAGTAGTAGATAAACTGGAAGGTAAGGCTAGGATTCAGTGACCTAGAGGATTGGGCCAAAAGGAACCTCATGAGGTTCAACAAAGACAAATGCAACATCCTGCATTTAGGATGAAATAATCCCATGCACCAGTGCAGGCTGGGGACCAAGTGGTTAAGCAGCAGCTCTGCAGAAAGGGACCTGGGGATTACAGAGGGCAATAAGATGGATACAAATCAGTAGTGTGCCCTTGTTGCCAAGAAGACTAACGGCATCCTGGGTTGCATTGGTAGGAGCGAGCAAGGGAGGTAATTATTCCCTTCTAGTCACACATTTAGAGTACTGTGTCCAGTTTTGGGCCTCTCACCATAGAAAGGATGTGAACAAGTTGGAGAGAATCCAGAGGAGGGCAACAAAAATGGTTTGTGGGCTGGGGTACATGATTTAGTCTCCAGAACTGGGCTTATTTAGTCTCCACGAGAGAAGATGGTGGGGGATTGAAAAGCAGCCTTCACCTCCCTACAGGAGTATTTGCAAGGAGGATGGAGCTGGGCTGTGCTCAGTGGGGCAGAACAAGGAGCAATGGGATCAAGTTGCAGCAAGGGAAGTTGAGGTTGGATGAAAAGGAAAACTCTCTCATTGGGAGCATAGTGAAGCACTGGAACAGGTCACCCAGAGAGGTGGTGGACTCTCCATCCTTGGAGGTTTCTAAGGCCCAGCCTGACACAGCCTTGGCTGGGATGATCTAGTTGGGGCTGGTCCTGCTTGGAGCAGGGGGTTGGACTAGATGTGACCTCCTGAGGTCCCTTCCAGCCCTCATTTTATAGGATTCTATGACTGTAAAGCTCCTTTATATTTAAATAAGAAGCTGTGCCAGGAATTGACCGTAATGAGAGTTGACCCCAAATGAGAAGTTGCTGAAGAGCTAGAAAAGTTTGGGTAATTTGCCTTAATTTTCCCTTGTTTTCTCCCAAAGATAAAATCTTCTCACTGCCTCTATGCTCATGGCTCTGGAAGTCAAGTGCTAAAGTACAGCCATAAAGACTGCTTTCTCTGCATTAATTCAAGCAGATGCCATGACAGAATACAGTATATAGGAACCCAACTTTCATGTTTTAATGCCCGTTGATTGTTAGTGACAGAACTTCTCTTAATTTATCTCAGCTGCCCTTTAAATAGCAGATATTATTACTTCCTTTTTTTTCCCAAAGGGGAACAGACTCACCTAACAATTAAGGGTCTGAATCTCTTGCTCTTAGCAGTATCTAATCAAGCTCTCAACTGAATTTAGGCACTTAAGTTCCAAAGATCAATCCAGGTTCACTCTCTTCCATGGACCACAAAAATGAGTAAGAGCTTAGGTTTGGATCGGGCCTGTCTTTTGAACCTCAAGATCCCCTTGGCAGCTACACTTGGACTCAGTACGCTCAGAACGGATCACCTCAATCCCTACAATCAACAACGCTTGATATTAGTTAGGGAAAAAATAAGGACAAAGTAATGATGTTGGCAGTAGAGTGCTTGTGAAATGAGATGCACATTTTTGATGCAAGTGAATAAAAGTGTCTGTGAAAACATTCATTATTAACTGTTTATTTTTTAAAAAAATACATATTTGTCTAAAAATAACTGACTGTCATTGTACATCTTTTTGAAGGCCTCTTCTGGCCCAAACTAGAAGGTTGCAAGCAGTACAAGATCTCTGGTAGAAGAAATAAATGTGCCTACAATTCACCCACCATCACCCAGGTGATGCCATATTGAAGGAGACAAACTGATACAAGTGGTGGAGCATACCGGGTCCATCTTGCAGTACTTTTCAGGCTTCAAAATTCAGTCTTTTCAATTCAGGAATGAAAACAAAGTTTTATTGAAGAATTTTATATTTTCATGAAACAGAATTGGGACAAAAAAAGTCCATTTTCATACCAAGTGAGTCCAGTGACTACAGAGCCTTCAAGCTAAGAACACATCTAGTCCTATTTTTGCTCCCCAAAAAACTAGTGGTAGTCAGAGGTCCAGTCTATACAAATACATGAGAAGAGAAAATTTCTTCCACAGCTCAAACACAAGTAAATGGGCAAAGTTAACAAAGAAAGTGTCATTACCTTCATTTTCAACCTATAGCACAGAAAAAAATATCCTCAACTTAATCAGGGCATCAGTGGGACTGTCAGATCTCACCTGTCCCAATCCAGGGACCCTAAGACCATGCAAAGTCCTTCACTTGGGACAGAATAAATGCATGCACAGATGCAGATGGGCGAGTGACTGCCTAGGCTACAGCACTATAAAGAAGGGTTATTGTGGACCATAGCTGAATGTGAGCCAACAGTGTGCTCTTGTTTCAGAAAAAACAACAGCGTTTTGGGTTGCATTAACAGGGGTGCCACTTGAAAACTAAGGGAAGTGATTCTTCCACTGCTTGGCACTGGTGAGGTCTTCCCTGGGTACTGTGTCCAGTTTTGGGCCTCATCCTTCAAAAGGATGTGGAAAGTTTGCAACAAGTCCAGCACAGAGCAACAAAAATAATCAGGGGGAGCTGAGAGCAATGAAGAAAGGCTGAAAGAGCTAGGATTATTTAATTTGGAGAAGAGAAGACTGGAGGGGGATTTGATAACAGCTTTCCAATCCCTGAAGGGTGATTCCAGAGAGGATGAAGATAGGCTTTTCTCTGTGGCTGAAGGAGACAGGACTAGGAACAAGGGTATGAAGTTGTAGCAAGAGAAATTTAGGTTGGAGATTAGGAGGAACTTCCTACTAGAGGCGGCCTGGAGAACCTGCAAAACCTCCATCCTCCAAAGCTTTCAAAAGCAGGTTAGACTGATACTGGACTGGGCTGGCTGAGCCAGAGATGATCCCCTGACCAGGGGGCTGGAATAGATGACCTTGTGAGGTCACTTCCTGCCCTACTTTCCTATGATCCTATATTTCCTCATTGGAAAAGGCATTTCTGGGAGTCATTGTGAGGGTCACATTGACCTCCTCCAATTATTTCCCATCACATAGCTCCAGCATGTTCAGTATCATGCTGCATCTGCATAGAGCCCATCTCTTTCATGCCATCAAATTCTTTATTGCAGTTACATAGTTGGTTCAATAAAAGATATGCTAAGAAAGTCTTGCCTCTTGCATCATTTTGCGTACTCCCTGCACTAAGAGGAGACAAGGGCCAACCATTTGGCTTGGTATTTGTTGCTGGGCAATGCGTTTTGGTGGGTAGAGCATTAAGTTAGGGATGGATTCTAATGCTGGATTTACCACAAGACCTCTTCTTCACTCCTTTCTTCCTTTCCATCATTTATCTATCTCCACTGTAAGTTATTTGGGACAGGATTTTTATACAGCCACTTGCACACAAAAAAATCGACATTGGTTGGGGGAGTCTTTAAGTATTAGTATAATACAAAAAAAAA
>JAGPOW010000261.1:258024557-258048433 GCA_030014935.1 Caiman crocodilus | reverse complement strand
AAAAAAAAATACATGCAAATGGGAAAGTTCTGCTGAAGAAGATTGGGTCATGCTGATTTACATGAATTAAGGACTCGGATCGTCCTTTGAAAGCTGCCACAAAGAGGAGCCTCCTAAAAGACACCCATTTGTAGCAACAATATTTGGAATCAGCCCAAGCCCTGCTTTGGGATCGTATGACCCAGAGGCAATATTCATGTTGTTGAACAATAAGGAAAATGGTAGATGTCTGAAGCCAATATATCTCTACTGTAACAAGTGAAATAAGCTCAGAGGTGTTATTGTACGGATACTTGAAGCCTATGTGTGGCCATCACCACCTTGGTAAGACTTTCCACTGAGTCTGACATTGGAGGGGGTGGGGAAGGTTGCTGAATAATGGAGTGCTGGTGGAGTGAGGCAGTGATTAAATAATCTTGGGTGTGTCTTCAAAGGGAATGACTGTTCAAAGAGGAGACATACAAAGAGAGAGAAATAGGAATGAGAAGAAGAGGAGCAAAAGAGAAATGAATGGGTAGCTGAAATCCTTACGCTTTCTGTTATAGATCAGACTAAGAGATTAGAATAATCCCTTCACACCTGAAAATCTATTCATCTACAGCCAGCAGGAAGGGAAATGGAAAGTAAGGCATAGCCGCTGCATTCACACATCCTAGTCTGCATTCACTCTCTCTCCCTCCATGTATTTGCTTAGTAAAATAAACTGCTTTTCTATGATGCAGTGAGCCGTCTTGGAAAAGTCTGAAATCTCGATGCAAGCTTTTACTGACAAGTAGCTAAAGTTTTCAGGACAAGGCTAGCAGGAAAATGCCAATGGATGTTTTGAAGGAAATTGGCATTTTTTAGTGAAATTCCCATGATCATTTTTCAGTCTTTTGATGACAAGCTGAAACCAAACCTTCATTTTTTTTTCTTCATTAATAGAAAGTGACTTTTCTTTAAAAATCTTCCCTTTCAGTACAAAACTTGGGCATTAGAAAACCTCCACAGCAATGCTTTACATGCTTGAGTTTCCCATTTTGGAGGGGAAATATAGACAATTTTCACCAAAATAAGAGGTTTGCATGGGCATTGTTGGCTGGGTTGAAATGTTGCTTTTCATCAAGGAAAGGTTGCAAAAATATTGGTCTTTTTGGGGGGGATACATTTTTTTCCCCAGCAACCCATTCCAGTATAGGTGCCCTCAATGAGACCAGGGACTTGTACATGGCTTTTCCCCAATACCCTAGTTGCTTGATCTCCCCACCTGGGTCTCCTGTATTGGAAGTCTTTCAATTTTGCCGGCTGGATCTGGTCGCCATTGTGAATAGGCAATGGAGCAGGACCTGAAACCTGTTTCCTACACTGCCATCAAGGGCTCTAGCCACTAGCTTGCTTCCTAGCTTTCTAGCTTCTGGATTCATTTCTTAGTCTCTACTTTTGGAACGATCTCACTTGGTGGAAGTAATTATAAGTATTTCTACACCAGGGATGTGGCATGCCTAGGTGGACCATTTCAGAGCATGCCCCATTGAACCACCCCACTGCAACACATGCTTCAAACCTTGAAATACACTAGTGAAGAGACTCCAACGATTGCTCTTGAGACCTTGGTCTCTGGTGCATTCGAGAGAGGCGACTGAGTCAGCCCTAGAGCATCTTCTGGCATATTACTAGGATGGAGAACATACAGGTAGGCAGGGAGTACTCAGGACCAGCTCAGTCAGACCATGCTGCCACCACAAAGTAGACATGGCCATAATCATTGGGCATGGGGAAGAGACCTGATATTTGCCATCCTTACTCAGACTGAATAGCACTGTATTGCTCAGGTGAAATGTGTTATCCCACATCAGAGACCAAACCAAGGCAGAGCTCTGATGAGATCTGAGATCTTTAGATGAGTGCCTTAAGAGTCAGATGAGACCCCTTATTTCCTGGGTGCATCTACGCAGATGCCCAACTGTGCAGTTGTTCCTGTGCAGTCATTTAGCAAGGACTACTCAGTAACCACCATTACTGCACAGTCTTGGCAGCAAATGGGTCATTTCTGACCCTACTGCACAGTACCAACGAGCTCCTGCTCTGTAGCTTATTGCTACTGCACAGAAGTGCCATGCTGCTGCGGAGTTCATGCCTGCTGGTGCTGTGCAGAGTCTTGTGTAGATGCACCCGCTGGGTATAACTTCCCTCTCTTTCCTCCTCTGCTTCCAGGAAAACCCTGAGTTCATAACGTCCTGCCTTTTCCCCAGGTACCCAGTTCTGCCCTGCCTTCCTCTATAGGCTGTGCATATGAGGAGCTATCCTTACGTATGCATGGCTGCATAAAGAGAGGCCCCAGCCCATAATAAATTGGGCTGTCTGATTTAATTCAATTTTCAAATTCTCAGTTCAAGTCTTCGGTAACATAAACGTCAGCTGGAAGATCAGGCCTATGTACACCCTTCACACCAACGCTGGGTGAAACCCTGCCAGAAACCCAGTGCTAATGGTGTCTAGACTTCTAATACTCAGAGCTCTCTGACCACTAAAATGTAAACGAAGTAAAAACTGCTTGGATTATTACTTTATGAAATCCCTTTTCCCTCCCCTCCCAATTGCAATTCAGAGCAGTGATTCCTTGCCTGGCATTTTTATATCTTTCTTTAATGTATGCATTTGTTCTTTGCTCTCCCTGCCCTGCTCTCCCTCCCCACTTGGTCCGAACTCATAAAAGGCAGCCCAGTGCTCCTGACATCATGGTGTTGGCCAAGGGGGGGTTTCTATAAATGGTTTAAAATGAGTTTCAAGTTAAAAGCACAGTTGACCCGTCTTCCTCTTTTAACTGCATATACATCACCTACTGGCTATGTTGGATAATTTTAACCGCACATACATCACCTACCTATTGCATTCCTAATTTTGTGTATACAAAAAGGTTTAGCTGCAGAAGATTGGAGCCTTCCGTGAGTGACTTCAGACAGATAGAGACTCAGCACTTGGCGAGAGGAAGTGGGGTAAGAGAAGTTGGATGGGTTTTATAGATTGGGTAGGTACTTGGCTGGGGTCCTGTGACCCTGGCACTCGTTGCTGCCATTGGCGGGGAGTCAGACTAGATGGCCTGCTCTAGGCCCCTTCTGACCCTAGATACTATGATACTATGATTATTGAAGAAGAAGCAGAGATCCTAGGAAAGATGCTATGAGAAGCTTGCCCTGTTCCCCCTATCTGAGCATGCAGCTGAAGGCTCCCTGACCCTTCGGAGGAGCAAGAAGGCTCAGCCACCCTAGGATGAAGCAGAGATGTGGCCATTCATTTGTAGGAGCTTGACTGTGTGGCCAGGCAAAGTCATGATATGCTCAGAGTCACCTGTAGGCCAATGGAGCATGATATTAGCTCTTAGCGAGACTGCCCTTATTGGACTGTCCTTATCACCTGTTAGCTAACAGGAACCTTGATCTTGTGTTGAGATTACTCATTGCAAAGTCATTGGCTAAAGGAGCCATCGTCATCTGTCATTCCCTCAAGACACAAGATCCTGACTTAGCATAGATCTTCTGGTTGGATAATCCTGCAAAGCTGGCAATAATCTCCTTACACTGATTGGTTAGTTATACATGAACCGGCATAGATGAAGTCATCTTGTTTCCATCTAAACTTACATCCAGGAGGTTCACCAGTCCCCGAGTACACACATCCACCTGGGTGCCAGAATGCTGGTATGCAATTAAAAGGAGTTTAGTGATTTTATCTTAATTAATCTATTGCTTCCTGAGCTAACATGGGTGCCGTGGATGCATAAGACTCATAACAACCACTTCCAGCACGGAGAGTTACAGCAAAGAAATTATAACATCATAATGCACAAAACCCCCATAATCTTAACTAGGATCTCAGGAGTATCGGCGGGAGAAGAGCGAGCTGCATGGATGGCGGGTGCGTGAATGCCTATCATACATGCAGGCTGATGTTACAAATGTCTGAGTTAAGGTTTTCCAGCACAGAGTAATCGGGAAGAATACGTGAGAGGGGGTGTTGTTTTACTGTGCATGTCAGAGGTGTATGGGACGGATTTGTAAAGAGCTGGAATTTCCGAGTGAAAGTGATGGGTGGAGGATGACAGCATGTTGAAGAGAGAGCCATTACCATGACATTTGCTTGTTTAAAAGACTCGTGTGGGTGTTTCTTTTTTTTTTTTTCCTTAAGAAACTTAAACTGTTCTTAATTAACGTGGGTTTTTTGGGGGGGGGTTTTGTGAGATGTGAGCATATACGCACATAAATAGACAGACACACGCACACACGAAGTGTAGGGGGGAAAATTCACATTGGGAAAATTCTCAGAAGAGCTGGAGGTGGATTTTCCAAGAATCCTGCACACACAACTGGGGCCATATCTTCAAAGGGAAGCTCTCATTTTAAGCACTAAAAATGCTGGGCCGGGTTTTCAAAAGCTCTCAACGCCTCTTTGGAAAATTCTGGCCATGGAAGCAATAGTTTTGCCCCCAGATATTGCTAGATTTTCCAAATGCTTTTCTCAGCCTTGGTGCAGAATAAATCTTTACATGAGAGGTTGCAGATCAGCCCTTTTTTGGAATGGGGTCAAAGTATTGATCAAAATCTATGAGAAATGCCATGTGAGGGCTCAGTCACTTACTCAGTAAGGACTTCTGTCTTTGATGGCAGCAGGCAAGTTCGAGGGCTGTGTTTACAGCTCAGCCCAAATGGCACTTCTTGGTTAACTCGAGACACCCCTTAGAAAATGCCAGCTCTTGGCTTTCACTGGTTTTTTGACTACAGAAAAAGGCTAGAGCAATTCTTCTGTTGCAAAGAGCTCAGAAAGATCACAACAGATGAAAAGGTTTTAACACTATAGCTTCCTATTTGAGATCTTCCTGGCTTTACATTGTGAATCCTCTTCGCACACCTAAACATGCTACCATTGCATGGCATCCTGTGGCACCCTTGAAAGGATCTCAAGGTAAAAAGTGAAATTCATGAAGCAAGGCAAGAGGTAGTGGGAAATCTGGCTCTGAATGGTGGCATTTGCATCCTTTAAAAAGTTAGAGGGTTTAGCCATGTTATTCTGAAGCCAGGCAGAAGGCAGGGCAGCCCCTTAAAGGGTGGCACCTTAGAAGCTAACTTGTTCAAAGGCGTAAGTTTTTGAAACCTCATCAGCTGCTGTGAGTAGACAGGAAGGGTAAGTACAGACAGTCAAAAAGCCTGAGGCTGAATTGATCCGATCTCTGCAGGTTAGTCTAAGCTGCACAGATTGAACCGATAAACAAGTAAACAGACATTCACTTTTGATTCCAGAAATGCAGCCATGTGCTTGCAGTGAGCCAGGACAGAAGTCAGAGGGCGCTAGAGCACTCCACCCTGCTCAGCTGGAGCAGACAGCTTGGGTCCAGGCTAGCCTGCCCGCTCCGTAAGGGATAGGCGGGAGTAAAAAGCATCCTGGGATGCTGGAGGACTCTGAGTTATCTTGAATTTGGAGGGGATCTGGGGCAGAAGTTCAATACATGGATTTAACCTAAATCAGTTCAGTCCAATACTACATCCGTCCAGGTTTATCTTAAACCAGTTTTGGCCATTTTGAATGAGGTCTATGTGTACTGAACTCCTGTTGTGTTACAGATGTGAATTGCTTTCGGATCCCTTTTTGCAGTTTATATGTAATTTCTGTCCATAGCCACAGAGAGTAGGGGTAACTAAACAAAAAAGAATAACATAATTTAAAGGGAAAGGATAGGAAAATGGGAGACTGGGTTCTTATCCCATTACCTGGACTAGCTTTTATAGCCCCTCTGTGCTTTGGTGGGTTAACTGTTTTCTTTATCCCTTTTGATCTCTTGCCTTTCTCTTTCTCAGTGATGTCTCTCCCCCCATCCTTTCCTCTTTCTTTCCTTTTGTATTGAAATAACTTTATTCCTTTTTTATTTAGTAGCCCTGCTCTCTGCAAGTCCATTCCTAGCATCTGGTGAAGTAGGAGGTTGCCTACAAAAAATTGTGCCTTTCAGAAGAGAGTAGTTTCTAAGGTGCCCCCTGCCCTCCTTTAAACAGTTTCATGTTCTTTTGTGAACAGCAAACCTTGGTAACAAGGAGAGTGGTTGTGCATTTTTTTTGCCCTGAAAAATATTTTTTGTAATATAAGTGCCAGCCCTGACTTGAGATAGCTATTGCAGTTCTTCTTTAAACTAGGTGGGCTGAGCAGAAGTGGGTAAAATTGGCTAAATGAAATATTTTTCAGGGAAAAACATGAAGATTTGGGGTCCCTGCATTTTGTCGGCAGTGACCATTGATTTCACCGATTTGTTCATTTCAAAAGAAAGTTAAAAAAAAAGAAGAAACTTTTGCTTCTGTTAAAAAACTAACAATTTCACTGTTTGAGTTCCCACGGACCTTTTTCATGAGAAAGTTCCTTGGATTTTATTTTACTTCTTTAAATATAAAAGATATTTTAAATGGTTGAAACCAAAAAAAACCCCAAACCACACAGGTATTTTTTCTGGAAAAGGTGTTAGCCTAAAGTGAAATTTTCTGTGATTTTGATTCACACATACACACACACACACACACACACACACACACACACACACACACAAGTGGGCGCGTGCACACACATGTGTGCATGCACACCTTTCAAAACAGTTTTATTTTGGTCCAAATTGAAACCATTTTTTGGAGCCCTTTGATATGGATAGCAAACCTTCCTTAACCTGCACACTGGTGAGCCAATTCTAATACTCTCTCCTATCTCAGCAACTTGTTATGACATGAGATTGGCTGGCCCAGGAGCAATTTTTTTTTTAATTGGCCCTGTTTTCAACATGTTAACTCTGAGCGCCGCGCACATACTGACCCACGCAGGGATCTGTGGGCACACCTAGGGGTTGCTACAGGACCGTGCTTTAGTACTACATTTTGGAAGTACTAAAGCATGGCGCAGTAACTGCCTGTACTGCACCGTGCACATGGTGCACGGTTAGATTGCACTGCTACATCACCGTAGTGGTGCACTAAAATGGGAAAGCACACTGCGGCAGCAATGTAGCTGCCAACTCCGTGTAGACTCACACGATCGCTACATCGCCATAACGCGCTGTACAGCAAGGTAGAGTATCGCTATGGCAGAGTAGGGCGATCTGCAGATGCACTCATTAAGTGGCATTGCAGGATATGAATTAGAGGCCATTTTGAAGGTGGCCTGAGGTGTTTGTGCTAGAAGAGGTGGATGCACAGTGGGCCAATGGACTCTGTATCCCTTTGATGCTCCCATTCAGAGGGCAGAACTGCATGCAGTATCTGATGGGCAGGAGCCTGGTTTTCTCTGATTAAAAAAACAAAACAAAACAATTGTTGGTTAAAAAAAAAAGACTACAAATCCAAATTTGTCTGTGACTTAAATGAAACACCACTCTCTCTCTCTCTCTCTCTCTCTATATATATATATATATATACACACACACACACATACATATATACACATATACATACATATATATACATATACATATATATACACACACACACACACACACACACACATATATATATGAGAGAGAGAGAGATGTGTTTCATTCGAATCATGGAAAAATGTGGATTTAGGGTTACTTTCTTTAACCAAAAACTGGGGAGTTTTTTAAATCAGAGAAAACTAGGATCCCTGCTGATGGGTCAAGGACATCCACTGTCTTGGGGCACTTGTAGACATACTCAGCATTTAGTCGCTAAAAATGTTCCTGGTTTAATTTTTCTTTCTTAGTTTAAGATGGCTAACACGCTTCCCATCTCCTTTGCACAGCAGTAAGTGCTACCCATGCGCATGGGAGAACAAATGCAGCAGCCGATGAACATTGGTAAGATCTTTTGGTTCGGGCCCTATGGCTTATGATGAACTGAGAAATCAGAGGGATACAGGTGTAAACTCTCTCTCGGGAGGATGAGCGAGAGTGTGAACAAAGTGTGTAAATCAGTGATTTTCATCCTGGTGCCGTGGAACCATGGGCTGCCCTGAGATCCTTTCAAGGGTGCAAGCCTGGCTCAGAAAATAAATGCAGGATTGTTATAGGGCATTCTGCAAGTCTACGGTTTGCAGTCTCTGAGGGGGTGCCATATTCACAAGTGGCACTTGGTGCATGTCACGGTGGAAGGGGCCATAGCCAGTTTGGAGTCTACTGAGGCAGACCCAGGAGAGTCTGTCCAAATCGAAACCAGAAGGTTTTGTAGAGGGGGTGGGATGAATGTTTTGAGTCTGCCATTCTCAGAGACTCATCGTTCTTCCCGTAGCTGTGCAGCCCAGTCGTTTGAGGAAGAACATTGGTAAATCGGGTGCAAGTGATGCAGGTGAACGAGGAGGGGTTTCCTAGATCGGAGGCACTGCCCACCGGGAGGGTCTGAGCAGATGTGCTCAGATCCAGAAGGCAGTGATCATGATCTAGTTCAGTGCAGTGAAGAAGGTGGAGGCATTGCTGCTCACGGCGGATGTCAGGGGAGACAATACCACTGATAAAAGGGAGTTGTGATGTAGGGGTAGAGTGGATACAGCCAAATGTGACAGCCAAAGTCACACACTATTAAGTGCCCTGTTGACTTTGTGAGCCCGGGCACTTCTGCACCACACTGGGGCCCGGTATTCAGCTGTTGAGCATGCCAGTGCCAGGGCGGTCCCAGCAGGCACGGACCCATGAAACAACACCTGAGCCTAGCTTTGTTTTCTAAATATCTGCCAACTAGGAAAGTCTTGCAGTGCTTCTGGAAGATGTCCAGGCTCTCGTGTGCCTCAAGGAGCCCCACCAAGGCTTCCTCCCACCAGGCCCACTAGGGCCTCTTGAGTCTCTGGTGGACCTCAAGAAGTCCCAGAGCAATTTGGACTGTACGAGCTTGGATCTTTATTTTAAGTGCACTGTATCCAGTACTGCTGCTTGCAGCCATGTGGTGCAGTGTGTGCTCCAAGCTGTTGGGCAGTTCCCCAAGCACATGTAAAGCTTCCCGGTGTCACCCTCCAAAATTATCCCCCCGACAACTCCTGTTCCAACATGCAGGTTGTTGCAATCAGGCACTTGTATCAGAAGCAGGAGTCTCAAATTCTAGGTCTACAGAGGAGTTTACACCTGTATCGCTCTGACTTCTCAGCACAGCAGTCCAAACACAGGTCTGGTATTATCCATTTGCCTCTCCTGGAAGCAAGAGACCCAGGCTCTAGGCCTTCCTCACCCAGAGGGGTTTTGATTCTGTTATCTCAGTGCCCATTACACTACTTTAACTGCAAAGGCATTACTGAGCTCTCTCTCCATTGAAGCTAGCACCCTGCAGCCAGGAGGAAATCAGGAAGTATGAGAGTTTGTGGCTTGGCCAGACATAGTGCTCTGGAAGGAAGGGTCTTTGGTTGCAGCCTGGACCCTTTCTCCCAGTGGGGCAGAAAGTACCTCACTTCTCACTAGGCATGTTATCCAATGAATAGTAAATGTGGTGGCTCAGCATTGGGAGAAGGACTGATGAGGGCTCTGGATAATGTCTGACATGGCTTGGAGGTTAAATCACTGTACTAGAGAATTAGAAAAAATGTAGATTCAAACCTCCTTTAGGTGGAGGGGGGGCTTGAATCAGTGTTTCCTGGGTGAGCACCCTAATTTGGGGGCTAAAACAGTCTTGCCTAAGCTGTGGGACGCATGCCACAAGTAGAATAACAGCCGGTGTGTGGGTAGCATGTGGCAGACCAGAAGGAAGAGGGGCAGTCTGGTGGCAAATAGGGCAGGGAGCAGAAAACAGGGCAGCTGATCAGGCAGGGGAAGAAGGTTGAAGTAGCACTTGGGGAGGTTGCGAATCTAATTTGTGGCAGACGTGCCAAAAAGCTTGGTCCCCTCTGGGCTAAAATATGGGCCATAACTCCTCCTTCTGATTTTTCACAGGCCAGAATGTAGGGACTCATACTTTGGTATGTGCATTCCCACCTGCATACCTGCCAGCCAGCGTTCAGGAGCCTGTCTATGCTCAGTAGCTGGGTGCATGCTTCTGTGTCCACACTGAACATGGAGCAGGATTGCAAACTCTGTACAACTGCTAAAAATGGCAGACAGCAGGAACACTGCCATTTGGGCTCATAAAGTGAAATAGGATTCTTCCCTAATGGTCTTTAGGTTCCTTAATCCCACTGATATCAAATGGGAATCGGGCACCTAACTCCCTCTGAAAATCCCTGCCAAGAATCCTGGCCATATACAGAGTCCAATGTCAATCAAACGGTTGCAAAATATTAGCACGGAGGTAGGGGGAAATATGGAAAGCGGACCTCACAGAAGGGAAATACAGTTTCTTTAGCTACCAAAGAGCCATGACATTTACTTTGTGGGAAAAGCTGGATTTAACTCCAAATCAGGAAGCACCGGCTTCATAGCAAAGTCCTATGTCCTGGCTTCCTGCAGGAGAAGAGTGTAATTAACAGGAGGCAATAAACCAGGAAGCTTTGCCCTATTTGAAAGCCTACCTGAGTCGGAGACAGACGGTCAGGTGTTCGTCTCAAAAACTGCTGCCTCTTCTCATTTCAATGGGTCTCAGAGAGTGAAGCCTGATGACCCCTTTCCAGCCAGGTCTTCCAAGAGTCAATAGCGGTATCTGTTTCAGGGCCCGCCGCTGTTTACACATCAGCTGTTCATGCAACCAAGGGAATCACACAAGACCCTATTCACAGGGATGGGGCGGACAATATTTTAAATAGCAAACCGCTGAGAGAACACAGGTGTCCCTCCAGCCCAGAGCCCAGCATTTCCATGTATAATTAGATTAAGAGTGCTCTGGAAGCTGAAGCGTAAGGCAATCACAATGGCGTGCATTAAGGCTGCATCGCCACTGGGGTCAAAGATTGACAGTACCACGCTGGAGCCAGCGGAAGACAGAATGTCAGTTGTTTAGAAAGTAAACACTGCAAACATGTGTGAAATTCTTGCAGGGGCATATAAAATATAAGAAGGATTGAAGCTCACACGGAGATAGGAGCACACGCGTCCAACCATATGCAGGATTCGTTTATTGTAGCATAGCACTGAGCTGAGGCTCAGGTTTGCCATAATAAACCCTTCTTATTTCCAGGGTTTTCGAACTCAGCTGTTAAAATGTGTTGTGACCTTCAAATCATTATAAAAATAAAAATAAAAGACTCCTTTAGCTGATTTTGCGTTAAGAACTCAAGGCAGGAGAGACACCGGTAAAAGTTTGGTGTTCTTCTTGAGTTCAAAATTTGGCCAGCGCAGTGGTTTTCAAACAGCGATCAAACCCTGGGGTTCCATAATTAGTCACTGAGGGTCCCACAAAGAGCTTGGGGGTAGCAGGATTGATCGGGTCATAGGCAGTCACTTAATGAGCTACTGTAGGCAGGCTGAGGTCACGCCAGGCACCCGTTGCAGCCCAAGTCATCAGCTTGAGGGTTGAGACAGCATCATGGTCAGGGTGGATGGAAAATCAGAGCCAGGAGGTTCAAGCATGACAAGGACAGGGACTGTGGGGAGGCTGAGATCAGGCAGGGGCACGGCAGAGGTCTAGAAGCATACACAGGAGTGTTGTTTCTGGGAAAAGGCCCACAGTAGGTGCATCTACACATTCATTAATGCACCTGAGATGCTGCATGTTTAGTTTAGTACTTCCTGAATAACTAAATGGGCAGTACCTACAGCTAGTGCACAGTAGTCCCAGCAAATGGTTATTTAGTGATGCTTATTATGCATTAGCCTAATTACACTGCACATGAGTGCCCTCAAGCTACAAAGGTTGGGAAACACTAGTCTAAGGGCTGCATCCTAATTGGTACCATAGGTATTGAAATGCTGGGAGTGTGGATGCCATTTACAGTAGACAGGCATTGGTTAGAAAAACAGCAATCACCCTGGTCGGACGGACTAGCACTAAGAGCTCCACCTGCCCAGAGTGGCACATGCCACACCACTCAACGGAGTCAGATCCCTTTTTCTGTTTCATCTCCTGACCACACAAATCTTAGATGCTTAGTAACCCACTGGCCGAGTTTCACTATGAAGGGTGAAGGATGCTCCTACCCAAACTATCTCCGGTGCTTAGGGCTATTTCTTGGAAAGAAGGAGTGGATTTAAATGCTGTCAAGCTGAGACAAGCCTTAGCCATTAAGTGTATTGTGCAAAACCAGAGTGGCCCTACCAGCAACTGTTTTTGCACGTGAAAATAGCTGAGGTTGTTGCACTGAAATGAAAGTTGCTGGTCGTACGTAGGCAACTTGGCTAGGTACAGACATTCAAAAAGCCCAAGGCAGAATTGATCTACGTTAGGTGGCTTTCTCTAAGTGGCATAGTATCAAGCATAACACAGAGTTGACTTTTGCTGGGGAGGTCCAAATCTTAGACTTTGGTCCACTGTCTTTAAACCAGTTGATGTGTACCAAACTTCTGTTCTGTTATAGGTATATTCTGATTTCTGATCACGTACACTGGTAAAAGTGTAATGTCTGTACCTGGCCCTCTAGTCTGGCTTTCCTTTTGATTATCTGTAGGTGCATAGGCAAGTTGACTTGCCCTTTTCAAGAAGCTAACTCTCTGTATTGACTGCAAAAATCCAAGACTCCTAACCCTGTTCATTTGCATTATCATCCTAGGGGAAGGTGGGTAAGTTTTAGGTGTTGCAATCACCAAGTAAGGATGCCTACAAGAGCTAATTGGGTCTGGTGGTTTAGGAGCTGAAGCTCAGATCCACAAAAGTGTTTGGCATTTGATTGCAATAGCAAGGAGGTGCCTACATGTCTTAGAGGATCCAAGCTGTGAATCCCAATTTACAGAAGTTTCTAAATCACTTTGGAACCTATGTTCCACAGACAACAGAAGTGGTACAGTTGGGCTTTGAGATCCAGGAGGGGTTTAAGGTTAATGGTTTCAAGTTACAACAAGGGAAGTTTAGGTTAGAGATTTAGAAGAAATTTCTCCTGAGGAGGGTAGTGAAGCACTGGAACAGGTTACCCAGAGAGGTGGTGGATGCTCCATCCTTGAAAGTGTTTAAGGCTCAGCTAGAAAAAGTCTTGGCTGAATGATACAGTTGGGGCTGGTCTTGCTTTGAGCAGGGGGTTGGACTAGATGTGATCTCCTGAGTTCCCTTCAACCCTCATTGTCTATGATTGTATATTGTGGAGCCTCCATCCTTGGAGGTCACCCAGAGAGGTGGTGGACTCTCCATATTTGGAGGTTTTTAAGACCCAGTTAGACAAAGCCTTGGCTGTGATGATATAGTTGGGGCTGGTCCTGCTTTGAGCAGGGGGTTGGACTAGATGTGACCTCCTGAGGTCCCTTCAACCCTCATTTTCTATGATTCCAGATTCTATGATTAATTTGTAGCCAAGACCAGGTCTGAAGCCGAACACTGAACTAAATCCCTTTGCCCTCAGAGCAAATCTGGGTCTGTTCTGCATCTTCATGGCTAAGAGAAGCCACAGCTCTGAGGTGGAGTTCATCCAAAACTTGTTCAGCCAGGCCTAGGGGGTTGGAGAAAGAAACTGCAGGAAAACTGATGGGAGGAGTGGAAAGACATTAGGAGCCCTAGAAGACAGAGCAAATGGAAAGAGCGATGAGACTGACTTTGGACATACAGATGGGTGTTGGCTTGCCAGGGGAGCAGGACAGGCCCTCATGTATGGCATTTGGGTGGGCATGGATAGGGGTCCATGGCCATTCACCCATGGGTGTTCCTCTGAGAACCGGAGCTGGGTGCCTAAGGGAAAGGGGTTGGTGGGGGCAGGGGTGGTGTGTTGCAGTCTCTCTGCGTTGGAGCTTGGATCTCATTGTATTGTCTGGGTGGTGGTAAAGGAACACTGCAAGTCCTTCATGGCTTCTTAGGCAAAGAAGCAGCTTTATTTTCTTTTAAAAAGTCTCCTTATTTTAAAAACCATCAATATTATAATCCTGGATGCTGATGATCCTATCTAAATGCAGCACCGCCTTTTTTTTCTGATATACAGAGTCAGTGCGACTCAGTGGAATTCACCCTGATCGCTAGATGGGATTTCAGAGCAGGGGGACTCTTTTGACTTACATTTCTTACCACATTTTATATGTTCCTTTTCTTCCATGGTATGTTCATGTCACGAGACACAGAGGTACTGGAGCACATGGGACTGACACACTTAGAAAGCACTTTCAAGAGGAGTTTGTAGTGTATTAGCCATGTTAAAAGAACAGGAGGGGACCATATCACAAAGATTTTGTACAGCAAGATTTGAGATGGCTCTAGAAAGCAGGATTTGCCCTCTATTGTGGTACCATGATGCATAGAAAAATGATATGAAGTCATTCAACATCCACGTAGAAAGCTGGGAGGAGTGCGCAGAATCCTATCCCATCTGGAGGGAACATCTGGCACTGGGTGCAACTCAGCACGGAGTGGCTTTGATCCAGGGGATGGAAGCAAAGTGAGAAAAAAGAAAGCAGCATGCTGTAAACTTGGACTCCAGCTCAGACAACATATGGATTGGTAAAACTTGTGAGAAGTTGTGTCACTCTCACTAAAATTTTCATAGCAGCATATGGTTTTGATGGGACCATAATGGACCATGTATGCAAGATCATAGATAAACAGTGCCATGCTGGAGTATCCAAAATGCCAGTGGTTAGGACATACTGTTAGGATATAGGAAAACTTCATCCCTATTGTAAGAGAAGCCAGGGAAGGATTTGAACCTGGGTCTCCCATAGCCCAGCTGAGTGGGCTAAACACCAAAATTTAGACTCTAGGGGGTATCGCATATTCAACAAAACCCTTACTGAGTGCAGTTCAAACATGAGCAAATGCTCATTCAAGCAGTTTGGCACATGTTAAATACCATTGTGGCATTGCAAAGTTGCTCTCTTTCAGGGGAGGATTATCTAACATACAAACTCCAACAGATCACAGTAATCCAGTGATTTGCAAAGGTTGAAAATGAAGGTGTAACTCTGTGACTCATATATTTATAGGCTAAGTGGTGAAGGCAGTCACCCATGATGCAAGAGATCTACCTCCCGTTTCCCTGCTCTGTCTGACTCAGAGCAGTGATGTGCACATGAATCTTGTGCATCTTAGCATGTGCTCCTATGATCCATGAGTCAGTCTTGTAAAGAGATGCCCCTCTTTTGCTCTTATTTTTTTTACAAAGGGATGAAAAGGAAGGTCTCCTGCACATTCTGCACTAGAGAAAATGAGGGTTGAAAAGGACCTCCGGAGGTCATATCTAGTCAACCCCCTGCTCCAAGCAGGACCAGCCCCAACTACATCATCCCAGCCAGGGCTTCGTCTACCTGGGGCTTAAACACCTCCAAGGATAGAGATTTGACCACCTCTCTAGGTAACCCATTCTAGTGTTTTACTACCCTCCTGGTAAGAAAGTTTTTCCTAATATCTAACTTAAACTTCCCTGGCTGCAACTTGAGACCATTGCTCCTTGTTCTGTCACCTGTGGCCACGGAGAACAAGTTTGAAAACAAGTTGCATGCAACAAAGTCTCTGGCTAATCTTATCTAGCACCATGGATCCTTAGCGGATGATTGGAGCTGCACGCCATGCGTGGCCCCAGACTCCCAGTTGACCACCACACTTCCCAGTGCCCCTGCTGCTGTGGCAGCTGGGGGTCTCTGGCTTTCCCCTTCCTCCTCTTGCTTCTGCTTACTGCCCCACTTTAGGAGGCAGGGTGTAGTAGGGTGGTAGGAAGGAGTCCAGGCATGCAGCTGTGGGGGTGGTGCCCCACTGCCCTCGCTGCATGCACAGCTGGCAGAGGAGCTGGGTTGCCAGCTGGGATGCCCAAGTTATCTGCATGGTGCATGGGGGAGCTGGGAGTGCCACCCCTACAGTGTGCAGCAGTGGGGGTCCTTGGCCCTATAGCACACTTCCACCCCCAAATTGGCCTGCCCTGATCTAGGGATTCAACTAAAGATCTCTAAATCGAAACCTGCCATAGCGGTTCTGTCTCCAGTCTCGGTGCAATGGGCCTTATTTTCCACACCTGCTTCAGATTAATTTCTAGCTCTGATGCTCCAGCTAAGTGACAGATACCCTCATGTGACAGTCTTGGAAGAAGTACCACGACGACAGCCTTGCAGATTCTTGTCGCGGTGAACTCGAATCCCATCCCGAGGCATCTCTGCTGGAATTTCACGCTGGATCTTATATCCGTGTAACAGCCTAAAGCAAAACCACGGTTCCAAACTTCTGCCGATTTACAGATGGATGTAATCTGGGTCTGAATTTCATGGTAGACTCTCCGCTTCTCTAGGAAAACCCAGCATTCCCTGCACAGATGATAATCCCTCCATATATTTTCCTTCTGAGACCCCCCCGCCCCTCCAAGGGCTCTTAAACTAGCTGAACTCACACCAAAAAATGCTGTTTACACTCAGTTTGATACGGCCACAACCCCATACGTTACTCAGGCCGGATGCTGGAGCATGAACAGCTAGCAAGCCGACAGGCTTTACTAGGTTGTCTTCTGTTAAATTAAGATGGAGACAAGAGGGAGCGGTGTGGGGGGTGACCAATTCTCCCCGCGTGGACTATGTGCTTGAAACACCCCGTGTTGTCTTGACTGCGAAGGCCGCTTGCAGTTTTCCTATTTTGCTGCCTGTCGCTCACTTTCCTAATGCGAGATCACTTGACCTGCTGCAGTTCATGTGTCGAACATTCAAGCAGTTGCACACTGCCTGCAGGCCTTCATTATTTATATATTAGGCTCTTGGAATAGATCCAGGACTTTTTTTTTCCCACTTCTCCTTGTTTGGAGGTTATATTACAGCACTTGGTTGCCTTTTCAGCTTTATAGGCTAGGGCATGCGTGTATATAATTAGTGCGCTGGGCTGGGTTTTCCCTTTCTGCAAATCCTGCCATCCTCAGCCGTGGTGTAATTCTGGGTAATGTCGGGGGAAGTGTTACCTCTCCAGGAGTTGGGTTTTTTTCACCCTCCTTTAAGAGCAGGACCCTGAAGAATCAACCTGTTTGACTCTAATTGAAGATGACCTTGGGAAAGAGTTTAATGGCAGCATGTGACCATTATGCAAAAACAAAACACACTCCTATACCCCAAAGGCCCCTTAAGTTAAATTGATCTGAGAATGTGCGAGGTGTGACATTTTCAATTGGCCTGAATTATTCATCCCTTAAAGCAACACGGCATCGAGGTACAGATACCGATATGCCTAGTTCTTAATAATGTCACCTTGGATTACTCATGCTGAAAACATTTTGGAGAATGAGACCAGGGCTTTCAGAAGGACCAGGGCTTTCAGGACCCACCGTCAAACAAGGCTTTCTGTATATAATCTGGTTACCTGGCAGACAGGTCCCTGCTATTCTTCAGGTTACTGTTTTAGAGAGTTTGGGGATTTACACAGCCCTATATGGGAGCAAAATCCTTTACAGGAAATCAACATAGTGCCAACCTTGACTCGTGGATCTTACAGAATAGGAAGGATGGGGGAGACCCCTTATACACAAGCGCAGGCAGGACCAATTTAGGCCCTGGTATAAAGATGAGTTGTGATGGTCCACAGTCACTTCCCAGCAATACCAGGCTTCTTCTTCTGCAAAGGGAATCCTGACCTCAGCGACTAAAGTGTGTTTGTTGGCAAGACTAGAGATAAGGATGGAAGATCAAATTATATGTCTCCATTTTTAGAATAAGAGAGTGTTTGAGGGCTTTTTTTGGATGACACAGAGGAAAGATCTCCAATGAGAGGCATAACTATCAGTTCCTGCATCTTGAGCTAGCCACACGTGCACCCCCTATGAATTGACACCAATTGCCCATCCTTATTTATACTAAAGGAATCAGGACTCGTGGTAGAGATGATATCTTTTATTAGACCAATGCGATTTGTACAAATAAATAAATAAACAAAAATCTTTATTTGCAAAAAATCGCGTTGGTTTAATAAAAGATATCTAAGTTGGTCTAATAAAAGATACCGTTTCTACCATTGGTTCTGACCCCATTTGCCTCTAGACCACTATGGCTACAACCTGGATAGTTTATTTATACTAGTGTCTCTAATCCTGTGATGTATTCCCCTGAGTCTCCTGTCTTCTGAGTGCAGCAAGCTAGAAGACCCTAGCAAATTGGGGAAAAAATAAAAATCAAGAGACGTATTTTGGTGGGAGCACTGGGATCCAGGCATTGGTCACTGTAAGATCCATCTTTATTCTTTGGTTTCCATACTTACCTATGGCAGGAGCCACAAAGGTGAAGCAGAACCAGAATGATTTGATTCACCCGGTCCAAGGCGGGTGAGAGCGGATCGCAGAATATTAGGAGAGGGTCATGAGGCTACAAAGAACTTGGTAAAACTCAAATATTGTCGTCTCCAGACGACTCTTCTCAAGAAGTGTCTTGTAGGACGGCTGTACGTCCACACTCAGAGTTTAGACAACTCCATCCTCCTGAGAGTCTCTCTCACTGCAGCAGATGGGTTAGACGGAAACATGGGTTAAGGTTGTCAACAACCTTGAATGTCTCCATGTTGGAGGTGCGCCTCAGGAACCGTATCAAAGGAGCCTGGCTTTCAGAAAGCTCTTAGCACCTGCTATATGAAAATAATGTCCTGCCTTGTGCCCTGGAAACGGAGGCACCCATTGTCACTTGTCAAAATCTTGGCCCAGTGGTTGCGTCTTAGGTAGGCAGCCTATTGAAGGAAGCAGTCGCTGCTGTAAAAGCCCTTTCATTGTTCGGTATGCACTCCCAGCTCTGGATCTCTATGCGAGACTGAGACCACCATCGCAGTAGGAGAACATAAAACAGAAAGAGAGGGAGGGATGTCAAAATGAAGGGGAGGGATATGGGTTTTTTTTGAAAGAGTCAGCCCTAATGTGCCTATTGTGTCACACACGGTTCTCCAGTGGAAGGCTAATTTAAAGTTAATGCTGTCCTAATTGCTTCTTGTTAATTCTCAGTTCTTATAATAATAATTGAAAAGGGGGAGAGAAAAAAAATAAAGAAAGAATGAACGACAGGAGAAAAAAAAGTTGCGGTGAAAGTGGAAAAAAAAATCTGGCGCTAACTCTAAGCAATTTGCACCTTCTGCCCAGATCATAACTCTCTGCCTCCTGTACTTCCACACTCCGTGATTTATGCCTGACAGTCCCAAAGTGGTTTGGAAATGGCACGGCACCGAAACCTTGTGGTGAGGCTAACTGATGTTAGAGAAAACAAAAATGAGTTAATTTATGGGAGCGCTCCTTTGGACTGGAATTGCAGCCCAACACAGCTCTCTTCTAGTGGAAAAGTTTCGCAAAACTCCCCTATTTTCTCTAGCTCAGCTCCTCTCTCCCTTTCCCCCCCTTCTCGCGCTGTAGTCTTTCTTCAGGACCTTTTCACAGCTGAATGATGACTGATTCACTGCAGTTACATTTTTATGAGTCTTTTTGTGTCTATTTATTGGCCAAGCTAAGGACAATTAAGTTCTTGCTTTGTTCAGTATCCCCCTTTTAGCCCTCCCTTAGGTATACGGCGCTACCCTTAGCCTAGGAAACCGTGTCGTGACTGGTGATTCTGGATGACCAACCTGGGATAACTTAAAAGAGGCTGAATATTAAGATGGGCTGACTCAAAAAAAAATAAAATCAGAGCCCTTGCTGTCATTAGGGTTGAGTGCTACAGGAACTGATGCACCCCAAAAACCATGGGGTCTTTGAGAAATGATGCCCTAAAAAAATGGAAAAGGGAATGGTTTCAGGTTCATCTTACAGAGAGTTAAAAATCGGGAAAGAGATGGGTTAACAACATTTCAGTGGTTGCTAATGGTCTCTCCTGCATATGTGACGAGACGAACCAGCTGCACGGTTGCAGGAGATCACGAGCTATGAAAATTGCCGTTGCTCCTTGGACTTCAATGGAAACATGCTGATTTGCACCAGCTGAGAACCTGGCCTTGGCTGGCTGAGGTTGTGCATCATCTTTTGCAGGTACCACCTTCATGGGTTGAGGGGAAAAGAGCCAAAGAGAGGGTAAATAGAAATCTTTTTAGGCACGGCATCCGCAACATGTTGGACAAGACGGCACGCAGGCGTGCGCTGGAGAGGGGGGTCGCGGGGTTGGGTTTTAGCAGGAGGTTAATTAATGAAGGAGACGGCATTGCTCACAGGCATATTCCAGCCTTTTACTTAAGTGATGGCTGCTGTTTTGGCCAACATCAAGGGCTGGGCTGCGGGCTACGTAGCTCCTTATAACTTGAGCAAAACGTCCAGATTTTATACCTGCAGCTGTCTTAGGTTCACATTCCCTGTGGACCTGCCATGGAGGGGGGCATGTAGCAGTTGAGCTGTGCTTATATCCTATAGGCATAACATTTTTCAGTTCATTAGGAGAGATTATCTACGTGTTTGCGTCTTCGCACCCGAAGAGCTGTGGGATGGGATGTCACTTGACACTGCAAAGGAATAGTGTTCCCCAAACTCCTCATCAGAGCCCTGGCACGGAAGCAATTCAAACAAGCCACATGAACGATCGCTGGCTGATGAAACTATTCTTTGCCTCTTGGGCATAAGAAAACACAAGTCAGGTCTCTAAATATTCAGCCAGAGCTGAGGCGGACTGTTTTTTTCTAATGATACTTTTTTATTTCTTCTCAGTGCCTTAGATACAAAAACACGCAGTGTGCGAGCACGCACGTAGCACACGTGTGTTTGTGGGTTCGCTGACTCTGCCATGCCTTGTCTGATTTGAGCTCATGTAGACTAGCCTTAAATTACCGACCTTGGGTGCCACTAGCAGCGTAGCCACAGCCCAGGCTGAGCTAAGTGTTGCTGTGGCTACACGGTTAGCAATAATCTGAGCTCACTACTTTAAAGCAAGCGTGCTCATGCCTTCCCTGATCTGCAGTCATGCCTTTGCCGTCTGGGCTGATATACTCCGTGACGGTGGGTGGTCTGCCTGTTGGTAAGTACAAGAGCTGATGCACATGCACGCTCCTCTCAGCGTGCAAACGCGTCAACTACTGAGGAGTTAAAATTGAGTCTGACGTGGGAAGAAAGAAATGGCCTAGTTTTCCATAAACCTCAATGGACCAGAACTGAGGACCTGGACCCATTGACTTCAAAAGCGCTACACCAGGCTCAGTGACCCCAGTTTACACTACCTGAGATTTTGGCCTCATGGATTATGAGAGTCTGCATCAGCTGAAGATTTGGTCCTTCCTTTCCAAACATCTCCCATCCCCCAGTGGGCCAAGGGAAGGAGCTGGCTGGTGGCTCAACAGCCTTTGCTGAAGAGGAGGAGGCACCACGGGACTCATGAGCACCACCCAGATGATCTCCCCATGACACCTCCCTTTCATCCTGTTCTCTGGCTGGTCCCAGAGCTTGTGCCTCACCACTCCCCTTCCTGGTCCTCTCCTATCAAAGAGAGGATGTTAGCTGAGGCCAGGCTTGGGTGTAAAGCCTCCAAGATAGCACTACTATCACCTTTCCCTGTGGGTGAGAAGAGGCAGTATCAGCGCGTTGCAAGATAAATAGCCATCCAGTGAGTGACAGTGCAAAGATAGAGTGTGCCAGTGTTGACATATTGATAACACCCCACCCTGGCTTGCAGGGAGCACCCTGCCAGAAGGAGATGAAATACAGAAAGCGACGGGCTCCAGTGGCGTGATTACGCTGAGCTCCAGCAGTTATTTTTGAGCACATCTAAAATAGCTTGAAGTCAACAAGGGTTAATTCGCTTGTCTCCATTTGCAAGACTTAAGGCCCAGCACTTGAGCTGTCTGAAAGACGAATGAAGAAAATATCGTACCTCTCCCGGCCTCTCATTCCCCACATCTTTTTCAAGCCACAGACTTGGTGAAGTCTTTTCCAACTCCCTTATCCATTAGCACTGTAGGGCCATGTTCGGCGGTGCGTTTTTTCCAGTTCTTAGTGAGTTGGCATACTAAGTTGATAGTTATAGGACTTGCCTGGTTCTTTATGAAATAGTATTGTAGATCTGTCTTGTGCCCGCCCTGACCAACTGAGTTGTCGAATCAAGACTTCATGCTTTCCTAAAAGACATCAACTACGCTGTGTTGGGACCCAGGAAAGGATTGTCTGGATGAAATGGTGTTTTGTGTAATATACTGAATACACCGATGGCCACAAGGGAAGGGACAGCCACTCTTGGCAGCGGGGCAGGAGGGAAAGGAAGGGGCAATTTAACAGAGCTTAGCTTCAAGCACAGGCCACTTCCCTTCTCACCTGTGCCACTTCTAGAGCCAGAGCTGGAGCTCCCACCCGCCGCTTGGCTACCACGTAGGTGAAGCCTCCCACCATAAAAATGCTGCTGAAGTTGGTCGCCGGTGAAATGCCATAGGAACCCCCTGGCTCTGTGGGCCAGATAAAATAGCTCCATGGACTGGATTCAGCTCATGGGCCATAGGTTGCTGACCCTCGCATGAAACAAGGGGGTCCATCCCAATGGTATTACAGATGTTGGCAGGGAACATATTTTATTAGAATGTCCTCTGCATTTTGGGATTGTTTCATAAAAGCACAGATCCATGGCTCTTTCTCACTAGTTTATGCTATGGAGCCACTCCAGTGTAAAAGGAGTACAAGGTGCGGTGC
The DNA here is from genome assembly GCA_030014935.1 of Caiman crocodilus. Lineage (NCBI taxonomy): Eukaryota > Metazoa > Chordata > Crocodylia > Alligatoridae > Caiman > Caiman crocodilus. The sequence goes on along the minus strand of JAGPOW010000261.1, from coordinate 258,025,918 downwards.
GATGGGCCTGGCGTACAATGTTTTGTCTAGTCTTGGTTTCAAGATCCTGAGCGTGCAGCTTCTGTCACTTCCCCCTTGAGAGTTTGCCCCACGGCTCGCATGTATTTTGGCTGAAAGCCTTAAGATCTTTAATGCACATTTTCTGTTTCTTATCCTGTTACTACACAGCATACTCATAGTAAGTAGGTCTTCATCCTCCTTTAGCATCCATATACCTTCATAGGCTTGGACGCTATCATATCCAGGGGTTCTGGTTTTCTCCGGTTAAAAAAAAATCCCTATTTTTGGTTAAAAGAAGTTGCCTCAGATCCACATTTTTCCATGACCAATCTGAAGCATCACTATCTAGATAGATCTATATCTATCTATATCAATAGATCTCTCTCTCTCTCTCTCTCTCTCTACATATATATATATATATTAGTGTGTTTTCATTCAAATCATGGAAAAATGTGGATTTGGGGTTACTCTTCTTAACCAAAAATTGGGGCTATTTTTAAATCAGAGAAAACCAGGATCCTTGATTATATCTATCCGTCCTTCTCTCTTAGCCAGGCTATGCTCCATCTGTAGCTCTCTTTACCTTTCTCCATGAACTTACACACATAGTCATGTCTGAATTTCCCCAATTTTGTCAATACAACTCTATAGAAGTCAGAAGTGAACTCGGTATTCACTTCAGGCCACCTATAAGTTTATCAGGGGTGACCACCAGTATCTGGGGGAACGTTTGCTCACCAGAGCACCCCAAGGGATGACGAGGTCAAATGGTTATAAACTCCTGCAAGACCGTTTCAGGCTGGACATAAGGAAGAATATCTTTACTGTCCGAGCCCCCAAGGTCTGGAATAGCCTGCCATCAGAGGTGGTTCAAGCACCGACACTGAACACCTTCAAGAGAAATTTGGATGCTTATCTTGCTGGGATCCAGCTGAATTCCTGCCCTTTGGGTGGAGGGCTGGAATCGATGATCCTTCGAGGTCCCTTCCAGCCCTAATGCCTATGAAATCTATGAAATGTCTAGTGTCAATACAGGAGCATTTGTCATTCATCAACTACCACTGCTGCTACTAAGGGTTTTCTATTAATGGAGCCTTTGGACCACGGCTGTTATCATTTCCTGTTCTTCGTGAAGTTTTCTGTAACATTGTTATCCATTTTTTGTCCAAATCACATAAAAAAACCCAAACATTTTGAAAATGCCACAATTTGTGTTGTTTATTAAAAATCTTTTTTTTTTCAGTAAGAAAATGTATTCTTCTCTCAAAAAAAAGGATCAAAAGTAGTTTCATGTAATCAAATATCAAAGGATGGGTTTTAAATTAGAAGTCAAAATACAGTGGAAAAACCTGGAAAAAAAA
>JAGPOW010000261.1:257999190-258024457 GCA_030014935.1 Caiman crocodilus | reverse complement strand
AAAAAAAATTGAAAAACAGCCCACTTTGAACTGTAAAGTGGGAACCACTTTGATATGCTGAATTTGTTCATGACATAATTTCTTCCATTTTTTTTTACCAGTTCTGGTGCATAATTTGGTATGATTGACACTGTGCCAAATTCTGTTCTCTCACAGACTCCACCAGGAGCTATTCAGCTAAGGAAGGTGAACTCCTTCTGCTATGACCTTTAAGTGGTAGCTTATATCTGTGAATTTAAGATAATGTGCTAAGTTTATCCTTAATTATCTCTAAGTATCTTGAAGCCAATGAAATTATACCAGGGCTGAATTTGGGTGTGTAGATATACACAGTATGTTTTAAAGCTTAGTCAGAGCAGAAAGGTTGGCTTCGTAAATCATTTTCTGTGTTTTCTGGCAGCCAATAATCCCAAGGTTAACCTGATCTTTACCACATAATTTCAGTCCAGAGAATGTGATTATAAAACTTTCCCAACCATGCAGCTCTTGAGCCCAAACTCACGATACTGAAGGATGGATGGATTCCATTTTCTGTGTGTGATGAATTCAATGGACAACAGGGCCGTAGAGCCACCACCATATATCTTTATTTTCCACAAATGAATTAGTAGGATAACCATTACCCACAATAACTGGATCCACCAGAGCTGCCTCAAATTGATCATTTGGAGCCAAATATGTCCCTCGTAGACCCACCACAGTCTCAAGGTAGAAAAAGAAAAAAAGAAGCTGAAAGTAACCCTCCACTTTTATAGTATTTTGTGGTGCTCAAAAACATATTTATGTGATCACGTAATTCCGAAAAAATCAAATCAACGTTTGCGGACCAAAATATACAAGTGGATTATTGAACAACAGCCATGTGCCGCGCTCTCCGGATTTAAGGGGCTGAATGAAAACCACAAAAACAAAGACGTTCGGCATGTCAGTCCTCCAGAACTCATTCGGGGCTTGACTCAACGCCGCTGGAAGCCATTGGAAATACTTCCATTGATTGCAAAAAGCGCTGCTTTGGGCTCCCGGTTATGGCCGCATACTTATTTCATTTCTCTGAAAACATAACTCAGCCTTCGTAGGGTCATGTGAGGTAGAGCACAACATATGATGCAACAACAGCCTTATCCCAGTTTTTCTGTGGTTAAATCTGAAGCTTAAGCAATATTTCTATTATTTGGAAGCGTAATTCCTAGGGACAGAGAATCTGCCTGAAATGAGATCAGAAGAATTGCCTTGAAACTTCACTTATAATTGTAGCCAAGCTGATTTTGAGCTTAAAAAACCCCAAAAAACAGTTTACCCGTCATTTTTCTTCAGATCCCACTCCCCGCCAATTTGCTCAATTTTATGTGGAAAAAAACCCAAACCAGATGGAGACCAGAGCAGATTTAAGCCACTCACATCTCAATCTTTTATCATCTTAATTCATGGATGTATAATTTATTCTGGATCCTTTCCCCATCATTAAATCTGGCATTCACTTTGCTTGCCTCCAAAACAATCAACATTCACCTTGCCACCGTTTTACTGTAATAATTACAGAACTATTCAGAAGAAGAAATACTTTGATCAAGTCCCTTATCCCAGAAGTTGAAGGCATGTTCTTCTTCCAGAACTGAAGTCAAGACAAAATGACTTCACTATTTCCAGAGTCAAATCTTCAGTATAGGTCATTATATTTGTGGCGGGACTGGATGAACAGGGGAAATAGTCAGCTGTGTGTCATACTGGTTGCATAAGTGTCTTAGATACCTGGGAGAGTAAAATCACTCTGGGCACGTCTACACAAGATGCGTTGGGGGCCTCTACATGAAATTAAAATTCAACTACACTTTAGTGTGGCTGGCAAAACCCAATTTAGCCAAACGCACATTAACATCAATAAAAAAACATTCATCTCTGATAATCTAAAGTAGAGCTACTTATGGTTTATTAGGCTAATTACTGGAATCAATATACCGTAATCATGGTGAATTAATGAATGTAGATGTGACCTCTGTCTAATAAATATCTAGTCAGATCATATAGGTAGGTATCCAGGTATTAGGGCTGTGGGAAGCTTTGGTCCCTGATTTGATTCAGCGGCCATTCAACTCAAATCGGTGGCTGAATCTCCAAATCTGAATCGAATTGAGAGACCCTTTAATCTCTCCAAATCAAATCGGAACCCTCCGAATCAATTTGGAGAGATTCAGAAAGATTTGGCAATTTCGACATAGCCACAGCTTTAAATGTTTTTTCTACATACCTCGAGGAACCAGGTGGCTCATGAATGGTGTGATGCTAGGGCAGATGGAGCATCCCACAGGAGTGCGGGGAGTCCCCAGCACGCTCAGCAGCAGATCCAGAAGTGGACCGGAACCCAGAAGTGGACCAGAAGCAAATCCGGTCCACTTCTGGGTCTGCTGGGGAGCATGCAGTGTCCTCCCTCCCCCCGCCCCCAGCTTGGCGACTGGTGCCTTCTGTGCCTGGGGGGCATCTGGGGTCCCCCCGTGGCCAATTGCTGAGCTGGGCAGGTGCAGGGGAAGGGCCCAGTGTGCTCCCCGGTGAACCTGGAAGTGGACCGGAAATACTTCTGAGCCACTTCTGGGTCCGGGTTCACTGTCAAGCACGTGGGAAACCCCCACCCTCACTTCTGTGGGATGCTCCTTGCCCACCATCGCAGCATTCATGAGCTGACTGGTACCTCGAGGTATGTAGAAAAAACATTTAAAGCTTTGTCTGTGGCCGAATTGCTGATTCTCCAAATCAGCATTGACACTTTAGATTCAGATTTGACCAAATCAAATTGCAGACAGTGATCCGAATCAAGGAATCAGATCGCTGTCTCTGATTCAGGCCAAATCTGAATCCAAATCAAATACGGCCCGTTTTGCACACCCCTATGAAATACAATCATGAAAACTTGCCAAGGAGGTAACTAGTAACATTGAAGAACTCCTAAATTACTGATATCTTTCTGCTGGAAAAATTAGCAAGTAGCCTAAAAGGCAAGTTATCAGGGGGGAAAAAAGAGCTTCCTCACACCAAGATCCTTTTGGCTGTAAGATCACCTCCCTACGGAAGTAACCGAAATACTGCCATCAGAGGTTTATATAACTATCCATGACCAAGACTGGCCAAGGCAATGGGAAATATACGGCAGGGCACAATCCTGCATTGGCAGGAGGAATGGACCAGATGACCAAACCAGCCTTTTCCAGCTCTAACTTTTACGATTCTATGTGGATGTGCTTACTACAGACTTGGATATAAGAAACCCTTATTCAATTACAGAATTAAATACTCCACGGCCAATGAGTTGACAGCCATTAGAACACAGCGTGACTAAATGCTATGCACTTAACATAACATTATCCAGCAGGAATCCTAACAATAAATGGCCCACACCCAGTGCTTTTGGCCAATAGTTAATCTGATGAAAATGAAGCTGGTAATGGATGTTAAGATATTTGAGGGAAATTTGGATCCAGGGATATTTTGCTAGTCTATGTGCCATTCAATTCACTCATTACTCATTCTCTCCGCCTGCTTATTCATAGCCAGAGGCCATTGTCTTCTGTTTGTGACATCACAGTCCGTTGCCTTAGGAACAGTGATGATGTCATAAAGAGAGAATTAGCACCTAGTAATATGAATAGGCACAGGGAAGAGATAAATAATGAGTGCAAGGCCTGAATTAGACACAAATTACTAGGAATTTTTTTGGACAGGAAAAATACTTGAAAGGTAAATGGGGCTTATATTTAAATATTATTTTTTCATTACACTTGGATGGCGAACAAAAGTTCATATTTGAGTAATAAAATTATAAACACCGGAGTGAGAACAGCTGTAGGATCATGAAAGTTTCTTTCCATGCAAATAAGCCAAAAATCTTGTTTTTATTTTTAATGCTGATGGATAGGAGTGTGTGACAGCGAACGCTTTCATGTGAGGGGCCCGTTATAGCTGAGCTTCTTAGGGTCAGATAGGCAGCTTTCCAGGAGGGTAGTACACAAACTTCTCAAACACTTCTGCCTGTTTCACACTGAGGTGCCTTTTCCAGCTATGGACTCTTTGGTTTACCAGGAAGAGTCTTCTTTTCTCCTTTGTCAGGTTTCAATTCTGATCCACCAAAGTTGAATCAACTATATGGCAAAAGGCCATATCCTATCCCACCTAGTAGGTGCATAAGAGTACTTTAGGTCCTAAGTGCAACCTATTTCACCATGCTCACCGTCTTCCTTCCCTAACTTGCCATCCTTTTGTGACACAGTCATAAAGGGTAAGATGACAGTGGGTGCATCGACACAAGGCCCTAAATGTACAGTAAATTAATTCTACTGTGCATTAACACGCAATGGCAAAAGCTGTGCTATTGCGCTAATGTACAGAAGAATTAGTCTACTGTGCATTAATGTCACTAAAAAGGTGTGCACCGGTGCTACTGTGCAGTAGTGCCAGTTACTGAGCATTCAGTTAGTACATGTTTTTACAGGTCCTAAAATTAATGTGCATTATTTATGACACATTAACACACATGTAGGCATGCCGAGCCTGTTACCAAACTAGAGGCAGTCATGAATTTTCAAAGGCAGAAGCAGGGTGGTTATATAAATGCTCGCTTGTGTGAATAAGGAGTCTGAAGTCAGCCATTCCCATTGACTTTTATACAAGATAGTACCCTCACTCGCTTTGGCCCTAATTCTGCTCTCAGTTGTGCTAGTCTAAATCCATTCAGTCCAGTGGAGTTACTCTAGATCTATAGCCACATAGCAAAGAATAAAAGCTGATTTTTTTAGCCACTTATTAACTCCATGAGTATTATGTTAAGGGGCAGAAGGCTATAGATGCTGTGTTTACATGAGATGCTGACTGGATTGTTATTACTGCATAGCCGTTTAATAGTTGCATACCCAAGTACTAAATGACTGCACAGTAACCAGTGTTACAGCACAGTAGCTTCCCTGCATGGGTTCCTGGTGATGCTGACTGCCCAGTAGCTCGTTACTACTGTGCAATAGCACTGTGTCACCGTTTGTGCCCCATGACGCTACTGAGCAGTAGTAACAATCTACTGCACAGTAAGTGACTCGTGTAGACACGGCCACTATGAGACAGTCCAAAATGAGGGGTGATGCCCCTTTAACTATATAGTCAAAAAAAGTATACCTGCAGGTACATAAGACCTAAAAATCAGATTTAAAATTAACCTCATTGAGGGAACACTGTGTGTAGACACATCCAGATTTACATGTGCAAATTCCACTCACAGAGCAACATGGTCATCTCATTTGGCTTTGGAATTTGGCCCTAAATGTCCAAAATGCAAAAATGAGATGCTTGGTGAAATGCAAGGTTCTCCCAGAGGAGCTCATTTTTCTTTTGCAAAGGACGGCTTTCTGCATCTGGTTCATGTGCTCAGGATCAAGCCAATTGCTAGAGATGGGGATTGGGTTTTGCACCCCCTCCCTCCCCAAGTCAGATTGATCTTGAGGGTTGCTCTCTTTCCTTCACATTGTGATAGCATGGTCCATCTGCCTGGATCTTCTGGACATGTCTCACCTTGGATATTGGTAGTATTGGCAGGCTTGCCTGTTCACTGCCCGCAGTGCAGTTTCATCTCCTGAGCACTGAAATACGTTGACCTTAATAGTGGGTATTTGGACAAAATGTAATCCCCTGAGATACAGGGGAGGTCAGCTGAGATGATCTAATTTTCCCATCAGGCATTCATCTTTATGAAGCTAAACCCACACCCATGTAGGCCTCACTTCTTTTGTCACTCTCTCCTCTTGTCACTTCCTTTTCTCCATTTTCTGTCCCTCCATTTTTTTCAAATCTTCCATTTTTATTTTATTTTTTATCTATGTTATTTTTTTGTCTTTTCCTTTCTGTTTTTTTTTCCCTGTAGCAGAGTTAGAAAACCAAGTCTTTTTTAAACAAGATTTCCTTTCATGAAATGACATTTCAGCAGCAGCATTTTTTTTCACAGAGAAAAAGGGGGTACAGCAAATGCAAAATAAGATTTTTTAGGTCTGTCCTTGGGGTTTCTGCCTTATATCCCCCCACTGTCAGCATGTAAACAAGTCCTGTAAATCCTCTGTAACCTCAGTTTTCTTCCATGAAAAAAATGCCTGTAATATAGATACTGACTTTATAAACTTGAGACAGGCCTAACAGATACCCTGGAAATTAGGGCTGTGCAAAGCTTCGGATCATGATTTGGGCTTGGAGATGATTCAGATGATTCAGAGACTGAATCTACAAATCCAGATCAAATCACTGGAAGCTTTAGGCTTTCCAAATCAATTCTGAGCTTCTGAATTGATTCAGAAAAGATTCGGAAAAAATTCAGTGATTCAGAGATTCAGCCATAGGGTATAATGGGGAATCAATAAAATATCTATAACTTTGTTTTATTTTGTCTAATTCTGATTAAACTTGCAGAGGTGGTATCCGCTGATGAGAGCATGATGCATGCCAAGGTTCAAGGTGATAAGTGCAGGGGTTTCTGGGAATCTGCACCTCAAAGTCCTGAAAGCAAAACTCATTTTGTGTGTGTTAATCCTCAATGGGGTGAAAACTGCAGGGATGGTAACACTTGCTGAGGCTACAAAGTCTGCCAAGTTAAAAGAAGATCAGTGCAGGGGTTTCTGGGAAATTGCACCTCAAACTGATGAAAAGCAAAACTCATGGCATAGGTGACAGCGTGTGTGTTAAGGCACAGCGGGGTGAAAACTGCAGGGATGGTAGCCCCTGCTGAGGCCACAAATCCTGCCAGTTTTCAAGGAGGTCAGTTCTAGCTAGCAAAAGAAGCATTCGAGCTAGCAAAATCAAATAAAAATGACTAATAATAGAGTAATAAGAGTCTCCTTTATGCAGGGTATTGTACACACACACAAACACGGGCCATCTGAAAACAGACTGTCTTCAAGGGCTTGCCTTCCAGAGAGAAAAGACAGAAAGGAAGCCTGATTTCTTCCCCTGTTTTAGAGATGGGGCAAATTGAAACCCAGAGGGACTGAGAGCCAGGCGTGTAAAGGCAGTTTGGAGTCAGAAGAGGCAGAAGCACTTGCAGACACCAAAATGTGTGTGTGCATCTGGCCACAAGTGACTGGCTCAAGGTCACAGAAGAAGATGGTGCTAGAGGCCAGACTGGAACTCAGGTTCCTGCTTCCCGACCAGCTTCCAGTGCAAGGGTCAGGCCTAGCTACAAAGCAGGACCAGGAAAGGTATCAACCATGGAGCGACAGCCAAAGGAGTTTTCCAAAGCAGCAGTGGATTGTATAAGAGCCCTATGCAGTGCCACGTCCACCCAGCTGCTACACTCCACGCACACGCATGCACTGGCAGACAGAACCAAAAAAAAAAGGAGCAACCTACCAAGCTTGTGTTACCCATGCCCGGGTCCTAACGCAGCTTGTGTTTTATGGCAAGCTTCCGGTCTCTGAGTCTGGGAGAGTGATGGATCTTTCATAGAGGATGACTTAATAGCCACACATAGCCAAACTTCACCATCTCTCCCTTTCTCATTCATCACATGTCTGCCCTTGTCCCTGTCTGCCCTTGGAAGGGTGTCACACCTACAGATCAAGGCATGCAGCAACCTTGTCTGAAAGCTGTAGGTGGTGAAGCAGATGCAGTCATATTTGGATCACGGTGGATTCTCATTCTGAGCTTGTATTTAGTGTCCAGCTAAATTAGTGATTCTCAACCAGGGTGCTGGGGCACCCTGGGGTGCTTTGAGATGCTTTGAAGGGTGGCATGTGTTGCAAGGAGATAAATGAGGTGTGAGAAGATAAGCAGATAAGCTCGCCAGGTAAACACAGGCTCAGGCTTGTCCTTGCTTGAACACCCCCCTTCCCCACTGACCAGCTCCTCTCCAATGAGGCAAGCTCTGTAATATAACAATTAATTTTGAAATTGGGTGCTATTCAATTCCCCAAAGTTAAGGAAGGTGCTTTGAAACCAGTGAAGGGTGCTTTGAGTCCAAAAATGTTGCGACCCACTGAACTAGATGGTCCTAACAGCGCCATTGGGATTTAATATCCTCAGATTTCAGAGAGCATGCTTTGTGGAAACAACTGGCCTTGTCTTAATAACCCCTCCCCTGTACTTCTGCAAGTCTGCAGCATCTCCTGTTCATCCATTCCCTAATATTGAACTACATTGCAGATAATCTTCAGCTTCCAAGTCCTGCACAAAGATTAACTAAACTTCATAATAGCCCTGTGTAGAAAGTAAATGCTCTCTCCATTTTGCCAAGCACAACGTGGAAGTGTGCATAGGGAGAATCAGCAGCTCATTTCCAGTCACATGTGAAATCCGCGACGGAACGAAGAATGCGAGCTCACATCCCCTGACTCCCAGCTCAGAGCTTTATCCACCAGGACCATCCTCCTTCTTGGGATACGTAGAGTCCTAGAACTGTGCTGGTGGGGACTTCGGGACATCATCTAATCTGGCCCCCTTCTCAAGGCGCAATCATTCCTGTTAAACCATCCCAGTTAAGTATTTGCCTAAACTGCTCTTCAAAACTCCCAAGGATAATGATTTCACAACCCCCCTAGGTATGTCTTTCCAGAGCATAACTTCCCTCAGAGTTAGAAAGTTCTTCCTTATATTGAACCTAAATTTCCCATGCTGCCATTCAAGACTGTTTTTATTCATCTCACCCCCTGCAGCCACAGAAAATAGACTATCACCATCCTCTTTATACCATTCTTCAGGTATTGCAGAACTATAACCAGATTCTCCCCCTTGACCCATTTCTTCCTCCACCAATGGTTTTACGCTCTTCTGGGAGAAAAGAAAAAAAAAGTCTTTTAAGGTGATCTTTCTTTGGCTCATATTGCTTCCTCTCTTTTCATCCTTCTGGTTTCAGAGGATCAATAAAATAAAATAAAATGGTAACTCAGTAGAGAGCTTTTTGAAGCTCATGGATGTTGTTTCTTTGGCCCATAAAAGCTTCATTTCATTGCAGTCAAAGGGTATTTTTCCATTCACTGTAGTAGAGATGCATCAGATACTATATTAGTGGGCATAGTACTGGAAATAACAAAGGGGACCTTCTGTTGTGCATGCCAAAGGGTGCAAGGAGCAAGTGCATGGCTGAAAGGCATCTGCATGTCTTGCCTAACATTCAAACACCTTTGCCCGGACTTGGTAATGACTGGCCTTAACAAGAAATGCTGGGCAAATTGACTAGAACATTTAGCACTCAGACCATTAGTTCTAGGAACAAGAAATCACTCCAAGTCTATAATCGGGACTCCTACCTGGGTCACATAGCAGACACAAGTGAATAATTAAAAGAGAATGTCAATGATAAACACTAATCAAAAGAGGCAGAGTGCTGAAAAGCTAGGTTAGGAAATATTTGTTCTTGGGTTACAGGCACTTGTCCTATGAGGCCATGGCTGAAGGCTCTGCATTTCTCCCCTAGACTTTGAGGCTTCTGGGCTAAAGACAGAAATTACACATAAACTGGCATAAGTGATCAGGAACCAGTTCAAAACTATAACACAACAGGAGGTCAGTGCACGTAAACTGCTTTCAAAATGGCTGAAAGCAGTTTAAGATAAACCTGAATGGATGCAGTATCAGATTGAACTGATTTAAGATAAACTGGTTTATTGAACTTCCGTCCTAGATCCTCTCCAGTTACAAGTTAATTCACAGTCCCCCAGTATCCCAAGATGCTTTGCAGCTCCCTGTAAAGCCCACCTCGCACCTTGCAAAGTGGTATGGCTAGCCTTGGCTCAAGCTGTCTGCTCCATACATCATCAATTAGCAATAAATGATATTAAAGTATAACTGATTTCTCTTTATAACACTATAGGAGGCAGGAAGTACCTCCTTCATACCAGTGGGAAAACTGAAGCACAGGAGGTGAAATAAGTTGTAGACCTAAGCGGGTATATCTACATGCGTTGTTTTGAGTGCTGTAGACTAATTCTAGTGAGCATTAGTGTGGTGGCCAAAACCTGTCCTACTGCACTAATAGTCTGCTGCACATTAATGTCACCGAAAGAGCATGCGCTGGTGTTAATGCGCAGTCACACCAATTATGGTGCAGAGAGGTAGTACCTATCATTACAGGTACTAAATGTAATGCACCATAATTATGGGATCAGAGCTTGTGGTCGAGGTGATATCTTTTATTAGACCAACTAGATTTTTGCAAAAACCCCCCCAAAAACTTTAATTGCAAGCTTTCAGGCACAAGCTTCCTTCTTCAGGCATAGGAGAACAGATTATAAAAGTTCTCCTAGGTAGAAATGAAAGTTCATGTTTCATAGGAGGGCTGAAGGTGTACGTATCAATGTACAATGTACAGTGCATGTGCATACATGCCCAGTGTCTTGTCCAATTTATCTCCCTCTCTCCTTTAGATGATGCACCTTTACCCTTTTCCTAGTAGATCGTGATGCTAATTAATAATAAATGTCTAGGTAGATATTTTTGGATTAATTAATTGTTTGGTAAATAATTCTACCTTAGCAATTATAGTATACATAGCATGTGATTGGGTTAGAGTACTGTAGCTGTGATGGTCCAGGAAATAGAGTCTAAAAGGTGAGATTTTTTTTGTGATATCTTTTACTGGACCAGCTGGATAGAAAAAAACTATACAGCTATATAGTTGGGCCTCTAATTGCATGTATATATATGAAGCGAGGCATATAAACAGATGCACAGCTCTAAAGCAGTATATACATGTACAGTGCAGTATTATGATACATATTTTCAAAAATAGTAGACAGACGCTTGCCTGTCAGAGGACGTTATAGACCTTTCCATAAAGTCCTGTTGATTGGCAGCCTGCAGTGACTTGGTTACAGGCAATGAAAAATGTGGCATCTCCAATACTTCTCTTCTGAGGCAAGGGAATTCCATTGTAATGATGTTTTTCTAGGTTGGTGCTTGGGCTGAGGTCATCGGTGTGATTCAACGGCTATGAATTTTGCAGCACAAATGTTACAGGGCAGGTCTCCCAAAGGTTAAACCTATGAACAGGCAGCAGCCCATGGCAGTTCGAAAACCACAGTCTTCTCTGCTTTGTGTGGTGTCCCAATGGCCAAACCTCAGCACAGTACAACAGGGCTGAAAAAAGAACTTATGCAATAATTAATCAGAACTTATGCAATGATTAAGCAGTCAGAATAAGTGCGTGCGGTTCAACCAAACCATGAAGTTCACCTCTGGGTCAGTTCAACTGGCCAGCTGCTTCTAAGGCCTGTTCAGAAGCCCATTGACTTAATAGAAAGGCTTGTTTGACTTCAGCTGGGCTTTGGACCAATCCCATAATAATGAAGGTTTCAAGTGAATTTGAAGAGCTCTGCAAAGATTAAAGATTCTCAATCATGCTCTGTCTTATAAACACTAAACTGTTTGGCGAGCACTGGGCACTTCTACAGCACCAAAGAAAAAGATGCCCTAATCACTGTGAATGCAGGCAAATCCTACTGTAAGCCAAATAATAAATTATAATCCATGCAAATACGTCTTTGGTTTTAGCTTCTGTAAATTCACGTTCCCTAGATCTAACTATTTTGCTTCAGATTTGAATAGGCTTAAAGAATCAAAGCAAAACTCATATGAACCTTTTCAGGTTTACCTGTTTTAGAAGGACCCTACAGATGGAGTCAAACCACCCCTTTGCCCTGAAGCTTAGAGATTGAATCCATATCTGAATTTGGTGGCATGACTGGACACTGCCCAAGTAAATAGACCTTTGTGTAGATAAGACCTGATCTGAATGCACACAGAGAACATTTTGGCCGAGATCAGGGGAAACTAGAATTTGATTTCAGGTTTGAGGCTAAAAAAGGGATACGGTTTGAGTTTAGATTCAACAATATTGAAGTTATTCAAGTAGATTTTCATACTTTCACCCCAAAGGGTGAAAAGTCTCACACTGTTTCATAGATTTCACAGACATTAGGGCTGGAAGGGACCTCGGAAAATCATCAAGTCCAGCCCCCTGCCCCAGGGGCAGGAAGTCAGCTGGGGTCATAGGATCCCGGCAAGAAAACTCTCTAAAACTTCCACAAATTGTAAATGCACTTGAGCTGTCACATGCCTGGCGTGAAATAGGCCTTTTCTAGCAAGGCCTGACTCATAAAAAAGTACGTTACAAAAAACGGTTAACTTGAAAAAGTTTTCTTCAAATAAGGTGCTATCCAGAAGTATTTGGGGCAAAGGCCATAGTGGGAAAAAAGGAGGAAGAAACATGATGTACATTTTTTCCCCTTGAACCTTGGCTTAAATGCTGAGCTTTGCCAATGCAGCTTTGGAATAATTTTACTTGCGTCTTCAGCCATGCTACTCCATAATAATACCCTTATAGTATTCATATGCTAATATCCATATGCCATATCCTTGGGGTCTCTCTCAGAGTGATTTGAAATCAGGAGAAACTCATAGCAATCAAGGAAATGTCATAGTAGACCAGATGTATGGCTCAGGCACTCCAGTCTTCATAAAATGACAGCTACAGCCAGGTGGGAAATGGTTCTCTCATCAATGAAAAATTCTCGAGATTTCAACCAGTTTCCTATTTTATACCCAAGAACAAGAAAATCAAACCATACAGGTCATAACAGCCAATGTACCGGTGACCAGGGTACCTAGCAGAGTCATAGGAAAGTGAGATTTAAGTCCATGATCCCCCTTTGTCTAAAATCACAGCCAAGTGCCCTGCACCATGGCATGCTGACTCTTCTTATGTCTTTCTCTCATAGTCTTGACCAGAAAATTCATCCTGAACCTAAATGGTTCAGAGAGGCATGCCATCTTGTACGCTACAATCTACTACATCAGATGCTACTTTCTGCAAGACTCCAGACTAACATGGCTAACCACCTCTCTGATGCAGGCCCTAAGCTGCCTTTCCTAACAAAAACAGGAACATTTCTGTGAAAAATGCTGTAGTTGAAAAACCAGCTCTTTTCAGAGAAACACGGTATAATTAAAAAAGTCCTAATGAACTCTAGTTACAATGGAATAACACTAGTATAAATGGAAGCAGTATCAGGCCACTTATCTCTGTCAATTGATGCCTATACCTTAATCAAATCTACCACAGCTAGAGGGCATCGGATAAACACTTTGTCAAAAGGTCAAAGATCCTGTGCTGTGTTTCTTTTTTAGAATAGCCCAAATCCCTGCCCTCAAATGGAGTAGCCAGTGACAATCCTACATGACAGGTTCATTAATCTACCCACTTTCGAATGCTGACATCTACTGCATTTCATAGCGTCGAGCCTGATATAGGCCTTGCACACATACACACACATACGCTCCCATATAAGCAGAGGCAATGAGTTTGCAAGTGATGAAAACAAAGCGCAAGGCTGACTTAAAAACGTCATGCCTGCTGGGTTTCCATGCAGTGGAATGATAATATTTAGGAGAAATACACATTCCTTCAGCAGGCCTGCCTCACTCGGTTAGCCGGCCATGCTGAACGGACCTCCTATACAGTTCGATGCATGACATACCCAACAGCTCATATCCCTGATTTATGGCGTCTGCTAACTTTGTGTTTGCATTGAAATTGAAATTTCTGTGATTCTTGGACCTCATGGAAACACGGATTTTCCTTGACCTGTGAATGAGAATCTGGCAATGAATTACATTTTTTTCCCCCCCTGATGCGAGATCTCCCTCCTCTAGTACCTTCAAGAGTGGATCAGTCTGAATTGTACCAGGGGCTGAGTTATTCAAACATGGCAAGCCAGTTCAGTGCTCATTAGTGTATCAATGGACCCAAAGCAATATTATTCATGGGAGAAATTCGCCTAGACACTGGCAGTCTGCACAAAGACCCATTTACAGCTTAATTCTCCATGGAAGTCTTGAAAAACACTGAAGTTACATATAGGACCCAAGCCAGAATCACACACACTCTCTTATTGCTCTCATTCCCAAAATGCAATTACCGCCAGTGTGGAACACAGTCTCTGCTTAACAGCACCAGGCTATTCTAATCACTTAGGCCCAGATTCTGTTCGCTATCGAAGGTGGCTAATTGGACACCTACAATGTGGCGTACTCTATTTTATGGATGGATTCAGTGCAATTCTATTCTACCCTGTTCAACTCCTGAAAATACATGAATGCACCCACATCTATAACTCACTGTTGTCCTACCATGAAGACAAAGTTGCAATAAAGCAGTGAGGAGGAGAAAGAGGACCCCCCACATCCTTCAGGGTGGGGGAGTGCTTTAATTAAAGCAGCTGTTAGAGCCACTCTAATTAAAGTGTCATGTGTGTCCAGCATCCTGCACTTCAAAATGGCAGCAGGGGCATTTAAACTCAAGCTATTTGGCAAGCTTTACTTCAAGCGCCCCATCACCATTTTGAAGCAAGAGGATGCTGAATAGATATGACGTGGAGGCTGCTGCAGTGTGTTATTTAACACACTCCAGCAGACTCAATTCATTAGCACACATTGGAGCAGACATTTGCATGTGTATAGGTGCCCTTAGATACCTAAATCAACTAATGTGCCTAAACGGTGAATACAATCTGACCCTTAACTTTTATTTTAGATCAGCAAATGGAAACAGCTAGATTGCCTAGCTCCTTAGTAAGAACCTCTGTATCTGATTCCAGACCTGATTCCCATGATAAAATACTGGGTAGATTCAGAAGTTCTTGGTGCAGTTAGTAGTGGAGATAGCGTGCTGTTGTAGCCATGATGGCACAGCAGATATAACCTTGTCTGGAACCAACTTCCAATGGAAGTGCTGCTCTCTCCTACCCTGGGGGGTTTCAAAAGGAGGCTAGATAGACACCTTCCTGGGGTCATTTGACCCCAGTACCCTTTCCTGCCCATGGCAGGGGGTCAGACTTGATGATCTGCTCAGGTCTCTTCCAACCTGACCAACTATGAAACCATGATGCAGTTAAACATTTCCTCCTCTTGTTTTGCCCCGGCACAAGAAATCATACCTCTGCTAAGCAATCTCTATATTTCTTCTGAGCAGAAAAGTCCTCCTTCATCTCCAACCTGAATACTGTCTATGACCATGGTGACTACAAAATATTTTGACTGTGATTAGGTAGCTAATGCTGCTGAGGCTGCAACCAATTATGTAATATCTCAGTGTACAATTTGTCTGTCTGTCTGTCTCCAGCCACTGTCTCTTCTCCTACACTTAAGGCACAGACAGAAGTGCAGGTCAGGTCCCTGATGTAACTCATGGCACTTCACAGGCAGCACCATGAGTTACAACAATTCCCGGGACCTGATGGAAGTATGCTTTTGAGTCCTTGGGGTTGAGGAATCCAGCTGCTGGCTACAAGCCTGCAGCCAGTTTGCTCTAGCAATGCCCCTCTTCCCTCCCAGCCCCGATGCCCTTTTTATAAGGGGGGGGGGAAGAGAGTGGAAGGAGCTTGATCTTGGTGCAGAAAGATGGGGTGGGTAGATTGGAGCCTCCCCACCTCAGGGCCTCCCCATCCAGTACAATCACGTCACACTTCTGTGCCCGCTGAAAAAAACCCAGGCCAAAATTCCTCCACTCCCTTTTCCTGCTCCTATTCTGAAAACAGCACTGGGTTTCTGGGACACGGATCAATATTTTGTTCTGTGTTTGTATATACCCTAGCGCAGTGGACCTGGGAATTGTTGGTGTTAGTGCAATGCCAATGAAATAAAATGAAATGAAAATAAATAAAATTACTAAAATGAGAATTGCAAAGCAGTGGAAAATTTCACCTAGTTTCTGCTTAAAGAGGTCTTGAAAGTCTTGGCCTTGTAAGGCCTAAATTAGATATAAATGTGTTTCAAAATATTATAAACCTAAGGAAGCACTGCAGTTTTGGTATATATGGGTCATGTCTACATGTGCTATTAATTCGAAGTAGGCTTACTGCTCAGTAAGAGGTATGAGCATGTCTATATGTCCTCCCTCTTGGCTGCAGATTTGCCCTGATCTGCCACCCTGAAGCAACTAGGAGAAGCTCCATGCTCTCCACCCCCACCACCTGCCTAGCCCTTGCATGTCCTCCAGAACAGCCTGCTCCATGCTGAGCTAGCTGCTCTGAGAAGCATGTAGGGGATGGGAATCCCTCCCTCCCTTGTTCTCCAGAGCAGCCAGGGACTCCACCTGGCACTGGGCTGAGCAAGTCTGGCTGCTCGGGGGGAGAAGCAAGGGGTAGGTTTCCAGCCTCCACTTGTTCCCCAGAGCAGCCAGCTCCACAGAGGGAGTAGGGACGGGGGCAGAGAGCTCCCAGTCCTGGCTCTGATCACCTGCTGGGGGAAGCCAGGGATCTGAGCAGCTCCAGGACCGTGGACAGAGAGCTCCCTGTTTCTGTGGCGCCCTGATGGCTAGGCTGACTGGGAGAAAATTTGCTCCAGGTGAACATCTACACGTTTTACCGTACAGTATCTACCAAGCAGTTAGTTTAGTACGTGTGTTTCTGGTGGTAGCCAACTGTGCAGTAGACTAGTTTACTGTTCACTAAGTGTGAGCAGGTATAGATGGAGACACTTTACTATGCAGTAGGCTAACCTACTGAAAAGTAAAGTGTCTTGTATGTAGGAAGTGACTTTTGAGTAGTAGCTTAACTACTTCTGGTGTACCCTCCCCCTTCCCTTGTCAAACAGGTGGCCTAAGAATTGCAGTGATAACCATTATAGCTTATTAATTTTTCCCCTCAATTAGATTTCGGTGCAGCAGGCTACACAGTTTAACCAGATGTCACATTTTTCCTCTGATGTCCCATGAACTCAACTCTCACTCCTATAAATATCCATTCCTCTCCAAACCTTACAGAATCTCACTCCGCTTTCTTTGGAAGATTTCTGATGCCAACGTGTAGGCGATGAAACAGCTTGCTCCGAAGGGCTGGACACGTGTTGCCAGTTTGGCTTTGGCGTGGGAGAGTTGACTTTGCCAGATTCCATTAGCTGTATCTCTTGCTGAGCCGGTTAACTTGGAGACTGTAGGGGACAAGTCTTCAACTCAATACTGCTCCTTGGAAATAGGGCAGCTGTGTCTGTTTACATCAGCTGAGGACCTGGCACTAGGAAATTTTTAGAGTGGGAAGGATAAACCTTTTACTTGTGGCTGTTTCATGAAAGATCTTTACAACCATGCAAACACAGATGTTTCTTTCTTTATTTCTTTCATTTCGGAATCATTAAAGCTAGCCCAAGGGTTCCAAAATCATGAGCTAGCCCTTCCCCCCCAACACATACCAAATTGCAAAATTGGATTAAAATACATGAGAGTTTTGCTTTTTCTTTAAATGTTGGGTTAATATATTTACCCCTTTGGTAGATGTCTACATAGCACAATGCATTGGGATGCAGAGAGACAAGGATTTTGGGGAGTGATGGCTTTTATTGGACCAACATGTATAGATGACAAAGTCAGCTGGCTTTGAAATGCAAAGGATCCTCCTTTGGTATATAGCACAGGTTCCCCAAGTGTGGCGCATGTACTGCTGAGGGTATGCAAGACATCTCTAAGGGGGTGCACAAGAAACATTGCATAATGGCTGATTTAATTTTCATTAGAACAATCAACATTTAAAGGGTTAAAATATAAAACATATGCTGGTAGGGGTATGTGGGCAGCTGGCAAATCTGGAAGGGGGAATGCAAGAAGAAAAAGTTTGAGAGAGAACCTCGGATATATGGAGACACCCAAACTGTTTCTAAGCAAGCTAGCTTGGGATCTCATCACAGTAGAGCGCTATGGCTGGGCCTGTTAGCTCTGCTGGGAAGTGAGCTGCCTTGCCTGAGAAGAGAAGTGTGCTAACACAGTTGCATATACTGCTTCCAGTACCTGAGGTAGCTCTAAGTGAGGTAGCTCCAATATCGGACACAAAGCGCAGTGTTGTGCTATGTATCTGTACCCTTAGTGTTATAGCCTTAGGGGTGATGTAGTTTGGGCTGTTCCTGCTTTGAGTGGGTTGGACTAGATGTGACCTCTTGAGGTCCCTTCAGCCCTCATTTTCTATGGTTTTCTATGATTCTATAAACACATGAACTTCTCCATTGTTTTTTCCCTTTCACACACTCACCCTCATTGTAAATCTTTCCCTCTGCCTCTTCCAGCTACCATTTCTTCTCTTCACCAAAATGTATCTGCTGGAACGGTTATGTCAACAGTTATGTCACCTTATTTACATTTTTTATCTCCCTAATGTAGTCATAATGTACCAAAATAAAGCTTTATGGGACCCCAAGTGCATCAGGGTCAGGGCAATAATTCCTAAATAAAACAGCTACGGTCATTACTAGTATGAAATACGCAGTGGGGACTTTAATGACCTCGGTGTGTGCCCCAATTTTTGTAGTATGTCTTCTGTATTACTACTAACCTGAAACAAATCAGAAAGTAGTGCAAATTCCCACTGTACTCTCAGCAGATCTCAGTCCAGGGAAGAACGTGGTGTAATTCAAAGGCTGTTGGAATGATTTGCATGAACGGCAGTGAGTTAGGAAGCAGGGTTCAAAGGGTCCAGTAGAGCTTTGCACCAGGTCAGTAAGAAGACAGTGGCTTTAAGTGGGATGGGAATAAAGCATCTTTAGTTGGCTTTTACAGTGGAGTCACCTCTATTCATTTAGACTGAACAGTCAGGGTGATGTATAACTAGGTTACAGTGTCAGAATCACAGAAAGAAGTGTGGGCCTCTTGCTTTAGCTTTGCAAGACAAGCAAGCAACTGCAATCTTTGAAGGAGGATTGTCTGCCCTCTTGCCAGCTTTTCTTGACTGGTGAGTTAATGGAAGCAAGGCCAAGGATGTTCCCGTTCCCTTTCACCTCCTTGCTTGCTGAGGAAGGAGGGATATCTGAAAAGCAGACAATCCCTTACACCTGCCCTGATGTCCCTACCTGGGTAGGTTGCATCCAGTCCCTGCATGAAGGCAAGAGCACCAGCTAGATTTCAGTGGGAAGTGGGGTCAAATGATGATCCCCAAAGGATCCAGGTGGACTTTTCTTATCTCCTGTCCCCAGCCATCGCCCCCTGCCCCAACTCCTAAACCACTAGTATTTTGGTGGGAAAGGATCCTTCCACCCTCATTTTCTAGATTGGTTTCATTGCAGCCCCTGGAACAGAAGAACAGACATTGTACGCCCAGGTTAAGCAAAGAACTCCGAGAGAAGGCCTAGCTACCGTATCCCACCACCACACACATTACAGCAAGAAACAGGAACAACCCAGCACGCCGGCTTAGGTAAAAGTGCCAGAAGCCTGGTCAGCATGGACTATACTGGGGGAATAAAGTAAACCTGGGCATGTCTACATGTGCATTTACTGCACAGTAAATTACTGCAGAGTAAGCAGTTTTTAAGCTGGCCTCTACATGTGCAGGCATTACAGTGCAGTCAAAGTGTGGGGACTGACTTGGGAGTTAAGTTAGTCCCAAGTCAGTCCCGACACACAGTTTTACTGTGCAGTTTTACATGTGCCTTACTGTGGAGTAACTAACTGGGCGTAATGCAGGTAGCAAATTTACACCCATCAAGCATGGTAGAAAACAAGGAATTCAGGAAGGAGGCTCTTCCATTTTCTTTCTCTGGTCAAAGTTGTTGGTGAGGGTGACAGCCTCACTCGGTGGTGATCTGTGTCCTGCCATTGAAACCAACAGAGCAGATCAGCCCTGGGTGAGACTCAGCTGTCAGGAGGGCCAAATCTGCAGCTGGTGTAATTCAGCCCAGTCCTACTGAGGCTCACTAGAGCCAGTAGAGACCAGCAGTGTTCAAATGAAACTCACGGTGCCATGCAGATTTATGTCCTCTGAGGAGCTGGCCCTGAGAGTTGTCCCACAGTCCTGGCCAGTTGTCCACTGTGTATTTGCATGTTCTCTGGCCCTATATTGGGCAGCCTCACAGATGTAGCCCAAGGGGATGCAAAGCCCTGGGAACAGCTGATGGTGCCCATTGCTATCACTCCACCGTCTGCAATGAAGCCCAGCTGATTACAGTAGATAAGGCTCTGACCACAGCCTGGGAGTTTGAATAGACACCTTGCATTTGATATTATTCATCTGAACACGTAAACCAAACATCCCTATGTGCAGCCATTAGGTAATTCTGTTACCAGAATGAAATGTGTTGTTTTAATATACATGTTAAAACAGCCGGCGATTAAAAAAAGAGAAAGATTAAATTATGGTAAGTGGAAATCCATTTTGCTGTAGGATAGCAATGGACTGTATATTTTTACTGTACTGCTATTCCACAGGGGGAGTACGTGCCAATAAAAGGAGATCATAAAGCAACATGCATTTCCAATTAGGACATGCAAGCCTGCTCTATCAGGGCTTGCCCCATGTCTAGTGAATGGGACATAGCTAAGGGCAAGGTTGAGACACACACGTTAAGGCAGGAGGGGAGGAACAGACCTTGATCTAGCTCCCATAACTCACAGTTAGGGATGGCTAAGTGGCTGAGACACGTGACTTCTCCCTCCTGGTGTATATGGGGTACCAAAAACCCACCAGGTTGCACCCTTTTCCTTGGTCTTCTTCTGGAGCAGTGAAATTATAAATCACCTATGCCAGAAGCCTGGCTTTCAGCCAATATAAACCAAAACGAGTATACTATATGATGTGTGCATATTTGTACAGAGAAGGGGAGAGGCGTACATGTTTGCAATGTTTTGCATGGACATTCAGGGCCCTGCATCTCCGACACGCACAGGCATCACGCTCGGGTGCACAAGCCACCGTAACCAAAAAGCAACCCCCTTTAGCCCCCGACTTTCCCCGTTCCTGCCCTCTTCCCTTGAAGAGAGGTGACCTGTCCTTGGTCACTATCTGAGACAGGACTTGACAGCTTACATCAAGAACGGGCATGAAGTTGCCCAGATGTCTCTACTGAAGCAACTATTTTCTCAGCGATGACAGAAGTCTGGCATGACGCCTGAGGAAAACACTGAGTTGGACTTTGGTTTTGTTTTTTTTTTTTAATTCCTCCTTCTCCCCTCCCACCCCTTGAACACACACTTTTCTTTAAAAAAAAAAAAAAAAGCTGGGGGTTGGAGTAAGCCACACAGAAATGGCTTAGATGAGAAATCTCTGGCGTCTTTCTTCACGGACTCAGCTACGTAGGCTGCAGCCCGGACAATGAGAAACCTGCATGGGATGACAGCTGCCCTCCCTCCTGTCCCATCCATCAGGTGCTGTTTCTCAGGCTTAACTGGTTTCCCTCGCTTGACAGGGCTATATCTTGTACAGGAACCACAGGCCACATTTAATGTGTTTGTTCTTTATGCTGGCAACATATAGGTCAGTGCTGGAGAGAGCCTAAGCAACCAGATGGATCCCCAGTGAGTATCCAAATGGCTAAATAATCCCAATTTAATTGTATTTTTATTGCTCCTGTCTCTGTTTCTTCAACTGACACATTTTAAGTACTTGTCTATACAATCTACCCTCCTGAGAAGGAAAGTCTTTATTTTGAATGAGATATATAAAGTGCCCCTCCCTCCACCCCCCACTAATTTCACTAATGGGTATCTCACTTATGTCCCCAGGTCTTTATGATTGTACGGTCGGATTTCAACAGGACCGAATGGCAGGTTGGATCTCAAGGAGACCGAATGGCTTGGCTACACCAGAATAGCAACATGTCCCACCTCCCGACCTGTGCCCACCATATCCACACGTGTGCCCCAGCCCTGGAAGTATGCCCATCCGGCTTCTTTCCTCCTACTTTTTTTTAAATCATGACCTCTTGCTATTTCCCAATTGACTTTAAGGTCCATTAGCATTATGCCAATGCAGGAGGCATTATTATTCCTTTGACCCAGGGTGGAGAACAGGAGTCAAAGCAGTAATGTGGCTACATGTTCATATACATTTTCAAAATGCCGGTAAAACACCTATAGGTTTGAACACCGGTAACTGGTTTCTTAAAACTGGCCCCAATGGTGAGGCCATACTAAAGCTCAGCTTTTCCTAGAAAGAAAATGCCAAGGCCGTGATTGAGTAAGGTATTGCAACTCAGGTCTTCTTTAAAATGCATGAAATGTCACGGTGCTGTCTGACCCTAAAACCTACTGAAATTACTCACTTGCTTATGGGCTTGAACACTACGCTCATCTAAAAGCTATCGACTCTGTTGCCACAATCCAGTCAGATTCTTTCATGATAGCTCCTTTTATTATGGCTTCTTCAAATCTAGCCCTTCCTTTTGGCTCTGACTGGGTTGAATCTCTTCTTTAGGAGAAGGACTCATAAGGCAACTATTCCAGTTGAGAGTTGTATCCTGTTTCAACTGAAGCTATGCGCTCATAGTTTTTTCAGGCTAGAATGGGCAAGGATGATCATTTAATCCAATGCTCTGCCAGATGAAGGTCAATAATATTTGCCTAGAAATTCCTGTTTTATTACCCTTAATAAAGGGTAACAAGCCCTTAACTTGTGTTGGATCTGGAGCAGCCCTTAGGGGAAGATTTTCAAAGTCAATGGAAGTACTGATATTGGGTACAGCCATAGCCCTCACGTATCTATGGGATAAGGGGAGTGTCAGGACAAGAGGGAAGTAATGTGGCCATGTGGGCAATACTGTGGAATGACAGGTAGGCAACTAGGCATCAAGTCCTAGTCTGACTGTCTGAGCACTTTTGCACAAGGCATTTCACCTCTCCTTGCCTCCAATCCCCACATTTTTAAAAGGATCTGAAGCTATAAAAATCATGGAAGTGTTGTGAAGTCCTGTAAACTCTATGGCAGTCTGCATATTGAATACAGAGGGCTTTTAGTCAGGCCCTATGAGGTCTAAATCCTATTGTGATAGACACATATCAAAGGCACAAAACAGAAATAACTCTGTTTTAACACCTTTGTAATAAATGAAACTCACATGAAAAGAAAGGAGAGTTGTTGAGGACAACGTAGACAAAACTCTCCATGGATAGGGTGCGTTCACTGCGCTCTGTAACCTTGGACTTAATCCAGTGCTCCCTGTTCTGGAGCAGGCTTTACCATGCCTGATCAGGAGAGAAACATTTATCATCTCACTCTAAATCGGCTGTTATTGAGCACAAGGAGACATATTCAGCAGCCCATTCCTGAAATGCTATAACTGGGCTAGCGGATACAGAAAAGGATTAAGCATTTTGAGGAATGCATAAAACAATATGAAACACATAGGATAGCAATGAAAATAATAACAGTAAAAAAAAAGCAAACTAACCTTAAGACCTTGAATGGAATAATTCAAAGCAAATGTAAGGCCATTTTCTATAGTAAGACAACCACAGTAGGCCTCCCAAATGCTTATTGTTTTAAATACGCAGCATTACCCAGTGATCTTGGAGGTTATTACTCAGAAACATGTCTTCAATGATATGCTTGCCAACTTACTTTTTCATTTTAAATAAGCATTAGTAGTTGAAATTTGTTTTTGGCGTTTTTCCTCATGGGGACCATAAATGGATAGATCCCCATATATTTCCCATAGTTTCAATCAAATTTCCATAATCTCAGTGTGGCTTTATACCATCATGGGGT
Organism: Caiman crocodilus; assembly: GCA_030014935.1. Classification (NCBI taxonomy): domain Eukaryota; kingdom Metazoa; phylum Chordata; order Crocodylia; family Alligatoridae; genus Caiman; species Caiman crocodilus. Next base: position 258,000,989 of record JAGPOW010000261.1, on the reverse strand, counting down.
ACCACCCACATGGTTTTTTGTTGCGTGACAGATCCAGGAGAAGTGTAGAGCAACACCAGGAGCTGTCTATGGCAGTCATTAACCTAATCAAGGATTTTGACTCCACAAATTGTGAAGCCTTATGGAAGGTGCTGGCCAGGTTTGGTTGTCTGCTGAAGTTCATCAGCATCTTCAGGCTACTCCTGGACCACTACAGGTCTTTGCAATAGAACAGAGATAGACCCATTTTCCATCCACGCTGGTGTAAAGCAAGGCTACGTCATTGCCCCAACCCTTTTCTCCATCTATCTTCTGATTTTGATTCTCACCAGTGATTTCCTTCCTCCCAGAATTGAGGTTGAGTATCAAATGGATGGTCAGCTTTTCAACCTGCGGTGCCTTTACAGCAAAATGAAAGTACCAAGACTGGCATCACTGACCTACAAGACACCGATGACTATGTTATCCTCATGCACACTAAGACCGATCTGCAGTCCACCCTTGACCTTTTCTCAGGCACCTATCATAGCCTGGGACTCTCCCTTAACATTGGGAAAATGAAGGTGCTCCATCAGCCTGCCCCAGAACAAGCTGCCTCCCTCCCCCCACACATGACCATTGGTGGAGATCCCCTGGAAAACATCAAGCATTTTCCGTATGTTGGAAGCCACTTCTCCCAGCCAGTCGGTTTTGGTGTAGAAATCAAACACTGGATTTGCTGTGCCAGCATATCCTTTGGAAAGCTGCTTCCCTGTCTCTCTGTTGAGCAAGATCTGCGGGTGGAAATTGAGATCCTGGTCAATGCAGTGGTTATCCCCATGCTCCTCTATGGGTGTGAGACATGGGAAACATATTGAAGCATCTTAAGTATCTGGAATGGGTCCATCGGTGCTGGCTCAGGAAGATCCTTTGCATTAGATGGGAAGACCTCTGCACCAATGCCAGCATCCTCTCTGCAGCTAACATAACCAGAAGGGAGGCAAAGATCATGATACATCAACTCTGCTGGGCTGACCATTGTATGCAGATGGCTGACACCTGTCTCCTGAAGCAAGTCGTCTTCTCTCAACTGAGTCATGGCAAGAGGACCGATGGAGGATAGACCAAGCGTTACTAGGACACTCTGAAAGGATACCTTCAGAAGGGTGGCATCAACCTTACAAACTGGGAAGTGCTGGCTGGTAACAGGTCTCAATGGCACTGCACCATGCATCAAGCTAGAGCCCACTTCAAAGAGGACCATCTTGCTCAGGAAGCTGTGAAATGGCAGAACAGGAAGGAAAGTGCACAACTTCATGGCCAAGAGCTGTATCCTCCATCTCCTCCCCTCCCTGCCTGTCATATCTGTGGAAAAATTTGCAGAGTGCAAGTTGGACTCTTCCCTCATCTTAAAACTCACCAATAATCCCCTTCCACCAGCAGACATCACCATCATATCAGGGGATAGCCAAAGAAGATCAAATGTATTCAAAGAGGACACTGGACAGTCACTTTGCTAGGGTCACCTGAGTCCAGCAGTCTTTCCTGCCTGGTGCTGGGGGCTGGACCTGATGATGTTTCCAAGGTCCCTTCCAGCCCTTTACAATCTATGAATGTATGAATCTATGAAAGGAAAACACTGTTTGCTGTACCTAACTAGCCAGGATATGTTTGGACCGTATCCAATGCATAATCTTGGAATAGGGAGGTTTGATGCAGTACTGTAGGGCTTGATGTTGGTTTTGTAGCTAGTCTTAGATAAATGGAAGTGTGCAGATGTGCTGTTCCAGGAGGGAACAAGGAATGATGCTTCGGACAGATGCAATTCCTTCCTGACTGCC
>JAGPOW010000261.1:257984228-257999090 GCA_030014935.1 Caiman crocodilus | reverse complement strand
CAATTGCTATGAGCCCTTATTTTAGAATAATAGAATCAGAAAATGAGGGTTGGAGGGACCTTGTGGGGTGGAGGGGGGGTCACACCTAGCCCAACCACTGCCCAAAGCAGGACCAGCCCTAAGTACTTCACCCCATCCAGGGTTTTGTTGAGCCAGGCCTTAAAAATCTCCGAGGATGGAGAGTCCACCACCTCTCTGAATGACCTGTTCCAGTGCTTTGCCACCCTCCTCGTGAGAACATTTTTCTTTATATCCAACCTAAACTTCCCTTGCTGCAACTTGAGCCCATTGCTCCTTGTTCGATCATCTGCCCCCACTGAGGACAGTCTAGCCCCATCCTCTTTGCAGCCCCCCTGCAGGGAGTTAAAAGCTGCTATTAAATCCCCTCAGTCTTCTCTTCTCTGCACTAAATCAGCCCAGGTCTCCTCACAAGTCATGTCCCCTAGTCCCACAACCATTTTTATTGCTGGACTCTCTCCAACTTGTCCACATCCTTTCTGTAGTGGGGGCCACAAAACTGGACACAGGACTCCAGATGCAGCCTCACCCATGCTGAATAGAGGGGAAGAATCATTGCCCTTGATTTACTGGTAACACCTACTAAATCAACCAGTCTGCTGTTAGCCTTCTTGCCAATAAGGGCACACTTCTGACTCACATTCAGCCAGGAGCATCCTGGCTGTCAGCTGCATTTGCTGGTGTAAAAGATGGAGAATACTGAAATGCTCCAGAACTGAAATTTGCTGGCGTAGAAGATGAAGAATACTGAGAGTGCTCCCATTCAAAGTAGTAGGGAAGAGCAGTTTCATAGTGTGTGCCTATTTCATTCCTCCTCTATAGTACAGAGGAGCAATGAAAGGACATGAATGAGGAAGTATGGGTTGGATAAATGGATTGTACAGTGGATACAAAGCTGGCTGGACTGTCAAGCTCAAACAGTAGTAATCAATGGCTTATTGTCTGGTTGACAGATGGTATCAAGTGGAGTGCCTCAGGAGTCAGTACTGGGGCTGCTTTTGTTCGATCCCTTCATTAATGATCTGTAAGGTGGCATCGAGTACACCCTCAGCAAGTTTGCAGATGACACCAATCTGGGAAAAGTAGTAGATATGCTGGAGGTACAGCTAGGACTCAGAGTGATCTAGACAAATCGCAGGACTGGGCCAAAAGAAATCTCATGAGGTTCAACAGGGACATATGCAAAGTCCTTACATTCTTACCAACAGCTATGACTCTCTCTGGTCTCCCTCCTCTTAGCCATCCTCCAGGCACACAGAAGAGCAATGTGCCACATTGCCTCATGATTTTTTGGGACCCTGCTTCAAATGCGTGAGGAACAAAGCATGGAGATGAGTTTTCACCTGTTCATGACACGATGAGTCAACGGAGGCCCCAATAGTTCAAAGCTTGAGTAGCCTGTGCCCAAGGCCAGCCAGGGATTGCAGGGGAACGAATGTCATTTCTAGGAAACATTCATTTTACTGGGTTACACATGGACACACACGATTATAGAGAAGTTGGGCTGGAAGGAACTTCCATAGGTCATCTCGTCCAAACCTCTGCCTGAGGCAGGATCAGCCCTGTGCCCTTTGCTCCACCACCATCTCTTATTAAATGGCTCACCCGTTGCTGTTCCATGAGCACCAAAAACATGCAAAGGCCTTGAAAGGCAGAGAACGAATCAAAAACCTCATTACCAAGACAAACTGCATTAGGAGCCTGAACGTACAGTCCAGTGCCCTATGTCAAGCAAAATTTGTCCCAGCAGAGGCAACCCTCGACTAGGAAAAGCACCTTGCAAGTGGCACTCACTACACTTGGACATGCACGTTCCTGACTTCTTGGTATGAATTCGGGTAGAAACCATATGTTCCCACTCATTGCTTTGAAGTGCCCACACATAAATCGGCCACTAATATGTAACATTTATAGATGTGCTCTGGGAGGTGGAAGGGGGGTTAATTAGCAAGCCATGCTAATTAACAGCACCCAAGCATCACATGTATCAGTGTCCCCCTGCTGAAAAAACGGTGGTGGTGCACTTTGAACCAAAGCTTGTTCAACCTTTGAACTAAAGCACTCCGTTACATTTTGTAGCGTGCGGACACTGATTACACGTGACGCTGGAGGCTGCTGGAATGCTTCAATTTCTGCACATCTGCAGACTTGGTGAATCGAGTCAACTGGAGCATGGAAGTGGGTTGATTGTTTGAGTCTGGATTTACAGCGCATCGGGGGAGCCTCTTGCATGCATGCCAATGCCCATGATGCCTGGGGGATCCCTGTGTTTACCACCCCGGTGCAGCCCACATCGAAGTGCATAATTGCCATTTGTATTTATTTATTTGGCCTCCCATTTATTTGTTTGGAAAACGCTAGCCAAAGGCTCTACAATTCATGGTAATGCTGTGCAGACTATAAATAGACTGGGCACTGGTAAAAAAGCAGAAAGGAGAAAAACAGAAGCAGAAAGAGGAACAGGACAAACCGAATGAATCCAAACATAACTTGGCCTTTCTCTGCATATCGGATTGTTTCCCTACTGGATATTTCCACTGACATTCGGCCTCATTCGCAAGTGTTTCTTGGGACCCACTTCAAAGCAAATGGAGCATTACATGAGAGAGAATGAAAGGACATTCAAATATGATGCCTCTAGCTATGACCCACGCCAGCAGAATCAGCCCAGATGTGGTGCCAGTTGTGAATTCTCCTCCTTAACCCCCTGCCTTCTCTCCACTCTTCTCATTCGCTCTGTCTGGACATTTCACATTAACTCCATCTCAGACCAGGACCACGTGCGTCCACCTCCCACAGCTCCCCGCCAGCTCCGAATGCTCTAATCTCAGCTACATTATTGTGCAGAAACCAACAAAAACACTGAGCGCTTTGATTCTCTTTCAGCCATGACCGTGACATTTCCAAAACGAAAGGAGCAACAGGGTAAAGAGATGACACGAGAGGAAAATGGAATGTGGAGCGTTTGGGGTTTTTTAATTGGAAAAGGGAGCAGACGAAGCTGACGTCCAATGAGGCTGGGGGGAACAGCAGCGATAAATGACCCAATGGTCATTGTAAATCAATCAGAACTAGGGATTCCTGGCACACGCGTGCACACATACACACACACTTCAAAGCTGTACTAGCCAAACCCAGTGATTACTCCGCATATATTTTATGTCTTCCTAACATCCAGCCACAGGCCAGGCAAGGAAAGGGCTTAATTTTTTTGCTATATAAATTCCGTTCTTTTGCTTCTGTGCTTATGGCTGGCAGAAGGCCACAAGCATTTGGCCTCTAGGAAAGTGCCGGGGTCTGCCATAAGGCACAGGGCATATGAGGATTTTCCTTTCTGGAGAGAAACCTCAAAGACAAGCCATGGAACACCCCAAAGGGAGAAGTGATGGGAAAATATCACTCCAGACAACCGCACCATGAAAGGCCAGAAGCGAAGAACGCGAGACCTGAACACCAATTTTCTGGGATTCAGAGCTAAGCATGAATGGATGAATGGATTATTTAACTCCTCCGTGCTCAGCCTACAAACGAGATGAGTCTGCTGTACAGCTTGGCTCTGCAACTTGGCTGTCGAGCATCTTGCTCGGGTGGTCCCCATGCCAATCTTCAGTGTGCTAGACACAATGGCAGCAGCCACAATGGCCTGGGAAGACCAGATAGAAAGTTACCATCAACATGCCTCTCCCGGGAAGCAGTTGTTGTAGGTATGAAGCCATTGTTCATCCTTCTTGTTTGCCCAGTTGGTGGTGGTTTCACTGCAGCAGCTAATCGGCACGGAAGTCAACGGAGCTGGATTGCAGTGGCGTGGGCACAAATGAGATTGGCATCCTGTGTTTAATTAGCAAGAGGTGCAATGAGATAGGTGCCACTTGTCTTACACTCACTTCCTCCTTTTGAGCGGTTTTGAGACACAAATGGCCTTTAGTCACAACTCGCTTAGATTAGATCCAAGCAGGTCACCAGATCTATCCAGCATGGGTAGAAATAGTGGACAATCCTTCATTTTCCATTTAAACAGAGCTCCCTGGCAGCCCAAGAGAGAGAGGCATGTGAGCCCAGGAGGAGGAGTGCACGCTAGAGGATGCAGCTCGGTAGTGAGAGCTCTGGTGCTAGAAGCAGGCCCAGTTTCTAGCCTGTGACTCTGCTCTCGATAGGACAATAACCTTCCTATTGCATTTCATCCAAAAACTTAAATGCAAGGGGCCTGAATTAAGCTTAAAATAAGCTGGCTAGTGGCCTAGCCTGTGGCACGATGGTTAAAGCACTTTGCTGCTACATTAGAAAAAATACTGGCTCATAGTTCACCTTGGCAAAGGGGGATTCCAGGACTTTGGCTTAGGTGAGTGCCTTAACCACTCAGCTACTGGAGCCAAGTCATTGGAAACACCCTTGTCTCCTGTGTTTAACATGCATTAGTCCTGGGTTTCTGGATAGCTACATTTTCATGACTTACACACAAGTATACATCCAGACACGGTGCACCTATGTAGCTGCCTGGTCACTGCCGAGTCTATTGTGCAGGCTTCTTGCATGCTTAGATGTCCACACTGCACGGTAACAAGATTGCTGTCTGTGCATAAGTGACAAGATCATCACTTACGTGGCTAGAAAAGGGCCAAGTTGGTACAGAAAAGGACGCAGAATTCACCCAAACGGATGCCCATTTGATGAGGCAGTGCAACTGTAACTTAAGGCCTCCACTGAACCTTCCCTGTTTTCTGATTTGAAGCCCTCCCGCTGCAATGAGGCAGAGCAATTTTTCAGTGGAGTTTCCAGAGGATGAGGCTCCAGGCAAGTTGCTTTTCATGTTCAATGAGAAATGATCTGAACTAGGAAAGGCTACAGACCAAAGGAGGACAATCAGAGGAGAAAGGAAAGGCAGGGGGGTCCCTAGCTAAGCTCTCACTAGGGCTTTGAGTCCGACTCAACATACAACTGACTTAATAATCACGTAGCACGAAGAAACACCCACCAAGATCGAGCTTCCTTTGTGCCAGCCCGTCTAAATACACACAGACCCTGTCCCAAAGACTTCATCAGGCTGAAGAAACACAAAACCTAAAAGGTTGTGTCTGAAGTCACAAGGCAGGACGTGGCAGAACCAAGAGTAGAATAAGAACCGATCCACTAACACATACTGGGAGCATCGACACGAGGTGTTTACTGCGGAGCTGACTAATTAGCTAGGTTACCATACATCCAGGTTTTTTTCCCGGACATGTCCTCTTTTTGGATCCTCCCATCTCCATCCGGGTGGGGTTTTTTTTTAACTATACACAAAGGTCTGGGATTTTGCTCTGCCTCTGCTTTCCCAGCACTTCCAGGCTTGCCCAGCAAGGAGCTGCTTGGGGCTGGGGGCAGCGTGGGAAGGTGACTGTTGTCCGGGGCATCACGTGCACTGTGCACAAGCCCCAGAAAGTACAGGTTGGTGAGTGTGTGCGTGTGTGTGTGTGCATATACACACATGCCTGCCACCACTGGGGCTGCAGCAGGGTGGGGAGGGGGGAAACAGGGGGTGGTCTTCAGGGGCAGCAGGAAGCTGCATGGGCTGTTGTGCTGGGGGTGCAGGGGACTGCAGTTTGGGAGCAAGGGGCACTGACATGGTTAGGAGGGGCAGCAGCAGGGCTGGGGGGGGTCTGTCTTGGGCAAGGCACGGGCATATTAGTGCCCTACCCCCCTCAATCATATACTTCTTCCCTCCTCCCCTTTCTCCCCCTCCACCCCTACAGGTGTCCCCTTTTTTGAAACTGAAAATACGGTAACCCTAATTGGTTCCACAATAATGTCACAGCCTCTATTCGGGCACAGTAAACTCATAAACACTGCCATAACTTAGTACTTGTCAACACAAGTATTATCCTATGGTGGTGTTACTTAGTGCAACACAGTGCACGTGTAGACTGTGACAGGCCTGGCTGGGGCACAAGAGTACGTCACGGTGGGGGCTGCCCGCTGGCTAGTCCCACGCTGTAGCGCCCTCGTGCCCCAGCCAGCCCATCCACAGCACGCTGAGCCAGGCTGGAGCTGCCCCAGGTTGGCAGGATGACCCTTGGGGCTTGCTGCCAGCTGGGGCTGCTTCAACCAGCTCAGCATGCTGTGTTCCTGGGCACATGTGTAAACACGGACCCCTGGAGCAATGAACTGCACCAAAGTTTATTCCATGGCATTAAGTGCACATATAGACGCGCCCACTGCCTCCCTTTTACGTGGTACTCAACTAATGGGCACATGTCAAGGGATTCAGTACAGAGAGGATTCGTATTTAACTAATGGGCACATGTCAAGGGATTCAGTACAGAGAGGATTCATATTTCCTCCTTTTTTTGTGCAAATTTTCCTTTGCATAATGGACTGACCTCAAAACCCACTTCAACCCTCACCTCCAAAATCAAAGCATGTTGCTTAGGATATATATATATTGTCTTTTTACTTCTATAACCAAGACTACTATAAGGCATTGCAAATGCCAAACTGCCAGCCCCAGATACAGCACAAATTCCATGACTATTCCTGGTTTTTACTCTTCATTAAGTCTTCTGTGGATTAGCAGTATGGTTTTGGCCTATGTTGGTGCCTCCGTCTGCAAGGTTAGTTCTCTTCTGCTTGCAGGAACTGCAATTTCCTCTCGGGCTTTCTGGTTGCCCATAGAAAACAAATCTGGTTATCAAAACTCGCCAAGCTAAATGTTTGGAGGGATTCTCTTTAACCACACTTTTCAGAAAGACTTTCTTATGAAAAAAAAACAAAACCAAAACCCCAAAACCAATGCAACTGCCTGGTGGATGGTCAATTAGCCATCTTGAGATGTACTATTTCACCAAAACTGGAGCAGGAAAGGTGAAAGCATAAACCTTTTATCTCATCCCACAAGATGGGTTCTTTGGCCCACCGGTAATTTTAGAAGTGGGTTTGCTGTACATGGTGTACTGTACAGAAGCACTTCAGCAGCCAATTTTGTTCCTGTGAGTCATGGCCACAGGTGACTGGTAGGCGGGACATGGTGGGGGCACCTGCCCCCCCTAAAATTGGCCCTCAACTCGGCACCACTCAGGACGGGACAGGTTTTTTTGCTGCATGGGCTGGTGGTGCATTGCGGGGCGGGGCACTGAGTCACGGCATAGAAGTACAGGAGAGGATACGGGGCTTTTGGCCTACCCCAGGCCCACCCACAGATTATGCCGCCCCAGACCCAGGAGGCACCAGTCACCTCTGGTCATGGCCTGCCTTCGTGTGTTCTTCTCCTACTCACCTCATCCATGAAGCTAGTAATTGGCAGACTAGAATTGAACATTTACACCATCTCCTTCCAATACTGGCATCTTTTAACTCCTGGCTTCATTAGAAAAAGAGAGCATATTTGGTGTAGAACTGTATAATTACACAACGTCCCACCTAATATAATACAGTAATGACCAGGGAGGGAAAATCAATGGCCCAATGTAGCTCAGCGTCCTCAGCTGTACGTAGTGGATGTGTCTGCGTCTTGGCAACTGTGTGTGAGAACATTAAGATTCCCAATAATATAACATGAGACTATCATTAAATATCAAGTACTTTCTGTGCCCGGCTACAAGAGACGCTTACTGCACATTAGCCTAATAACATTGCGCAGTAGTGGAGCAGTTATTAATTGCGCTAACAGCCTACTGTGCAGTGTTGTTAGGCTAATGCGCACTAAGTGTCACTAAAAAACCGTGTGCTGGCACTACTGTGCAGTAACTCTAGTTACTGCGCGTTCAGTTAGTGCCTCTTATTAGAGGTACTGAACTAAACGTGCAGTAACTAAGGCGCATTAATGAATGTGTAGACGTGCCCTCTGTTCCCATTCAAGGGAGACAAAAGAGCAGCCTCTTTCCTTTAGCACGAATTCCTGTATCCATTCTCAGTCCAAGGTAGAAGGGGTCAGAAAAATAAATCTTACAAATATTTTTTCTGTAAGAAATGAGTAGATGGGAGAGTTGGGGAAACATCTCAAATGATTTTCCCTGTTTCCAATGAGTTTTAGACAGAAGCAAGAAGTGAATAAGCACAAAGCAATGGGATCAAAGGGCAGCTGGGAGTAAATAAGAATTAAAACTAATCCTTTTTTCCCAATAACAAACTTTTTCCCCTGGGTTACATGATTTTGTCAAGAACACAGCTTTACTGTGGGGAAAAAAATATATAATTTGAACCCGTTTTCTTAATTTATTATCCCAGTCAGGAGAACTGAAACAAAAAAAGCTCTTCAAAATACCATGTGAAATGAAAAAACAAACAAACATATTTTGACAGATCAAAACATATTTTTCTATTAATTTCAAAATGTTGCTTTTTCAGCATTTCTCACTTGAAGGTTTTGTTGTGCAATTACAGATAGCTAGCTAGATGGATAGCTAGCTAGATGGATGGATAGATATCTAGACAGAGATAACTAGATAGCTAGACAGATACATACAGACACTTTCACTTTTCATTCGCATTCTGAACAAAAAGTAATTTTGAAAAGTTTTTAATTTCCTACTAAGGAAAAATTGTATTTTCTGATGAGCTCTGCAAATAATTATAGTCAGGGCTGGTGGCACTGCCTGTTAGTAATGTTGCCCATCACTTCCACCACCAGACTTATTTTTACTCTGGCTGTCCCAATTCACTCAAGTTGTTCCAGGCTGAGTGCATGTCTCTGGCTACATATGCCTATTGTTTCATTTGACCTCAGATTGTTATTTTATTTTACTGGAAAAAATGCTAGCAATAAGGCATGTCCCCTGTTGGATGCATTCTGCCTGTTTTAACTTGAAATGAGGCAGTGGGTAGATCTGTGCTTTGGGCACTTCCTTGGAAATCCATCCAAAATACAGTAATACGTCTTTCAAAATAGGCCAGGTTTGACCGTGCGCACCAGGATCAGGCCCTGGGGGGCCGTACCTCCTGGGACGGGGCGCTGGGGTCCCCTGCTATCTCTGCCCAGTCCTGTGTGCTGGGATCAGGCTCTGGGGGTCCTGCGCCATCCCCCAGCCTTGCGTCCTGGGATCGAGCCCCAAGAGGAACCCCACAGAGAAGATGACAGGGTGCTGCAAGCCACATCTGGCCTGTGGGCAGGGGTTAAGCACCCCTGATTTAAAGGGCAGGACTCTAGACTGGAGGCAAATCACCTGAGGTCTTAATTATGCCATTTTGCACCTCTACTTCCTAGCACGATGGAGCCCTGACTGAGGCCCTATTCAAATAATAGCAAGAATTTGTCAACACATGATCCAGAGATGATGGGAACCAGGAATCCTACACCTCCAACTCCCAATGTCGATTCAGAAACAGCAGCTTGCACGCCCATTGCTGGCGTCTGGCTCAGGCCCTTGCACAGACTAGTGGCTTTGTAGACTATATCTGGGGGTTTGGGCTCAGGTAGACAGGGCTATTCTTTGTTCTATAATATCCTTGAAGATACAGAGGCCAACTACGAATAGAGGCCCTCTCACTAGCAAGCTCTGATTGTTAGACGCATTGTCTCTGGACTGGGCAACGTACTGCATTGGGGATCCTGAAATCCAAATAACTTCTACATGTCACAAGAGGGAAGGAAATTTAAAAAAGGAGACTCAGGACAGGGGGAAGAGAGGGATCAGGGCTTGTGGTTGAGTCATACGAACCATAGGATGCAGAATATTTCCACGGCACATAGCGTGTGCGATATAAATACCATGACCCGGTAACCAATTCACAGTTGCACTTGAAGAACAGTGGAAAGAATGGATAAAATCAACTTTGTAACTTGAGATTAAGGGGCCGTGATGATTTCTCTTGGCTAAGTCCAAGCTCTGTGCTTTTCAGCAGACCCGGTGGGTTTTAAATATATGTTATGGTTCCCATGACCTGCAGATAACCCAGACGGAGGCGTCAGCGTGTCAAGGCATGAGCAGATAGGGAAGCATGGGGTCTTGCAAGAAAATACACCGTGCTGCGCAAGGAGCAGCCCAGGAGTCCCCGTGGTAGCTCTTCTCTCATCCTTGTCTCTAAACTCCCTGGAAGAGTCGGGGCATTAAAAGCCAGACATGATTGATATATGCATAAATTCACAAGCAAGCCCCTACTACCTCCAGAAAAAGACACCGGGATTTAAGATTGAAGTGAAGTCTGTGCTTAAGCATTATGCTGATTGGGCACGGTGGAGGGTTTGCTAGAAAGCAGGCCGTGGTGCAGTATATCTAAAGCCCTCGCTTATGACCTGGTAGACCCTTCAGGTATCTGAAGGCATTTGTGATCAAATCTCCCAATCTTCCCTCTTCCAGACTAAATAACCCTAGTTCTTTCAGCCTTTCTGTGCAGGTCTCGTCTCCAGGCTCCTGATTATTTTTGCTTCTCTGTGATGTACTCATCCCCCTTGAACTGTAGGGCCCAAAACTAGGCACAGTACTCCGGGTTCGGCCTCACCATTGCTGAACAGAGCGCAAGAATCACTTCCCCTGACTTTGCAAGTGACACTCCTCTTAATACAATCCAGGATATTATTGGCATTTTTTTCCCCACCAAAACGACACTGTTGGCTCGTGTTCAGTTTATGGCCTACTGTAACCCTCGGGTCCTTTCTGCAGTACTGGAGCTCAGCCAGTCATTCCCCACTCTGTATTTGTGCATGAAATGTTTCCATCCCAAGGGCAGGACTTGGCACTTGTTCTAGCTGAAACTCATCTGATAGATTGCAGACCGTTGTCCAGTCTCCCCAGGTCACTCTGGATCCTAGCCCTGTCTTCCAGGGTATCTGCAAGTCCACCTAACTTGGCATCATCTGCACAGTTGCGAAGTATGAACTGGATCCTGTTGTCCAAATCATTAATGAAAATGTTGAACTAAACCAGACCCAGGACATACCCCTGGGGGGACCGCTCTTGATATCGCCTCCCAACTAGACATTGAGCCAGTGATGAATACTCATAAAGCCCTATCATCCAACCACTTAGGTACCCACCTTACAGTGCTTTCATCTAGTCTGTATTCCCTAGGACAGGCCACATCGGGTCACATGCTATTCCTCTGGCATGGTTGACTCCCCACATGCATTTGCTTTGAAGGACAGTCCAGCCTGTATTTTCACTCCCTTATTGTCCTCACTTCACTTGGTGCAGCTTGCATGATTATGCTGGCGACCACTCAACCCCACATCCTAACACAAAATCAGGTGCAAATGATATCGTGCTACAAAGGTTATGAACAATGGGAAGTTTTTGTGGGCATAAGAGGGAAGCAGAGATAAGTTGTTAAAATACATCATCAGCAAACCCTTGCAGTTGAGGATGGTTATCTTCCATAATAGTTTTATCTGTGGGCCCTAAGATAGCTGACAAGGCCAATCCAGGATTAACAGGCTCTAGTGCAACTCAGGCAACTATTTCCCCGGGTGGATGGCTCTGGATTCCTGATCTGGCCGGTGACAAACTTTTTCATCTTCTGCTGTCATCAAGAGATCTCAAAATACTGAGATCCTTGCAGCAAACTCTTCCTCCATTTGAGGCAGTTCTGGGCAATAGTCTCCCATGAGTTGATGTTGAAGATGCATTTGTCCAGTTGGCCTTGAGGACATCCTTGTAGGACTATTTCTGCTCTGCTTTTGAGCATACACCACAATATTAAAATACACAAAGCAGCTAAAATGCTACTTGATAGACAAGTTTCATCCTGAAATACCACTCCCTGCCCGAAGGATATCTTACCTAGAATCAGGCCCCATTTTTCAAGTTTCCCCACTTCAATTTGTTTCTACCAAGATCTGAATTCAATGAAACTGGAGTTGACATTCAAGCATCTCCACACCATCTCATTTACGTTTGCGTTGCACCTAATACCATAGGGAAGCGGCGCTTCCCTTTTGGTGCTAAGCAGAGCATCTGAAGCATTGCGGCCTCTGCTTTCCAAGATGTGCCTGCTTGCTCGAGATGTCGCCACATGTGCTCTTAAATAAAGTGGTCCTTGGTCTAACCTTGAGAGTTGTAGGATGCAGCCATTAGAGGAGCACCTGGCTGAAGTGAGACCATGCACTGTACTTGGCTCAACCCTTAAAGATTCGGAGCCTGATGGATTACTGGAGTCAGAGGGGAATATTATATTTGACTAGACTGAGAGGGAGAAGAGGGCTTAAGGAATAATGCTACGTATTGGAGTGGCCTTGCTGCCTTCCAAAAAGGCCTGGGATAACGATAGATCAAAGATGCTATAAAAGCCTTGGAAAGAATAGGAAGCATAAATCTGTTGAAGCCACAAGTTGCTGAATGAGAAACAGAGCTGCGTCTCCGGCTTGAAGAACGTGACCATCTGAAGCCGCTCTCTGAAGTGGTTGGAGTCGCTTTTCAGGATCTGATTAGTCCTGCTCCCGGCTTCTGTTTCCAATGAACCAAATGCGAGTGTCTGGGCTGCTGCTCTTTCATTATCAATTTGGGGTAAAAAGGGGGGAAAAAAAACCCCTTTGATGTCATTCCCTTTCCTTTTGTTCAGGCTTCCTGAAATATTATGGTTGCTTTCATTTATTTTTGTAGACTAGCAAAGCCAGAAGAGACATTTGCAGCCGCTCATGAGGCCTCCTGTGTAACGCAGGCCAGGGAAGACCGCGGCATGATCCTTTCATCTCGCCCGGCTCTTTTCCCCCCGCGCGTCTTCCTTCAGCTTCCTGGTCAGATTTGATCTCAGCGGCTTACGGCGACGGGCCTGATCCTGCAAGCACGGAAAGCTGCGAGGTCAGGGGGAATTGCGCCGCTGTGTCACATTACTGCTTGCTAAAAGGCTTGCAAGATCAAGGCTTTTGATTGAAGCATGTGGTCAGATCGGAGTCTCAGGCAAACAATTGCCTGGTCTTGGCAGGATGAGAGAATGAGGAATATGTTATACAAGAAGGAAAGGGTGTGTAATTAAGGATAACCATTTGAAGACATTAAAAAAACCCCAACAACAACAACAAAAAGCCCAGCCCGTAAGCCGTGCCGGATCTCACCAGTGCTGACGGCTCAGGCTGGCTGGGTGCAAAGGCGGCTCAGGGTAGCTGGTTGCGAAGCTACCCCTGACTTCGGTGCACCCTTCATTAGGTCCCCCTACGCCCACATTGAGTCCCCCACGCCCTTCATTTCCAGCCGTGGGTCTCCATTTCAGGTAATGCCCCGAGATAGGTTGAGCTATCTACTAGAAGAGGGTGGACTGTGTCCCGTGGGAATGAGTCCCCGGATCAGGGCTCAGAAAACCTAAATTCAGCTCCCCATCCTGCCAACAGGTTGCTGCTTACACTTGGGTGCAATGATTTCCACCCGTCCCTGAAATGCAGGTAATGACCTGCACCCTCCTCGATATAGCAATGAGGGACCTATAAGAGAGCATGATGAATGTTATTAAGGTGAGCAGTTCTCCTCCTCACGTGTTGCACCATTACGCTGGGCAAACTAGGAATCCAGCGAGGCTGGCGAAGCCTGCTATAAAAAAGCGTTAAGCGAAAGAAAATTAAAAAGTAATGATCTGTTACTCGATCCGGCCATTTTTGCGCATTCGCCGGCAGACTGGGAGATTCAGCTAGCAAGATCCTCCCCTATGGGAAAGAGGAATTTGTCTGTTTAAGGGCAGAAAATTGAATTTGCCTTAAACAGTTGAGAGACCAAAAAAAATAAATACCAGAATCTGGGACTCCTCTTAGCAAACTTGATCCAAAACCTCACTGAAGTCAACGGCAAGGCTCCTGTTGACTTTAATGAGCCCTGGGGTATGCCCAGACCAAAGCACTGCTCAGTCGGAGTAAGGGCGATGGAGTTCAGCTTTAAATAACCAGAGAGTTTCATCCCATATGGTCAAGTCCTATATAATTTAATACGATATGATAACTTCAATGCATTTTTTTTTTTTAATTTAAAACTCATCCTCTGGAATTTATTAGAAAATTATAGCCCTACCATAAAATGCTGTAGGATGATTCCCAAAGTCCACAGAGAGGATCGCGTTTTCTTATTATTTCTTTCTTCAGAGTCAGATCGAGCAGCCCCCTATAAAACTTGTACAGGACGCCATGGGTTTCATTTTCGTCGAGGGGGAGGGCTTTCCCACGAGGGGCTGCTCCAGGCCGAAGTCAGCGTTGATCAGTCACGCTCCAGGATCCCCCGTGCTGGAAGACCTGGGATAGTATCGTGAAGGGAAAGTAGGT
The DNA here is from genome assembly GCA_030014935.1 of Caiman crocodilus. Classification (NCBI taxonomy): domain Eukaryota; kingdom Metazoa; phylum Chordata; order Crocodylia; family Alligatoridae; genus Caiman; species Caiman crocodilus. The sequence continues at coordinate 257,984,926 of JAGPOW010000261.1, read as the reverse complement.
GCTTGGTGAGGATCTGTTTGATGGGCCAGCAGGGCTTCACCCCATCGCAATTTGAACCCAGTGCTTCGCTCCTAGCTGTGCACATTCTTACTGTTCGGATCAAAAGGGAGGGTGTTTTGCTGCCTTATCCCTCATGACTCCCGTGTCAATCCAATGCCTGGTTGCCCTTAAAAGTCTGACCCTACATGCCTTAGCTTTCAGCTCCAGCTGTCTCATACAACTCCCCTGGGGACCACTTCCTGGAAGACGACAGAAAATCATATTATCCCAGTGTGGGTTCGTATGAGCTGTCTCCAATTCCCGGAGATCTCTTTTGGGGACAAGCATTGCCAAACCCCGCAGCAGTGGAAGCCATGGATATGTTGCCCTCTCTACCCAGGAGGCAAAGGCAAGGTGCTGGAGAAAGATGTAACCGGCACCTTTTTTGGTCCACGCGGATGAATCTGACTCCTAATGTCATATCTGAATAGACATAGGGTCAGAAGGGACCTAAGTAGACCTTAAAGCTATTTTTGTACAATTTCTTCACGTGGCATCACCGATACATGGGGCCAGTAGGGTTAGCACAGGTCTCACAATAGTCCGTGTTTTCTTCCTCCCCGCCCCAGAAAACTTACGGAGTCACGTTCTCTCCAAAGCATCTTAGCAATGAGCAAATGACTTCAAGAAAATTAAACAAATTCTCCCTCCTCCGGAGG
>JAGPOW010000261.1:257973735-257984128 GCA_030014935.1 Caiman crocodilus | reverse complement strand
GGTACAGAAATGCGTGAAAAGATGACCCAGTTGTCTCTTGTGAGCTCCAGAAACCCCCCAAGAGAAAATAAACCAGAACTTAAAATGCATCATTTAAAAAGATACAGCTGTGATTATTTTATGGCTGTGTCATAACAGCGTGGGTTATTTTAGATCGTTTCAGACCACACTGGCTCCAACTGGGACGCTCGTGATGTTGTGGGCCTGCAAGGAGGGGGAGAGTCACTGGAGTTTGCTGCGCTGCGGATACGTGTGTTGGCTTAAGCTTTGGCAGCTCGGCCGGGCACGGTGCAGCACGCACCCTCGCGCCTTCGTGGTGCTGTCCAGGTGTCAGAGGCCAGGTGATCCTACCAGAGGCTTCCTGAAAGACAGGAATGAGCCTGAACAGAGGCATAACTAGCACTGTGGGTGCCGGGGGCAGAGATGCTGCCAAGCGCCAAAAAGCGAAGGGGATGGGATGCCAAGTGCCAGAAAAACGGTGCTGTGCTCACCCCAGCCTCGTTCCCGACTGAGACTGAGCGCCTTGGTCTCTCTCCAGGACGCCTGGATTCAGTGGGCTCTGAGCCCTGTGGACCCAGCTACCGGTTTTGAAGCCCCAACTCCATTCATGCAACTGGGGGCAAGGATTAATCTTTTATTTCAGGCCAGAACTCCTGGGCCCCAGGCCACTATTGCCAACGTACATCCTGTCTCTCAGCATGGCCCAGAGAAGCAGGCCGAAAGTAGGTTAGGAGAAGCCCAGCCAGCTCCCCCTTCCCATCTCATGGGTCTGACCATATATCCCTGTGCATACAACCTGCCATTGCTAAGGCTCTTCAAATGCAAGGATGAATGTGTTTTCCTTTCCTTTTGCGCCTTTAACTCACACTCCTTCTGCCTGGCTGTCCTTCTGGCTCCATAAATCTTGCATCTTGGCTACTAAGAGGGCCAGCTTTCCAGCAAGGGAGAGGCAGATCTCCGTCTAGCACATAGGCTGGTAGCTAGGGCACTCTTCTGGGAACTGAGAGCTGTATTTTTTGACCCTGCCCAGGATGAAGAAGGCCTAAAACCCCAGCATCTAACTGGGACAGTGCTTTTACTAGCAGAAAAGCAATGGGGCAAGGTGGTCACTCTTATCTCCTCCTCAAGCCTGTTGAGGTGCATTAACAACTCCCCAAAATCATTTCCTTAGATCTGCATAGGCAGTTCCCCAGGGGTAGCCAACAGTATCCCAAGTCCCCCCATCTTACTTTGCAGGATGCAAGCCTTGCTTGCTGTCTATGACTCAGGAAAGCTATTATTCAGCAACTATTTGGGAACACCCAAAGGAAAAGGAAAGCCAAAGATGGACGTTTGTGGCTGCAGTGTCTGGTCTTGGGTCATGCTGCATTTTTATCAGCTTTTAAAGCTAATGGAAATGTTTGAGAAGCTGTGACAGAGATGACATTCGTTTCAGAGTATATGAGATTAACTCAATCTAAACAGCCATTCCTGTTCCTACTAGACTCATCTATGTATCTATCTTTCTGCCCTGTTCCTGTTATACTAAATCTCTCCGTCCCTCCCTCTCATACCTACCAGACAGATCTGTTTATCTGTCTATCTATGGGGAAATTCTCCACCTGAATCACACCGGGGCACTTTTGCTCATGTTTTCTATACAGTAAAGTCACCAAGTATGTCTTGAGCCTCTTCCATAATAAATAAAATCCATGCATTTTTTTTCCCATAATGCAGTGGGGCTATTTTTCCTACAACAAGAATACTGTGTAATGCCATGCAGCACATAGCACAAGTAAATGAGTGTATTAAGCAGCACTTCAGCAACAATGGTCACTAGAGGACCAGCTCCAGGAAAGCGTGGGCTGAGGTGTGTGATGGATAGACGTGTTTAACACCAGAGGTTTTCTTTGCATCACCCGGCGAATCCAGCTGCCAAAGAATAGCATGGGTTCACTGAGGCCGCAGTTATTCCAGCTGAAAGCTAGTCAACCTGAAGAGCTGATGCCATGCCTGAATGCCGGGCTGTCAACACACGGGGCAGATGGTTGGGCTTGAGAGGCGGGGAAGAAAGGGCCTCAGAGGTGAGTGCGAGAGGCAGCAAAGAGTAAATAAGTGTCTGGACGCACGCTACAGGGGACAATCACCCTGGGGAAGGGAACGGGAGGAACAGCTGGGCCAGATCAGCGAGGAGGCAACGGCCCCGAGGCTACAAGGCAAGAGCTGTGCTAGAACCGGATGGGGAAGCGTTGGTGGTTTGTCCCTTCGGGGTCTCCTGATATCAAGGGTGACCCTGTTCTCTTTGCTGGCCCTAAAGCAGCACAGCTCTGTTAACTATTGCAGGGCAACAGCAACTCCGCACCAGGCCCCGTTGACTTCAGCAGCGAGACACGCTCAAGCGTCAATGCTTCAGTAGAGAAAACCTCTTGGTAGCGCCTGGAGAGCAGCACTGCCTTGATGGGGATGGCACTATGCCAGTCTATACCCACGGAGGTGCCAGCCTCCTTGGCGTCACTAGAGCGAGGTTTGTTTGCACCACATGGGATGTGGGCCCATTCTTGCCAGCCTTTGCTCGGGTTTGTGACACTTCTGGAGCATCCACCTTCCCTTGGCGGAAGTCGGGAGGCAGGACCCTCGTTAGCAGGAGGTCCGTCGGAGATGGGGCAGAAGACCGCAGCTGCTGTGCACCCTCCCACGCGGCGGGAGCAGCACAGCCCCAGCTGTGTGATGCAGGATGAGGGACCGGCATGCCTCAGGAGACGCAGCAAGTCAATGCACCCTCTGCCAGACTCCAGACTGCTCCCAGGATGTTTTTACCCTGCTGACTAGTTGGCTTTCGCCATCGATAACCCCTTCGCCCCCAATCCCATTTCTCCGTGTCCCTCTGTTTCGGAGGAGGACAGGCTGGTCTTGTGACCCAGGGCTCCAGATTGCCAAGTCAAAGTCGTACACCTCTGCCACCAGCGCACTGCATAACCATAGTCAAGTCACCCAGCCCCAGGGAGAGAGTTGGTGGAAATGGCCCGAGCTCTTTGCTGTCCAGCTGGTGTAGCAGTAGTTCACTACCTCATTTTTAATGTGTCAAGCGTTTTGGCTACTGGGGCCCAGGTGGAGAACAACCAACAGAAATGGCTTATTCCCCTGGTGAGCCTCCACCGAGAGCAATGGTGGAAACATAAGCTACCCTATTCAACCCTACTGGTGTGCCCGCTCCTGCCCGGGCCGGGGAGAGGCTGTTTTCTCCCTTCAGACCAAGGAAGCCATTGCACGCTTGCCAAGATCTGAGTTCACGGTCCTGCCGCGCCTTCCTCCGCGCAGCTCAATGGCATCACCAACACCTCGTGTAGAGCGGGGAGAGGAAGGGCCCGGCCTGAAGTGTTAGCGAGGTCATCAGCTGTGATGGGGGCAGAGGAACAGAAAAGCTCTGATGTCAGATGTTGGCAAGCCGGGGGGGGAGGGGGGGCCGTGGGACTTACTTGCCATGAACCTGCGATTCCTTCCCAGAGCCACATTGCAGGGTGCGGCAGGGCAAATTGGGAACTGCAAACTCATTTGCTCACTAATTGCATTTTCCTTGCAAAAAAAAATTAAAAATCCGCCTGCCTTTGGCCAAATCCTGGGTTGTATTCTTTTCTTTTCTTTTCTTTTCTTTTCCCAGGATGATTAAATTTTTAATTACCGCTTGCAAATCTTTCCTGGCCTCGCTGCCGACACCTGCAAAACAAAAGCCTCATAAAACATGGGTGGGGTGGGTCATTCTTTTTATTCCCCCCCGCCTCCTTTGTCTGGATGTGCGTGTGCGTGTTTTGCTTTGGAAGACAAGCTGAAAGCTTCATGGCTTGGATGGTTTTTTTATGTGACGGTGGTGGGGAGCCTCTGAGAAAAGGCAGGAAGATAGGAGCCCTTGTGAAGGGAAGCAGCATTGCTGATACACCCAAAACCACAGAGCTCTGAAGTGGAAAACATTGCTGTGTGAACTGTCATCGCCAGATGCTGATAATGAAGATACAGACGGGCCTTTGGAGAGGCAGGCAAGGGAGAGGGACTATATACAGTATACAGGATTGCCCTGATATTTAACTCTTCCAGCGCTTGCTGAGGACAGGACAGCATGAGCACCCTTCAAAAATAGATGTACCTCTCACGGCATCTAAGACGAAAGGGGCAAAACCTGCCCCTTGCAAACACCCCCTGTGCAGGACGATGTCCCAGCCAGCATGGGCCTCCCCTTACCACCCTTACTCCTAGCTCCCAGCAAGAGGAGCAAATGAGGAACGCGGCTGGAGAATACCATACCCTGGCTCTTCTCCACTCCCAAAAGCTGCTGGGAGGGCATGGGAAGCACAGGGCAAATCAGAGCAACTTTGAGGCTGCTCTAACTCACAGTAAGGGCTATGGGGTGCAGGCACAGCCCTGAGATAAGGGAGGTGGTTTAATAAAACCCTTTGGAAATCTTTCTCCTTCCACCTCGGCCCCTAGGGCAAAAGCAGAGTTTCTGAGAACCGGGCCCTTTGGGGGTTTCTTCAGCCCAGGCCGGCAATAAACAAGTGCGTGGGTATTTTCTCCCCCGCTGCACGAGGTCTGCGTGGATCCAGGGAGATCTGCACGATGCAGAAGTCTCCCGGGATCTGGCGGCTGGATTCGCACACATCCTGTTGGCCAGCCCGGCCTCTGGGATAGCCAGGAAGGAGCTGCCAGGGGTGATTTCATGCTGAGATGGCGCCATGTGAGTGTTAATTCATTGTTCTTTCCTGGTGGTGGCTGCAAGATGGGAAATTAAGTTCCCCCCTCCCCATCAGACGGTCCCAATGCAAAAGATCCCGGGAGGGTTTTCTCTAGCAAGTCCCTGAACGGGACCTCGGGGACAGTCCATCCAAGTGGCGTGGAAACCAGGAGAAGCTTTGCTCTTAGCTCTGAGCCCTAGGGTCAGCCAGATATGGCCTGTTTTGCCTACCAGCCCCTCCGAGAAGAGTTGCTTCCAACTCTACTGTCCAACTTCCCCTCCCCACCTTTGTAGAAAAGCCAGGGCCTCCTCCCTGGCTCCTACACCCCTGTTTTTCTCCACTGACTTGGACAAACTCTGGCGTGACACTTCTCTGAGCCAAAGAAGACCCCGGCCCCCCTTGTGCTGTATTGCAAAGTCTTCTCCTGACCTTGCCAGGAGGCAGGAGAACAGGGCCATGTGACCAAAGCTTGCTGCAAGTTGGAGGTGGAAGTTTGTGAGCTAGCGCCCACTTCATCAAGCTCGAGAGACCCGGGGAAATGCCAGAGGCATGATGTGATTTGGCAGGGGGAACTGCTTCCATAAATTGGTTTGTGAGAGGTTGATAGAAGGCTCGACCTCCTCCCAGATTATAGGGCTATTGCTGGATTTAATGGAGGGGTGGAGGGGAGCATGCTGGATGGGTGCCTGGGACTCTCCACAAACAATGCAAAGCAATGGGTAAAAAAGCATCGGCTTTGGGATTCCCTTTCCACGCTGCAAGCAACGGTGCCTAGATCCCGAGCCGAGTTCCCTCCCTGTGAGCCTGGCGCCATGCCGCTGGCTTCGGTGGAGTGCCCTCTGATAGACTGCGGTGTCACTGGGGCCTGGCTCCAGGACATTTGGTACATCTGCATTTAATAGTCCTCAGTGAAGAAGCTAGTGCTGTGGTTCAGTGCAAGAGGAGTTCATATTTCTTAATACAGTGCCACAGGAGGAGAGGGGATATGATAGTTGCAGGAAAGGGGCATCCTTCGGGGGGCTGGGGAGCATCAAATCATAGAAAACGAGGGCTGGAAGGGACTTCGGGAGGTCACACTGAGTCCAAACCGGTGCTCTAAGCAGGACTAGCCCCAACTACATCATCCCAGCTGAAGCTTCGTTGAGCTGGGTCTTAAACACCTCCAAGGATGGAGATTGCATCCTCTCCGGGGAACCTGCTCCGGTGCTTCACCACCCTCCTAGTGAGAAAGTTTTTCCTTACGTTCCTCGACTTCCCTTGCTGCAACTTGAGCCCATTGCTCCTTGTTCTGTCATCTCCGTTTTTGCTGGTGTGTCTCTTGGACAATGCTCTGTGATCATTTTTGCTTGGGTTGCTAATGGTAAGGTCTGCCTGCCCTCGCATCCACGGGCTTCTTGCTGAGAGTCGGGCAGTGGGCGTGCTATAAGGACAGCCTCTTTTGCCGCTCCGTGCTGTCTCTTGAGCTATGTCCACCTGGCAGCCCCAGCACTCCCTAGCGTGTGCCCCTTACTACCCCTGCCTAGTTTCACCTGCTAACCTCTGAAATGCAACAGCGTACCTCGCTGGGGCAGGGGTCTGCACCCTTCAGCCCACAAACTGGGTCTGACCTGTAGCAATGGCCAGGTCACAAGAGGTGGTCCGTGGTATTTAACGGTGGCTGACCCTTGCCCTAGGGGTCCCCCCCATAAGCCAGTTATCAGGTCCTCTGCCCAGCCCACTTAAGTGTCCACATCTGGGTTCGGTGCATGTGAACAGGAGCTGGTGGGCAGGGCGTGCTCAAGGGTCTCTCCCCGAGAGCCCTGGGGATGCAGTATAGACATATCCCTTGTCTCCTTGTGCTCCTCTCTCTATGGGTTGCTTCCATCTTTCATCTCAAAGTGAGCCTGTATGCTAGGCTCACTCTTTGGCAGGTGTTCATACAGTCTCTGGTGCCTGGGTCGGATGAACTGGCTTGGTACTAACGGGGTCATTATCACCCTATGCCCAATCCACTAGCATTAGACACCGCGCATACAAAGAGGAAGAGACAGGACCTGCCCCATAATGGTTACAACAAAGGGACAAAGACATGTTGGCTATTACCCCGTTTTACAGATAAAAAAAAACTGAGGAACAGATAGACCAAGGTCCTAAAAGATATCTATGCCCAACTTCCATTGAACGTAAGGCACCCAAGCCTCATTAAGACTCACCTCGATGACTGTCAAAGGGAAGGTCTGCAGCCGAACTGAGAGCCAAACACGGATCCCCTACACCTTCACCCCACAGTTTCCATATATCTTTTGCCCCAATAACTTAGCAGACTTGATAAGCTACCAACCTACCCCCGACTGCTTTATTCCAGGCTGAGTTTGAAGGAGATCTCTGCTGAAGAGCTACATTAATCTGACTAGGTGCAAAGAAGAGTAAAGCTCACACTTGTCTTCACACGTGTTACTCTCTCTCGTACTCATACCTGTACATGGCACAGGTATGGGGTCTGCCTCTTACACATGTGCACACAGACACAAAGCCTATATCAAGGAGCTCTGACTCCCCTCATCCCCTTGCCTAATTACTAGTATTTGATTAACCCCCTTCCCTTGGGTTATTTAAAAACACTTTGGGCATCGTACTGTTTCTCCCAGAGAAACCCACTGTAATTGTTCCAAAAAACCCACAAAGCCAATGAAAAGTCATTAGGCCAGAAGAAATAGGGAGATTAGCCATTGGCCACTTGGGATGCTTCACGCTGGGTCATTTTCTTCTCCGACTTGTGCTTGACATGCATTGCTGGCAATGAAGTCAACTCCCTGGCTGCCAACTGGAGCTTGAAATCAATTGGAAATTGCGATGGCTGCTGTTATAAACTGGGAAGCTCAAAAAAAAACCAACAACAAAAAAGGAAATTCTGTTTTGTTAGCACGGCAACAGCGACCCAGCCAATCTGAAAAGGGATTAGGGGCACGTCAAATCATTTGGAAGGTCTGGGCTTTTTCGAGACGCTGCGGAGCAGGGGGGAAAAATACTTAGCATGCGATTTTGCAGCAGTGGCTTAGGGGGAAAAAAGGGGAAAAGAAGCCGTCTCCGTCCAAGCTATATCGGCAGTAAGTTGGTGAGTGAAGTCCATGCCAAGATCTCGGAACCTGCAGCCAAAACAGATGTGGGTTTATAAAGGCAAAGCAAGCCTTTCAAATGGGTTTAGGGAATTGCAGATTCAATGGTAGGTCGATATAAACACGAAGACATGAAAACGGATGTTTAATGGGATCTGAGCTTTTAAAGGGAAAGGACCAATGAAGTGGAGTTTTTGTGTGTCGTAGCCTGAGGTTTGGTACAAAAAAAATAAATACATTTAAAAAAAGGTGCTTTTCAGTATTAGGCTCAGAAAGCCCCGCGTGGAACAATTCACAAAAAATGACATCATGAACTCAGTGCTTGTTCCCTCAAGGCATTGTTTTATATGGGATTGAGACCACCCAGAAAGCTTTCAATCATCAAAGCTGAGAATAATCTGGAGAGAGAGGGCCAGAGCCCCACAGGGAGTAAACTGGCTTGGCCTCCATTGATGTCAATGGAGCAAAGCGAATGCAATGGGCACACCTCCACACTCGCACGTAGTTTAGCCTGCAGTGCAAATTATTTGCACACATTGTGTTCTTGTTGTCACTGAAAGCCATGCCTAAGAGCTCCAGTCGTGGACCAGAGCCTGTCATGGTCTTAGGGGCTGTACAGCTATGGTGTTTGCACCAAAGCCCTTACAATAGAAGCATACAATAAGATGAATATTTGGATAAGACTGGGGAGAAGGGAACAGAGAGTGAGAGGGGCCACTGACTACACATGGAAATGGGGATGTGAGAGTGAGAGATACGGAGAGATCAAAGGACCTGGTTGTCAAAAGTGGACTCTTAAAACATATTTAGGTACCTGCAGCTCCCTCAGAAGTCAAGGCAAATGCTCAGCACCTCTAAAAACCAGCTAGGAAAAATGGCCATTCTAAATCTAGTATAAAACCGTGTTTATTGATGCTGTTCGCTTTACAGCAGGAGGTGGGGACCCTTTTCATCCTAGCCATTGTTCGGACACACGGTCCCACTACAACCAGCCTACTGTCTAACCCAACAAGGCAAGTGATGGCTTGATTACCCATCCGATTTGGACATTGGCCGCAGAGCCTGGGAAGCAATAGCAGAACCATGACTGGGAGCCACATCACTTGGGGCTGGACTAGATGTGACCTCCTGAGGTCCTTCCCAACCCTCATTTTCTGTGACTCTGGGATCACTTGAGCTCCAGGTCACTGCTTGAATACAAAACACCGTTCCCATGCGGTGTGTGATCTTAATGTCCCCACCGTGATCCCTGGATGTGCCGGGGCATGTGTCATCAGCAGATCTTAAAGGCTAAAAGGTAGTCGGGATCATCAACCCCATTTTACAGGTGGGAAAACATGAGTTTCGGGGTGGAAAGCTACTTGCTGACCAACAGCTGGGAGCAGAGCTAGGAACAGAAGTCAGACCTCCTGGCACCCTCATGCAGTACTTTGTTCACTGAACTATATTGCTTCCCACTGAGGACATGTGGTTGTTAAAACGCAGGCCAAACTTCTGCATGCTGTGTACATGCCTCTGCAACCTGGCCTCGTTAGCCATCTTCGGACCCACCGATAAGGCAATCGTGGAAGACAATCATCCTCAACTGCGAGGGATCGCATATGACGTGGCACGGCTAAAATATATATCCATCTTCCAGGGAGCGTCCATAGATGCAGCATTCGAGAGCAGGGAGCGAATGTGAAACTCGTCCAGGAGAGCAGAAACTCACCCAGGAAAGCGGCGTGAAGCCCTGTCCCTACCAAAGCTGATAGCAAAACTGCATGGATTTCAGCTCCGCATCCTAGCTTCACAACCTGCTAACGTCAGAGCGATTCTTGACATCGAGGTCAACGGGCTTTGAATCAGGCCCTGCGAATTACGCCTCAATCGTGCTAAAACCTTCTTGAAAGAAAAGATCTTACTGTGCCTCTCTTCTCACCCCTCCTACCTAAAACCAAAGTCAATTCAATGAAAAGGAGCTTCCCGGTGGATCCCAGCCCAGAGACTGGAATATCTTGCCTTGAGCTCAACCCTCGTCTAATATAAATAGCACAGGTTTCGGACTGACTGTTTACAAGCTAAGGCACTTTGCAGGTATATTCATAGTCTGCTTAAATATGGCTTGTGGTTTGCACCCTTGGGGAAAAGGCTTATTTTCCCAGCGAACCACAGTGGCTCTTGGAGAGTTCTTCTTTTTCCATCGGTGCTGTGACTAAAAGGCGAAATGCACCCTGGGGCTGAAGATCAATGCCACATCCCTCCTGTCGCCCGACCGACCAGGGATCGAGCTGGGGCCTCGGGGCTAAGGTGTTACAGCTCGAGTTCAGACAGTGGAGGCAGAGGTGGTGCGGGCCGGCGGCAAAGCACTCCTCTGGTCCTTCTCGAAAGGCACGACTGCCACTTTCAGAGCCATTTGGAAAATGTAACGAATGCCTTTACAGGCTCCTTCCCCTGGGGGAAAAGAGAGCACAGCAGGCAAATCTGATGTGTGCATTTGAAACCTCAGACTCATTAAACAAGATGGAAGGGTATCCTCTAGCCTAATATTATGCCTAGGAAAGCCTGGTGGTTTTGTGGTTAAGGGACCGGGCCAAACTTCATGAGATCAGCGCT
>JAGPOW010000261.1:257949263-257964697 GCA_030014935.1 Caiman crocodilus | reverse complement strand
ATCTGACCCCGGTGCTCTTTCCTGCCAAGGCAGGGGGTCGGACTAGATGATCTGCCCAGGTCCCTTCCGACTCTAACTACTATGATACTATGATACCAAGTACACCCCTAAAATGCACAATGTAATCTGCCATTTTTTGTCAAAAGAGACACCTTTAAGCTCTTTCTTTCCTGGGGTAACTCTTTAAACATCTTGAGAACATTATTAAAGTTGCCCGGCTGTCTTCTGTGTCGTAAGGAATAGTGCTTTAGCCCAGAGTCATATACTGTGCATATTGCCTGTGCCTGGGTGGTTTGGATTTATAAAGAGGTGTCTAATTGGTTCCCTAATGCGATAAAAGGAAAAGCATGTTTGATTATCAACATCAGGGTTCATTTTCATCATCAAGCCTGGGAGAGTTAGTTATGTGGGAGTTGCCTTCCAGTCTCATTATGTGACTACGTCCCCCTTTGAGTGGCATCGAAGTACCTCCTTTGCATTTATCACCAACAAAATGCTTAGAAGCTGAATGAGAGCATATTGCTCTTCATTTCCATGTGTCAGGCTTGTGCTTTGTGCCTTGTGGCTGTCTTTCCTGTTGAGCATTCAGAAACAGGCAACCTCAGTTACAGGACTCTGAAGATGGTGCATGGGGCCACCGTGATTTCTGGCATGATTTAGCCCAATCTAGTGATAGGCAAAATGCAACAGAGGGCCATGGGGCAATGGATCAGCATTCACATTGTGCCAGCCGTCGGTACCTGATTCATACCAGGGAAAATAATGATCCTCAAAGCGAACCGGATTCTGCGAACGTTTCAAGGAATCCCGGCGTCATCGCCACCGACCGCGTGGATGTCATGCAACCCGATGGTTTTCATGCCATTGGGCCTGCACTCCCAATCTTACAACTTAACACCGAGGGGCTGTCGACTGCTAAGTGAAGATCGGAGGGCCAGATTCTGATTCTCGCTGTAACACTGGATTATACATTATTATGGAAATGGTGTTTTGAGGCCAATGGGAAATATCTTCAACCGGTGAAACTTGCCATAGTTCAGACTCAGGGCAATGGGACAGAGGAATCTTAGGGCTTGGGGAGTGGAGAGGGGAGGGAAAGAAAGGATCATTTGTATTTGCCCTTTGCCTTTATGGGTTTTTTCTTCTTCTTTCCCCTAAAAAACTTGACTAAAGCTCAAGATGAGGCACTGATGGTATGGACTACTTCTCCAAGGTGGTACAAAGGACTGCATTTCTTAAGAGGTCTTGCTGGTATCTGCTGCTCACATACATTGCATCACAGTGCGCAGGGCTACACATGCATTAAGGCACCTTTTTTTAAGCACATTAAATTTGTTACCATCAATGTGAGGTACTAAATTAACATGCATTAGGCTGCGCTAATGCCCAGTAGCGCATTTGCACCCTTTTTTAGTGACACAATGCACAGTGGATTATTTAAGTCTGCATTTGTAGTGTCACAGTTTTTTACATGGTGCTTTAATGCACAGTAAAATAGACTACTAAAATGCACCTGAAGATGTCCTCAGTGATTACTAGATATGGAGTCAGGATTAGTCTGAACTTGGCATCTTGTGGGTTTTTTCTCTGCAGCCTAAAGTATCAATCCCCTGCTTGCATTACGTGGGCCCATCTCAACTAATCGATCCCCTGCTGTTCCAGGGGCTTCAAGTACTAGTGTCACTACGGTCTCTCCAGTGATGTTTCATGTTAGACATAAACAATACGAAATCTGTGGGATGTGAAGTGGTGTGAGCAGTTACATGTCAAGGGTCAATACCAATTCTTGCCCACACAGATCTGTCTTGCCATTAGAGGGCTGGCAAGCAGGGGCATGGTTGGAAGCCAGAATAAATGGTGCAGGGTGGGTAGGAGGGGCTGGGAGCTGTGCATCCTGGGATCCTGGAGGACTGTTCATTTTTATCTCCATGCAGCAGACTGAAGCTACCCTAACACAAGCTAGGTGGCATGGCTTAGAGTTAACCCTTGCATGCAGTGACATAACTTTGAGATATGTGTTGGGCATTTAGCATCAGATAATGAGCTTTAAAGTGCAGATGTTCATGTTTTAAATGCCCTTAGCAGGGTCTCAGTGTCAAGTGCAACTTCACCACTGATCTCTACCCCTGGCACACCATTTAGTTTCCCGAATGCTGGAGTTCATTACCCATTTAGGCTAATGAAATCTTCCTGCTTGATTTGGAGTCTTTGGGTGAAACTTCTGCGGTGCACAGGGTCCAAGACTCACGGGGTAGAAGAGTGTTCAATGGTCATTGGCCCCAAGTCCCTGCATGCTTGCTGAAATACTACTGGACAAAATGCTCTGATGATTTGTTCTGGCCTGAAACTTCATAAAACGAACATATCCTTAGCTGATAGACATTGTCATAGCTCTCCTGACTTCATGACATCCCAGGCAAGGCTTGCTTCTCTAACGTAGTGCTTTTAGCTATGTTTCCACACTTGATGAGTTGTTTTCCAGGACTCTTTGTTACAAATCCTGAACAAGGAAAGAGACTCAATCAAGGCCCACCCAGTTACCTAGAAGTTCCCTTGGTGAGAAACACATCTCCCCACCCAATATATAGATTAGTTCCTCTAAGTCTATGAAAATAAATCTTTACAACTGGCCTTTCTGCTAGGAGTGGTTACAAGCAACATGATTAACAAGACCCTGGTGACACGGCATATGGAAGGCTAGCCAAGCCCTACTTGGAGTCCCTTAAATGCTTACCAAGGTTTATAATTAAAAAAAGAATGACTTACAAGCCAAAAGCGATGGAAAAAAATAGCTTTGTCCAAGAAATGTTTTGTCTTCCAGTAAACATGTTCAACAAAAATGAAAAGACTTCTATTTTCAGTAAACATTTGGGGGGTTTTCATTAAAAAGCCAAAACTCTTTGCAGGCTGAGGGAACTAAAAACAGAGCCATGCCAACCAACCTCCCCCACCAATTTTCAGTGTCTGACAAGTGATTTTGCTTGTTTCCAGCCAAAGTGTTTTGTTTAATTTTTGATCTCCCCAAATAGATTTAAAATCAGTTGCCAAAATAAAGAAATGATCAAAAATGAACATTTCATTTGGGGGGGGGGGAATTGCTTTTCTTCAACAAAGAGGACTCAATGAAAAAATGCAATGTGCTTCATTCAATCTGCTGAGAATAAGTGCTCAGCAGACTACAATTTGCAGCGAAATAGCCAGTCTCACTGGGGGTGTGAATTCTCTATAGGTTCTTCTAATTCAGGACTGTCTGGTGGGACTTGTGAAGGGGCATGACTGGGGCTCGCCCAGCTTGGCTCACTGGGCTGGGGGTGGGGAGGAAAAGCCCCTCCATGGGGGCTTCTATGCAGACCCCTGCTTGAGGGGGCCAGTGTCAGGCCATGGGATGTGTTCCCCATTCCCTAACTTCTTAGGAAGGCCAGACTAGTGAGCAGGTGGTCTGGGGAGAGATGGTCCAATTCAGTTGGTTATTGGTCCAATCTACACAGCATCGAAAAATTTGCAAAGATTGAACCAATTCTGTCTTGAAACTTTTCAACTTCTGGGCTTAGTCCAAGTGCTTGGAGCTTCCACAGCCCTTGCTTCAATCTGGGGACATACCCCCAGACACCCTGCAGTGAGGTCAATTTTAATGTGAGAGCAAGGGTGTTGTAGGAATATGAAGGGAAAGACACCCTCATAATTAGCTGGAGGTTGATTGGCCAGACAGGTGTGCAAGTACCAGAGGGAAGAAGCCAAATATCCGAGTACTTTTTTTTAGTTGCAGTTGAGATAGGTTTCCCAACATAGGTCCAAAGTTGGCAAATGGAACATCCTATGGCCAAGCTCCAAAATAATTTCCAGACTGAGGAGTAAAAACCTAAATTCATACCCAAATTACTGGGTGAGATGTACAGCATCAAAGGATAACCTGCAGCAGTCTGCCAACTCCAGAGCAGGCTCTACGAAAGATGCAGCGTCTTGCTCTTAACAGAAGGCAGGGAGAGGTTAAGTCTACTCTCGGTTCTTGCTGAACATGGTGGCTGCTAGCTGGTAATCCATCCCTTCATAGGGATGCTTCCAGCTGTTGGGAAATTGGCTTGCTCCAATGGAGGGGGGGACTCAAGTTAATGGTCTAAAAGAGGAAGCACAGGCCACATCTACATGAGATGCTTTACTGTGAAGTAGCATAGTTTACTGAGCAGTAAGCACGTGTATTTACATGTGCATAAGCTTACTGTGCAATAAAGCTCGCTAACTGCAAGTGAATTTGCTACCTGCAAATGCAAGTAGAATTTTTTGTGATTAGTATCGACACAGTAGTGTTCATGTAGATGCCTGACTGGGAGTAAATTTGCACTCCTTGATGGTGCCAGGGGCCCATTGCAGGGCCCCAGAAATCAGGAGCAGTTTGCTGCCATTAGCAGCAAATCTGCTGCCACTTCTCTGCATGTGTAAATGCCTGTCTGGAAGCATTTACTCACTTATAAACTGATCCTGGATCAAATACATATGTAGACATGCCCACAGAGTCCATTTTAGTAGAGCATAGACTAGAGTCATGCAACTGGTCAATGGAAGGAGCAGACTTTGCTTCGTCAAGTAGAAGGATGCCATGAGAAGAGATGATGCGTCTGTCTGTTGGACCAACACAAAAAGAAGAAAAAGGACTGAAACAAAGGCTGATGAGAGGGTAAGGCCTGAAGATGCTGTGGAGTTTGAGGTGATGAGAGGCAGGAAGGATGGAGCAGCTGTGTATATTCCAGATTCTGAAGGGACACTTGTATACAAGAGCACAGGACTAGCAGGGACCAGTCCCCTGTAACTGCCAGAAGCCACGTGCAAAGCAGTGAGCACGCAACACAGCTTAACTCTTCTATTTTTTGCCATTGTATTTTTTCCCTATGGGTTTTAAATGAGCAAACAAACTTATCTGGCTCCTTCCACCTCATTTCATTAGAGTTGGAGAAGACCCAGCTGGCAAGAAACTCAGAAGTTCATAGAGGGTAGGAAAAGGAGGTCGTCTTCTGAGGTGAGAAGGGTCCAGACTCATAAGGGAGCCACAGGCTGGAAGAAAGGACACAGGTGAGAGGGGCAGGCCAGGCCACAGATCAGCCTGTTGCTGACAGTGAGAGGATGCAGGACTGCAGCTGGAAAGCAAGAAGTCACAGCACATGTGGGCAGCAAGGAGGCACGGTTGGTGAGTCCTGGTGAGATAAAAGACTCAGAGGTCTTTTACTTGGAGGATATGAACGTGAGTGGCAGACCACCATGGACTAACATCTATAAAGATCAAGCTTATTGAACATATATAGTGCATGAATGTGAGCTTGAAATACCCACCAGCATCTAGCAGGGACTCGTAGACCAACTCTTGTGGGAACAACCTGCAATAAAGAGATAAGATGATGGCCCATTCCTCTATCTCCTTTTTTTCAAATGTAGGCAGTAGTTCTTCAGCCAGAGTCTGGTTTCTGCTGGGCATCAAAGGAAAGCAACCAAAGAGATGTGCAGGTTATTTTTTTCCTTGCATTAAAAACATTAAGAACATTAAAATCTCTGCTTTTAAACATGCCCTTTTGCAGAGCAACCTGCTAGAATCACAAAAATAATCTCTTGTGTTAAAGGAGCAGATGGCAGCCATAATATATCCAGTGCTCCAGATGCGCTGAATTCTATAACATTCTTATTTCATTTTATAAGGCAACAAAACCCCACTATAAAATCAACCTTTATTTTTCCACACTGAAGCCATCCCATGCTTAAATAGCTGGGGACGTATCAAGGAACGCAGGGAGTATGGGGTTTCTTTCTCTTCATAAACATGCGCTGGCTCGTCCCACTAGGAACACTTTTAATGGACCCCAGAAGAGACTCTGGGATAATGTCCTACCTTGACCCTCAGCCAAAACTGGCCAGCGGGCAAGTGTTTTACTAGGGAGGCTGAAATCTCGGGGAGTTAAAGACATTGATCATGGTGGAAACTCCAGCTACAGAAGGGCCAGTTGGTTCAGATAGGTTCATCTTGTCCCGCAAGGTCGTGGGAAAGAGCAATTTGCACATGGATCAACTGAGATTCCTCTAGTCACCTGCGGAGACCAGTCAAACCCAGTAGAGACCACACGGAAGATTCTTTTGAAGCCAACTTGACTTTTCCTCAGGGGGAATGGGCAGAAAGCCATTCAGCCAAGGCCTTCCCTTAGGCTTATCTATGCAGAAAAGAGGGGACATTTTTCCTGCTGCAGGAAAGTTTTTAAGTTTTCCCTAAATTTACAAATCCCAAATCAGGATGAAAGGGCAAGATCTTCAAAAATCTCCTCCCTGCTGTCCTCTCCCCTCCAAAAAAGAATCATGAACTAAAAGGTTTGGGGGAAAGTCCACTTGGGTCAATGGAAAGTTTTCCGTTTTCATCCTATTCTCTCTTTCCATCTTTCTCACTTTCTTCTCTCCTCCTCACCCCCTATTCTGCATTACATTTCAAAACAAGACCTAACCCCTTACCCAAAAGGGATGCGAATGGGGTTCTGAAAATTTTCAGGTTTGATGGAGTGACATTTTTCAAGAAGGGAATATTTCACTGAAAAAATTCCAACCAGCTTTAGAAGTGGTGGAGGCTCCATCTTGGGAATCATTTAAGTACAAGTTAGACAAACTTAGCGGGGATAGTATAGCCAGGGATGATGTTGCCTTGAGCAACCCACCATCTCTACTTTTTCTAGGATTCTGCATGCAAAATCAGGATAGTCAGTAGCATTATGTCACTGAAACTGAGGAGAGAATCTGGCTCAATTTAAAGGAGGTAGATAATAGAGCTATGCAAAACTTTGGTTGCTGAGTCAATTTGGTGGAGTTCTGGCCCAATTTCAGCATCCAAATCTGAATCAAATTAGGAGACCCTTTAATCTCTCCAAATCAAATCAGAACCTTTTGAATCAATTCAGAGAGATTTGACGATTTGGACATTGACACAGCTTTAAATGTTTTTTCAACATATTTCAAAGTACGGGGTGGCTCGTGAACACTGAGGTGGTGGGGCAGATGGAGCATCCCATGGGAGCATGGGGAAGCTCCCCAGCGCAGTTGGCAGTGGACCCAGAAGTGGACCAGAAGCACTTCCAGTCCACTTCTGGGTCTACTGGGGAGCGTGCTGGGGGAGCCCCTCATCCCAGCTCAGTGACTGGTGTCTTTTGAGTCTGGGGGGACACCCGGGGTCCCCCTGTGGCCAATTGCTGAGCTGGGGGGGGACGTGGGGGAGGGTCCCCTGCGTGCTTGGTGGTGGACCTAGCAATGGACTGGAACCACTTCCAGGTCCACCGCTGAGCAGGAGGGACCTCCCCATGCTCCTGTAGGATGCTCCGTCCGCCCCACCATCTCAGCATTCACAAGCCACATCTGCTGCCTTGAGGTATATAGAAAAAACATTTAAAGCTGTGTCTATGGCTAAATCACTGATTCTCCAAATTGGCATCGAATCTTCAGATATAGCTGCATCCAATCGGGGCAGTGATGTGAATCAACCACTCGAATCACTATCCCCTGAATCAGGTTAAATCTGAATCCAAATTTTATACAGCCCAGTTAGCACACCCCTAGTAGATAAAGGCCTAATCATTGGTAGCCATTGGTCTTGGGAGGCTATGGAGATGGTGCCTTTGGTGGGTTACCGGATACCACCACTGCTTCCTGAGGGCTGAGGAGTCTGACAGCAGAGTCTGATGCTCAACAGGCAGACCCTCCGCCAAGTTGCACATGCACTCTCGGTTGCATTTGCACTGGCATACTGACTACAGGTTTGTCTTGCCTGCCTCTGATGCCTCTTCTCTGGCTCTTCATTCACACTCTCCATCTCAAACCAACGTAGGCCCTGCTTCCCACGGCTTTCCGCTTACAGCAATCCAAAGCAATGAGTTCCCAGTGTTGGTCATCAATACTCAGTTCATGAATGTTTTTCTTGCAGACATCAAAATGGAGTTTGGGCCATCCAAGCTGATGTTTACCAGTGTCCAACTCAGTATAGAGTATGTCCTTGAGGATTCAGCCATTGCTCATACGATCACATGTCCTAACCAACAGAGGCACCTCTGTCTCAGAAGCACGAAATACTGGGCATCTTGCCCTATTCCAGAACAGCAAAGTTGGAGATTTTGTCACACCATGTTAAGCCCAAGATATGGGGGTGACATCGAAGATGGAAACTATTAAGTTTTCTTTCTTCCTTAGCATAAGGAGTCCACATTTTGTTGCTGTACAATAGATAGTATGCGCTGTAGGAGGATATCTTTGTCAACAGAGTGCTCTGTTTTTCCACTCTTTTGAAGCCCTAATATCCATGGGTGTCTATACATGTGTTTCAGGGTGGAAGGGGGGGGTGCTTTCATTAGAGTGCCCTAATGAAAGCGCCCATAGCTTCACATGTATTCAGTGTCCTGTGCTTCAAAATGGTGGTGAGGGCACTTTAACTAAACCTTGTTGAATGAGCTTTAGTTAAAAGTGCCCATGCCACCATTTTGAAACCTGGGGACACCGAATACACATGACGTGGAGGCTGTTGGATCACACTATTTAGCATGCTTCAGCAGACTCACAACAGACTTGATTGAGAATGCTCCATCATGTATTAGTTAGCACGCCTTGGAGCAGAGGTTCGTCATGTGTGTAAGTGCCCTATGTGCCTGACTCACTACAGTAGCTGGCTACATCACAAAAATTAATTAACGTAGCATCAGAGCTATTGTTGCCCCCAAGAGCTGGGAGATGAAGTAACTCCATCTACAGCCTTTAGGAAATTGGTAGCAGGATCAAATATAACTCCCAGAGTTTCTTATACCCAGCCCGCTGCCTTAACCAGAAACCCATTGCTTCTAATCATTTCTCCTTTTGCTGAAGTAAAGCTTTACTTACAGACAACATTTTGATGAGAAAGCAGAATGAAAGAGCTTCGGTAGCATTGTTATACTAGCCTGGACATTTAAAGGGAGGGAAACAGCAGAATAGGGAAAGCTTGTCCGTGCATTCAAAAATTGTAAAGGTCTGAATTAGGGGAGCACCAGGAACACAAAGATCACAGCAGCTCCAAGAATTGATAATGAAGCCACGGCCCTGTCATTTCCAGTTGCTTATCTTTGTGTGTGCAATACCTGGGCGTTCGCTGTATCCCAGACACACGAATCACAAACTTTTACATCCATGCCTGTTATAGCGTGCCATCACGAAGTGCATGCGAGCGCAGTAGCTGATTTCCCGAAATTCATGGCAGTGTGCCATGGACCTGAGAAGGGAATGGCCCTGAGTGTTTAACAAGACTTTCAGTTACTAGAATGCAGTAAAATATCCCCAGAAATCCCAGTAATTGTTTTATCAGGCAAAGGGAGGGCAGAGAGACATAAACTCCGGTACAGGCTGGGGACTAACTGGCTAAGCAGCAGCTCTGGGGAAGAGGGTGTGGGGGTTACAATGGCCAATGAGCTGAACAAGCCAGCGGTGTGCCCTCGGTGCCAAGAAGGCTGACAGCGTTCTGGGCTGCATTGGGAGGAGCATTGCCCGCAGATCCAGGGAAGTGATTACTCCCCTATATTCTGCACTGGTGAGACCACATCTGGATTCCTGGATCCAGTTTTGCCCCCCACACACCCACTTTAGAAAGGATGTGGACAAATTGGAGAGTCCAGTGGAGAGCAACAAAAAAATTTGGGGGGGGTTGGGGGACATGACTTACAAGGAAAGACTGAGGGAACCGTGCTGATTTAGTCTGCAGAAGCAAAGATCAGGGGGGGATTGAATAGCAGCCTTCACCTCCCTGCCGGGGGGTGCAAAGAAGATGGAGCTGGGCTGGTCTCAGTGGGGACAGATGGCAGGACAAGGAGCAATGGACTCAAGCTGCAGCAAGAGAAGTTGAGATTGGATGTTAGGAAAAACTCTCTCACTAGGAGGGTGGTGAAGCACTGGGACAGGTTACCCAGAGGTGGTGGACTCTCCATCCTTGGAGGTGTTTAAGACCCTGGTAGACAAAGCCTTGGCTGGGATGATGTAGCTGGGGCTGGTCCTGCTTGGAGCAGGGGGTTGGACTAGATGTGACCTCCTGAGGTCCCTGCAACCCTCATTATCTATGACTCATTCATGTTTCCTACCTACTTTCTTGGCTTTGTCTTGATACAGAACAGAATGGGACGGTTTTCTGTTCATTTGCTTTTCAATCTGGGAGTATTTCCCAGGACAGGAACATGGTTCTGCATGCACTCAGGGAAGCAAAGAGAGAAGCCAGACAATGTTCCAACATCCTCAGTGAGACATTTATCTCCACTAAGGGCCTGGAAAAACTCTCTTCTATCTGAAAGTTCACCTGAGAGGTTATGAATAATAGAACATGAGATAGGACGAGGTCTACAGAAGGCAGATCAGGAACTTCTCTTCACTCTTTTTCATAATACATCACTATTCAGCTTCTGGGTGGCTGGGGGCCTCCTTGGTTGCGTGTTGTACAGGCTGCACCAACCCCAGACTGATCTCCCCACACAATATGGGGTCCCTGGATCCCCCCAGCCCTCTGGAGGTGGACTCCCTTACACCTGCAAGCCACCCTGCCCCAGGGATGGAGGCAGGTAGTGGATGCTGGAGGAAGAAGGTGGAGCCTGGAGATGCCCACGGTAGCAACTGGAGAGTGATATGCAGGAACATCGCTCAGACCAAGAGCTCAGGATCTGCAAGTTATAACCCCGCAGTGGCTGGATGCAGCTTGCCAGTTGGTCATCCAGATCATAATACAAGGACCTGGGGTCATTCAAGGAAATGACACACTGGTAAATTTCCAGAAAAGATCAAGAAAATACTTTGACACATCCTACACACGGTACTCACCCCCACAAGAGATCAGTGAGGCCAGAAGGTTCACAGGACTTCAGAAAGGCTTGGACATTTCTCCAGTTGCTTATCATCCTTGGGGTTGTCCTGAGCTATCCTCAGAGCACTAGTGGGAGAGGGGCTGGTTCCCTAGAGGCCTAGCTTATGGATTATCTTACCCAGGGTACTGGCGACATTTGGCCCAGTGCTATTACAATATGGAGGGCCAACAGCTGAGATAAGGAGCTAATGCCATTAGCTACAAGCAGCAGCAATAGGTTTGCATCCTGAAGAAGATGAAGGACTGTGGAGCACACTTTTTTGCAGTCTGTTCCCTCTTTTCCATTCATAATCTGGTCTCCTTGCACATATGTGCATGGTTACTTATGTCAGTAGGGACAGGCAAGAAAAGATGCAGTGTCACAGCCAATAATTTCATGGGACGATTTAGTGAACTGATCTCCAAGCATAAACTGCCAAAAGCCAGCAGTTCAAATGCCCATAAAATCAGGTTAGCAATTCCTCCTCCCAGATGGGATACTCTCTGGACCTTACAGCACGCAAGCTTTTCAGATGAGGCCTTTCTAACCAAGGCCATGCAGGGTTATATTGAGACTGTGGTTGTGTCTACACATGCTTTTGTGTGCGCCGAAACTTAATATGTATTTGCCTAATGTGTAATAAGGCAATTTAGGCATGCATCTAAGGCTCATTAATGCGGTGTGCAGACCGACTTGGGACTCAGGTTAGCCTCATGTCAGTCAATATTCACAGCGTTAATGCACCTCAGTGCATCTAGATGCACATTAAGGCACTTTTGCTATTTGCTTTGGCAAGTATTAAATTAGCCTAAAATCATCATTTTTAAGGTGCCTTAAGGGTGTGCACGTGCACACTCTTGCCTTTAATGCATCTTAAACATGGCTGATACGCCTCTAATTGACACATGTAGATATGCCCTGTGTGTACTTGGTCAAGTGTCATGCAGTACACTACGTGCCCTCCACCCCAAAAGTGGCTGTATTTCAGTGGTATTGTGTGCACGAAGCAATAGAAGTTGCTTAGAGCCCCTTTGGATTGAGATGTGGGACAACAATATGCCATGTTGTTATTATTATGGTAGTGTCCAAGCAAATCACATACTTCAGTGCCGGGTTTTCATTGCCTTTGTTGGCTGTGGGACATGTCCGTTGCACGCAAGCCATTTCAAATGGGATTAAATTAGAAAGGCAGGACGGTTTCCACCAACCTGTACAATCTCTTGCACAAGGGAAACATGCTTAGAAGAAAGGCTGTCAGGAATAATAGTTTGTCTGCCGTGTTTTCCAGTCGCATTGATCTAAGTGCTGGAACGATGATAACTTCCAAGCTCTCGAGTGTCGAAATCCCTTAGCTGGCGCAAAGAACCCTTCTTCAACAGACATTGCTTAAGCAGAATGCATTGCTTGCTGACATGCATCAATAGCATCTGCCAAATTATTCGTGATTTAAGGCAACTAATGCACTATGTGATGATAGGTGAAGGCAGGCATATCCCAAAAGATATATTACTTACCACCTGTCTGGACCAGATGCATAAATATTACTCAGTCCAATTTGGGGCAGCTTTGCACTTCTGAAATTCTGACACAGGAATATTGGTGGAGCTTTCTGTGCTAGTTTCCATCACGCTATGTTCTTGTTTCCTGGTGCATGTAAAACAATAGCATAGGATTCAATTGCACTGATCTGAAGTAAGAACTAGTTGGAAAAACAGAAACGGAGCACTAGCTTCACGGAAAAGTGAGAAATGTCAAAGCTTGGAAATTCTTTTAAAAAGTTGTATCAATTTTATTGAGACTGGGTGCGTCTACATGGGCTTTTACACATGCCTAAACTCAAAGCACATTTGTCTAATGCGCATTAAAGCGATTTAAGCATACATATGCACATGCACATACTAAGGTGCATTAACGCGGTGCGCAGACTAACTTGGGACTAAAGTTAGACCCAGGTCAGTCCGGACACCGCATTAATGCACCTTAGTACATGCGTGTGTAGATGTGCACTTAAATGTAGCTAGTCCCAAGTAAAGGGGACTTTAGTTAGTTCAAGTTAGTCCCAAGTCAGTCAAAATACACAGCGTTAAATCCAAAATGTTTTTTTTGAGAGAGAAAAAATATAGACATGAAACTCTAGTGAAAAAAATCTTTTCTTTTCTTTTTTTTAAGGGTATTTTTAATTTTAAGAAGCCCAGCATATTTAAAAAATTGCAAGCAAAACCAGTTTTGACTTGCTTTGAATTCAAGTTAGGCTAGAACTACCATACTCCTTTGAAGAGGGCAGTAGCCTTGATACAGAAACATCTGTAAACCTCATCTAAGGTTATGGGACAGCTCTGCGAGGACCAGACATAGCAGCAAAGGCACCACAGGCCCTATTTGTGATCTGAACAGTGGCACTCTGAAAATACTTGATTTTCTTTTTTCCTCTGTGGGAAAACCTGCAAAATAAGGTGGGGAGGAATGGGGGGCTTGACCTAAAACTTATTTTTGGCAAATGGAAAATTTAAAAGGAAAATTAAAAAAAGAAAACCTTTGAATTGCATTAAAATGAAACGTTGCCTTCCTAGCATAATGGCCATGATCTCAAGGGATGAGAGTAGAGCAAGGGGGACCAACCAGGGGCACACAGCGGTCTCCAAAGGCACCTCTATGCAGCACAAATCATTTGGGAAGTGTTTTCTCCACTGCTTCTTCCATGGAGACCAAGAAATGCCCTCCGAGATGCAGATTTTTTTTTCTGGCCTACCTGGTGGTACAGTGGCAGGGCCATAGGGCAAATTTAGAAAGGTGCTTGTAGACTCAGAGGATGGGAAGGGATAAGATCATCCGGCCCATCTCTACATAGATGCAAGGCACGTTGTTCCTAACCCATCCAAGACAGACCCCGATATCCAGCCTGTCCTTGAAACCCTCCAGTGAAAGAGAGAGGGAAAGAGGATCAGGTCCCTGCTTACCCCAGTGAATCTTCCCAATGAAGTTCATCAGTTATTTCTGTTTATCAGATCAAGTCCCTGCTTACCCCAATTGAGTCCCTGCACTCTGGACATCTCCAGACATACTGGTGGTTTCCATGACTATTACAAGCCCTGGGAAGAGAAGGGCTAGGAAGGCAAGATCCTGGGTTTTGTTCCCGGCCCTGCCATGGGCTCACAGTATGACCTTGGTCAAATCATCTACCCTCTGTGTGTGGCTTAATCTGAAGAAAATCCTACACCATCTCTGAGAGAGCAGCAATAGGACCTGCATAAGGCTGCGATGGTTGTAACTCCTAAGCCATAGCAACTCAAGCTTTTTTAAAGTATGTTTCAAAAGCATATGATATGGGATGGAGCATAAACATGGATCTTGGATCACTGAGCTGCTGGGTGAAACATCTGGAAAGGAAGACACCTGGATATTGTGTCACTCCCATCTGGCTGCTGAGCAGGGATGCCACTGAGCCAAGCCCCAGATCTGAAACCCCCCCAAACATCAGGTTTAGATGTGGACACGCAGCTGGTGCAGGTCTGGGGGATTGTGCTCGATCTGTGCGTGCTTGTGTACGCTCACACTGCTCCATAAGGAAGAAGACCCAGTTTGCATGTGCTGGGTCGGTTGCTGGAAGCCCCTGCCCCCTCCCTGCCCTCCCATCCAGCTGGCAAATCTCCCCAGTTTGTTTAGTCTAGACAATGCAATCCCATTAGAAATCCTAATCCTTGATTTGCTGCAAAATTCAAACTGGATAGGATTACATGCCAGATAAGGCAGTGATCTTACCCGGAGCCTGTTGACATGATCTTATCAAATGATGAGTGTAATTTATATATCTGCTAATTGGGATGGCATTCTGGGTGGAATCCAGTGAAGGCAAATTCCATTCATTCCTCACCGCTTCCCACCCGCCTGCCTTCCCAGGCTTTCTCCTGGAGGAGATAATGATTATGGGCTGAAATGACCTGTGCTAAGAGCTCTGGGAGCATCTACAACAGCTGTGTATATACTGCAGTGCAACTGTCCCTCTCCGTCTCCATCAAGAAAGAACCAGGGAGGTGAGGCTCGTATGATATTGGATTAGATAATTAGTGTAAATGAGTGTAATTTTCTTTATTTCAGCAGTATCAGGGATTGACACAGGGGTCTAGGTTGTAGCCATGTTGGTCTAAGGATACAGGCAGACAAGGTTTTTTGGGTAAATCTGATAATTTTTATTAAACCAACTCAAATACTTGGAAAAAAATTATTTGTGAGCTCTCGGGCACAAACACCCTTCGCCGGGCTGAGGAAGCATCTGCAGATGATAGGCACTTGCTGGAAACTTTGCCCGTTGCCATCCATTTACGTAACAACATTTCCAACATACAGAAATTGCTTTGTCCATGGTGAAATGCAGCCATTTCTGGTGGGGAACAGGGCAGTTCAGAGCTGTCTCTTGGTGACTAGTAGGAAGGGCCGTATGTTTTAAGAAGAAATGGCTTATGGAAACAGTTTATAGCTAGAGACAGGTTTCAACAGAAAAGAGACTGGAGGGCTTGATATAACTGGAGATAGATAGATAGATAGATAGATAGATAGATAGATAGATAGATAGATAGATAG
>JAGPOW010000261.1:257937519-257949163 GCA_030014935.1 Caiman crocodilus | reverse complement strand
AGATAGATAGATAGATAGATAGATAGATAGATAGATAGATAGATAGATAGATAGGGTTGGAAGGGACTTCAGGAGGTCACATCTAGTCCAACCCTCTGCCTAAAGCAGGACCAGCCCCAACTAGATCATCCCACTGAAGGGGGTGTATGGATAGATGGATGGATGGCTACTCAACATCTGATATTCCATATTTATAATGGAAGCACTTATTACAAGTATAGGAATACACAAAAGCACTATGGGGCCTTCAGCTATATGGAATATCCCATTTTGATCTAGTGTTTGTACCCACAGTATTCTGTAGAGCGTGATCCTCACTAATTCACAATCTGCTTGCTATAGGCTCCATGAAATGAATACATAAAAAGTGGTGGTCTCCCCCATAGAGTGACTGAAAAGCAAATGGGTGTAGTAAGTATTGGTATGACACTCACCCCATTGGCAAATCCACTTCTAAGTATTGTTGTGAAAAACTAAAACAGCTCCACGTGCCAAATGAATGGACAAAGCCTTCCGAGTCACAGAAATGAAGAGCTGTTGTGCTGGTAGGAGTCTGTAGGACCACCTCATCTAACACCTTACCTCATTTCATGAAATGAACATGCCTCTTTCCTCATTTTCAAATTGCAGAAATTGGCAAAGTACCTTGCATTCATTAATGGGAAGCAGAGTCATTTTGCAGTGCGGTTATGCGTGTAAAATTTACACATTGAGAGAGGGAGACAAGAATCAGGACTGTCTTTGATCTGTGTAACAGGTCACTGGTCCTGGGCCTTGTTATGCACAGTATATGCCTGCTAGGCAGGACTCCATGTAGAAACTTACCTGGGGGAACATGGCAATGTGGAGCAGATGCTGAAGACTCAGGAACAGACTCCTAGGTGCAAGCCGGGACTGGAGAGGTTAACCTAGGCAGGACACAACCATGTGCAGTGGAAGATGGCTCTTGTTGGTCCCTGGAAATTCTGCTGGGCATTCAAAAGGCTCCCAGCAACATTGCTGTACCCCCAGAGAGGGGAAGGTATGGCTAGGCAGAGCACCATGCAAGCCACATGGAGCCAGAGGTGGAATCCAGGTATGGAAAGTCCAGCTGCCTAATTACAACTGGATGGATCAGATGCACTCATGGGGAATGGAGCCAGCGAGTGAGCAGAGGTGGGCAGAGCATCCTGAACAGAGCAGGGAATGCAAGGGGGAACTGAGCCCAGTGAAGACAGGGTAAGCTTTCTACAAAGATAACTGATTGACTTGATACGCTGGCAAACAATGAACTACTGATTGATGAATTACAAAGGTAATCAATGGAGTTGACAAGCCAGCAGATAATAATAAAATATTCATTGATGAATTATGAAGACAACTGATTGCATTGATAACATGGGGGATAATAGGCCAATACTGGATTAACTTAATTTATACATAATGTGAGGGTGAGACATTGATTGGGGAGTGGAAACTTGAACTGTTACTACAGTGCTGTTCGGAAGAAGCTGCAGGGATTGGTGTTGATGACCATTCATTGAAATGATGACATTAGGGCTGAAAGGGAAAAATTGATGAAAAAAGGGGTGAAAAATTGATACACCATTGATTGATAAGACGAGAAGTGAAGTACTAATCGGCTAACCCCAAAAAGGAGAGTAGGTGCCTCGACAATTAACCTGTTTTGCTATCAGAGACAGTGATAAAGGGGGAACCCACCCGGGGTACTCCTGTACATAAACTGGAGGCAGACGGTTACCAGAGAGGGATCAGCCTGAAAACTGGATGGCGCATGCTGACATAGAGACTCGAACTAGTGTGATAGGACCATAAGCCTAAATACAACTGGGTGTTGCATGGAGCAGGGTGTAAGGGAGGAGCATCCCTCTGAAAAGAATCTCTGCCATCCAGCTATATCGCTAATTCTTGGGAAACATCTCACCTCCCATTTCTTTTTCTAGTACCAAAACATCAAGGCATGGCAGGCATGAGTTGGCAAGTCATCCCCACATGCGCCCGCTCACTGCTGAAGAGGATTACAGGGAAACAGGCAATGTGTGTTGACTGATGAATGCCAATTTATCCTGTTAATTTAAGATGCGTGTCCCTAGGAAGAGACACGATTGAGCAATTCCAGATAGCACCAGATTTCAATTCATTTTCAAGCTTCTCTTCCTCAAAGGGGGCTGAACTCTATGATCTTCAGAGGTCCCTTTCAGCCCTAATGTCTATGAAAGGTGAAGTCAACTTTAGCTTCCCATGGCATGGCAAGGGATGTGAACCCTTTCCCCATAAAACATTATGGAAGTTGGTCATATGCTACATGTTATGATACCTGCAAATAGCTATTATGTATTCAGGTGCACACATGCCGGGTCCTTTCTGGGAATCTGGGACTTGTGGCTTCTACCTCACTCATAAGGCACATGCTTGCATATAACTATAACATCCCATGGCTGCTATTTTCATTACATTGATCAAACCTGGTAACCCCAGAAACCACCTGCCTCAAGACAGACACTGTTTAAAGGACTGAATGGCTTGTGTACTAACGAAAACAAAGCAGCCAGGGGTAGATTAGAAACCCCTCTCTTTCCTTCCATGGGATTTGGATCAAGCCCTTAATGTTTGCCTTTGGTAAAAAGGCATGTGATGAAAATCCGTGTTGTAAGCATCCTGGTGTTCTGCATTAAGATTCAGAAAACAATATATTTATTCTCCCAACAGAACAGGTTTAGTTTTCAGTTTTAAGCTCATGGCTGCAGGGGCCCTTCGTACTTTTGAAGGGATCTGAACATGCAATCTAGAGAGAGCTTGAGAAACCAGGGAAGGTGGATAAGTTTGTAGCAGGAGGCTCGGAGCCCCTGTTACTTTAAGAACAGGCAGGTTGTAGGTGCAGCAGAAAGACCATTAGAAACCATGCCCAAGAATCATCCTGCAGGTGTGATGATTGTTCAGGCATCTGATCCAGAAGGAGGGCTGGGTTTAGACCAGATATAAACCCAGGCCTGGAGTTGAGCTGGAAGTAAGATCCTGGAGGTGGCTGAAAGCACATCTCCTAAGCAGGAGAGCTGTGGCTCCTGAAGCACAAAAAGAACAGCCTGCACCAGTCTGAAGGTTTGGGAAGGGACTATGAAGAGGAGGAGGTCCCTGGGAGCCAGTAAGGGGTTCTAGAAATCAGGAGAGGGGCTAAGAGTAAGCCCAGAGAGGGGCTGAATGTGGGACCAGAAGGGTCTGGGAGCTCAGAAATTGGTTTAGTGTGGGATGAGGGGGTCCAGGAGCCCAGAGAGGAGCTGAGTGAGAGACTAAGGGGTCTGAGTGCCCAGAGACAAGTTAAGTAAGGGACCAGGGCATCCGAGAGCCCAGGGGAGATGAGTGTGGGAGCTGAGGGTCCAACAGCCTGGCGTAGGGCTGAGAGTATTACAGAGAAAACATCAGAGAGGGATGACACCTGTGAGGCATGGGACATGGTGTAGGGGTGGATGGAGCTGTGCAATTAGCTCATAAGACAGTGACCACAGTAGTCATTAAAATGAGAGAAAATTGGGGAAGCCCTGGGGCATCCTCTTTCATATAAAGCAAATATATCAAGGCATGGCAGGAGAATGAAGGGGTGCCTACCCACAGAGACCAGAGTGGGTAACGGCTGAAGGGACTCCAAGGGCTTCAAAGCCACCCGTTAATCGCCCTGTTACAGGGTCTTTAGTCCTTGGTTTATAAAACTGCCCACCTGTTTACATCCCCACACCCCGTCTCCTTCTCTGGGTATCTCCTGCCCTGCAGGGTAAAGTTCATTGAGCACTGCTGAGCTCCGTATGAAATGACACCGTCCAATGCCCCTGGATTCAATCCATTCATCTTCAGTCCTAGGCCTCATTTATTTCACTTATTTTCTATTTCCCCCCCCCCCCCGAAAGCCAAAACCTCTGGTTATTCTGGCAACATCCTGTCTGGGACTTTCTGCAGGTGGCTGATGGTTGGTTGGCCAGGGACGGTGGTCCCATGTTGGCGGACCAATCTCTGTGAGTGTGAGGACCACATCTGGGCCAACAGATAAGAAACCAAATCAGAAATTTTCTGTGCTAGAAGCCGAGCTGTTACCAGCTGCATGCTAAAGAGATGCCCCCCTCTAGCAGCATGCAGTAATAGCCAATATTTTCTTGTAGACTGACGCAGGTTGGTCTGTGTTGGTAAGACACACCAGTGGGTAACACAAGCAGTATTAGAACAATTTGTTCCCTACTGAGACCCTTTAAGGCTACTCTAGTGATGTCAGTGTAATATAAAAAGTGAGGAAGTCTCCTCCACTGCATCCTCCCATGGTATGGTAGCTCTGCTGAGGTGCAGGAAGGCATAACATATTTCCTTCCAACCAGGGTTCACCACAGCTCTGTACAAAATGAAGAAGGAAGGTACAGCCCCTAGCACAAATCAGCTGTGATCATGAATCAGTTTCTAAGTGTTAGACTCTAGAGACACACCATAATGATAGATAGATAGATAGATAGATAATGTATTTATTTATATGTATAATTTACACACACACAAATATATAGACATACCCACACACATATATACATACACATATACATATATACACACACACACATATATATACACATGTAAATATAAATGCATCACCAGAGTAGGGTCTCAGTAGGAAACGGAAGTGGTTCCCTAATGCCTGGATAGCACGGAGGAGACGATATTGCGAGGGTGGATGAATAAGAAGAGAGACAGAAAGAGTGAGAGATTCTGTTGTGTTATCGACTCCGGTCATTGTAGAAACCATGACTGAGACCCAAGCCCCTGTTGGTGGGCACTTCTAGGACTAGGGCTCTGACCTGGAAAATACTCTGGAGGTGTCTTGCTTGCATTATTTGTGGGTCTCGACCCACCTTCTCAGATTTGTGCTGAGGGCCTCTGGGAATCCAAGAAAGAGAAGATGGGAAAGAAAAAAGAGAGAAGGGTAGAAGAAAAGGAGAAAACCATTGTGACAGGACAAAGACAGGAATGGAGGTCGTGGGGCATCAAGACAGGACTGGGAAGCAGGTGGTCTCGGTTCTAATCCCAGGTCTTCTGAGTGGCCATGACCAGGTCTTCGCGCCTGTTTGCTCATCGTGCTATTTCAGGCTGGCTTCCCATGCAAACAAGACCCCCCTAAGGATATATCACTATCATGTTACCATCCTCAAGTTGTGCCACTTGCTTCCCAGAGTCACATCAGCGGAAAGCTCCCTTTGTGTCAACTACGGTGGGATGGTAGGAGAGGCATAGTTATGCTCAGCAAAGCTAGGGTCCTCAACCAGGTCCTGGAGAGGCAGCACGAGCTTAGCCATTGTTGAATGCAACTGGAGCAAAGTCTGACCCCGGCGTCGCATGGCATGAGGAGCGCAGTCGATTCCCCTCGGCTTCCCGTGGAGCGTGATCTGGATCACCTGTGGCTCGGTGGTTGGGCTAGGATTTTATTTTTTCCCCTCGCCTTTCCAGAGGGAAGTAAGGGAAACTTGAGCACGCCTCCTTTCCACAAACGCAGCCCGGCATCAAAAGCAGAGAAATGGGAAGCCTTGCTTTCTGATTCAAAGGCGGTGACTCATTCCCACTGCCGAGTGCCCACGAGACCCAGATCTTCACGCTAAAGGGCATCTTGCTATGTACCTTAACACTTGCCATGGGGGGGACCTTTGTCATGTCACCTCATCATCAAAGGGCAGCCCTCTTGTGAGCCGACAGAGCTCACGCGCCGCCAGCCGCTGGTCCGACCTCCTCCCAGCTGTTGTTGTTGGGTTTTTTTTGCACAGACACGTACCGCAAAGTCACGGCCAGGGCCGCACTTCAAAGCAGAGGCTTTTTTTATGAGTGGAGCAAGGCCTGACCTCTGACCTCCCCAGAGGGAAACAATAATTGTTGACAGGGCTGGAAAAAATGTTCTCATTGTGAATATAAACAGGCAGAAAAGGAGCTGCAGCCACTGCCAGATGTTACTGGGAAATGTTTAGGATTGGCGTCAATAAATGACCTTTCCATCACATTTTTATTCATCAGAAATAGGGTTCCTGAGCAGTGGTTTCTTTGCCTTTTGGTCGATACCAAATTCGAAAGCAGACGTCAGCAACATGCCTCCCCCATGCAACACCCATTAGATTTGGGATTTTAAAATAAATTGGTGTTTGCCTTGGGAACATTGCACTTGAAAGAAATGGTTGTGTCTTTTCCTTCTTTCTCTCTTTCTCCTCCCAAACTACGAGCCTCTTTTTCCCATGGGAGAAGTGGCTCATCTCATCCGGGATGACTTGAGCGAGTAACAGTGTACCAGTGTAATGGCTGCCCAATCTAGTACAGACTGGTAAATGCATGTGAAAATAGCCAGCACCTGATTTTCCTGTTTCTCCTCATGCAAAGGATATCGTATGACAGATGTTCATCTTCAGTCTTAAAGCAATGCTGGGTCATGTATTGGTGAGTATGGCATAAGGCCCAATAGGGAATGAAGAAAAACCTGCTGGTCTAGCCTGCTTGGAAGTACAGGGCGCATCTACATGTTCATTGATGCGTCTTAGATACTGCATATTTAGTTTAGTACTTCCTTAATAAAGTACTAAGTCAATGTGTAGTACCTAGAGTTACTGCGCACTGGGGCAGTGCGAAACACCATCGTTTCATTTCCACATCTGTTTCGCCATTTTGAAGGGACAGGGTTTCATTTCATCCTTTTGTTTCGTTTTGAAGCATTGTCACATTTCGTTTCGAAGCATTGTCCCATTTCGTTTCATCAAAATCGTTTTGCTGTTTCGACGTTTCACCCATTGGCTATAATGGGGAATCATGCAAATGCCTAAAACATAATTTGTTGCCTGATTCACATACAAATTGCCCCTTCTGAGGGCATGAAGCCTGCCAAGTTTCAAGGAGATAGGTGCAGGGGTTTCTCAGAAACTGCACCTCAAAGTCTAGAAAGCAAAGTTCATGACACTTGGCAGCAGCAGCATCCTCCTGTCATCCAGCATGCACATCCAGGGGCTTGTACCCCTGGGAGGGCTGCGGGCCATGCCAGACTCCTCCCAGGGGGGTGGGCCCCCGGATCTGTGCTGGATGACAGCAGGCTGCTGCTGCCATCTGGGACCAGCACTGGGTAGAGTGCACACCCAGCGCTGGGCTCCATGGAGCTCAGCCCAGCAGCGGGAGGCCAGACCCATGGAGTGCAGCCCAGCGGCAGGAGGTGGGGAGAGCTGGGGCTGTGCTCTGCCTCTCATCGCGGGGCTGGCAGAGCCGATTGGAGCACAATCCCAGTTCTGCCCACCTCCCACCACCGGGCTGTGCTCCAGAGGGCTGGCAGAGCCATTCGACGTACAGCCTGGTGGCGGGAGGCATGGAGAGCCAGGCCTGCGTCCCCAACCTGGCTCAGCTCCATGGGGCTGCAGAGCCACTCAGAGTGCAGCCCTGGCTCTGCCCTGCCTCCCACCACCAGGCTGCTTCACAACTTGAAACGTTTTGAAAGTTTCCAAATGCTTCAGGTGCCCTCATTTTATTTTGAAACTGTTTCGGTGCTTTTCGTTTCATTTCAGTTTTGTCGTTTCAAGCTTGAAACACGTCGAAACAGCTTGGAAACAAAACACTCGGTGAAATTTTGCACAGCCCTACTGCACGGTAGCACTGCCACACGGTTATTTAGTGATGCTTACTGCACATTCGCCTAATAACACTGCACAGTAGGGTATTAGCATGGTTTTTGCCATGACACACTACTGCAGTTTTTTAGGGTAATGCACAGCAAGCGTCTTGTATAGACGTGCCCACAGAGAAGTGGTGCAGCCTTTTCAGTGGGGGAGTCTGGGAATTTTCCATGGATTTTCTGGGTTGACTCTTTCCCCCTTCTTTGTCCCTCCTCCCAGATATAAACAGCCTATGCATATTATTTGCATAAATCCTCCGACTTGGGACTGGGCTGTGAAGCAAGCTGGCTTTCCTTTCCCCATCATTCTCCATTCTGATTCCTCTCTCACCTGCCCTCCTCCTCTTCTCTGTCCCTTCCCCAAAGTCCTTTACCATCTGTGTGGCATAGGCAGTACTCCGGCATCAAAAAAAGGACTGGACTGACAGTGCAAACCTTAAAAGAGAGCTAGCTGTGAAATAATCTGGGGTGAACATACACCTGTAAAATTATACTGGTTTAGGCTTCATCTGTCGGAATCCATCCTGGAGCAGCTGGCTGCTAAAGACAAACAGCAGGCTGTTAGCTTCTCCCTACTATCTACTGGCAGGGTAGAATAAAAGCTGCCCACTACATGAGGTAGATGCAGCTCTGTTCCTGATGCCAGTGGGTACGTCTACATGTGTATTTACTGCGCAGCAACTTACTATTCAATAACTGCAGTAAGCATTTTTTAGGCTGGCATCTACACATGCAGCCATTAAAGCACAGTGACTTTGTGTGTGGATCAACTTGGGACTCAAGTTAGTCCCAAGTCAGTCCACACATTCAGTGCTACTGCGCAGTAAGGCATCAATATGTGCATTACTGCGCAGTAACTAAATCGGGTATAAATTTGATCCCTGCATGATGCAAGTATCAAATTTACACTCAAGTCAGCATAAGTTGCCATAGTTACTGCATAGTACAGGTGTGCCTGTGTAAATGTGCACCCATACTGCACAGTAATTTTTGGTTACTGTGCCGTAGCCTATATTACTGCGCAGTAAATGTGCATGTGTAGACACACCCAGTGTGAGTTATATTGGTGTAGAAAACTGATGTCAATTTTACCGGGCTATGTACTACTTATCTGCCCGTGCCCTCTCTCCTGGAGCAGAGTGATCTGTCCCACTTCTTACCACCCCTTAAAAAAGACAGGCCATCCGCATGCAATCCTCCTGTGCAAGGAGTCTCTCTACAGCATCTTGTTTCGAGGTTAGGATTCTGGGCCTTCCTTTAGCCCCATCTCTTGTCCAAGGGATCCAAGACACACGAATCTGCAAAACCAGGCCCTGTTCCTTCCAGACAAAGCAAGAATAACACCCACAAAGGCAGGAGTGGTGAGGCCTTAACACCTAGCAGAGACTTTGTCACCTCCTGGAGCATGAGGTGAAAACCTGCTTTTGTCGCAGGGGTCTGGAGCATCTGTTTCTCATCTCAGAGCAAGGGAATGCAATGAGGATGAAAATCCTGGAAGGAAGGGAATGAATGATCCAAATTCAGCTTGAGCTTGCAACAATATTTTGGGAGATTTCTTATTTTCTTTCTGACATGAGAAGAAAGCAAAGCACGGTATCCTTTCATGCTTTCTTTCCAATGTGTCAAGGAGGAACAAAAGGGTTTGTTTAGCTGTTGTCTGAGGCTTTATTTTCCCATGCATTTTTTTTAGATGTGAAATATCACAGATGCCAAATTTTTGGAGGACCAGATGGAGTTAATGGCAGCTGTCTTTTCCTTTAACTGAAGGGAAGGTGCTAAGAAAAAAAAAGATACTCCCCCGCGCCCCCCCCCCCCCCATTATCAAGCATTTGGACAAGTTAACAAGGAATGAAATATCTGATTTTATACATTAAAAAAAATGAACTTCTCTCCATCAATAATAATGTTTTTTGGCATAAGCACGATAGCTAGCACCTGACTTCCTAATGTAAAAGAAAGAAAAACAAGCAAAAAAAAAATTCTATTTAAGGAAACAGAAAAACACGCAGAATTTCATCATAAAGAAGCCAAGGAGCCCAGGCCCCCCCTTTCTTTCCCTTCTGTGCACATCACTTAAGTGTGCCTATCTATTGCCTTGCTATGGCTTTGGGACAACCGGAGTGGGGACCGGTCTCTGGTGGTATCACATCACTGATGCATCAACCCAGGTGGGAGTCGAGGGTGAACCCTGGGGAGCAGCTCGACGGCTCCCTGCCCTGACTGGCTGCAGATGAGCCACGCGGGAAACAACCTCAGGCTTTATACAGCCCGGATCACCAGGATCTCAGTTCATCACACCTGCACCCAAAACCGCTCTTCCAAGGAACTCCAGCCTATGGCTGCAAAGGGCTGGCAACTACAGATCCGTCTCCTCTCACCGCCCTGCTCACGTCCCCAGTCCTGACCTGGAGCAACCTCTGTTACCTCGGCAGGCCTGCAGCCTGAAACCCAGGGCCGTGGCTTGACTGCCACAATAACCTACCCCAACATGCCACCCTTGCCGCATGTCCTAGGGAGTCTCAACAAGGCATGTCTAGGACCTCAGTCAATGCACGAGGTGTTGCCCCCCAGCACCGAGACCTAGTTGGCTGGTTCACAACCTGTGATCAGCTACTTCCCCTAATTAAGAGTGAGGAAAGGGGCAGGAAGCGTTTGAACAACAGGGTCCGTGCTCCTACACGGTGCTCCTGCGACTCTACTTGCCTCTTGAAGTCTTGGTCCTTTGGCTCCTGGCTTTGACTTGCTTTTGGACTCTGCTTGCCAGCTCCCATGCTGGCTGCACTGCTACAGCCCTGCAACCCGATAACCTTGATCAGCCCCCTGAGACCTAGATGCCCGCATCCCATGCCCATTAAAAGCATGGACAATAGGAAGAGTGATAATCTCTGTATTAAGTCGTATTTCAAATGGATGCGACATCAAGTCTCTACTGTAGGGAAAAGTAACAGCAGGGATTCACTTGTCCAGGTCATGATGGGGCATCTAAGCAGGGGACTCCTTCTGTCACGCACCCACATTGCTGCATTGCACCAGTGCCTTGCTCAGGTGATGGCTTTCAGCTACAGCCTGCCCTGGAAGCTTACATGCTGGATAGTAACTCCCCGGCCTATGGTGCCTGCTAGGAGGAAGAGTCTCCCAAGAGCATCAGTCTCTGGAAGCACATGGACCTGGATTGTACCTGCCCTCAGGTGAGTGAGGAGAGGGAATTCCTCGGATTGTTTTTCTCCTGTTTAATTATGCAGGGGATAATGCATATACTGGATATAATGCTTATATATGCAGAGAAAAACTGATAGCTTGAAGGAGAGAGGAGTCATCGCTCTGGAACAGTGATACATATGCAATGCATAGATCGCAGCATGCCTGCAGCCCACCACAATCCCCTAGTCTAACCTCCTGGATGGTGCTGTACCTGGTTGTAGAGAGGGGGAAAATGCCCTCTGGACCATCCCAAGAGGCAGTCAGCCTGCGCGCTGTAGCACAAAGCTTGAAACCTTTATCCCACTCTTGTAGTGGGCACACGCCACAATCATTGAGGCATTTACCTCCAGTGTTACTCCGCAGTGCATTTCCTCCCTGGTAAAGAGTGGGTGCAG
This sequence comes from Caiman crocodilus, assembly GCA_030014935.1. Classification (NCBI taxonomy): domain Eukaryota; kingdom Metazoa; phylum Chordata; order Crocodylia; family Alligatoridae; genus Caiman; species Caiman crocodilus. The sequence continues at coordinate 257,937,913 of JAGPOW010000261.1, read as the reverse complement.
CTACACACGACAGTACTGTGCAGTGGCATCTGAAAAAACCCACGTGGGGACAACACGGCACAGTAACGCCAGTCACTGCACAGTCATTTACTACTAGCATATAATAAAGCCTTATGGGATGGGGATCAATAGAGAGGTAAGGCTAACTTCTCTGTAGGCGTGAGCTTTGCCAGACTGAGTGGACACTCAAGTTATACAAGGACCGCTTGATCCGTCACTGAAAGAAAATGGTAAAGAGCAGCCATTTAAGGCCCTGATGCACACTTAACTGTGGCTGTGCAATTCAATGATGCCACGTGTGAATTTACCGGTAAGCATGAGATTCAGAGCCTTAGCTGAACAGAGATGGGGCGGTCAAGTGCCCAGGTGCATCGAACCATCTGAGTTCAAGGTA
>JAGPOW010000261.1:257919376-257929554 GCA_030014935.1 Caiman crocodilus | reverse complement strand
GAAATTGCCAGCAAAGCTAACCGCACTTTATCGTGCATCAGCAAATGCATGACGAATAGATCCAAGGAGGTGATACTTCCCCTCCATGCGGCATTGGTCAGACCATGGTTGGAGGACTGCGTCCAGTTTTGGGCACTGCTCTTCAAGAAGGATGTTGATAGACTCAACAGGGTCCAGGGTTGAGGTCCATACGGTTAAGGGTTTACAGGACAAGCCCTTTGAGGAGAGACTGAGGGACCTGGACCCCTTCAGCATCTGCAAGAGAAGGCTGAGAGGTGACCTTGTGGCCGCCTCCAAATTCATTACGGGGACACAGCAAGGGGTAGGAGATGCGCTGTTCACCAGGGTGCCTCGTGGGGTAACAAGGAACAATGGTCACAAACTGACAGACAGCAGATTTAGGCTGGATATCAGGAAACACTTCTTCACAGTAAGGGTGGCCGAAATTTGGACTGGGCTGCCAAGGAAGGTGGTGCTGTCCCCTCCCTTGGGGGTCTTTAAGAGAAGGCTGGGTAGGCATCTGGCTGAGGTCATCAGTGCACTTCCCTGCCCGGGCAGGGGGATGGACTCGACGATCTGTTGGAGGTCCCTTCCAACCTTAGCATGTATGAATCTAGGTAGCAAATATATGCCCAAATTGGCATAAATCACCATTGTTACTGTGCATGTGTGTGCATGAGTGTGTGCATGAGTGTGCATGTGTAGACTGCACTGCAGTGCCATGCAGTAATTTCTGGTTCCTCTGCAGTAACCTAAGTTACTGTGCAGTGACGGTGCACGTGTAGACACACCCAAGGGGTATCAATAGGAGAGTGAAATTGCTTATCATACAGGCCCCTTCTCCCCTCCAGCCCCAACATCTGAGACCGTATTGCTAGCCCTGCAGGTCACAGGTTGGGTTCCCAGCATTGCTTACAGGCACCCAGTGAATGGCTGCATCTCCTAGGCCAGCATGGATCTGTTATGTTTCTCTGCCTGATTTGCGAAGAACAAAAGCTTTGCAGCTGTCAGAATGAATCCTGGGTGTGAATCTGGCAGAAGGCTTCATTAAAGGCCAGGGAAACCTCTTCTTTCCAGCCAAGTGAATGCACCCGGGCAGAGCATTTTTTTTGCCCAAGGTACTTTGTGACCTGGAAGAGATGTTTTGAGGAGCATTAAGCAAAATCAGAGGGGTGGTGGTGGGAAAGGGGGGGTTGCAAGGAATGAAAAATCGATCTGTGCCCTGAAGAAGCACAGTGTACATAGCCTCAATTTTGTGTGCCTCAGTTTCCCTTGGGGGTGGAAAATACCATGCTGGTGAATACGGTACTTTAAAACCAGTCTGGAAAAAAGAAAGACTATATTATGACAATGCTGTAGCAGAAAGGGAGCGATGCAGTGTCCTGATAAGCCTTTGCCTGGTCCTAATTCTGCTCTTGGTAACAATATTTAGTACACATACCGTCCCTCCCATCAGCGGATCTCAAAGCATTTTCTGTGAGGGATCCTGCTTAATAGCATTATACCAATTAGGTTGGAGAAGATGCAGCCAAAAGCCATCCACTGCTTTGGGATGCAGTAGCAGGGTGATCAAGTTGTCTCACTATAGCTCTAAAGACACAAGAGTCGAGCCATGCTCTGAAGCGGTCCTACAGGATGCTGCTTTGATATGGTTGTGAACGTATATTTAGACTGGATCAGGGATTTTTGCTAAAATAAAAGGCATTCTGGGGTCTCTTGGGGAAGCATCTCCACAGTCTTCCCAGAGAGGTGGTAGACTCTCCATCCTTGGAGACCTTGAAGAGGTGGCTACACAAAGCCCTGGCTGGGATGATCTGGTTGGGAATGGTCTTGCGTGGAGCAGGGGGTTGGACTAGATGTGACCCTCTAACCCTCATTGTCTATGATGCTATGATCTGATTTTTTAGAGCTGCTAAGCACTCAAATCTGCTGTAAAATCAGTTAGGATATGATCTTACACCTGCTAAATCTGGGCATCTCCAGGGGAGGGCACGCAAAGAGAATGGGCACTCCTGAATATCAGATCTAAGACTCAAATCCTCCGTGATCTTTAAGTACCAGATGCCCGTCCAAATGAATTCGCAGAGCGAGTCCTGTTACTTTGGCTGTTTTAGCTATCATGGGTCAAATGCTTTTGCTGAAAAAATAGGTTAGAAAAAGCCCAAAACAAAACACACGCACAAATATAATTTTCCTTCAATGTTTTTTGAGTAAATGAAAGTTTTCAATTTGTTTAAAATTAAATAGAAAATGTTGCTCTATGTTAGTTTTCGAGAATTGACGGTTTTCCTCTTATTTGGCGCTGTCACAGGCACAGCGAGACACCCATGGCCATACAAAAAGGCTGTGGCAGAGCCAAGATTTAAGCCTAGCTCTCCTTCATGCTAGACCACATGGACGTTGTTCCCTCGTGCTTCGACTGATCACGGCCAGACCTCCCTCTGCTACAGACCTCCCTGCGCTCAACGTGCGAGACAGGGATTAACTGGCTTCCCTTGTGGCTCTGTGCTCAGCTCCAGATTGCAAGCTGGTCCGTCCCGCGGGTGGTCTGACAGAAATAAACCCCGTGTCCTTAACAGCAGCAGTCGGATCTGTCTCTAAGGTGAGTCACTTCGTATAACACTCGTTTTGGAAGAACATGCTCCAGAGAGTGTTGATCCCACCACGGGGTCCTCCCAGCCCTGGGCACTTTATTTAAACTTCCCTGGGGTTAAGTGACCTTCCTGTGCATCGGCAGAGAGGCTGACAGCATTATCTCTCAGGTCCCTTCTGTAGCAAGATCCTGTCACGCACTAACCGAATCTGTTGAGCACAACAGTTTCTCCTCCCCGGTATTAATCACCCTCAACTTTCAACTCCAGTGAAAGCAGATTTGAGGAGTGAAAAGATGATAAATGCCTTTTCCCGTTGCAGGGAACAAACTGATCTGCCCTTGCAGGTTCTGCCTAAGCGCTCATCATCAAACCCTCATTTGTCACTTTGGTTTCTGCTTTGCTCGTCAGATCACGCCGGGCTTGAGGATGGCTGGAACAGAGGGCAGAGCGCTGGTTTTCTGATTAACTGGCTTTATGGCCTGGAGCTGGGCTGTACAGATCATGAGCTTCAGGGAAAAGAAAACATACAGGGTTTTATATGTATTACAGCAGTTGCGAGAGGCCCAGACCAAGTTCAAGGTTATAGCACAGATACATCGTGACATATATTCCCTCTGCTAGGAAGAACACAGGATCCAAATAGAGATAGGACTGATGATGGAATTATTAACCCTGATTTATAGGTGACACCGAGGGGGTCAAAGACCACCGCACAAGGAGCAATGGTCTCAAGTTGCAGCCAGGGAAATTTAGGCTAGATAGTTAAAAAACTTTCTTGATAGGAGGGTGGTAAAACATTGGAACAGGCTACCCAGAAAGGTGGTGGAGTCTCCATCCTTGGAGGTTTTGAAGACCTGGATGATGTAGTTGAGGCTGGTCCTGCTTGGAGCAGGGGGTTGGACTAGATGTGACCTCCTGAGGTCCCTTCAACCCTCGTTGTCTATGATTTTATATTGTGCATCCTTGAAGGTGTTGAAGACCCAGCTAGACAAAGCCTTGGCTGGGATGATGTAGTTGGGGCTGGTCCTGCTTGGAGCAGGGGGTTGGACTTGATGCGACTTCCTGAGGTCGCTTCCCACCCTCATTTTCTATGAGTCTCCTATTCTATACCTCTGGCTCCATGGCTGTTGAAGACACCTAATGACTTTGCATGGCACATGAGACCTAACGTGACTTGACTAACATGACTTGACTAAGGTCATATGGAAAGTTAGTAACAATGCTGGGAATGAAGTGACAAAGCTACCCAGCAAGCTACTAGGCTAGGGACAGAAGTTACACATAAATCGGTGTAAGTGATCAGAAACCAGTTCAAATCTGTAACACAGCAGAAGTTCCGTGCACATTAATTGCTTTCAAAATGGCCAAAATCAGTTTACGATAAACCTGGATGGGTGTAGTATCAGACTGAACTGATTTAGGTTAAAAAGGTTTATGGAACTTCTGTCCCAGATCTCCAAATTCAAGTTAACTCACAGTCCTCCAGCATCCCAGGATGCTTTGCACCTCCCCTGCAAACCCTGTCAGAGGTAGGCAGGCTAGCCTTGGCCCAAACGATCTGCTTCAGCCAAGCAGGGAGGCATGCTCTAGCGCCCCTCGGCTTCTGACCTGGGTCACTACAGGCATGTGGCTGCATTTCCAGAATCAAAAGTGAATGTCTGTTCACTTGCTTATCGGTTCAATCTACGAAGCTCAGACTAACCTGCAGGGATTGAGGAACCTGCAATTCAGCTTCGGGCTTTTTGACTGTCTGTACTTAGCCCTAGAGCCAGGAATGCCTCCCCAGATCCTCTTTGTTCCAACGCAGCCTTCTAGCCACCTTTTCTCACAGCTAGGTTTTAAGCTTGTAATGTCTAAGTGGCTGTCTAGTTCAGTGGCCAAAGTCTGTCCTCTTACATCCTCAGATCATAGAGTAATCATTATGCGTCATATTGCTATAGAAAAACAGGGGCTTCTCCCTTCTTCTGTTTGGGGTTTGTTCTTCTTCTAAACTGAACTAGGTCTCATGCCTCAGGCTCATTGTTTATTGCAGAAGCAGATTTTGATTGCTGCTTTCTCTGCCGTATATCTTAATGACTTTTCACTTTCCCCACTGTGCTTTTCCTGTTTCTTGTTGAATTCCAGCCAGGTTCTTTATCAAGCTCCTCCTTCCTCCAAGGATTGCATTTAAAAAAAAGCAAACAAACAAGTCTTTTACATTTTTATCACCATATCTACAAACATTCAGCATTATCTCAGAGTCAGTGTTGTTATAGGGTTACTAGGCCAATGGTTCTCTCACTCTAGGGTGTGTTAGAATTTAAGCTTAATTAATTAATCTGCATAGAAACTGTTGTCCTAAAGTACCTTACAGCATTTTTAACTACACACATTGCCATCACAACTAGGCTATACCGTACTACCACTTGTCAGAAAATTTCAATTTCAGCCACAGGGTATTTCTGTCTACTATTCTAGGCAGGATGGGACCTCTGGTAAACACAGGAGACAAAGTCGGGAAGCAAGATGAGTGGAAGCCTAATTCTAAGCTATGATATTTTCATGCTTCATATATTTGCAAATCCAAATCAACTGCAGTGCTAGTGGCAACACGTGAGGAAAGTCCTTATCCATACAGTTCTGGGGGTGCAAATAGATTCAACCTCCCAAATTAAACAGGTTGTGTGGGGGTTTTTTAATTCATTCATTCATTAAAAGAAATTAATTATTTTTTTCATCAATTAACTGAATTACTATTGATTATTATTTTAATTTAAGTATCAAAGTCAGTGTCCCATACTGGTAGGCACTCTAAGCACATATGTCAGGAGACCCTCCTTGCCTCAGAGATGGCAGTCCCAATGGACAAGTCAGATAACGTGTTGAAGAAAGGAAGGATTAATAACCCCGGGTATAGATAGTGAGATCATCAGTGCATAGTTTCAGGCCAAAAAGGACCACTTGATCATCTAGTGTGTATCCTGCATATTGCAGATTATTACATTTCACCAAAGTATCCCTAGGCTGTGGCCAGGGACAGATTTAGGATCCAATTTTGAAAGGTATTTAGGCGCCTAGCACATTGATGTCAAGCGTTAGGGCTCTGCTTTACTGGGGACTGCACAGATTATCTCCCTCTCTATCTAAATGTTTTTTCCCCCAAAGAACTTTTGCTTCTCCATCCTCTCCAGAACACCAAACACGGCTTTTTTTCCTAAAAGCAATGTAGAAAATGATCTTCAGAGCCAAACTTGAACCCTTTGCGTAGAACTGCCTGTAGATTACAGACTCATTGCCGTATTTGGGAATGTTACTCCATTTTTGTTGTGGTTTCTTTTATTTCTTTTTACCTTCCTCTGTAGTTTTGGGGTGTGGGCAGTGGGTGAAGGGACATGGCCCTCTTCTTTGGATCTCTTGAACATATTCAATAACTACTCCCAGTCTTTACAGTGGCAGGACATTGGCAATGATTGGTCTCCCTGCTTTACCTGTTAGGATGTCTTGCTGCTTTGAGTACCGCTCCCGGTAGTTCGTGCGAGCGTGCTTTTTAAGCATAGGTGAGACAACTACTTGTCTAGGATGATTTAGATTAGGATGATACTGTCTCCAACAGGGGCTTGAGCTAAATGACTTCCTGTGGTCCCTTCCAGCCCTACTTGTCTATGATCCTGATTCAAGATGGCAAGTCTGGTCTTACTTTAGCTTTCAGCTGATTTCACCTCCACAGCCATATAAATTAAATTAATTATTAAGCCCAGAGCCCATTGCCGTCTCCACATTTCCACAAAACCAGCAGTCACATGTTTCATGTGAACTCTGTTGCTTCCTTAGGTTTTTTTTTTTTGTTTCTGCAAAAAGGCAGCAGCATCAAGTTAGTGTTTTACTTGGATCTTGACTATTAGTGATGTTCGGAACCAGAGGGGCTGCAATTGTTCCCACCCCATCCTCAGGAGTTACCATACTGGGAGCACTGGAAATAGCAGGAACAGAGAGAAACACAAATTTAGACTATAGCTTGGCCTTGTTAAGATTGCTTTTCCCAAAAAAAGTGGAAATTTCCCAGCACTGGAGGCAGGGGGAGTCTCTCCTGATCCATAGAGCACCCAATAGCTGCCCGCGGTTCTCCACCTCTTACACACCTTTGAAAGGGACGGTGTCTACAAGCCAAAGGACAATTCTTTACTCCAAATCATATTTACTGTGCTGGAAATTGCCACTAAATAAAATCATCCTTATGGTTCAACCTTTGTTAAATAGGACACAAGGGACACAGAGACACAAGATGCATTAATGCACATTCACTTCATTGAATGCGCACGATGGGCACACATCTACAAGCGCACACCCTTAATATGCATTTAAAATGGTGAACTTAGGCTAATGGTGACAAAATTTGACTCAAAAATCATGGAAGTCTTCATGTTTCTGGAAAGCAGTCTCTTGAGATTTCAGCCTTAGAAAAATCAGATCCAAAAAGGAGGGAGACTCTTAAAGTTGGTCAGGGCTGGAATGAGTAGGTTTACTTGACTGGAACATTATTTGGACTCCTATGAACCCAGAGCTGTAGAAGAAGCAGTGCTTCATGGAGAACCAGGTCAACCCATGAGATTTTATTTATTTCCAGTCTATTTAAGGATGCCTACTGCAATTTTTCCTGATGTCTGGGCATCATTAGAGTTTGTTAAAGTGTAGTTTTGACATCCTTGCAACTTGGTCCATATTGCAGATGGCAAAGTGCTAAGCTTTCCTCACATGGCTCAGGCAACCCAGCCCTGATCAGCAAGGAGCACCCAGAGAGGTCAAGCAGCAGTTAAGTCTTTGGGGCAGGTATTTAGCTGAGATAAACTGATATTGCAATTACATTTTACACCAGCAGCTTCTCCAATTACTTCTGGTTACTAGCAACTGGACCTGAATGTGAATCATTGACCAAGAGATGCCAGAGAAAGTCCACCACCCAAAATGGTTACTGGTTGTGGATGAAAATCTCAAATTGTTTTGCCCGTCCTTGCACTGGGTGTAATTCTTAACCCTCAAATCAGGCACAATGACTGAATTAATCCACAATTCTCAGGGGTGAAGCTTTAAATAGGGGAGTAAGAGGAAAGCCAGGAATAATATTTCACAGTTTTACAGCTGTTAAGGCCTGAAGAGACTAGGGTAATGGTCTAGTCCAGGGGTGGGCAAAATACAGTCTGCAGGTTGGATGCGATCTTCCAGGCTGTTCTATCTGGCCCGTACGGCCCCTAAAAAAATTTAGAAAATTAATATTTGTCTTCCCCTGGCTGCCTGTCATGTGGCCCTTGATGGCTTGCCAAAACTCAGTAAGCGGCCCTCCGCCCAGAATAATTTCCCGGTCTAGTCTGACCTTCTGCAGACCACAAGCCAAAGGACTTCCTTGTATTAACCCCTGCTTCATGCTCACCAGCAGTGCTTAAACTACAATATCTCCTGTAGGAAACTAATCCAACTCGATTTAAAATTTCCTTTGGATTCGAGAGCCACCCTTGCTAAGTTGTTCCGCTCAGTAACAAACCTTGCAGTCAAAATAAAGTGCACCTTATTTCTTATCTTGACTTGTCTAGTTTCAGCTTGAAGCCACTGCATCTTCTCCTAATCTTTTTTTTTTTTTTTCTCCTTGGACGAGTCCTAAATTTATATTCACTTTGAAGATACTTGCAGGCTGTGATCAAGTTACCCCTTAGTTGTCTCCCTGTGAAGTTAAAGAGATGCAGACCCTGGCATCTTTTATGGTAAGGCATGTCTTCCAATCCTGGAATCATCTTCATGGCTCTTCTCTGAACCCTGTACGTTTATTAATGTCCATCCTGTTTGGTGGACAACAGCCCTAGACATAATATTCCTGTACCAGCAATAATAGTGCCAAAAGAGACATAATATAACCTCTGTATTCCTATGAATTATTCTTCACCTAAGGATCATATTAGCTATTTTGTCTACAGCATCAGTGAATGATAGGATATAATTAAAAGCAAAGGAAACTATAGGAACACAAAAAAACATTTAATTCACCCAGACTATATACTGCTTTAGAAGTTAGAAAAGGATTTCCCCTTTGGGAATGCAGGTTTGCCTGTTCATTTTTACATCGAACCCAAAGTTTCGGCCATTTAACTCAATTTTTAAACGCATACGGTCAGACAGCTAGAACAGTTATAGATTTTCAATGTGACCTACAGCAAACAGATATAATCTAACTCTAGTGTAACTGCTGTATCTGCCGACACCTTGAAGTCCATTGGAAAGTGCAACAGTCTCTCAAGATAAGAGGTGGACATGGCAATCATCTATATCATTGGGAACATGTACAACTGGACTACAGGATTCATTGGAGAAAACTCTCCTGTTTAACAAAAACAAGCAAAAAACAAACAAATGACCTCCAGATTATGGTTGGTGACCTGAGACTCAAGAGAGCTTGGTTTTAGTCACAGCCGTTTCTTCTATTTGAATTATAGGCTCTTCCAGGTGGGGGTGGTTATCTTACACTATGTCTGCACCGTACGGTAATCTGCATTGGGGTCTGGAGTCCCTAGTGTATATCAATGAGGTGTTTTCCACTATTGATTTGAAGTGAAGCTGAGCGATCACTTGAGCGTGAGCAGAAGGACACTAGGATGACAGCAGTAGACAAAGATTGCTTGGAGATACGCAGGATATTGTGGCAGAGAGGAAGGAGAAGAGGTCGAAAATGATTGAATGGCCCTTTCAAAAATGTTCTCCACGCAGCTAATAAATGCCAAAGACTTAGGGAGCATCATGAGACACAGAAAGGAAATGGCCAAGATATTAGAGGAGGCTGATTTGAAAAAGAATAGCTGACCTGCAAGCCAAAGTGTTTACAAAGCATTTTAAATAAGTCCCTGTCAACAGCCAGCGGACACCCTGGCACTTTGCCTTTAATGCGCCACGTCGAAGACAAATGCCTACAGCCTTTGAAAGGCTCATAGCAATGAGCAGTCCTGCAGAAGGGGAGGGGAGAGGGCTTGATACTAACAGCAGGGCCTTAAACAATTGGAGGAAATGCATCTGAGATAACTCTGGGGGAGTAGGGCTATCTTCTTACCTAATAAAATGAATCCCCCCTGGACACGTGTGCCATAAAACCTTCCCTCTACTGGCGTGTTTATGTGATTGGGAACCATGCTCCAGGGGTTCCAGCTAAGCTGATTCCTACCTCCAACTGGCCACCTTGCTCACTCAAATAATTGTTCCTCATACCAACGGGCGTGCTTTTGCAATAGACGGGCTCGGATGCCCCCTTCCAAGGCTACATCCCTTTATAAGACTTTTCCCGTGAGTAAATGCTTGCTAGGCTGGGCCTATGGCTTATCAGTTGGGATCTGGGGACAACCTATGTTAGAACAACACGTATAAGTGTACTATACCGTGCATATGGTAATAGTGAATTCTGCATCTGTGTAAAGGATTGGACTAGATGGCCTCCAAGGTGCCTTTCAAACAAGTGGTTCAATGATTAACTGGCTAGCAATGCTTCTGTATTGCCTCCATCTCTAGCGTGTGCAACAAGAACAACCCAGGTGGATGTCATTGTCCCTATACTGCAACTAGTCAGTGGATTTT
>JAGPOW010000261.1:257886217-257918930 GCA_030014935.1 Caiman crocodilus | reverse complement strand
TTTTTATTGTTGCCACCACGATGCTGTGCACAGCATAGGAACAATCACGAGGTCCTTGGGAAGGCACAAACCCGTTAGACGAGCTTTATAATACAGGACCTAAATATAGCTTTGAGAAACCATTGTAATCCTATCTGGCCCTGCCCACACCAGTTGGCAAAGCAATTTTATAAACTGATTCAGCTCCAACCACATTTCCCATGAACCTGAGCTACCTAAAAATAAAGGCAACTGTGAAGAGGGATAAATGTATAATAATGCCTTTTTGTATGAGGACAGGCCCAGCTCCCCTGGTACTGCCTTGATTTTCCCCTGTGATCTCAAGCACCAGCCCTTCATGTTAGAAGCCTGTTCCCAAGCCTTTCTGATGGCATGTAAATTGTAATCACATGGCAAATGAAATATGCGCCGGGGGATCGGTTTAAATTATACCACTGCATCACCTTTACGGTCAAATAGTGAAGTTATGCCAGAAGGCGCATGTAGGGTCATTAAGCATCTAAAGCCAATGCCTTATCCTTCAAATCACAGGGAAAGGCCAGGTTTCTACAGCTTCCTCCTCAACTGATGAGATGCAATATGGCATAATCCACTGTGAAGCTGAGTTTATGTTAGTGGAAGATGTGGCTTTGAGGAACAAGACCCATGAAGAGTTGCTGTGGGTGTCTACCAGGCATATCCTTCATTTCAGGTATCAAACACGCTCCACTCAGAAACCTCAGGATTATATTTCTAGCTGCAAATTTCACCTTTATGTGAGCAAATGACTCTGCAATGGGCACATTTTACAAGGCCAACTATTAATCTCATGGATCCTTAGGCTATTGCTTTTTATCTAGCCTAAGGTGAGGGCATTTCAGGGCATAAAGTGGATTTTCAATTTGATCAGGTGGTTTGTTATAAAGAAGCTGGCCCCTTGGCTTGTGAGCTATCCCTGACATTCATTGACCCCCTCCCCAGCTGCATTATTTCAGTTTATAGAAATATTTGCTCTGGTCCCCACCTCCCATTGTAGTGTTGTACAATCAGTCACTCATGTGATTCCTTTCCCCATCTCCTTCCCTGTGAGTGTGTGCACATAGACTGAGGTCAAATTTGCTCCTGTCTTGGAGTCCAACTTCCATGGGAATTCATTTGGTAGAAAACATGCTTTCTCATCAAGTTCAGCTGAAATGTTCTGCAGCAATTTTCTATATTTGCCCTAAAAGTCCCTCTGACCAGGATGAGCAGAGGAATCATAGAAAAGTTGGGTTATCAGGGCCCTTGGGTGGTCATCTAATCCAGCCCCCTGCTTAGGGCATTATTGTCATGGACTAGAGCATCCCAGAGAGGTGTACCTAGATTAGCTATTATAAGCTTGTTGTCTCTCATTGGGTTACTTGTTTCTCCCTCCATCCTACCCACCTTGCCTCTTTCAGCAGCCCCCCTTCCTTTTATCTCCCCTTTATATTGTGATCACTCTTTCTATTTAGAAACTCTGCTTTCTGTAAATCCCTTCTCAGCACCTAATAGAGTAAACCCTCTACTTAGGAAAGGTTCATGCTATACATTTCGGATTTAGTTAGCCTATAAGGTAGAAAGTTACCCTGTCTAACCCATCCCAGCAAAACATCTATCCAAATCCCTTGTTAAAATATCCAAGGAGGGAGATTCCTGCAGCCTTTTCCAATGCTTAGCTACCCTCGTGATCAGAAAGCTCTTCTCAATAGTCCAACTACATTTCCTCTGCTACAGCCTGAGGCTCTTGCTCCTAGTCTTGTCCCCTGCAACCATAGAACATAGCCTGCCTCCATCCCCTTTACACGCAGGCCGTTATTTGCCCTCTCTTATAATCAGGTGGAGCCAATGAACTTGACCTGCTGTTGCGAGTCAGCACAACTTTAATCAGGGGCTTTCTGCAGGATGCTAAATCCTGCTAACAGGACGAGTCAGCAAGAAAGCTACATGCTGCCATTGTACGTCTGCCCACCAGTTTTTTCATCTAAGCTCTTGGGTATCGGTTCTGCACCGAACTTGGAGACAAGTGAAAAGGTTTAAACCAGACTATGAGAAAAAGCAAATAGAAAATAATGATATGCTCTCTGGCCAAATAATCACTGATGCCAAGACTTCTGGAACTGCTGGGATTTGCATATTTTAATGTAGACCTAGCAACTGTGTAGCAACTCATTGCAAAATGGACCTTGCTACTCTTATTTGCTGATGTACAGGTACTGTGTTCAACCTGCTGTACTAACTATCAGCAGGGGATCAGGGGAAAATTAAGGGTATGCTAAAAATAGTAATCTATTATGCTCATTGCTGGGCTTTTACCTTTTCCTCCTAAAGCACCTGGTAGAGGTTACTGTGCCCAGTGAGTTAGTTGCCTTCCCCTACTCATGCAATAGCTAAATAAGCAGGGTTTGAACACGAGGGGATTAAAGGTGAGATTACACATTGTCTCCAATTGTAATTGGATCATGTTAAGAGCACTTAAAGCTTGAATGATCGCTCATTATGTCTCATTAATTAATGCTAAGTGCCCTTAGGTTATGTCAGGATTATTTTTGAGCTGGGCTATCTAGCTCCAGTTAAATTAATTTCTGGGTGCTCACCTGAGATGCAACCACCGATCTGCAGTCCTCTAGTATCCCAGAAGGCACTGTGCTTCAAGATAGATTAGCTGTCATTCAGCTCTCTATGAATTTAGGAATAGCCGGGAAACAGCTGGGTGGGGATGGGATGAATGCAGAGGGAGGGAAAAGGGGTGAAAGGAGAGTAGGGCAGCTGTGGGGAGGGAGCATGGGGAAGGGTTGAAGAGGGCAGGATTGGGGGAGAGGGAGAAGGAAGAGGGTGGGGTGGGGACCTGCTGCTCCCCAAATCACCTGCTCCACTCTAGATCACTTCTCTGCCACCCTAATTGCTCTTTCTGCATTGCTATTGGTCCCTCCCCTCCTGGATCAGTGCCCTGCTGCCCCATCAGTCTGAGACTGGAGGAGGTACTGGTAGAGGGTTCCCCCCTCTTGGCTGTTCCTGGAGTCCCTGCAGACCACACCGCCCCTGAGTGCCCAGATCCAGCCACCCCCAAACCCAGTAACTGAAGGTGATGCAGGGTTGGGAAGGAGGGTATGCAAGGAGCAGCCATGCAGCTGTGGGGCACGGTGAGGGCTGGATCCAGGTATGTAGGGGCAACACCGGCTGCAGGGAGCCTGGGAGCATGCAAGGAGGTGGAACCTCCTACCAGGTCCTTTGCTGCTCTTGGGCTCAATGGGGCAGCAGGGCAGCGACCTGGGGGCGGAGGGGCTAACCAGAGGGTGGAGAGTGGTGGATCTGGGAGCTGATGGGGGGCAAGGCAGTGATTTGAGGGGGTGACCCAAAAAGCCCTTCCCCTACTCCTCCCTGACCTCTTCTTTGCCTAGAGAGCCAGTGAGTCAGGCAGGCATGGAGAAGACTTGCAGGCCCTAGCCAAGCCCCTGCTCTCCTGCCCTCCTGAGCACTTTGTGAACCCTGAACATGCAACTAGTTACTTGAACTAGTTAACCCTAACACAGATGAACCTTCCTGAGAATTAGCACTTGCTAACTCTATCGTGAAATCTCACCCCAACACAAGCAGTAGAGAGGCACCTTAATCCAGGCTAAAGTCCATCAGCTAAAATGTGGGGACTTCTCTTTAGTGCTCAGCCATAAGATCTTTCTTTGATGCTTTTTTATGTGACTAGCCTTTGTCCTCCTTACCCAAAAGGACAAGTAGCATTAGTCCCATTGTGCAGGTGGTGAAACTGAGGCACAGAGGCATGAAGTCTCTCAGTGAACTGGAAGCAGAAGGAGCATTTGAGCCAAATTGCCTCTTTCACCAAGTTCTCTCATCCACCGGGTCCAGGCTCACATCTCAGGAGCACACTTCCCAGGAAGCACTGAGCTTCTGCCCACTGCTGTTCTTTAATTTTAGGGGAGGATGGCCAAACAGGTCATGATGTTCAAAAAAGAGGTGCATTAAATTTGACTCCTAAGTACACATTTAAGCATACTGGTAAAATGCTGAGCTCTCACCAGCAACTGTTGATCTCAGCCCTTTTGAAAATCAGGGTATTCCTTTAAAGTGCCTGAAACCTGGGGGTTGCAGAGGACAATAAGATGAATATGAACGAATGGTATGCCCTTGTTGTGAAGAAAACGAATTGCCTACTGGGCTGCATTATTAGGTGCATTGCCAGCATCCCTTCTATTCAGCACTGGCAAGGCTTTATTTGAAGTCCTGCGTCCAGTTTTGGGCCCCCACTACAGAAAGGATGTGGACAAATTGGAGAGACCAGTGGAAGGCAACAAAAATGGTTGTGGAGCTGGGGGACATGACTTGTGAGGAGCAGCTGAGGGACCTGGGCTTATTTAGTCTGGAGAAGGGAAGACCGAGGGGGATTGAATAGCAGCCTTCACCTCCCTGCAGGGGGTTGCAAAGAGGATGGAGCTGGGCTGTTTTCAGTGGAGGCAGATGGCAGGACAAGGAGCAATGGGCTCAAGCTGCAGCAAGGGAAGTTGAGGTTCAATATTAGGAATAATTTTCTCACTAGGAGGGTGTTGAAGCACTGGAACAGGTCACCCAGAGACATGGTGGACTCTCCATCCTTGGAGGTGTTGAAGACCCAGCTAGACAAAGCCTTGGCTGGGATGGAGTTGGAGTTGGTCCTGCTTGGAGCAGGGGGTTGGACTAGATGTGACCTCCTGAGGTCCCTTCCACCCTCATTTTCTCTGATTCTATGAGCTATAAAAATGGAGCTGTCAACCGAATTGTGTAGGTCACTTAAATAAGTTAACAACTTCACTTATATTTGTTGCACCTTTGGCTCCTAAGGAATAAATGTAATAAGAAGGAATCCCTTAGATACAGTAGAGCCAAATATCCATGGTTGCTAATTACTAACAAATTAGATAACAATCCTACCAGTGTAAAATGCACTCTTGTTTGGGTGGGGTTCTGGCAGAGTTTCAAGACGCAGAACACAACAGGTGTGTCTAGCGGGCTCACGGACTATTTAAAGCTTTACTGCCCAGTTTCTGACAGCTTGCCAGATTTACTCGCATAGCACATGCCTTTCCCCCCAAAACAGCCATTTAAAATTGGGAAACATTTCTGAAGGCTGGAAGCTCATTTCTGCATTCGAATTGAAGCATGGAGATGGGTAATAACTCCCTGGGCTGTCCTTTCCCAACCAGGGATAAAGGGGAAAAATGCAGTTGCAATGTCCCAGTTAGTTTTAACCTTTTCACAGCTCCTGACAAATTGACAGCAGCTTTTGGCTGAGCATGACTGGAAACATCTTTTCCCCACCCCTTTGTTCAGGTTTCTCAAAAGAAATTGTGTTTCTTATTCGGGGGGCATATGCAATGCTAGAAAATATGGTATATCTCTATCCCAATAAGGTGCAGTGCTTGTTATGCGTTACTAAAACCCTCCATTTCTCAAACTCTCAGTAGAGTTATCCAGGCCCTTGGGTGGTCATCTAATCCAGCCCCCTGTTTAAGGTATTATCGTCACTGACTACAGCATCCCAGAGAAGTTTACCTGGATTAATTAACTATTATAAGGCCAGCCTAGGTATAGTGAAATCTGCCCGCAGCTTTGAGAGGGGAAAACTAATTCTTCACCCTTTATATTTCCACTTCCCTACCGGCCTCTCGCTCACAAGAAAGGCAAAGAGAAGAGGCTGCTAAAAAGGCAACTTGGGTATATCCAAAATTTTTTATTAGAACAACTCAAGTAGTTGGAAAATTTTTTTCTAAGCAAGCTTTCAGGCCCAAAAGCTTGCTACAAAAGATTTTTTTCCTAACTATTTGAGTTGGTCTAATCAAAGATATTGGGTTTACCCAAAAAACCTTGTCTTCCTATGTCCTTAGACCAACATGGCTACAACTTACACCCGTGAAAGAGGCAACCTGGAATTCAAGCTGCCCACAGGACCCAGAGGGAGAGTGTGTGTGTGTGTGACAGAGAGGCAGAAACACTGGCAAAAGCAGTGGACTGGTGTTAAAACCTGCCACTAGGTTGCAGCTGGTGTGTTGTAGTCTTGGCAACAGGAGGCTATTTAGGGGTGCAGCTTGGATGCCCTAATGAATTGCTAGATATCCCACAATATTTGCCATAAAGGTGGCTTCTAAAAGTGTTGCCTCTGCAAAAAAAGAAATAGTCCGGCAAACTGGGTATTTCAGGGACCCTCTGCAGATCTCTGGGCCAGCCCGAAGATCTATGTTGGCTCATTGCCGTTGCTGTGTTTATTATTAGCAAAAGCTTTGGATGTACCAGGGACCATTTCTCATTGGTTTGCCTTCCTCTCTCCTCCTGACCCAGGCCCAGAGTGATGATAAGAGTCATATCTCAGGAAACACGGTTATGCTTTTCCTTTTCCTTCTCATCTCAAGAGCTCGCAGGCAGGGTCATTGAAGAAAGGAAACGTAAAGGGGTGGAAGCACCCAGCAGCCTCACCCTTTAGAGAAGATGCTGGAGTGCACTTTAAATGCAGCACATGGCAAGTCAGCACCACGCGGCATCTCTCATCTGCCTCCCAGAATCCTTTGTGATATTCCAATAATACCTGCAGGGTATGGACAGATGAGCCACTTCCACTAGGAGCCTTGCCACGTGCTCAAATCAAAGCTGGATGCAAACCCGCTATAGAGTATATTGTATATTTTTCAAGCACTGAGTTTTTTTACAGTTGCATTGTCACTTTTCTGGTGGGAGCATTACTCCCCATGTGTAGCTGGTCTAAATGTACTGCCCAATTAACCCATTAATTGCATAACATACGTAACACGTAATATATGTAACAGGCCCCTGTAGGTTAACAGAAGCCAAGGACTTATCTGCTCTGTGATAACTGCTCCTGTGTCTGCAGTTACCCTGTAGTAAGTGAAGGCTTAAAGCACTAATTAACTGCTATATCTTTTATTTACTATGAATTAAGGGTGGGCAGATACTGTTACTGGGAAGCAGCTGGCCTGTAAGTACATGCCTCCTTTTATCTAATGGCAATGCCTTCATTTATCCACACCCCTGCATGGGACAGTCACTAATAGGGTTATATTGTACTAGTATCTCTGTGGCCTCGACTAAAATCAGGGCTCTGCTCACTGTCAGGTCCTGAAACACCACAGGGACCTGCAGGCCAGCTTTTCCCTTCTTTAAAACAAGGCTGAAAAGGTCCCATTGCCCAGGCACAATAGTTTCATATTTTCATAGTAAAACAGCCACCGTCTGCTCAGAGGCAAGAGAGCGGTGTGGTGAAGGGGGTTGGATACCAGCTCTGCTGCCAACTCCATCTGACCGGGCTTGTCTACACGTGGCCCTTTTAAGTGGGATTAGCCTAAAACTGCCATTTTTTAGGCACATGAAGGGTGCATGCCTACACGTGCGCACCTTTAATGAGTTTAAAAATGGTGATTTTAGGCTAACCCCACCTAAATGTGATAACTGCTTAAAGCAAGTACCCAACTGAGGTGCGATTAGCTTAGATGCTCAATGCACATGAACGTGGAGCGCATCAATGGATGCAGTCTATGTTCACGTGTGTTAGCGCACCTACGGGTGGGCTAATGCAACTTAGCTAAGACAGCTTAAATTTAATGTGCCTAAATTTAACGTGTCTAAATCCACTTAATGCGCCTTAACCAAAGCCGCATTAAGTTGAAACCCACGTCCCTACATGTGTAGACACGCCTGCTGTGAAGAAATGACGAGGGCAGGGAATGTGTTGGGTCTCGATTGTGCCCTGGTTGGCCAGCAGGCTGGAGACCAAGTGTGAGGAGACACGGTTGCGTTGGTGCCGGTGCAGGCCAGTTGCCAATGACCAGCCTTCTCCTAAGAAGCAGAGACTCGAAGCTCAAGCATGGATATGGAGGAGCTATTGTCTCAGGCCACCAGCCAAGGTCTCCCTCCCCGACCGGACACAATGCCTTCAGGGAGCCCCACATCTTGAGACCCTAACTCTGTGAACACATCTGTACCTCTGAGGGACAGTGGGATATAGAGCCATTCGTACCCTGTCCTGGCTCTGGCCCTATGACACCCCGAGGCCCTGTCCTGCAGGGTATTGAGTGTCTTGCCTTGCACCCAACGGAGGGAGCTTGCCCCCTTCCTGAGAGATGCGCAACACTTTGCAAAATTGGGCCCTGCATCTGCGAGCTGCCCGGGGGAGACTTTAGCTCCTGCCGCACTTGCACTCTGGTCTGAGGACTTCAGGCTGGATGCTCTTGCAGTCCACCCGAAAGGAGTGAAACTAGTTTGCATCAACCAAGGGCCGCCCGGACGGGTTAAAATAAACAAGGTGTCATAAGCTACCAGCTTTTTCCACCTGTCCCCACCCCGTTCTGACAGCCCGCGGCCCTGTCGCCTCGGGGAACGGTGTCCAGATGCCTCATCCTTCTACAGGAATAATAAACACCTCCGAGTCTGGCTCTTCTCAAGGGTTGCGAGCGAGCGGATTCCTCTGTGCATGCGTTTGACTCATTTCCTGTTTTCCTGCAGAGGGAGAAAAGACACCTGGTGACTGCTGAATGCCAACGAGTTGCATCTTCTGGGCTCGGGCTGTGGCGTGGGGGTTGGTACAGGCTGTGGCTCATCCAGCTAAGACGACCCGGCAAACTCTGCCCACGGTCAGGGGATCTGCGACTTGTTGCATGCGTGTTGAAAGGGCAGGGGTACTGCATTTTCTTGCTCCCCTGCCCTGCAAGGCTCACCGAGGTATGTCGCCCACATCACCCTATCTGCAAAACATCCTTGGCAGAACAGTTTGCAAAGGCGCTGGGTGCAAACACTCACTTTCTAGGTAAAACACCCCTACCCGCCCCTACTCCATCCTTTTGTAAAACTACCCCTCAAATACCCATCTGAGCAGCTGGGGTTGTGGGGGGGAAAGGACTGACCCGGCGGCTGTTATTAAAAAAAGCTTGCCCTGCTGCGGGACGCGAAGCACACATCCCCCCAGCTTGCTGCATAATGGAGGATGTTAGTGCAGCTAATTAGCACGAATCTAACGGCTCACTTGCCTGGGCTGAAAGCAAATGATTAAGAACAAAGGAAATGAAGGCAACCGGACAGAAAAGTTATTGGGGAGGGTAGCGCAGCGGTGAAGGGGCCGCTTGCTAATTTATTCCATGCTTTTGATGACTGCTGAAGGAAAGGAGGAGAGGAGCAGCAGAGAATCTCGGACTGAGCTGAGCTGCGTGACACCCACCCAGAAACGGGGAACGGGAAGGTTGAAGCAGGCTGATGAGAGGGGACCATAAATACTTAGCTGAATCTCTGCTGCCCCGGGGATCAGAAATGGGCTAGTGCACATCCGCTAGCAGACAAAGCATTGCTCTAAGGCGACAGGCTTGGGGCTCAACTCTTTGCTCTGCTACTGGTTCCCTACATGACCTTGGGCAGATCACTTTGCCTGCTCTATATCCTAGTTCCCCATCTCAGCCTGGGTTTGACAGTGGGTTAGGATAAGCTGCTGCAGAGGAAGGCATTGCACTACATAGAAAGTAGATTTTACCCTTATACCCTTTTAGCTCAAGGTTGCCCAAAAGCCTCTCTCCCCAATCTCTTTCCCAATCTCTGCTTTATTTTTCACCTTTGCTGTTCTAACTAGGGACACTCTTGTTCTCTGTAAAGGCATCTGGTGTTTAATCACTGCAGATCTTTTTTTTTTTTTTTTTTACATCCTCAAAAGCCATTTGCTACTGGAACCCATTGCCCCAAGACCGGGGTCCATATCCTCCCAGTTGCTGAGGGTCCCAATTGCCTCAAAATGCATTTGAAAATTCATACTAAACCATGAATTCATAGATTCATTGCTCCTTTCTTACTCTAGGCAAAAGATGTGGGCTCTGGGATTTGAAAGCACCAAAACGTTTGGCTCGATCAGCAATCAGCCTAAATCTATCTATATTGGTCTTTGTTGCTTTATAGCCTATCAAGATGGGGCCTAGCCCCACCTATTTCTTGTTTTAAGCAAGATTCCCTCTATGAAGAAGGACTCCCTACATTTTACCTGGGAGGATCTTGCAATGCACTTGGTCTTGGACTGTGTTTTCAGATCTTTTGGCTATGGCAGCTCTAGCACTTGGAGTTAAGCTGCCCGCTAAGGTGCGTGTCTTGAAGGAAGCACGTTGCATCAGTGATACCATGATCTTCATTAGCTAACAAACTAATGCCCAGGTAAAGTTGAAGAAGAGGGGGTTTGACCTCTGGCTTCCTAAATGCTTGAAGTTCTACTGTCTGCTTGAGAAATCACTTCCTTCCCAGTGAGATACTTTCTAGTCAATGATATCATCCAAACTGCTTTAACTCATGATGTCCTCTGGCTTATGTAGCATACTGGATTGTAGACTCATAGAAATGAGGGTTGGAAGGGACCTCAGGAGGTCACATCTAGCCCAACTGCCTACTCAAAGCAGGACCATCCCCACCTAGATCATCCCAACCAAGGCTTTGTCTACCCAGGTCTTCAAAACCTCCCTCTTCCACCACCTCTCTAGGTAACCCATTCCAGTGCTTTACTACGTTCTTCGGGAGAAAGTTTTTCCTAATATCCAACCTCAACTTCTCTTGCTGCAACCTGAGCCCATTGCTCTTTGTCCTGCCATCTGCCCCCACTGAGAACAGCCCAGCTCCATGGGATGGGGCAGGACAGAGCATTTTCATATATCAATGCATACACACTTGAATTCCCTTCTTACTTCGGGTAGCATCATAGGACCATAGGAAAGTAGGACAGGAAGGGACCTCATTACATCTAGTCCAGCCCTTTACTCAAGGTAGGATTGTCCATGACTAAACCAACCCTGCCAAGTGTCTGCCCAATCTGCTCTTGAAAACGTCCAAGGATGGCGATTGCAGTTTCTCTAGGCAGCCTGTTCCAGGGCTTGGCCACCCTTAGAGTCAGGAAGTTCCTCCTAATTTCCAACCTCAATTTCCCCTGCTTACGCTTGAGGTCATTCCTCATAGTCCTGTCCCCTACAGCTAAAGAGAGAAGCCTATCTCCATCCTCTCTGTCATCACCCTTCAGCTATAAGAAGACTATTACCAGCCTTCTTCCCCCAGAATAAATAACCCTTATTCTTTCAGCCTTTTCTCATAAGTCCTGATTCCCCAGTCTCTAATTATTAGTATTGTCCTGCCCTGGGCTCTTTCCAAACTGTCTGCACTGTTCTTGAAGTGGGGGGCCCAAAACTGGGCACAGCACTCGAGGCGATGCCTCACGCATGCTGGATAGAGAGAGAGAATCTCTTCCCTTGATTTGCAACGGCCAGAGGTGGTGACTGCCAGAGCCCATGCTCTGCAAATCCCCATATCATTTTCAGGGGGGACCTGTAGAAGATGCAGAGGTCAAAACTGAAGGCATGGATAAATGAAACAAGTACGCCGCTTTTAAAAGTGGCAGCTAAACCTTGTGCGGTTTGGTTTGCTGCAACTGCTGTAGCCCACAGTAGGCGGGAGCTAAATCACAGGCATGTACCACCTGTTTCATTTGGGGTATTATTACCTTGGGTTAGAAGTGGAGAGATGAATGACTTACACCAGATCAACTGGCACATGTTATCAAGCAAGAAGTCCCTCTCTCTTTAAAACTGTTTAACTGTCCATGTCCTGAAGGCACCATGGAGATCTTATGAGCATCATAGGATCGAAGATTAGGGTTAGAAGGGACCTCAGGGGTCATCTAGTCCAACCGCCTGCTCAAAGTAGGTCCATCCCCAACTAGATCATCCCAGCCAGGGCTTTGTCGAGCTGGGCTTTAAAAACCTCCAAGGATGGAGACTCTGCCACCTCCCTGAGTAACTTGTTCAAGTGTTTTACCACCTTCCTAGTGAGAGAGTTTTTCTTAATATCCAACCCAAACGTCCATTGCTGCAATTTGAGCCCACTGCTCTTTGGTCTGTCATCTGCCACCACTGAGACCAGTGCAGCTCCGGGGAGCGAGGCTGCTCCCAGTAGTGAATATCTGGGATATTTGAGGCAGTTCCCAGTGGTGAATATCTGGGATATTTGAGGTTCTGTGTCTTGAAAAAAATCCAAGCCTAGCTGCTAGAGTTTTATTGCTATATGTGAGTAAGGCAAGTATATGTGCGTGTGTGCCTAGCACTTCACTTAAGTGTATTCAACTCTAAATTACCTCCCGTGCCATTAGTAATAGCACAGCAAGCACGCTGCTTCAAGGAGGATCAAGGGATGACTGGGAGATGGTACCAGGGAACTAAAAACTTACTCAGGCCCAAGCATTTGTATGTGTGGGTTATACACTAAGGCCAGCTCTTTCCAACTCACAGCTAGGCCTATAAATCCATACAAATTGGGCTGATTTTCAGCGGTATTGAGCACACAGTAACTCCCACTGACTTCAAAGAGCAGAGTATGGAGATCTTCAGCACCTTTTCAAAATCAGGCCCCCGTGCTCAGGTGCCTAAAGGGGCAGGTAACCTTAAGCAGCCACACTGGAAAGTATTCTCAAAAAATGAATACTTGACTTGCTTGACTTTATGGCTGAAGGGTTAATTTTGTAGTGATGGGTGAGAAAGACCTATGATCACAGGATCGTAGAAAAGCAGGGCTGGAAGGGACCTCGCCAGGTCACACCTAGCCCACCCCCGGCTCAAGGCAGGATCACCGCTAACTAACCCATCCCAGCCAAGTCTCTGTCCACTCTCCTTTTGAAAACTTCCCAGGATGGCGATCCCACAACTTCTTGAGTGACTGGAAGTCACAGGATGGCTGGACTGGGTTCCCTGTGCTTCTCCACCTTTACTGTATGACTTGGGACAAGGTTGGATCTCAATTTCCCCCTCAAAATGGCATCAGTGCTATTAGCACCTGAGCTCAGAGGGCTTTTGAAGTGAAGGGGCTACCTCCTGGGCCATGCATAGAAAATCAGCTCGTTGGGAATGAAAGAGGCTGATTAAACCGGAGCTCCCTGAAGGACTTCCCCTTGAGCCCTGCACTGGGCCTTCACTTCATATAGATGAAAGCTCCTTTAGCCTGAATACACAAGGTCTAGTTTTCCCCCAACAATACCACGCTGTCTTCTCGGCCAACTGCGGGAAGCAAATCAGTAGCTCTCCTGCTAGGGACGCCTTAACCCAGACCTGAAAGTCTCCATCTTCTGAGAAGAGATGAAGGGCTGGGCCCATGATTCCCTTCTGCCACAGCACAGGTTTGGCTTTATTTTAAGCTGGCCACAAGCCTCGACCGACAAAGGGTCCCCTTTACAATCTGCAAAGCAGCCCCTGCTCAGGAATGTCATTACTCGGGGAGCTTTAAAATAAAGCAGGGCACACAAAAATGTGATGACTTGTCAAAAATGCGGGCGGCAAGGTGTTTAAAGCATGCATTTCCTCTTAATGAAGCCTCGCTAAGGGAATATTGCATTCAGCCTTGAGTGCTGGCGATGATGTATCGCAAATTTATGGCTGTCCCCTAGTGTTTCCTCGAGTGAGGAAGGGGGTATGAAAATAGCAACACAAGGAAAGGCTTGTAAAATTGCCGCCGTGCAAGCTGTTGGTTGGCCCCAAGCCATATCTGTCAGAGGTTTTCACAGCCTTTGGGTGTAACCCGGTTTTGTGTGGGGGCCGATGAGATGTAGAATTGGTACCGATTTCCTCCCTGAGTGGCCGGTCAACAGATCTCCTGGGGGAACAGGGTGTGGGGGCAGTGGAGAGTCCAGACACAATTCAAGAGCTTTGCTTGGAAGTGGGCAAGGTAAGCCAAGTTTCCTACCAGTCTTTGTAGTCCCCAAGCTGCCTGGAGACCTTCTCCTCTACCTCCTTCTCAGAGCCAGCTCCTTGAAAGTGGCCCGATACATCTACCAGAGCTGGGACAAAGGCTGAGCTCAAGACTATGGAGAAACGGTGCTGGTTTGGGATGCTGAGAGACTCAGGGGGCCGGTCACTCTGGGTTGTCGTCCGCAAAGCCCATCACCAGGGTATCCTGCCTGCAAGGATTGGGAGACAGGGATTCAGATTCTGTCCCTTGTGCCTTAACAGCTTGTCACCAACTTAATGCCCCCTTTGCACTGTGCTGATAGTGGGTTGGCCTGGGGGCCTCCTCCACCACCCCTGGGATACAGCAGAGCAGAGATGGAGACTGCTCTGAATTATGGGGGTCTTATTCTGACAAACTCCACTGGAGCTCTTGGAGGGGACTCTGCCTTTCATTGCTTTTCTCTTGGGGAAATTCCTCTTCCCCTCCAGAGCGGAGCAGGGGGACTCGTGGGAGGGTTGAACCTCTCTATTTGCATGCGACTTCCTCCATCCATGTACAGGAACTGAACTGGGGATCTCTGAACTGAAAAGGGTATTTGTCTATTTGTAGAGCTACAGGACCAGCCCCATTCATGGAGCCAGGAGCAATTTCTTTAAGATGCACACCTACAGTCTGACTATCAGAGGGAGAATGAAACTTCACTGGGCTAGCAAGGGTCATGTGTGCTGGTATTCAACCAAGAAAATGGCATTTTTGGAACACAGATAGGGCTTGAGATGGAGTTTGTCTGAGACAATAACAGCTGAAGGTCAATCTTCTGCCCCAACCAACACACACACACTAAGAAACAATACCTGGAGTGAGGCAGCTGTCAATTCTGCCACTCAATGCAATCCAGATGTGATTAACCTTTGTGGCCTGAACTATGGAAGTTCACCAGGAAGTCCTTGTAGTACCATATGTAGATGTCACCATGCATCACTGCAGCAGATCATGAGGCTGAGGTGTCACACTGTCATAATTGCACCGGATCACCACGAATGCAAATGCATGCTCAGAAATCAAGACACCAAGCTGCCCAATTCTACCTGGCTCTCTGATGCTGAGTAGTCACCTACTTCTCCCAGAGTCACAACTGCAACCCCTCAAGATTGCACCACAACAAGGAAGGATGGTGCTATATTGGGCCTGAAGCCTGCAGATTGCAAAGGACCAGCGTTGCAAGGACCACTCTTCTCTATGACCTCTGAAGCTGTAGAGGCAGAGCTTTGCAAGGACCACTCTTCTCTATGACCTCCAAAGCTGTAGAAGCAGAGTTAGAGATCCTGCAGACAAGGATGAAAGAGAGCTTGCCTATGTGGCTGCAGTGCAAAGGTGTATTGATAACTGACCCTCATTCTCCCAGGAAGCACAGTGGATGCATGGGACCCCATTCAGCTCCATTTGGCGTTGGCAGTCGTAAGAGAGTTGTTTAGCTCTTGTGCTGAAGGAAGCCATACAGCATTATTTGTAGACCTCTGAAAAATCTTCAAGGATAAGTTGCTCTTAGCAGAGGTGGCCAAGGTCTTCAGTCAGGTAGGGAAGCACAGCACACATTCAGGTGACACACCTCTTTGCAATGAAAGATACTACTGCTCCTAGTCTTACGGAGCCGCCAGACCTTGCAATGGATCCAGACGCCAAATCTGCCCTCTCATCAGCGCACACCACATCACCACTGAACCAAATAATGAGGATGATAACATCTGAAGCTCTTTCACCGGCTCGTCTGCCAATGTCATCAACACCATCCTCCACTCACCGTGGGGATCTGGTGTCTGCGATATCCGTGGTCTACATTGGGCAGACAAGGTGATCCCTGCATGCCAGAATAAATGGGTGCCGACCCACCATCAAGTCCAGATAGACACACGAGCTTATGACAAAATATTTCAGCCTCCCTGGACATTTTGTTGCTGACCCTGAGAACAGCTGTTTGGAAGCAACAGAACTTATAAAATCAATTTGAAAGCATAATTACCGAAAAAGAAACCACTCATAGACTAGATTGTTAATTATGGGCTGAACAGGGACTACAGATTTTTATCTTGTTACCTGGATTAGCTTTTGTTATTTAGCGTTTTAGCCCTATGGGTTTCTTGCTTTATTGTTCTCTTTGACCCCTTCTGCCTCTCTCAGCGCTGTCTGCTCACTCCTTCCTCTCATTCCCCCACCCCTGCCCTGTCTTTTGTATTTAAATCTCTCCTATTTGATATCCTGCTCCCTGCAAGTGCTTTCATAGTTTCTGACAGAGTGAGTTGTTGCTTGCAAAAGCTTATATATCTCCAATTCGGTTAGTTTATAAGATGCATCTCTACCCTGCTTTCTGCCTGACTCTTTACAACGGACGGGGAAACTGAGGCTCGGTATGATGACATGACTTGCGTAAGGTCAACACAGCAGTTCATATGGATTAGAACGGACTTCTCTTGACTCCCAGCCCAAGAGCTAATTTGGAGCCAAATTTGTCTTGACAGTGTCCCTTTAAGCCTAGAATTCCAGGGCTATAAAAGTAAAAAACGATCGGTTTTGACTCGGGTCAACTTCCTGTCTTAAAAATGAATCATGTTAATGTGCTCAATTAATAGTATTTCACTAAACCAAGAGAGAGAAAAAAAATCAGAGCATGTTTTCAGCAAAGGAGCGGGGCTTTTATCTTTTCCCATTCCCGATGGTTTGAGATCGTTCCCAGGTAATTTGAAACAGCTGACATTTTCCCTACATGAAAGAATAAACATTTAATTTGCACTGCCGATTTGGAAGGAAGAATTCTAATCCTATTTGCTCAGCCTGGGTAGAAACAGAGCCTAATGCCAGATCTTCTGTAATTACCGCCCCGGTGTCAGACATGGCGCGAGTAATTCAATTAGTTGTCCCAGTGGGGTCCTCCTTGCAAAGGAAGATCATGCAAAACAAGGCAAACCCGGTACTTAGCAAGTGATTTTTAAGTCCCATCTGCCATTCCAGGTCAATGGTTTCCTTGTGGCAAAGGGTCAGCAGCACTGAAATGGCGTTCTTCAGTGCTCGCTAGGGCTGGTGACCTCAGTCAGACAAGCCGGTGGTCCTGAATAAATGGGCCCCCATGTAAGGCAGACTGCTGTTAGTGACGATGACCCCCACTTGGCATCCTCAGAGGGAAAATCAAGGATGATAGTGACCCTTTCTGCTCTAAACACATCCCAAATGTGGAAGCCAATAGGCAAAGATTAGGCTGAAATCCTACAACTCAAGATGAGGGTTGATCTGAGCCCCAGAAAGGCTTCCTTTAATCATGTGGGCCTTAAACTTCTCAGTGTATTTTGCCCTTTAAAACTTTATTGTTTCCTGGATAATTAGCCCCTGAATTAAAACCAGGGTAAATTTTCCCGGGCTATGGCTGATTTTCCTGGAAGCAAAGCGCTAGATCATAAACGATTGTAGTCCTCTGTCTCTATGGCTAGCATACTGATGAAGCAGAAAAGGCTTTCCTTCAATATACTAGACCTGTATCCAGGGTCAGTGAGGGGCCTGGAGGTAGAAGTCAGAAAGGTAGTTGTATGGTCGTCAGCTTACATGAGTGACATTTATGGGTTGACATGTAACCGCCCAGGATTCTTCATTTCAGAGCCACGGGCCCATGTGTCCAATTTATATTGTTGGAGTCTCTTGTTGGTTGTGTACATATCTGGTACAGATCAATGCCTAATATTTGAAGAAAAGCTCCTCGCATGCTTAGCACAAGACTGTTTAACCCAGGACCTGTGAGCATAGGCACTGTCCTGGAGGGAGGGATGCAACTCTCTTTTTGCTGACTGTGACACAGCTGAAATGGCTGAATTGTCATCTGATCAGCCCATACATAAGTGACCTCTTCTAGATGGAGTCTCAGGTCATCTTACACGTGTGTGTATGCTCCCTGCTGGTGGGCCCCCAGAAATTATAACATTAAGTGGCTGAACTTTGATAGTTCAGATAAACCAGGTCTTGCTTTGGAAATAGATAGGTCATGAGTTCAAATTTCTAAATCACAAGTATATGGCTAAAGTAAGCACTGTACTTGGCATTTTAATGCATACATTGTTGATGAAATTATGTTTGCACATTGGATTCGGGATACATCTTAGTGAACACTTAATTTAACTCAAGTTCAAAGCATAGCTCAAAGCGAACCTGTGCCTGCAGCGGCATAACTTTAAAATACCTTAAAAAAAACACTTAGCACTTGTTAATGAACCTTAATGTGTGATCATTCAAGTTTTAAGTGCTCTTAACATGTTCTAAATGTAATGTGTAATCTCAGCCTGACATAGTTTCTGCAAGATATCTTTTTTTTTTGGAGCCAATATTCCTTAAAATATAATAAGAGTTTAGAAGAGTTTGTGGCTTTGTTGAGTTAGTTATGGCATACAAACCCTAATCAGAGAGCGTTTCGGACCCAAAGGAGCTTTTAGTATAAGAAGATAGACAGACAAAAGGTGAAAGTATGAAAAGAGTTGCATTGTAGATGCGATTGCCCAAGATTAGTGATACAGTCAGGAACAGAAGCCAGTTCTCCTGACTCCTTAGCCAACGTCTTGTCCACCAGGCCACAGTGCTACATTAGCCATTGGTCATGAAACCTGTCTAGCCAGTTTAATGTAGATAATTGGATTCTTCCTAAAGCATCTCTTATTAGGTTCAGTTATTGCTCGCAGCCCAAAGATCTGTTCCTGTAGCAAAACCCCCAGTTTTTCTTTTTTTTTTTCTTTTAAAATGCATTCCCTCCCCTTCCCCAACCATATCTGACTTTTTCTTTCCCTCTCTATTCCCTATTGATAAGTATAAGTGAGCTAAGACAGAGGAAAAGCTTCAGCATTTTATTTTGGTAGCAAGTTGTAGTTTTTTTGTTTTTTCTCCTTCTTTATATTGTATAATTATTATGTTTATATTGGTTTTTATTGTTCTATATTCCTGTTTACTAGTGCTATATGATTTAGGCCTACATATGTAAGTTAGCATAAATCATGTCAGGTTTCCATTTTGTTTGTCAAGTCTCCATCCTGTGCCAGGCCCGGTTGTGTAACCCATGACTCACGTCTATTCCTCCTATGTAACTTGGTTCCTGAATGAATGGGATTGAATGAGGGTGCTTGAGAGACAGTGGCAGTAGGATTAAAAGTAGCTCCCTCTGAATGACCAAACCATCAACACCAATGCCTGGACCAATGACCCAGCCCTTGGACCCACCAACATTCAAGACACAAAAGATGAGGCAACCCACTATTGTGCCAGGCTGCACATGCTCAATAAGAACACCTGGAGCCCTCTGGACCAGGGCCAACCTTGCTTGGACAGGCCCTTCTCATAGGAGATCAGAGGTAGTCTGTCCCATAAAAAGTGACTTCTTGGGACACCCTCTCTACCCAGCACCATGTCACACCACCTATCCACCCAGAGGCCCTGACGGGAGAATAAAGAGCACAGTGAAGGCAACTGTCATGTCAGCAACTCCATTTTACTAGCATTTGTCCTGCTATTTAAATCTGTCCAGTGGATTATGTTTGAAGACAGAAGGTTGAAGCAAACACCTAATCAACAAAGGGGAGAACACTCTCATGGTGGAGAGGAGACTGAAGGCATCGTAAGTATCCTTTGACCCATGTCTGAACTACTCTTTCCAGTGGCTGTGCTGGCTTCATTCTCCAGCTGTCAGGCACTGACTTTGCCGAAGCCCACATGTATTGATATTGCATTCCTCGTGTATTCGTTAATATTTATTCTGGGATCTCGGTCCAGTTATAGAAGAGAAAGGATACAACATTTCCCCACCCACAGTTCACCTTCCTGACTTAAGTCATTTTGCACTGTTGTTCTGATCTGTTAAACAGCTGCTGCAATCCTCCCTAGAGGTAGCTAAAGTTCAGTGATGGTGAAATGGTCTTTTAGCAAAGTGATATATGAGCTTGCAAAGCACCTTGGGAGATTTCTGGATACATAGAGTACAAATCTGTATCATGTCTAATCCAGCTGGAGATAAAATGCTGGGTAGAAATGTCTCTGGCTCCTATACAAACTCCATGTCTGGAGAATCTGAGGATGCCTATAGACATGCTCCAAAGTGTTCTAATTAGAGTGCATCAGAACAGACTCGATTAATTGAGCAGGTTAATAGAGGAGATTAATTGAGTCTGCTGGAGCACTGTAAGTAGAATGTTCCAACATACCTCACTGTCACATGTACAAGGCCCCATGTGTTTCAAAATGGCTGTGGGGGCACTTCGAAAGCGCATTGAAGGAAATGCAAGGAGGCTTCATACATGTGACAATAATCCATTAATTAAAGTGGATTAATTAAAGTGGACTAATCAATAGTCCATTAGTTAAAGTGACTCTCCAGGAACCGAGCTAATTTAAACCCCCTGCCCCCATCTCTAAGCACGTGTATAGGCACCCTGAGCATCTCACAGCCTTTCAGGTATTTGTCCTTCCAGGTGAAGAAGGGCTATGATAATCAGATGGCAGAGAAGGAACTGAGTCAAAGAGAAACAAAGGGATGCATCCAAGGTCCTGGCATGGAAATGAATGTCAGCTTCTCCAATTATCTTAACACTGACCCATCCTTCCTCTCTGAATGCCATACCATTTGCTTTCTTATAGCCACTCAAATGATTTCTGCTTAAATTTGAGGCAGGAGATGTTTACCACCAGCAAAGCTGCCCACCTCTTGAATTGCCTCCCTTTCCAATATGGAAAATCTCTCCCCACCCAGCTTCAACTCCATAGTTTTCCAGGCGCTCACACGGAAAGTTAAACAGGAAATTTGTTTCTTTGCAATCAATCTGTTCCTGTTGTTTTTTTGTTTTTTTCTTTACTCCACCTGAACTTTCTAATCCATCCCTGGTGACATCACTGCCTCTATGGCAACTGACTGATGTCACAGTCAGGGGATGGAGATTGAATTCAGGTGTGCAATAAACAGCAAGGATGGCACAACTGTGAGGGAAGATCTTGAGCCTATACCAAAAGAAATGCGTCAAAGGTGACAATGATGATGCTTATAAAATAAATCAGTACAAGCAAAGAATGGAAAACTTGGCTCGTAAGCAAAACGGTCTCTAAATAGATTATTATTGACAATACTGGCTATTTAAAGGCACAGCTAAGATGGAGACCCATTATTCTGGGCATGGTACGTAAAGATTTCCAGGATGTTTCAGGTTAAATAGACAAAGAGCATGAGAAAGGAATTAGCATTTTACAGATGGGATAGAATCAGAGACAGTGAGGGTGGGAAGGGACCTCCGGAGGTCACATCTAGTCCAGCCCCCTGCTCAAAGCAGGACCAGCCCCAACTAAATCATCACAGCCAAGACTTTGTCTACCTGGTTTTAAAAATGTCCAAGGTTAGAGATTGCACCACCTCTCAAGGTGACCCATTCCAGTGCTTCACCACCTTCCTAGTGAGAAAGTTTTTTCTAATATCCAACCTCAACTTCCCTTGCTGCAGCTTGAGCCCATTGCTCCTTGTCCTGTCAGCTGTCCCCACTGAGAAGAGTCCAGCTCCATCCTCTTTGCAACCCCCCTGCAGGGAGGTGAAGGCTGCGATTCAATCCCCCTCGGTCTTTTCTTCTCCAGACTAAATCAGCCCAGTTCCCTCAGCCTTTCCTCACCACTCCTGTCCCCCAGCCCCACATCCATTTTCATTGCCCTCCGCTGGACTCTCTCCAACTTGTCCACAACCTTTCTATGGCAGAGGGCCCAAAACTGGACACAGGACTCCAGATTATTCACTGGAAACAATCCACCTAAATAATTCAACTCTGTTTTTATGTCTGAAAATGATCTCTGAATACAACATCAGCTTGTCTGTTTTTGTGCTTGTTGCATGAACATGCTGGTTTTGCAGATTCACCCTGGACTTCGCCTGTGGCCTGGTTGCTACGATCCATCTCACCTAATGACTGGCCACCTAACGTGTATGGTAATATATCTTCATTCCTGGATTTAGTAGCTGGAGAAATCTCACAGTTTAGCCAATGATTTGGTGACTGTTATACAAATGAACAGGCTAAGCTTTTACTAGTGCCTGGTGTAGACACTTGTGTAGCTATACCACTGGAAATAGAATTTAAGCAACCTAAGGGACAAAAATGGCAAGTTATGGGCTAGCTAGCATAGCAATGAGATACATAAAGGTGAAAGAGAAGCTACCTCTTAATAGTTTCTCTAGAAGAAGTTTTAACCTATGCAAATTTTGTATATTATTATTATTATTATATTTGTTGTTATGATGGGTTTCCCTACTCAGTGTTTGTTTCCTGTGAGCAAAGTATCACATTTAATAGACTAGGGTGGAAGATTGGGGTTTTAAATTACATATGTTTGGTGCATAACTTGGAAAAACCCATATTTTTATGTTCTTGTGATTAATGTTCCCATCAAAGTATGTAACTCCAAAATATAATCACCCATGTGGAATTTAAATCAATGTTGCTTCAGTCCTACTACTGTTTTCATTTCCAGGGTGGCAATCTGCAGTGTTTTCCGGCTCTGCTTTGATGGCTTTTATTCCTTACCAAGTGGGGAAACTTTGAAGGGATTTCTTTTTTGCCATATGAGCAAGTCAGGTTTCACAAGTCCCAAGAATCTCAAGGTTTCTGTGTCTTAGCACAGGAAAGTAACCTCCAAACCTGTGCGGAGCTGGAGGATGGGGCAGGATCAGCCTTTAAGAGAACACATGTGTTGTGTGCATCCTGTATGTGGTACGAGAGTTCAAACAGCACACATGTTTTTTAGCATACAATCAGCCAAAAGACAGGGGGCACAAGTTGATTTTCACTGTATCCTACCTCATTTGGCAAATCTCATTGAGTTTCTGTCCCAGGCCTGGAAATAGCCATAGAAAGTAGCTGTTTTGCCATAACTTGCCCAACTCTTCCCTCACCCCCTGAAAAAAAAATCTTGCATACCCAGACATAGAAAGAGATCATAAAGGGCTGGCAAATTAATTAGGAGGGTCTGACTTTGCTAGGGATGGTGGTACAGGGATATTTCACACCAATGCAGCAACATCAGTGCAAATAGCCAATGTAGGTGTGCTAAAATGCACAGATGGGATTTGGATCTGCGTGGGTGCATAGTCTAGATGTATTCTTTCATAGTCCCAATCTCTTCAGTCAAGCCTATTTACACTGGTGGGGTATAGTAAAGAACAGGATTTTAGGGACTTGTTACATATTACATTTAGTATGTCTCATATTTAGATAGTAGTAAGCATTAATACAACTTAGAGCAATGCCACACGTTGCACTCAGACAATACTAAGGATGCTAAAACACAAGGGTGTCTATA
The DNA here is from genome assembly GCA_030014935.1 of Caiman crocodilus. NCBI lineage: Eukaryota > Metazoa > Chordata > Crocodylia > Alligatoridae > Caiman > Caiman crocodilus. The sequence continues at coordinate 257,895,863 of JAGPOW010000261.1, read as the reverse complement.
CACATGCAGAGAGGCTGCTTCAACGTGCTATAATTGCAGTGTGTCAGAGCAGACTGGATTAGTTGAGTCTGCTGGAGCGTGGTAATTATTGTGCTCCAACGGACTCCAGTGCCATGTGTATCAGCATCCCTGTGCTAAGAAATGGCGGCGGGGGTGCTTTAACTAAAGTTTGTTTGATGAGTTTTAATTAAAGCACCTTTACCACCATTTTTGACCGCAGGGATGCTGATACACGTGATGCTCTGAGTGCTTTCATTAGAGCGGCTCTCAGAGTCACTCAAAGCACCGCCCCTCTCCACCTCCCAGACCGTGTCTATAAATGCTCCAAGCATCTGCACGCTAAAGTTGATTAACTCATGCTAAGTGCCCTTTAAGCATAACTACATGCACGATTAATGTGAAGCAATAAACTTCGGGCTTTGTTGCCCCGGAGTTTATTGCTCCTGGGCACATTGTTTGAATGTGCATCTGGGAGGAATAAACCCCAGAACGATAAACTCTGGAGCTTATTGCCATTTGGACGTGAGTCTGGGGGCGCAGCATGTTGAGCTGGGTCGGAGCAGCCTCAGCTGGCAAGGGTCCCCGGGTGTCAACCTGCCCACCTGGGGCTGCTCCCCTTGACTCAACATGCCACCGAAGGGCTGGTTGGGACACGGGAGTGTTTCAAAGTGGGGCTAGTCAGCAAGCAGCCCTGGCACCAAAGCACCCTTGTTCCCCAGCCACCTGGGGCAGTGTCTATCTGTGTGGGCTGTGCCATTTTTTATTCTGCAGCAAAATAGTACTTGCATTTCCAAGTATGTGCATTTTCTTGTATTTACAAGTACTGTCCTGCTGCGGAGTAAATTAGTTTGACCCCAGCCTAATAGAGGCGTACATATAGACACCACAACATTTACTGCACAGCTAATTAGTCTACTGCACATTAAATGTCTTGTGTAGACATGCTCTCCAAGCATCTCAAAGTTACACCACTTCAGCAGAAGGTTAATTCTGGGCTGCGTTATCTAGCTCCTGTTAAGATAACGTCACTCGGCTCCACCAAGATGAAATGGACACTTTGCAGTCCTCCAGCATCCCAGAATGCATTTCTCCTGCTTCCACCTCCCCTCCCCCCCGAACAGGGACAGAGCCCAGGTATCCCATCTCCTCGCTACACTCCTGCTCACCAGCTTTTTAATGGCAAGGTAGAGCTGTGCAGGCAAGAAACAGTATTGATCCTTAATGTGTGTCTGGTCACAACACATTTGAACTAAAACCATTTAACAGTCTACAGATTTAGTACAGCCTATGTGTAACATGTAATGTCACCCTTCGAAAGTCTTCTGAGCAGTCACATGTTGAAGCTTACTATGATCTGAATATAGACTGTCCTGTGTAGTATGCACTGTGGTCCTGAATGCCCCCCACCTCTCTGCACCAAGGCTCCAGTATTGTATTAAACCCATGGAGCAGTCTGATGTTAACCCAACATGTGGTTAGTAATGCGATCTGGAGATACTCCTCACCAGCATAGGCTTAACTGTGCTATGTTTTGATGGTACTTAGCACATGCTTCCCTACTTGAGCACGTGCTTCTCTGGTTGGACGCTAGGAGCATTTATACACATACTTTTGTGTCCCACAATGTATGGGAGATCCGCCACTTCCAAGCAGACCCAATGAATCCAGTCTGGTCCACACATGAGCTGACGCGCACTGCGCTACACCGCATGAGTTGGAGATGGTATCTCTTATTAAACCAGCAAGATTTCTGCAAAACAAATTTTGCAAAAAAAATTGAAAAGATTTTTTTTGCAAAAATCTTGTTGGCCTAATAAAAGATATTATCTCTACTATGAGTCTTGACTGCTTAGCACTGCAAGTGCAGCTGGCATGCGCTAAGTGTAACGTATAACAAGGCCCTTTAGAAACCACTGCACCACAATCAACTAGCAACCAGTTCTGGAGAGAAACACAGCAGCTATTTTAACAGTTCAGAGCAACAACACTGTAAAATGAGTTGGAAAAGGACCTTTTCTTATGGCTCACTTGGGAGCTACCTTTCTGCCAGCTGAGGATCTGGCCTATTTTGCTTACAACCTTGTCCTAGGCACAAAACCAGGAATGTTTTAGCCACGTTGGATATCACTGTATAATCAGCCAGTGGCTTTGCTTGGGTTATAGGCTGTGTTACCTGTCAGGCTCAGTCAGACTTCAGAAGAAATCAGCGCTTGGAAGTGCCACTGCAATGCTACTAAAAATAACGCTGTGTGTGCACATGCATGTGTACGTGCGTGCATGGGTGTGTACCTGTGTGTGTATGTAGACATACGTTTTCTGCTGCAACTAAACAAAACTGCAACCTTTAATAAAAATTCTCTACTTTGGAGATACAAACCAATTCTTTTTAAATGATTTTGAACCCATTTTTAACAGATTAAACTAGAATATCTCTCTGTCTATTGAATACGTTTCTCCCAGTCACCCCAGTTCTAGGCCTTAATACCTTCCCATGAAAGTCATATGTCATACAGAGTCCAGAATGCCCCTTGCCATGAGTTCCCCTTTCAGTATAGAAAGTCATGTTTTCTTAATTTTAAATGATGAAAGAATTTAAATGCAAACTTCACATTCCATCTTGCACGTTGACTTAGATGTACTTGTATCACAATCATAGAATCACAGAATTATAGAAAATTTGGGTGGGAAGGGACCTCAGGAGGTCCCATCTAGTCGAACCCCCTGCTCCAAGAAGGACCAGCCCCAACTACAGCATCCCAGCCAAGGCTTTGTTGAGCAGGATCTTAAAAATCTTCAAGGATGGGGACTCCCCCATCTCTCTGGGCCCTCCAATGCCCTCCATGGCTGCATTATATTATATATATGAACATGTTCATGATAAGCAATAAAACCAGAGCACTTGAACTATGTGATTAACGCTTTAATGACTGCATTGGCCAAACCGCATAATAACAAATAAATAAATGCATATTGGGGGATGACTCCCACTCCCGACCCCAAAATAAAAACACGTACATTAACTGGAAATCAAATTAGCTACCGTGTTCAACCTGAAAGAAAATCTTTTTCAACGTGGTTTTATTTTTTTAAATTCCTTTTGTAGGTTTTCACATCTAAAAAAAGCTTTTCAATTATATTTAGCACAATTTGGCCTCAACATCATTTCGAGCCAAAAGGAAGGTGAAGTGTGTTTCATTTTGAAACAGTTGAAAAAGAAAATTCAGGTTTGCTGCACTGTTTGTTTTTACCCGTGAATGGTTTCAGCCAGCCTCCTCTGCCGACACTGAATTCTTTTTCGGTGAGCAATTTTTTGCCCAAAGAATTTTACCCACCGGGTCCCTAAATCCCCTTGTTCTCAGCTTGATGCTCAAGGGTCTGTTGCTCAAGTGGCATTTAGCAGTCTGTTTTAGAAAGCTTGGGTCATCCTGTTCTTCCGTGGGACCTCTTAAGAGAGGTGCGCACGATGCAACGCGTTGAGAAATGTCTGCGTGTTTTACAAAATCATGCTAAGTGTTTTTCTGCTGCTCCTCTTCCAGTCACGCCTCGCCTTTCCCAGCCCCCAGTCCTGCCAGACCCCACTATCCATTAGTTAGCTCTTGTCAGAGGAGACAGACTGCCGAGCCCCCTTGCCTGTCTCTCCAATCTCACACACCCGGCTACCATTAAAGTTTGGAGAGGTTCCACCTTTGTCGGTGGCGGGCACTACTGCCTTGCACTTGAGTCATGTTTGGTCTGAAGGGTTAGCACAGGTATTGATATATCCCTTTCCTTGCTGTCAACAGCTGCCTGGCCTGGCTCCAAGATTTGAAGGGGCTAAATTGTCAGAGAGGATGCTGAACATCTATCTTTGTACAGCTCAGCTCTGAACTAACAAGTGAGGGCACTATTAACGGATGAAATCAGCCCGTCCCACGACACACGGTTATATTTATAGCATGAACACCTCTAATGAGGATCACAAAGCTCAGCGATGTACAAGGACTGAGGAAGGGAGCGCTATTCAGGACGGACAAGGCAGAGGAAAGGTCATCGTCCCTATTTTACACAAGTCCCAGGGAGGTCAATAGACTCACCCAAGGCCATTTGTGGCAGAGGAGGAGCTCACTTCTCCTGGGTTCCAGCCCAGTGCCTTTGCCCCAAGGACACCAGGTTGCGTGCAGAGGAGCAAGCGTGGATTCAGAAACACTTCCACCCCTGCGAAAGCTCGGTGACGTCTAGAATTATGCCTCTATCCCTACAACACATCCGGGCATCCTACCGTCTGCAGCGGGATCTTCAAAGAGGACCATGACAACTTCAACTGCAACGTGCAGCCCTGTCCACTCCCTCCAGCCCCTGCAGGGCTTTGAGTCGAGGTCCTTGTCCATACTGCTATCAGGAAGCCAACATCCACCTTTCCTATGGAAAGTCTTGCTGTGGGATTAGACCCCTTGTCTTTAGCTATAAGGCCTCAAGTCTCTCCCCACCTGAACCGAAGTCAAACCCGCCACTGAGAGCAAGGAGTGTTTACATGCTCTGTCTAGGGTTGCCAACTCTGAATCTATTCTGGGAAGTTTCCAGGAGGCCAACGTGCTTATGACACACAATGCCAACATGCCCGCGTGCTTGTGTCTATCAGTTATGGCTTATGGCATGGCAACTTTATGTCAAGAAGGCAAATTATGGCAGGAAGGCAAATGCAATTTAATGATAACAAGCCAATGGACTGTTCTATAAATTGGATTCAACATTTAACATTTATGTTGATGAATGCTCTAGCATTTTTCTCCCGGGTGACTCTCTTCAGTCTGCTGGAGATTTATATCTAATTCCCGGAGACTCCAGGTCAACCCTAGGGGGTTGGTAATGGTAACCCTAGTTTTGTCTCTTCTTTTGAACCCACCAGTGAGCCCATTCTCCAGCCTCACCAGTCCCTAATATTAAAAAAAAATCATGAGATTGTCTTCAAACCCTGTTCACATTTTTGAGCTTTTCCCAAACACCCTTAGAGCAAGGAAATTGTATCAAGGCTAGACAAGACCTTTAGCTTCAGAAGCTGGAGCATTAAATATCGTGACTTTTGCAATGGCATTAAGAGAGACGGCAACACCGAGCCGGCCTCTCACAGGCAGTAGAGAACTGGGATCAGTTTGATCCACAAAAGTTAATAAAGAGTCATTAACCACAACCACTGGAGAGGCGCACTCGTTCTGGTTGCCTGGCCTCATTCAGAACAGCGCTCAGTGGCCTGTTGTCATTTCTGGTACATGAGAGTCTTTAAAAAGGCCCTCCTCAGCTTGAATGTGCATAGATCAAAGCAGATCTATGCAGCGGATACCAGATCTACCAAAGAACCGAGTCTACCTATGTCCTTAGACCAACACGGCTACAACCAACACCCCTAGATCCAAGCAGCATCTTTTCGCTGCTGCTCCACAGTGCAATCAGGCTCATTGACAGATGCTTTTCTTTCCCTTTTCATCTTCTAGCTCAGCATTTCTACCTCCCCAATCATTGTAGTATCTTTGCAGCTTGCAGTCTTTAATCCTTTTATCCCAACTCCCCATGAGGCAGGGCACTGATGATACTGAAACCGGGAACGGAGGCACAGGCAGACTAAAGGGGTGCAGGTATCTAATATGAAATGTTGAACATCCAGGTGGTTGAGGCTGGGCATCTGTGAATCACTTCCTTGGACTTAGGTATGTCAATTATGCATAAGTCCCATTTTAGGTCTTGCTGGTGCATGTTACCTACTGACTATTTAATACAAAATGCATGAGCTGTGCCATAACTTAGGAGTGTCTTCAACGCTCCTAGATTATGGCACAGCTCATGCACAAAAACAACACTACAGGGTCACATTCTCCCTTGCTCGATCTCTCTCATCCCCCCTGGTCCTATAAATCTTGTGTATGTGGCTCCGCTTTAGTAGGTGAGAGAGAGCGAGATCCCTCAGACAAACTTATCTTTCTAGCTTGCTGGTTAGGTAGAGGATATGGGCTTCAACCGCCTACAGCAGAGGATGAAGTGGTACCTCCATCTTCCACCAAGCCATTGTGCAAGGCGTTGGGGGATGGTACTCCCAGCCAGCTGGCTGGACTTGAAGGCACAGGGGGTTTCAGAGTGGGAATTGTGGTTGCACACATATATACCTGACTTAGGGCATCTAGTTAAAAGCCTGAGGAGATTCAGTCTCCTCATGTCTGGGTCCCTTTGTGATTTTTGCCTTACGTGACTCGCCCGAGGTCACGCAGGAAGGCCAGAGTGGAGCAGGGAACCTCTCTAGAGCTGGTTGATGGCTCAAGGCCTGGGTCCACATGCCTCCTTGCACAAAACATCTTTTCTAGATCTGTCTACTCATGTCTATGTCCAAAGGGCTTTTATCCCATGCAGGATTTATGAGTTGACTTCACGGGCTTCAAAACAGAACTATTTCCTCTTCTTACAATCCCGTCAACTCTTTAATCCCTTTCTCTAATTACTGTGGTGCCTAGTTGTCTTGCTGTTGCGTGTGAGCTCTCCTCACTTCATGCTTTCACTGACTCCTTCCCCACCTCCATGTGACAAAGGTGTTTGCTCTCAGTCATATGGAGAAAAAGTGATGGGTGGGGAAAGTGCCAAATGCAAAATACCTTTCTCTACTGCCCTTACTCAACACAGAGCGAGTCACTTAACCCTGCGGTGTTGGGAGTTCACTGAACCATAAAAATGGAGATAATAATACTTCACCTACCTCAGACAGGACCTGAGGCTTGACTTAGGTTCATTGGAAAGTAGGGCTGGAAGAGGCCTCATAAAGTCAACTTGGCCAATCCTTTCCTCAACCTCGGATTTAACCCCCCAGCCAAATATCTACCCAAGCTCCTCTTGAACATTGCTAGGGATGCAGAGTCCACACTTTCTCTAGGCAGCTTGTTGCAGTGCTTGACCACCCTCAGTCAGGAAGTCTCTCCTCATCTCCAACCCAAGTTCATCTCTGCAGTTGGTGCCATTATTCCTAGCCCTGTCCTCTACAACCACAGAGAATAGTCCATCACCATCCCTTTATAATTCACCATCAGGTATTTGAAAGCTGTTATCAAATTTCCCCTCGGTCTTCCCTCATCCAGACTAAGTAACTCTAGTACTTTCAACTTCTGCTTATAAGTCTTGCTTCCCGGGTCTCTAATAATTTTTGGATTATTAGCAAATAATAATGATTGCTTGTTTTGAAGTGCTCCAGGTTCCTCAGCTAGGAAAGGGTGACAGTCCCTAAAAGCACTGGCTCACCTTTTCAGAAGTGCCTCGTGATTTTAGCTGTTCCGGTTTTTTATGAAGTTCTTAAAACAAAGCAACTGGAAAGTGTCTCAATTAAGGCATTTAGAAAACACCCCTGAATTATTAGCCATGACAGAACCGTAGGCCAATGAAACAGGCTGCCCTGGGGAAGCTTTGGGAGCTCCTTCACTGGAGGCTTTCAAGAACTTGGGAAAACATTTGTCTGGGGTGGTTTAGGAAGAGTTCATCTTGCAAGAAACCATTGGGATCCCATGACCCTCCTCTGACTCTATGCATTGGCAAAATACCAAGCGGTAATGTGCTGGCAGGGTATACATCCACTTGCATTTATCAGCCCATGGATTTTCCCATCAGCCTCTTTCAACAGTGGGGACAGGAAAGATCCTTGCTCTCATTTTGCACAGATCATGGGTTCTGGGTGCTGGAATGCCACTTTCTGTTGCTACCATTGAGGTGCCCGACAGCTGAGGGTCCTGCAGTTGTGTTGGCAAAGGAGCAAGAAGTTTAATCCATCCTGTAGTGATGAGAGGCTGAAGCAAGACAAAGTCAGGCAAACAGTGAGACAGAGGGTTTTTTTTAACAAGGGGGTGGAAAGAAGAGCTCAACATACAGAGGAGAAAAGAAGCCTCAGGAAGAACCCCGCACCTTACTCGGGACTTTTCGATACAGACTCCACGGGTGATAAGTGTGAAAGGAAATGTCTCTCACGAAGTGGGCTCTATAGCCAGACACAGAGATGTTCAGCAAGCTGATGCCTCACTCAGCACCAGGCTGGTGTCTCATGAGACAGACAGACAGACGCTCACTACCAAACACATGGAGACCCTGGTCAAGACGTTAGCGTCCCCGTGTGCACACAGAAACTAAAACTCACTGCCCCAAAGAGCTTTCAGTCTGAATGTATGATGGGGCACAATGGGTGGGGAGAGCAGGTAGAAAGGAATGCCCCCAAAACAGTGATACAACCAGAAGGCTTCCTCCGAAGCTCAAGGGCAAGGTCCATCTGAGCCAGCGGCCCATGAAGACAGCGTGCTGAAGGCACACTTTGTCTGTAGCCAAGGAAGTGATGTGGGTACCACCATGTCTAACCATCTTGGGCACCCTCCTCCCCGGGCTCCCTTTGACCCGGTACCTACTCGCAGCTGGGTGAACTCAGGACAGCTGGGCCTAGAGCAGGGCTCGAACATAGTAGCCATTCCTTTTCCTTCTAAAATTTTTTTTGCCATTGACATGCTGCCATTTAATCACCCATTTTTGGATGATTAATAAAAGAGAGGTGACACCTCCCTCCCTTCCTCTCTGGCCACTGCTCCTTCAGCCACGGGAGTGGGGGAGGGACAGGAGGAAGAGGCACCCCTGCAGCTCATTTCCAGTGTCCCGCACCCTTGGGGCCAGGGGCACCCAAAATTCATCCAGCCAGCCACTACTGTTCACATGCACCCCCCCCGTCCCCAAGTTGCAGTATGACACCTTCACCCCAGTGCCGCCCCACCCCACCGCACCTGCAAGCAAGCAAAATGCACAAGGACTCGGTGCTTTGTTTTTCTTCTACCTCTTCCCGTCCTTCCTGGTGAATGGACTAAGACGTCAGCCCAGCCTGGGACCATTGCACAGCGACCTGGCTGCACAATGTCATCATTTCCTGATCGGCCCATGGCAGGTTCGGCTCTCAGGCTCTTCAAGGGGCTACGTAGATGCACAATTCAACTGAAAAAAAAAGAAAAAAGCAGCAATTTACTTTGCAACCCCCCCCCACGCCACCCCCGTCTTCCCTCACTTCCCTCCCGCCGCGGCGTGACTATGTCCTAAGAGCAAATTAGTCACCCGGTGCCAAAGGCAACATACATCATCCCCTGACAGCTCCCTCTGTTTCCTCCAGTGACCTTTAGAAAAGTAAGAGCCCGGCACAAACATGTGGAGATAAGGGCTCACGCCGGGCGCTGCTTTTTTTATTTGCTTCAGGTGTGATTTATAAAGCTGTCACCAGGCTCCATGAGCAGCTGCTGAGGGTGACAGCAGAGGCTGTTTTCCTGCCTCTTGCTCAAGCACTGATTTAATGCTGGGGCTACTCCAAGAAGCCTGGGGACAGGCTTGTACTATGTTCTGTCTCCCAGATAAATGCTGCACAAGGTGTGGAAACCTAACACTACTACCCAGGGTCTTGGGGGCAGCACCAGCCAGGGTGTATGGAGGGGCAATCCAATGTCTGTGGAGGTCTGCTCTCCTTTCTGTTGGATCTGGAGGGGTTTAACTCCTATTGAAGGCAATGCGAGTTAGATGCCTAAGTGCCTTTGAATGTCTAGGTGCTCTCTATATCCACAGCTCACAGGCTCCTAATACTTAAGATTGGTCTCACAATGAGCCACCGTGTGATATCTGGCACCTC
>JAGPOW010000261.1:257855020-257869829 GCA_030014935.1 Caiman crocodilus | reverse complement strand
GAGAGCCCTGCCAGCGCTGTTTTTTTTATCTATGGTTCAATATACACAGCAAGCAATCTCTGCCCTGAGAAAATTAACCAGGCTGCACCAATAAATGGATGGGAGGAGAAATAGGAATGAAATGCCTCGCCTTAGTTCATGTTATAGTTAAGGGGCCCAGCCCAGACCTCCACTTGCTCCAGACTCTGCCTCCCTTCAGTGCAGTCTCAGTAACCCTGTAGTATGATGGTCTATATAATATTTTGCCTTGTCATAAGGGCGTTAGGCATCCATAATTCACTGGGGCATCTGGCCTTCATCGCTTCCTTGCAGAAATACGGTGCAATGAGAGACCCGTTCCCATGGGAAGCTGGGCTTAGTCGCATGTTCCCCGATGGCTCCAGTGCTGGTAGCTGGAATATCAACTGTGCCGTAGGTGACTCCCGTATCCCTTACACAAGCTGACGCATGGCTGCCTCTGCCTTTATTTTCTTGTGGTCAACCACTCTCCTCAGCACGGTCCCTGGAGGAAGCATTACATTTCCTTATACTGGCTTTGAACTTCTGGATTAGCACTTTCCTCCCAGCCTGAGCTCTTCCTGTACAGAAGGAGTTTTGTTCTGTAGCCTTGAGGGCAAACCTTGGGTGGCCACATGCAAGCTTCTGGATATAGTCCTGTCTCACTGTGCAAGCTGGCATCGAAAGAGATATAGCGATATGGGCAGAGATATAGATATCTATAGCTAGATATTTATATCTATCTATATCTATATAGGTACAGATGTGCCTATAGATCTATATCTATCTATATGCATAATGTGTGTATAGATATACATAGATACAGATAGTTATAGATATAGGTATATATGCACATATACCTATATCTATACACACACATACCCTTTTTTGGCTTGGACGCCCAGTTGATTTCCACCATGTTGCTGAAAAATTTGGAAGGGTGAAGTTTCATCTTTCAGAAAATTTCAGAACATGCCAATTTGTCAAAACCAAAACTATCTGCAGAGAGAGTTGGGCTCCAGATCTGGTGGCCAGGGGTGGGGGTGATTTTGGAACGGGTTCTGAAATGACTGAAACATCTGGTTTTCAAGTATGTAACTAAAGTCTCTTGGTTCAAAACAAAGGTCTTGTTTTGAAGCTTTAGTGGAGTTTTTACTAAATCCAAAAAAGTCAAAAATATTTCAGTGGGCTCAATCTGATTTTTTTTTTTTTACGTGCTATTTTGGGGCCGGGGGCAATTTTGGAGCTGTTGGTTTCTTGTCCTGATTCTAGGCAGGAATAAAATGTTGTGATCTCAGGTTTATCCAGGATGAGAGGACAATTCTGCACCCAGCTCTTTTTAATAGAGGAAACAACGGGAATTTAATTGAAAAAACAACACGTCCTGCTTTTTTTGCACCATTTGAAATCCCAAATGACTCCAGTATTCCCTGTGGATATACAGAGCATGCGGGTAATGTGATTACAGAATAATACGATATGATATCTCTCCAAAAGAAGCAAGCTCAGAAGCTGCATCAGATTGAAAGAAGAGAAGCAATAGATATTGGTCTTACTCAATTGGTCCCTAATTAGCATCATGTCAGGAGGGGAAGCCCTGACATTGGTTCTGAGATGACTGTTGGAAAGTACTGACTCCTCTGTAGTAGGGAAACCAGACGGGAACAAGGAGATTTGAGACCCGTGGAGGAAGACTTCAAGGTTTCCATTTGAATGGGTCACTTGAGTTGGCTTTAATGGCTGTGCTGGTGCTGCAGATGGATTAACCTGCCATCAAACTAAGCTTTCACTGTCACAAAAGGTCCAGGGGCAGGATGGGATTTGTGGACAAAAGGACCAGTGGGATGAAGCCTTGCTCGTCCATCACCTGCTCATTCCTGTCCAGAGGTAGAGAGTGGAGGGTCCAGGCCTCCCTTGCTCTCATGCCCAGGGATCCTGGTTTTCTCTGATATATATATAAAAAAAAAAAATCAGCAATTTCCAATTTAAAAAAAAAAAGTTACCTGCAATACACCTTTTGCCATGATTAAAATGAAATGCCACTATCTAGATAGCTATGTATTACTGGCATCGCCTTTTAATGATGGGAAAATGTGGATTTAGGGTTCCTTTTTTTAAACCAAAAATTGGGGATTTTTTTTTTTTTTTAAATCACAGAAAACCAGGATCCTTGCTCATGACTGTGACAGCCATGAAGCAGTCAGTGAGCTTTGCACAGTGCTTTGGGGATGGGGACTGGGTTTTTTATGTGTGTGCAAGAGTGGGGCAAAGGGTCCTTTGGATGCCTTTACTTAGAGGGGCTTGTTGCAAAACTGATTAAGCAGTATAAGGGCTTGCGCAGAATAGCGACCACTCTTCTTCGTGGAAGGTGAGTTTCTGATGTGGACTCATCATCTTGTGTGTAATAATGAGAGGTGAAATTATCGGCAGAAAGGTCGATTCACTGAGAAAAACAGGAGGAAGGGGATTCCAGGCTATGTGGGAAGAAACTGTTCTTAATAAACCACATAGCACAAAGCATAGGAGAAGGACGCGACCTGGAGAACATTTGGGAGGAGTGTATGTATATATGCTGATTTATACCAACTGAGAATCTGGTCTATGTGCATGTATGCATGCACTCACATAGGCATGTGTACACACGCATGTGTGCACACATACACGTGCACACCCCCATCTGCTCTTCGCCAGGGCTAGGTGAGGAATTCCCTAGGAAACATTGGTCCATCAGAAAACAAGGTATGGTGAAACTCTGAGTTTCCCAAAGGAAAATCATCTGTTGTAGCACAATTTTCCATGGGGGAAAACCCCAAGGAAGTGATTCATCACAGGTCGAGCTGACTCCAACTGAACCTACAGCCAGGGACAAAGGTACATGATGGGAAATATTGTCTAACCCCAAACTAGCGTTCCTACTGGGGCACGAGGGACCCCAAATTCAGTCTCCCCCATGAGGTATTGCAGCCGTTCAAGCAGGCGACCAGGCCTGAAACACTTCCACACATTTCTAACCCCATGGTTTTCAGAATTTTCTCCCCACACCCAGAAACTTTAAACTTTGACTGTTTGGTCCTTGCATGGAAGGAGTGCAAATGTTGACTAACTCAAACTTCCCATGAGATGGAAACTTCCTTTTAAAAAAAACCAGCTCTACTAGGTTCACTATATAGGTCCACTGTATAGGCTCTACTAAGTCCACTACATAGGTCTACTAGGTCTAAAGACCTAGCCTTTTCATTTAATAAGTGGATTAATAAATATCCCATCATTGCAGATCTATAGGTGGGTTTGTGTCTGTGTGTCAGTGATTCTCAACTAGGAGGCTAAGAGGTATGAGAAGATAAGGGAGGTGTGAGAAAATAAGCTGATAAGCCCAGGCTCAAGCTTACCCCCATCTAATCCACCCCCTACCCCAATGCCTGGTTTCTCTACATGGAGGTAAATGCTGTAATGTATTAATTAATTCCTGAAATGGAGTGCCACTCCATTCGCACAAGTTTTCAAGGGTCCATTGAATCCAGTAAGGTTAAGACCCGTTGAAGTAAGCATGTCTATACTTATTTAATATCACAACACAAACTAAACTAATGGTTATCAGATAATTAATTATAATAATTATGATATCAGTATCATAATTATTATGATACAGGCAGTTGCCATATCAACTGCAATCATAAGCCATGATATTATGAAATACTTTATAATATATCATTATCTAGGTGTATGTAACTTAAACCAAAACCAACTGAAAAAAGCCGAAGTGTTTAATTGTACATATGTCATGTTAGTGTCCTGGGTATCCTTAAAAATAATGTGGTCACCCTCCTGTTACCCCAGCCTAGCAGAGCCTGCATTTTCATGGTAAAGGCCTGGGATAGTTTAAGAAGAAACATGCTGTGCACATGTAAAATGATTAGTATGCTAGCAATTTTCACTGCACAATGTTTCCCTTTTCAGGCCAGGCACCCAGTATGGGGTTAGACTCAGCTGAACTTTGCAATCAAAATTTTCCCCTACAAAACCAGTGGGGCTCAAACTCAATCAGGGATGGCTAATGATGTTTATTCACATTACACTATTTATTTAGCTGTATGAAATATGCCGGGGATCGGCGTTTCTTTTGGCAGGTCCCGCAAATGTGTCAAGCAAAAATCTCAAATCTGGATTCTGCCAATGGAAAGTCCAGATCCATTGTGCTCGCATTGTTTGCCTGAGAGCAAACTAGTAGGTCCCTTCCGACCCTAATGACTATGAAACTATGAAACATCCCCAGCAAAGTGGAAGGACTCGAGTCACGCGTGGCCATCCATCGCAGCAGACGCGCAGCTCGAGCCGTGTCTCTCCAAGGCGGTTCCAGGGCATGCTCCGAAACTGCGAGTGTTGATTGCATTCGCGCCGTGACACGGGCGGGTTAATCTATTCGGGGGCAGGCTAACAATCCCTCGTCATCCAGCGGTGCTAATCCGTCCACCCAAAGGGCCATGCGGATTACCTGTGCTGTGCCTGGGTCAGGAAGAGGCCTGCCAAGAGCAGCTCAGCCTCTTTGAGGGTATTTCAGTAACGGTGCCGGAGCTCAAAAAGGTTGTGTGTGCTTTTTTTTTTAAGTTTTTTTTGAAGTGTGGAGTTTACTTCTGTCCACAGAAATAGACTGGCTTTGCTGCATGGACTATGGGTCTCCAAATCTGTGTGGCTAAGATGATCGGCACAAATGCCTCCTTCCAACAAAGGTGAAGCTCTGTCTGGACCCGCAGATGCTGGGCTGGAAACTCAGATGGTGCCACCAGAGATGACGGTAAGGATTTCACTGTGGGTTTGACAGATGAAAAGCATAGGGGTGAGCTTTCCTGGCCCAGACTCTCTACCTGCACTTCAATGGGCAGCTTTCTGTGACGTGTATGCCAAAGAGAAAATGTTCACATCTTGCATAGACCCATGGCTTGGGCTTGTTCCTCCCCTGGCATAAACTTGCAACACACCACTGTTATCAATGGAAATGGTGGTTTATATGAGCTGGGGCTTTGACCCATGCTCCGTGGAGCCGTGTAACATCCCCATGAAGTGTCCTCCATAACAAAGGGCTGGCCTGCTTCTCCTCATCCCTGAAAATCCATGAGTGCACATACTTGTGTAAAAGCAATCAGGACTCACAGTAGAGATGATATCTTTCATTAGACCAACACAATTTTTGCAAAAAAAAATGTTTTTTTGCAAAAATTGTGTTGGTCTAATAAAAGGTATCATCTCTACTATGAGTCCTGATTACCTCTAGATCAATACGGCTACAACCTCGATACCCTCTACTTGTGTAATGCACCATAATCTAACCCATAAGACTGGGTAACAAAAAAAGCAGCAAGGAGAGGAGGATCCACCCCCCTTTTGTATCAACAGGTTTTCGGGAACTCAAATGAGGTGGAATAAAATCACACTTGGGCACCTAAGTCCACTTACTCAGCTAATAGGTGGAAGAGAACCCGGCCATTTACTTTCCAGTCTCCGGCAGAAAGTATCTGTGATGTTCCCTCCGCTCTTCCGCTACACTACGGCAGGTTTGCAAGATCAGAGATAAAGGGTGAACTCTCATTATGAGTGCAGTTGACGAACACGCCGCCAACTCAGTGACACTATGGAAACAGCATCCTTCAAAATACACGGGAGGTGACAGTGCCTCTCTACTCAGCGCTGGTTAGGCCTCAGCTGCAGTAGCGTGTGCAGTTTTGGGCTATACACACTGTAAAAAGGATGTGGAGAATTGACAGGGGGTCTGGAGATGGGTGACAGAGATGAGAAAGGCCTTGGGCAGCAAGCCGTGTGAGGAGAGGTTGAAGGAAATGGGCACGTTCAGCTTGCGCAAAAGGAAATGAAGAGGGGACATGAGAGCAGTCCCCAAATACCTCTGCCATAAAGAAGAGGGAGGATACTTTTTCTCTGTTGCTGCAGAGAGCGGGTCACAGACTAATGACCTGAAGCTGCAGCAAGATTAGTTTGAACATCAAGAAAAACTTCCCTTGCTGCAGCTTGAGCCCATTGCTCCTTGTCCTGCCATCTGCCCCCACTGAGGCCAGCCCAGCTCCATCCTCTTTGCACCCCCTGCAGGGAGGTGAAGGCTGCTATTCAATCCCCCTCCGTCTTCTCTTCTCCCGACTAAATCCACTCAGTTCCCTCAGCCTCTCCTCACCAGTCATGTTCCCCGTGCCCTAAACATTTTCTTTGCCCTCTGCTGGACTTTATAAAGTGGATATATAATTGGTTGGATCATGGTGCTCAACAAGAAGTCATCAAAGGTTCAATGTCTAGCTAGGAGAAGGTATCAAGTGGGGTTCCCCACAGGTCTATCCTGGGTGTGGTATTGTTTAAGATCTTCCTTAATGATTTGGACAAGGGGATCCAGTGCATACTTAGCAAATTTGTGGACACTGTCAAGTTGGGTGGAGTTGCGTATACTCCAGAAGGTTGGGCTATGGTCCAAGATGACCTGGATAGGCTGGAGAAATGGTCCATAATCAGTCAGATGAGATTTAACAAAGACAAGTGCAATGTCTTGTACTTGGGACCAAAGAACTGCATGTACAAATGCAGACTGGGGAATGGCTGGCTAGTCTTCAGGGAGGGGCTTGGAGGGTTACAGCAGACCATAAGCTGAATATGAGCCAACAGCGTGTTCTGGTTGCAACATACTGGACTGGATTAACACTGGACTGGATTAATATCATCATCTGAATTGAACTAATAATCCTCATCTTCTATTTTGTAACTATCCCACTGAAATAGCTAAAATCCCAGAAAACACGGAAGATAAACTGATAGCACTACTAGAACCTGGTGGTTGCACAGACTAAGCAGCAAGCGTTTAACATCAGAGGGGCGTCTCACTTTGCATCCTTTTTTGCAATGCAACACTCCTGAGAGCCATTCTTTGCTCAGCGAGTGCTTTTTATTCCTGCAATACAAAGACAGAATCAGTCTTCAGTGTTGGATAACCTTGCCTCGGCAACAGCATATGTTTGCCCCTTATTTCTGTGCTTCAGATGGATACCCTCATGCTATCATTCCATAATTTGTGCTGCTTAATTGAATCCATGCCTCTCCTTCAGCAAATGACAACAAAAAGCATGGCTTGCTCCTAGAGTCAGGCTGCATGAAATGCTGAGAGTGCAAGAAATGAGGGAGTATTTTTTTCCTCTGAGCCAACCATGCCCTGAAGCCAATGAAGAGGAAAAAAAGAGATGCGTCACTGATGCACAACAGAGTGCGATATAAAGGTCAGATGTGAAAGGAGAACGTTTCCTCTACGAATGCAGCGCTTGCAGCTTGGATGAGGAGCATGAGGATTTTGCCGAAAAACCTCCAGGTGCATTTTATAAACCTCGTAATATGGTCAGAGCCTCCAGTTCAGGAGTTTCATTTGCACATTTGATGCCATCTGCCATCTGGATAGCCCTCAGGGAATCCTTGTTAAAATAACTCCAAAGCAGTAAAACCATATGTGTAGCTTTACTGCTCATGGAAGGAATTATAATAATTCAGCCAATAAGAAGGATTGCTCCACAACAGGACGGCAAGCTGGGTGCACCGAGTCCTCCTTTCTAGTGGAAGCTGCTGCCTGGAGAGAGCTGAGATTTTTGTGGGCCAAATTGTCTGTTGTGAAAATCAGTGCAATGGGAAGGAGGGATCACCATCGCTCCACTGGAGCATCTGGATTCCTTTGCCATTTCAGGCTCCTGAAGAACCTGAAACCTCCCTCTGTCCCCAAATTACATCCAGCTACATATCACGGCTTATGGGGTCATGAAAGTGCCCAACTCCAGAGCAAAATCTAGAGCCTTGTGTCAGACATGTTGTCTCCCTAGACGTGCTGGCAGTCTGTTCACATGGGAATGAAACCATTGCCTTGTAAATGCAGGAGCACAGATAGTGCTTAACACGGTATGCGTCTACACGTGTGCATTTACTGTGCAGTAACCAAAATGACTGCACTGTATGGGTAGGCGTCTACAGAGCACTCCCATGCTGTGCAGTCAATATGGTGACTTACGCTGACTTGAGTGTAAATTTGCATCATGGAGGTCTCAGATTTACGTTGGGTTAGTTACTATGCAGTAACATACGTGTAGACGCCTTACTGCGCAGTAATACCAGGTGTGTGGGCTGACTTGGAACTAACTTTAGTCCCAAGTCAAACCATGCACACAGTGTTAATGTGTTTTAACATCTGCATGTGTAGATGTTGGCTTATTCCCACTTGCTGTTCAGTAATTTACTGCACAGTAAATTAAAGCTGGCATAAATGCACATGTGGATACGCCCTGTTTGATACAATGGAGAAAGGCATCACGGCCAGGCTTTCCCCTGGTTTTACTCTGCTTAGTGTGCACCTGGGGAAACATAAGGGGAGACCAGTCCCTTCCCTGAACCAGTCCCCAGACCAGTCCCCTTCCTTCTGTGTAGAAGACAGTGTCCTGGAAATTAGTCTGAACTCCACTCCTCTGAGCCTGCTATAAGGGGAGAGAGTACTTCTTGGGTGAAAAGTTTCAGCCAGTTCTTTCTTTCCATGCTCACGCCTTTCCTCAACATCTCTGGTCCCACATGGGCAATGCATGGTGTCAGAGAAGACTCCATGCAAGCTGTGGCTCATGTTTGCATGCTAAGCATCTCTGACATCCGTGAGCTTAGAGAAGTCACTAGTCTGAAAGGCAGGCAGAAGGTAGATACACACCTTATAGATTAACTACATGGGATACAGAAACTTTTGTGAAAGCTTTGGCTCTCTATATAGATCATATTTAGTTAGCCTATAAGGTTCAAAACTACCCTGCATTCATGAATTTAACCTCACTGCAGCCTACTGAGGCAGAACAATATTACCAGCTCCTCCGAATAGGTGGGGAAGACAGCACGCAAGAAGTGAAGTGATCCACCCAAGTCCAAATAACAATTATGTGGCAGAGGCAAAGGTTAAACCTAGTTTTGACTGACTGCTCTGTGCTTTAACTGATGTCACACTTCCCACATACATATTTTCCCCATTTATTAGAGGTTGGCCCAATGAGCTGAACATCAGGACCTTAGAGGTTATGGAGGCCAAATCCTCTGTGAATGTAAGTCGTCATATTTGCATTGACTTCAGTGTTGGTGTACTTATTTATACCAGCTGACACTCTAGTCTATAATATGCAGACTGTGAATGTCTATAATTTGACCATCTATAATTAGAAGTCAGCCAGGCCGAACCAATAAGCTGTATCTAGCTGGCTATCTCTAAGCACTTGCTTCTTGGAACGGATTGATTCTGTATCCTAACCAGCTGGTATATTAATCCCAGAAATTCAATATTTGCTTAAGATAAAATGTCTTCCCAAGAGAACGTGAAGCCAGAACTCTGCTGTACCCTGCAATGAGATAAGAACCAGTGGGAAATGCTCCTCCTTCCCATAGCTTTGCTCTGAGTAAAGGAGAATGAAGGAAATGGCAAACAGATTGAAAACAGGGAAAAATCCAAGGTATGTTCATGTGGAAAGAAAGAGGGGGTGAGGGTTTTACATAATACAGCTTGACAACTTTTGGGTTCAAGCCATTGCTCTCGGATTTGCTGGCTAAAACAGCACTACCAACTATGTCTTATGAGCCCGTAAATGCTCTTCTCGAAACACTGACGATTATAAGTGTTTTATTGAAACGCCAACACTGTAACTGGGCCTGCAGTGCACAAATCACTGTGCAAAGACAGTATCAGAGACCATCGCAGCCTTGCAGAGCTCGGAGACAAAACAGAGCAAGGATGGTGGATGAAGCTTTACTTCAACTTTATAGGCAGGGGCTAAGACACAGAGGGTGTCTACACGTGCATATGTACTGTGCAGTAGCCAAAATGACTGCGCAGTATAGGCGTGCGTTTACACATGCACACTTGTGCTGCACTGTAAATATGGTGACTTAGGCTGACTGGAGCGTAAGTGTGATACCTTCTGGAGCACCCACCCAGTGACCTCAGGGGCACCTGGCAGGCTGCTCTGTCTTGGGATTAAATTTAGTCCTGGGTCACCTGCACATGTAGACGCTGGCCTATTCCTGCTTACTGTGCAGTAATTTAGTGAGCAGTAAATTTAAGCCGGTGTAAATTCATGTGTAGACATGCCCAGAAGGAAGAACTATCATTTCACAGCCTGGTGATTTTTAAGGTATTTATCTTCCCAATGCCCTCTGAAATGCAGAATGCTGTGATCCCCACAGCAGACCTACCATACACCTACAGGATTAGACCTCTCACAAGACCTAGGTATTGTGCCACTTTCTTCTAAGACACAGGGGGAGGTGGTGGTGATAATTCCCCACCACCTTTTCTGTAATAGATGAGGCCCTTATCAGAGGAAGAGATGACCAGGGAATGATTCCCTTCCACACCTGAAGGGAGTCAAATATACATCTCAGAGGAAAGTGTCTCAGCCACCTGGCTATCCGTGCTTTTAGTAACCAAGTCATACCTGATTTTTAGCTAAGGACTATTTAATGCAAGCAGTCATTGCCCCATCCACCATCACTGCCCAGGGTGCAACAATTGCCTGTTACCATATGTCCTTTTTTTTTTTTCTATCTATGAGGCCTATTAGGGGACTTGGGCACTGCTTCGCCCCGTTCCTGGATCCCAGCGTGGCCAAGGTGAAACTAGTCATCCACAGGCTCAGGCTGGGCCCGTACAGAAGGCAGAAGCACAGATGCAGGGCGGTGGGGGGAGCAGGATTTCAGCTCACAAAGGTGAGTTTTAGACACTTTTCGGGTGAGGCAATGACACAGCGAGGCTTTATGGGGATTGAATTTTTGGATTTCTGTGCCTCGAGCCTGTCTTAGTTCTACAATTCCCATTGTGGAGGGAGAAGTGAGGAGAAGGGAGGGAGAGATCCAGCCTACTGATCCATCCTGGGTAACCATTGCAGCAGACAAGGGGTTCAATCCAGATCACTTATGACCCAGACCGGGGCACTGTCCATGCTCGGTTTCAGAGGTACATGCAGTGCATGTTCACAGCTATATGATGGGGACATCATATCCAGCTACCGCTGAGGTCCCTATGTCTCCTATATAGTGACTAGAGTCTACCAAGATCAGCCTTGCTAGAAATCTCCTTTTCTCCAGCTAGCAAAAGCTGCAAAATGCACACACGCCCAGAGAGCTGGCAATGGCAGGGATCTCTACTCCTCGGCTTCACGTCCCTCCTGGCCAGGCACGCACCAAGCTGTTTGAGTTGCAGGGCGAGAACACAAGCCATGAGAAAAGTGGAGACAGATGGTTTGTTGAAGGTTATCTCTTGACAACAGGGTCGGTATCTGCTTTAAGTATATCTTTCCTCCTGCTGCAGGTGTTCCCAGCAGCAAGGCTTCCTAGACACTACATTGGGCAACACAGAGCTGTCCATCTGTGGGGAGGAATTCAACAGGGCTCATTTGTTGAACGTTTTTAGATTATAAGGAGCCTAGCCTGGCCCACAGGGACATCCAGCCTCAATGCAATCATTGCTTCAGGCGGTAAGTTTGTGTAGCTAATGAAGGGGGAGAATGAAGAAATCGCTCGGGCTGTTTAGACTAGGATGGGCGAGCTCATCAAGGGCTGAAGATATCCCCTTGAGCTACAAAGGACCAAGGTCGTGTAAAGAAACATGTCTAAAAATCCATAGCAGAATGAGCAATACAGTCAGGGGCTGAGGAGGTCCCTGCTGAAGATATCACCATGCTTTCTCATGACCTAAGCTGGGGACACTGTGATGGTTTCAGAGCCCTTGGCAGTGTAAGAAGGGGTTACTACACACCTGAGACCTGCCTAGCTCATACAGATGCTGTATTGCGTGGACCCATAACACCCATATAGGCCAGAAGATGGGTCACTGCTGGTTCAGAGCGGCACAAGCTTCTGTAGGCAATAACCTACTTTGTCAGATGCTACAGGAAGAAAAGATTGTACATAGGAGGGACAGAAGCAGGGGAAAGGGCATTGCTAAGAGAGGCAATGAGTAGTTTGGTTAGCTCAATGGAGATGAGCAGGGCAGGTGACACCCGGAGGGTGTTGTCTATCCTAAAATATCACAGGGGATGGGAATCAATCCCTCGGGATTCTCTCCTGTGCCGAGTGCGAGCAAAGTTTCAAGAGGTGCAAAGTCTCTCTGCCTGGCCTGGCTTGTCCGTTCCTGGGGGGAGCCAGTTTTGGGCTGTGAACAAGTTCCTTTGGCTTTGCGTGAATTTACAGCCTGCTGAACGAGGCCAGAGGTCTTTGTGCACGAATGGGCCAGGGCTGAATTTCTCAGAGCAGGAAGCTCGGCTTCAGATAAATGCATCTGAGTCTGGGGATGAATTCCCACCAGAATGGAGGAGGCACCAAGTTCAGCGGCCAGTGTTTTGACCTGCCTTCTCCGATGCAAGGGGAGGGGTGTACTCTGAAAAAAACACCCTACCAAAGCAAACTATCCCGGTTCGTACACGGCCGTATAGCAAAGGAGAGGCCATGGGGGCTAACACACCACACAGGACAGGTGTTAGCGAGGGCACCGGACTATCCTGGAGTGCTGAAAAGTGCCCTCATGCTCCAGCAATGAGGGTGCGATGAGATCCTATGGAGAGCAGAAAAACAGGTAAAGGAGCAGAAGAAAGCTGCTGAGCAGGGAGATCAGCACGCACATATTCTAGCTGGTTTTAAAAGTCTCAGGCTAAAAAACTTTCAGTCCTAAGACCTAGAGACTAAGCAAGACTTTCTTTGATCAGCTAAGCAGACCTGACATTTTTCATTGATTTATTCCTGGCGTTTGGTTATGTCCGAAACCCTGCAAGGAAAGCCTTTCCCCCAGCACCTTAAGCATCCTGCTTCTGACCTTGATCTTACTTCTTATCCCAAATCCACAGTTGGTAACAAAACAAATCAAACCCTCGACAATCTCTATCTAGCAGACTGGAGTCCAGCTGTCTGCAAAGGTCCAGTTCTTATTCATTCTGGATAGGGTCCATTCATCACTAATTTGGAGATGGTAACAAAGTGGAATCAGTCGAATGTTAAATTCATGAGCATCTTTCCGTGGAGATTGGATGGTTTCCCAAAAGAGATCTGCTGGGCTACTCAAGCCCATATTGTCTCACATATATTTTTTCCCCAAAAATCAGCTGCTGGAAATGGGTTGAGTATAAGTGAGGAAATATGGTAATAGCAATTTCTCCAACATATGCCTCTGGAAGTTGGGGAACAAGTAAAGCTGCATATTCAAGGCTGCAAGGGAAGTCCAGGTTAACTGTTAGGAAGAACTTTGGGTAGTAAAACACTGGAAAAGGTAACTCAGATATGTTGTTCAGTCTCCATCCTTGGAGGTTTTGAGGACCCGGGTAGACAAAGCCCTGGCTGGGATGATGGGCTGGTCCTGCTTTGAGCAGGGGTTGGACTGGACGTGACCTCCTGAGGTCCCTTCCACCCTCATTTTCTAAGATGCTCTACAGGGAGTGGGACAATGAGCACACCAGGCTCCCTAGCTGTTGCTACTCACTCACTACTACTTATGAGTATTTTTAAAGAAAACATTTTTTTCCTCATTCTGCCTTTCAAAAATAAGATTTGTGTCTTATTCAAGGGGTGCACTGTATGCTAGGAAAAAAAAAATGTTATGCATTCCCATGATGAGGGAAAGCAATTCCCTCCGCTACACAGATTACCAGAAAGATTTCTCTGGCCTGTGTTACACCAGAGATCAAAGCAGAGGATCGCAGCTGTGCCTTCCAGCCTTTAAAACTACAAAATGCATGAGGATAGTTTGCCCTGAACCAAGTCTCACGGCAAGGGATGACAGACGGCTCTTGACTCCCAAAAGATGTGGTATCTCTCTTACCAAGCATCTTTCTCCAACAGGTTTCGAAGCCATCGGTGCTGTGGAGCACCCCGAAGTTTCGAGTGATATCTTGGTCTCCTGTATTAAGCACAAACAGTAAGTAGGTTGGTTGACATTTCTCCATAACAAAAAGGCCTCAATCACGTCACTACACCAGGGATATGCATGACAGACCTACTGACAGCAAAAAAAAAAATCTTTAATTTCTGAAATTCCTATTTCTGAGAATATGCTGATCGATGTCTGTTATAGCAGATCGCATACATGAGAAAGTGGAGGGAGATGGAGAGACGTCCAAGAGAGGGATTTGTTTTATAGGAGACAAATGCTATGTCTATACTAGACCCAAGTAGACTCCAAATCTTGATGCTATTCACACGATTATGAAAGCATTTGCTCCCTTGCCACAGAAGGCTGGAGGTGTGAGTTTAAATGGCTGCAAAGCAGATTTTGATCCGTCGTAGTCTGTCTTGAGCCTCTTTTGAGTAGGGCAGCATATAAATCAACTAAGTAGCTTTCTCACTGTCAGACTCATAAGCCAGGGGAACGAGTTGCTTAGGGAAGCTGTCACGGGGGGGCTCAGGAAGGGGTTGGACAGGCATCTGCCTCAGATGAGCTGGGAACAGCAAATCCTGCATTCGTGCAGACGCTGGATGGCTGCGGGGATGGCCAAACTGTAGCACAGGCAGCCTCTGTGTGAGGCACGTAGAGCAGGGACGAGACAGGCAGCTGTGGCAGGAAGCACAGGGCAGGGAGCAGAAAGCAGAGTAGTGCATCAGGCAGGGGAAGGGGATCAGAGAGGCACTCAGAGAGAGGAAGGGTTGCCTTCCACAGCTCTACAGGATGTGCAACAGGTATGTACGCCTGCCACAAAGTGCTTATAAGTTAAATAAGTCCATCAGGACTCATCATAAAGATGATATATTTTATTAAACCAACAAGCTTTTTGCAAAAAAAAAA
>JAGPOW010000261.1:257805347-257848083 GCA_030014935.1 Caiman crocodilus | reverse complement strand
CAGCACTTGTTTCCTGCCATTGGCAGGGGGTCAGACTAGATGGCCTGCTCTAGGCCCCTTCTGACCCTAGTTACTATGAAACTATGAAACTATGAAAAGCAGTAATATCCCTCTACTAAGCCCTAAATCTGGGTTAATGAACGGGGACTGGCTCCAATTCCAGCCTTCAGTATTAGCTGTGCCAGCACAGGTTGTTTGCAGAGACAATAAATGAAACCATTTGCATGGCCGTACTGGTCCCACCTACTCCTATCTTGCATTGACCCTACTGGTGAAGTGACCAGTGGTGATGCCTGGAGAACTGGTCCCATACAGGCAAGGTCTAAGAAGCAGGCTTGAACTGAAGGAAGATGAACATTATAAACAAGAGCTTGTGAGAGAAAATCTGGAATCCTTCAAATGTCCCCAGGTTCCTTTTTAAACAGAATTTCAACTTCTTGATATGCAGCTGCCTACTGGAGTAGGCCAATATAATAATGCTGCTCCAAATCTGAAGATAGCTTGGAAAAATAAGAGAGATGTAGTTGTGATGGTCCAGAAATTATGCAAGATGGATTTCGTAGGAGAATATATTTTACTGGACCTGATGAAGAAAGTCTTTCATTAAAAGGTTTGCCTAATCTATCCCAACTCTACCATTGGTCTGATAAAAGCTATCACCCTAAGAAACCCTTGCCGCTCACTCACAAGACACTTGGAGACCCCATTACATCACATCCCTGCTTCTACCCCAGTAAGAATCATTGTCTCATTTGGAGAAACTGAGGCACAGGGGCATTACATGACTTGCCAAAGGCTGCACAGAAAGCCTACAACAGAGCCAGAAAATGATCTGATGACTCCATAGCTTGCATCTTAGTCTCACAGCCATCCCTTTCCCTCTTCTTGATTTCACTGTTAAACACATTGGAGATGATGACATTGCAAGGAGTGACTTTGGACTACACTGCACAATTGGATGGATGCTTTTTTTGTTTCCCATGATGAAGTGCCTCTGCAAGAGCCACTAGCTATAATGAATGCACATAACTTATTTCAGGGAGCCAGTGTGAAATGAAAACTTCATAATTTTACAAGAAGGAAGCAAATGTAACACCTTGAGACCTAGAAGCTGAAACCCTTGCTCCAGCCATTTGTTTTGAGCCAAATTTGTCTATGTGCAGAAGAACCTCAATGTAAGAGCAATTCCTAGCCAGGAGACCCTTCCATCACCAATCCTCCTGTGAAATATTAAACATTGTAACAAGAAAGAAGCATAATTCAACATCCTGCTTGCCATCATACATCTCTGAGGTAAATAGACTGCTCCAACTTTTGTCCAAACCTAATTTGAATAAAATGAAAAATGAACTTTTCCAGCCAAAAGATCTTACATCTCTCCTGTGAAATATGATTTTTCATTTCTACTTGGGACAAATTTGACAATCATTGCATTCTCCTGTGCCTGAGGAAGGGTGTGTGTCCAAAAGCTTGCAAATAAAGAGACTATTTTTTTTGCAACTGTCTAGCTAGTCTAATAAAAGATATTGCCTCTTGCACACTGACTCTTTATAATAACATATTTAGCATTTGTTGCATCATTGAGAGCCCATTGGTGCTGCTAAGGAGGATGAAGCAATTCACACGTTATAACTTTAACTTATACAACAAGCTATTGCACTTCAAAACATCTCCATGTACACTAAGGGAAGAACAAATCTTTTAGCTTCACTGCAAAAAATAAATGAAAGTGTGTCAATCCTTTATTTCTTTCTCCTTACTTGTAGTCATGGCTAAAATAATCATGTTACAGCCATGGTTTAATGCTGCAGTTGTTCATTGCAAGGATATGGGCAGGGGCAGATCCAGAGGTGTTCAGTACTACAGCTGCACCTCACTTTGATTATTGCTCAACTTTAAAACCTGCCTGGCAGCAGAAGCAGCATTTCTATTCAGGCAGCAGTGTAGAACTCACTTGACTTCATGGCTCATTATTATCTACTTGATTACTGCTAATTTCTCTTCACTCCACAAGTAGTAGCAACCCTCTCTCCATTGCAATGGACTTGATGTTCTACTACGCAAGCTATCCTTTGTTCTGTAATGTTGCTGTCTGTCAGCCATTCCTAACGTTGTCTCTCTCCTATTTCACATTCCTGCAGACTGGTGTTAGTTCTAGTTAATACTACCACATTTGAGTTAACGTTGTTAACTCAGGCATAGACATGACTGGCAGTGAAGTATTGGAGACACTGTCAAAACATTCAAGAAAGCTAGATTTTGTTTTAGGAATCTGAACACGAGATGTATAACAACTACAGGACTAATGAAACAATAGCTTTGCGCTATTCTTGCCTTGTTTGTGGTTTTGTTTTGTTTTCAATTTTATATAAAATCTAGCAAACTATTGCAATAAAGTTAATAAATTCATACACACACACACACATGCATACATATATATACCTACATAATTATATATATGTATCTATACATACACATATATACACATACATATATACATACATAAACACACGCACACACACATATATATGTGTGTGTGTGCATGTGTGCAGGTTTTGCTTTGATCTTAAACTGAATAATCTAGTGCTAGCCCCCTAGCATATGAGTTAAGCTTTTAGTTTCTTTGTAACTGGAGAAAAATGTGCTGTGTTAGATGTCATAACACACTGCAACCCTTTTCCAAAATCATAGATCCTTCCATGGATCTGGGCATATGTAATACAGCATCTTGTTACAACAATCCCATAAGGAGAGAATTATATTAATGCCTCTGAACACAAATTTACATTCTTTGTGTTTCTTGAATTGTCCAGTGATTTCATATTTTCAGATAAAAACAACAGTGAGAAGGATGACCTTATGATGGAACTACGTATTGAAGAGAAAACGTTGGCTTCAGGTTGAAGTGCCCATTTGGGTCACATTTTCTATAGGCAAATTTGAGGAAATCTTGAAAATTTACAGTCAGTTGGCAAAGGGTTCAGTTTCTGGCTCTATGGGATGTCTACCCTATTAGTTACGGACAACCCTCAGTTTCACCTTCAAGCACACACATTGCCATTCCCCCTCTAGTTTTCCTTGCTGCAGCCACTTGAAAACACAGAAGAGGCAAGTATCTAGTAGACTGATCCCCAGATGGGAAAGGTTCCTGTTCAGTGGACAGAGC
Organism: Caiman crocodilus; assembly: GCA_030014935.1. Taxonomy (NCBI): domain Eukaryota; kingdom Metazoa; phylum Chordata; order Crocodylia; family Alligatoridae; genus Caiman; species Caiman crocodilus. The sequence goes on along the minus strand of JAGPOW010000261.1, from coordinate 257,844,917 downwards.
CCTTCTAGAATATACCCTGCCATTACTTGTCATTCACTCTGTGTTAGACTCTTAATACAGGTAGGAGAGGCAACTATAAGACTCCTTCAAGTAGGAAGGCCACTGCATATATAACAGCTCAGTACAAAGACAACAAATGAGAAAACAATGATGGGAGTCATAGGTTATTAGCAAGAGCCCCAAGGAGGATACTGAGCAGAGGACAATGGCCAGTGCCCAGTGCCCACAGACCCTGGAAGGAGTCCAAGGACCTTGTGGACATTGATCAATGAATTTCTGTCTGGAGACGAACACACGGTGACAAGAAAACAACTCAATAGTTGTCTGTGTTCCCCCTAACCAAAGCATCTTTCCTGGTTTGGTGGATGGAAGGTATGGCCAGAGTCAGGAGGAGGTTGACCAGGAGGTCCCAGCACTTCATGAGGCCATGGATGGCGAGTGCCTAAAGGAAAAGGTGCAGGGAGAAGAGCAGCCAGGAACTCAGCAAGAGGTTCTTGAGAAAGCAATGTGGGAGCTGCAGCCTGGCACATTCAAGGTAGGTGTGCACCAAGGTCTCCCATTGCTGGGAGAAGGAACAGGGGCCAGGGGTGTCCGCGAAGTGCACCAGACGCAGACCTGTGGCCATAATTCTGTGCAGGAGACACCAACTTTGGTCCCTGGTGGCACGTGGGATCAGGGCAGAATACGGGCTGGTCCACTGGGGAGCAGCAGAGGCAGGGGGTGGGGTGCAGAATTAGAAATCAGGAACAGGAAGGAAAAATGAGAGCCTAAACATGGAGTCCACAAAGCTAGCATGCTGGGGTGGGGGAGGCCAATCAGGATGTGCCAAGGAGAAGGTGTTAAATATCACCCCTCAAAGCCACTGCTCAGCTGCTGCTTAATTTTGAAGGTGCCTAACTCCATTCTGAAGGGAAGAGGCCCCTCCTTCCAACTGGGTTTTGCAGAACAACCAACCCACTAGTTCATGCATGAGCCTGGCATGTGGAAAACCTAGATGCAAATCCATCCTCTGTTGTCACTGGAGCAAGGATTTGAATCTCTCAGCATGTACAGACATTCACTATCCCAGGAGAAACTCTCCTGGGAGTGATTTAACTCTGATTGTTCCTAGAGCAGCCATTTTTACTCTGGGAGAAGAAGCCTGAAAATTGTACACTCATTGTTTCTCCTGGGAGAGACTCTTCCAGGATAAACTGGATGTCTGTACATGGCCTCTATTTGCAAAAGCAAAAATGGTAGGAAACAAATCAGATTCCACCCCCACAATTCCTATGTTGTTGTGATGATACAAGATCTTGTCATTACTAGTAGTAACATGGGCACAATTTGGATTATTTTTTCCTGCCTCAAACTGCCAGATGTTTCAGTTCTATAAACTATAGGCCAGAGCTCAGCAGCCATCATTATGATTCTTCGATGTATATGAGTGGAGCTATGCAAACTTACGCATAGCTGAAGATTTGGTTCCACCGATGCCAATGGACCTATGCTAAATTTACAATCGGCTGCAGACCTGGCCCCAAAGCTAAGAGTTTATGGAGATTCGGCTTGAGCAAAGAACACAGGATATGAGTCTCTGGAGTTTTCCCATCCTCTGAAGGACAACGTTTTGACACATCTCAAATCCCAGAGTTTTGCTAAAGGCTGGGAGACTTGCGAGGAGTGCAACCTGTCACCATGGTGTGTGCTTCCTAGATGCTAATGCTTCATTGATCTGGCTGTGTAGTGGCCAGCCTGGATTTCCTCCAGCTGCTGCTTTCTTACCTACTGCATCCTTGGCCAGGCTACAAAGAAGAAAGCCTGTCATCTAAGGACTAAGCCTCTCCAAACATGTGTGTTCCACCCATATTTTGTCTTTGAGAGCTTCCTTTTAAGAAGCTGTTCATTTTAATATGGGGGCAAAACAAGGATGACCTGGCATGGTTATTTTTCTTGGGCAAATGTTTGCAAAATATAGCATAGCACTTGTGGCTTTACACAGCTGGAAGTCATATCTTTGCTTCTGTAGCTCTTTAGAGTGTTTTTAATAAGAGACTGGCTTTTAAAAATTTAGCTTTCCCCCCCTCTGCTTCCTTCAAGGGTGTGTGCATGTAAGGGGGGGAGGCATCTTCTGTGCTTGCCACATGCCAACTATGGATTGTTTGTCCGTTTTGCACCTCAAAAGCCCCTTTCCTTTGGGCCTGGGTGGAGGAGAAACGACTCCATTCAGAGCCCTCCAGCTCGTGATTATTATGCTTATATTACAGTAGCAGCTAGAGACCTCCAACCAAGCTCACAGCCCTTTTGGGCTAGGCAGAATACATACACAACACGGGGGGAAAAAAGAAAAGAAAAAAACAACACAACAGTCTCTCTCTTTTGCAAAGTGCTTACAGCCCAGCCAGAAGGACAGAGAATCATTTTTCCTAAGGTCATGCAGAGATCAGGAACAGAGCCAGGAATAGCACTTACAACTCCCAGCTTTTTAAGCAAACACCTTACCTTTAGGTCTGGGCTATCTTTCCCAGCTACTTATACGTCTCAAGGGGAATGAGTAGCCCTTGAAAGAGTTCATGGTATGATTCACAGGGGCACCCTATGGGGCTACTGCCACATGTATCCAGACCTACAGCATTTCAGCCTTATGACCCTCAATGCAAGCCAGAAGTCAGGAGCTCAGTAGTACTTTGCTAATTCTCCAGTTTCTCCCAAATCTGCCTGTAGAAAATGTGACCTGAACTGGCACCTCAACTTGATGTCAACTTTGCTGGAGCTCTCTCCAATACATAGCTCCTTCTCCTATTAGAGCTCACCCAGACTGGTCTCAGTATCTGGCATATTTGGCTCAGAGACGACTAAGGACCACCTTGATGGGAAGAGGAATTGCTGACTCACTGGGATAACCAAGTATTAAATCAATGAGCAGTAATTTGTGCTATTGCACAGTAGTGCCGGTGCACAGATTTTTTCACCTGTGAAGTGTGCAGTAGCCTAATATGTGGGTTCAAGCCCTGGCTGGGGTGAGTTGGGGTGAGTGAGCTAACAAGGAGCAAATCATACCCTCCAGGAGTGATAGGACTGTGCAGGGGGGAGTAACCTAAGTTACTGCGCAGTAACTTTGCACATGTAGACATGCCCAGTATATAGCAGTCATCCCTCTGAGTCTGCTTTGGAAGCAGTGCTGCAAAAACCATGCTGCTATGGGAACACTGGATTATTTCAAGGACTATCTATTCCTCGAGTAAAACTGAAGTTTGAATTGGTTCTGTTCATTACTGAAATCATTTCACTTCTTATAAGAGTCAGGGACATGAACTAAACCAATCCAAACCTAGGTATTTATATCTTCTGTCCTTCTGTCCTCCCTAAACCTTTGGTTGGACGCTGCTGTCTTCACTCCCTGTCCAGAAAGACTGTTGCTATACACCTGTATGGGCTGCATCATCAAAATGATATCTGAGAATGCTAAATTCTTGGGAGTAAGGGGGGTGTGTGTGTGTGTGCACGCGCGCGTGTGTGTGTGTGCATGTGTGTGTGAGCACAGCACTTAAAATAAAGGGCTGTTGGTCCATGTTTGGTTCTGCTCAAATCTAAGAAGAAAAAAATAGTTAAAAACATATGAAGCCGCTAGAGTTTCACTCCATGGTGGCCAACTGTCACTGATTGGGGAAAAAAAATCTGTGTGTAGCAAAGAATAGTCATTTCAACTTTTAAACCACCTCGAGAGCCTTTGGAATGAAAGATACTACCCATCCAATTTTCTCCCCCCTTTATTTATATTTCAGTGTGATTTGGCTACAACCATGGCACCACATTGAAACCTCAACCGCTCAAGCGCTTCTTGAGGTTTCTCCATTTTTTCCCCAGCGGTCCCAAAGGCTCACTCGCAGCTGCATTTTGCAATAACTTTACCCTGGAGAATTCTTCCGTGCCAATCATGAACAGCATGTCAACGGCGAGTGAAAACCCTCTTTGATTTTACGTGCATATTGTATGCAAATAACACCGGTTTATCAGATTGGTCTCCTTACAGCGTACAGTTACAACACGGCATAAATCTGATATGCATAAACCCCACTCCATGGAGAGTCTTTGGAGAAAGTGTTCATGCCTTTCGCAATCTCTTGCAAATTAAAAAGGAACTAGATTGATTCCAGGGTGACGTTCCACTTCTTTAACTGGTTAAATGCTGCAGAAGAGTTAGTGACATAATCCTTTTTCGCAATCTAGCAATAAGTGGTTTCATGGTTTCAGATAATATCCGTGGATAGGAGGTTGGGCTGAGTGGCGCTGAGGGATCTTGTGCACATTGGGACCCCCAAATCAAAGATGCTGGATCAAACCAACCTCATACTTCAGCTTGAGTTGTTTTTTTAAATGCTAACAGCAATTCTGGCTTGTCCTAAGGGACTGGACCTGGGGCCTGAAGCAGGACAATCCTGGTCTTTTACTACATGAGTTACAGGAGCATTCTGCCTGCGATTCAGCTACTCACTAAATGAGTCCAGAAAACCCCGAACCATTATCTTGCATTACAGACATTTCGAAAGATTGCATTATAAGATTAAAATCATCCCTGTGACCTAACAACGGCTGTCATGCAATTTTGTTCATACTACCCGCAGCTACAAGCAAGTAGATTTACAATCTTAAATACTCCAGGTATAATTTCAGGTTGCCGGTTGACTTAATCCAGCTCTGAGATACAAGGGACTGGACTCGTCCCCCGGTAGAAACCAGCGTCACTCCCTCCGCTTTCGTGGAGTCAGAGTGAGTTATAACACTGAGGAGCTGACCCAAGGTGAACCTAGGCAAACCCAAACCTTCTCAGTTTAGCTTTTCCTTACTGGAAAGGAGGTGCCCGCAGAATCTGATTACCCCGGTTACATTCACACTTCTCCAAGGAGAGGCTTGCCCATCTCATCTGACTTTTCTGCAGTGCTATTGTGGCATCCTGCTGCGCTTTTAAAATTCAACAAGCAAGCACAGTGTCCATGTGGCAAGTCACATTCTCCAGGAGACGTGATGTTGGAGCTGGGCAGGAGCCAAAGAGCTGTCAGCAGAGGCAGCGGTGTTCAAAGGGCGTGATAAAAATTGGAAGGTCAGCTGATGTGCCAGAACCATGAGCTGGCATGTAAGGCGGCAAATACTTCTCTCTCTGCTGCTCTCCCAGCATATCTTGCTCCACGTCTGTGCGACAGATGGGAAAACACATTCCTCCGTGCATGCTGATTCGTTCTGCTCTGTCTCGCTGACATAAATCCAGACTCCTGAAGTTACTGCAGAGGGATATGTCCCTCTCAACCTCCCTGATATCTCCCTCCCCCTCCTACAGCTAGCCATCCCTGGGGAGGGTGGAGTGAACCCTTGGCATTCTGGGATGTTGAAAGCCAACACAATTTTTGCATCTGGTTTTAGTGAGCGTACTTAGACATGGGCAACTTGGGGCCGGTCCAGTCGCTGAGCGCTGCATGCCGTTCCATCTTCCTTAGTCATCCATCTCTCTTCTCTGCAACGGCAACTTGTGGTTTAGTTTTTGTAGCATTTTTTCCCAGCTCTTACAATGGGGTTATTAGGTTCCTGGGGGGGAATCAGGATGCTTTCAGGTCTCAGAGCTACATCCAGGAACAGAGAAAGACAGTGGCCCAGTGTCTTGCATTTAAGGGCTCAAGGGAATTCAAGTTTCGTACCCCTGGAGCAGGACATCAATGCAACACATCTACACGTGGTAGAGACTTCAACATCTAGTATATTTATGGCTGTAGTCAATGAACTCTAAGGAAACACTCCTGAGAACTGAAGGGAGCAGGGAGGGGTCCTTCCTGAGCCCGGTTTGTGCCCTGAGGTTTGCAAGCTCACAATCGATTTCACCCATCCTTCCGCACCGCATTTGCTGTGAAGTATTTTGCACTGTCCATTGTGGAGTAAACACCATGGCTGAAAGGATGGGTGTAAGGCTTTCCTCCACCCGGATGTAGCACGCTCTCACTCAGATCCATCCAGTGCTCCCATGCCATGAGCTTGACTCCAGGTTCGCTATCCATCTCGTGCATCCTCTTCTATCTCGCTGAGGTAGAGACTGAGAGTCTTTATAGGCTTTGCATGCCCTATGCAGTCCAGCAGAACAAGTGATTTCCAAAGACCTGTCTAGAAGCTATGATCTGCAACTCAAATTTGGGGGACTATTTTTTAACACCTCCCCTGCTCCTTTGCAGGAACTAGAGGAAACTTGGCAAACTCAGCAATTTTAAAAGCAACAGCTATTCTGCGGCATTGGTGTCCAGTAATGGATGGATCTGAAACTCCCACAGCCAGCCTTTTAGAAGAGATCTTCATTGCTAATTGGACCTTGGTCAGGGCTTTGAATCAGGCTCATGACATGTGACAAGAGGCTGAGGGAACTGGGCTTATTTAGTCTGGAGAAGAGAAGACCGAGGGGGTTTGAATAGCAGCCTTCACCTCCCTGCAAGGGGGCTGCACGGAGGATGGAGCTGGGCTGGTCTCCGTGGGGGCAGATGACAGGACAAGGAGCAATGGGCTCAAGTTGCAGCAAGGCAAGTTGAGGTTGGATATTAGGAAAAAAGTTTCTCACTGGGAGGGTTGTAAAGCAGTGGAAGAGGTTCCCCAGAGAGGTGGTGGAGCCTCCATCCTTGGAAGTGTTGAAGACCCAGGTAGACAAAGCCTTGGCTGGGATGATGTAGTAGGGGCTGGTCCTGCATGGAGCAGGGGGTTGGACTAGATGGGACCTCCTGAGGTCCCTTCCAACCCTCATTTTCTACGAATAAGGGACAGACCTTTGGCAGTCGTGTCAGTGCTGACTGGCCATTGGCATGACTGTCCTTTGATGGCAATGTTTCTTGGGCCAATTGAGCGTTGACTATTTCCTTTAATCCTAGAGCTCAGCTTTTGGCAGAGAACACATTGTGGAATACATTCTTGGCACAGACTTTCCCTTTGCCAATTGCTCTAGCCTTGTCAGCCTAAGTTCCTATCATATGAATACTACATGAAGCTATGTTGATGATTGCAATTAAATGTGGCTTTGGTCATGAATTTTATTCCTACGACAGATATCTCTCGGTGTCTTTGGCTCAACTAATGCAAAAAAAATGACTCAGAATGTGGAACATCTTGAAGGCCACACGTAAAAGCAAAGGTTGAGTGAAAAGTGCTCTCTCCAGAAACATGGGAATACAGCAAATAAACTCATATCTGTACCAAAGCCAAGTGACTTCACCTATCACCATTGGGGTATCCAGCTAGGGATGCCTTCAAGGTGGGTTTTTAAGAACTACTTTCTTAAAAACCAGGCCCCTCTATGACATCTCTAGCGGAAATCCAACACAGGTGATCCAACACAGGTCCAAAATCAGTAGTCGCTTTTGAAAGTTGTGGCCCAAGGGAAAGAAGGGGGTAGATCTTCCTGTTTTTTCCACTTACACTGTGCGAAAAGGAAGTAGGTTATGCCTTCATGAAAGCAGACATAGTATACTCAGTTTTCCTTCCCTTGCCTCATGCATAAAGAAAGGTTTTTGTATAACTCAACCATTCTGGGTAGGCTGTGGAAGCAGAAACGTCAAGACAGAGATGCCCTATTACTTCCAATTTAGTCTACTCCCTGGCGAGTAAAAGCATCTCCACAGAGATATACAGGGTCTTCAGAAAGTCCTTGTGTACTTTCAAACTTGAATAACTTAGGTTGCAGGTATGACAGAAACAATCTCTAAATGGCATTTAAAAGCAAATGTATTAAAGTTTTAGGACAATGAGGATACACAATGCTAGACTTAGTAAGTAATAATGGATTTATTCTTAAATAAGATGGATCTCCATGCCAGTACGCTCTGAATGTACAACAGTTCCTAAATGATGTTTTCCCAGAGAAGTGAATAGGCAGAGGTGGACCAGTTATCTACTTTGTTCACCTGACCTGTCGCCGTTGGACTTCTTTTTATGGGGACATGTTAAACGTGTAGTTTACTTGTCGAAACCATGTTCTTTGGTGGACCTAAGGGCTAGGATCACCAGTGCAATTAGTGCAGTAACTCAAGAGGAACTGGGAAACGTTTTCAAGGAGTTGGAAGATCGGATTGAGCACTGTATCATGATGGATGGTGGTTATGTTGAAGTCTGGCATTGTGTACTGTAGTTGTCCTAAAACTTTAATAACTTTGCTTTTAAATGTCGTTGACAGATTGTTTCCATCATACTTACAACCTAAGTTTTTAAAGTTGAAAAGGGACTTTATGAAGACCCTGTAGAGTACATTTTGCATTTCTTTGCGCTGTCTCAATTTAAGTGTCTTAAGTTGACAGGGTTGCATTTTTTCCCTTAAGGGTGCTGGTCATCCTCTGGCTATACCCTGATCACTCTCTCTTGCAGCATCCCTTCTCTGCCACTATGTGATAGGCCTTTTGATATGCCATTCTTGAACAAGGACCACAGCCAACCAAGCAGAGGTATAAGTCCCCCTTGATGAATGGGGCCACTAAGGGGTTATCATCGATCACTTGAGATAACTACAAAACAAGATTGGGACAGGAATGAAGGTCAGAGGTTCAAAATGAGTGCACCAAAGGGGGGCACTGAGTAGGGTACTCAAACAAGTCCAAAGACCCAATGGACATTGCCCAGTGATATCGTTTGGAAACATAAATGGATCAGGGACATGAAAATGTCCTTGCAGTCTCCAGAGGGGTCCCTCCCACTAGAGGTCCTGCTTCCTGGTCAGGTATATTGCCAACTTGGCTAGGGCCAGGAGGAGAGGGGCCAGGAACTCCCAGGACTTGGTGGGGTCATAGATAAGGAGTGCATAAGCAAAAGGTTGCAGGAAGTTGTGCAACATGAACTTCATAAGATGATTTTGGAGAAGGTGGTGAAGGGGCTGCAGCCTGGTGACCTCTATGTAAGTGTGTGCCGGGGTCTCCCTCTGCTCACAGAAGAGGCAAGTGTTGGGGGAGTCCAGAAACTGTGCCAGATACACGCCCATGGTGATGCTCCATGGAGGAGCTGCTAGCTGAGGTCCCCAGTGACATGCAGGGTAGAGTATATGCTTGTCTATTGGGGATCCTCACCAAGCATGTCCCGCCACTTGGTATCCATGCAAGAACAGGATGGTGGAGGGCGCGAACTGCAAACTGGTGGTGATGGGCTGTCCAGAAGTGGTATCCTGCAGCCTGCTAACATGGTCTGGTGGGGAGCACCATGGGGCCTGCTGAGCCAATGTGACACGAGCTACTAGGCAAGCTGGACCTATGATCTGACCCAGTAAATGGCAGTCTTATGTAAGTACGTATGCTATGCAAAGAATCAGAGCAGATTGTGATTGCTACCACAGGTAGCTAGTGACCTTTCCTATTGAAGGTAGACTCTATTTTCAAGGCTTGTTGCAACAAGACCTACCGGCACATGTCCTACCACTATGATTTCCCCCCTTGGATTGACATCATACTATTCATATTCTGTTTTCTAAAGAATAAAAGCCAAGCAGCTTTGGGTCCTTGAAATGGAAGAGTACAAGGGATATATCCATGAAATAAGCAAGTCTGTCCCCTTTTGCACCAGCTCCAGTTTCATTTAAGATAGAACACATGCTCAACCTAGGTGCTGTGGCACCCTGGGATGCCTTGAAATCTTTCAAGGATACTGCCGGGTGCCATTCAACGTTAGTGTTGTTACTCATACAAACACGATTCACCAGATAAATCTAGAGATTTCAAATAGGAATTCTTAGTGCTAAAAAAATGATGTTCTTTCTGGGTGCTTTGCAACAGAAGAATTGCTCTATTACTTTTCCACAAGTGAAAACTAAGAGCTGGCTTTTTCTGAGACGTGCCTTGAGCCTAACAAAAGGTACTTTGAGTCTAAAAAAGGTGGAAAACAACTGCTCTAGACCTTGTCTGCACATAAAAGGATTTACTAGTAGAGCTGTAGAGTAACTTGTGCCAGCAAGACTACGTGAAGATACAGACTTTTCTCAGCCAAATAATTCTTTGGACAAATCCAGCCCTCAACAGAAATAAACACCAGTTATGGGAATGCTATTTTGCTGGTACAACCACAACCCTATATTAGGGATCTTATACACATAAATGCATTGGTTGGGGTTTGGATTTGGTTCAAACAACACTTCTGTTCCATCAAAGCCTCTAGAAGAGAAGAAGTTACACCATTCAAATCAAGCACTTTTATCAGTATGATTTATTGCAGTAGTTCTTCGAAGCCACAGGGGACAGGACTAGGAGCAATCAGTTTCACGGTTTCTAGGGTTAGAAGGGTCCTGAACAGAGCATTAAGCCTGACCCCCTGACCTCACACTGCAGCACAGGAAATTTAGGCTGGACACTAGAAAGAACTTGCTCACTAGGAGTGGTCGAGCATTTCAACAGGCTGCCTAGACAAGTTGTGGACTCTCCGTCCCTGGAAATTTCAAGAGGAGATTGGTCAGACACTGGATGATGGCTTAGTCAGGGATGTTCCTGCCTTAAGCACGGGGCTAGACTAGATGACCCATGAGGTCCCTTCCAGTCCTACTTGCCTCTATTCCCATGACCCAAACTGTGATCCACAAACCACAGGGGCAGGTCAGAGGATACAAATGCCGCACCTCACTTCTACTTAAAACGTTGGCGATGGGCATACATACAGTGAGATCCAGGAGACATGTTGAGGATTGACAGTGGCCCATTGGTTGAGAAAGTTTGGGGATCACTGATTTATTCAAGTCAGGTGTCGCGGCACACCTCGCTGCACCGCTCCTTGAGAGGAAAACTGCTGGGGAAAAAGCCCCAGCAGTGTGACAATGAGCACAGCTGACGGTTGCTGAGGCAACTAATAGGTGTCAGCTGACCTAAGGGGGCGGAGCTTGGCCCTATAAAGCCCAGGAGCAGAGCCAGGCTGGGAGTTCTCTGCCAGCAGCTGGAGGGGCAGGAGCTCCTAGAGACAGTAATGTGAGATCAGCTCCGAAGAGCTCCAAAGGCTGGAGCAATGGTGTGGCATGGTAGCCGGGAGGCTTCCTGGGTTATGGCTAGGTGCCTTGTGTTCGAGTTACAGCCGGAGGCTTGTGTTATGTTTTGTTAGTATTGTAGTACACCGGTGGTTTGGGCGAGGCTGTGGGGGTTGAAGGAGGCCTCAGCAGGGATCCCAGCGCCCAGGAGGGCACGATTCGGTGCCCGAGAGGGTGCAGCGATATTGTTATATGGGGTGAGGAGATCCCAGGCCCTAGCAGGGGGCAATATGAGAGAAGCCCTAAGCAGGGGACAATATTTTAAGGTGTCCATGAGGGGCAGCATTATTGAGAAGCCCAGACGAGGGGCAGCAATGTTTGAGAAGCCCAGTTGCAGGCTAGCATGGAGGTAGACCTCAGCCAAAGGGCAGGGTGCTGCCCCAAGAGCGGGTGAGCTTATTGGTAAGGCCCGGAGAGCGGGCGAGTCTATAGAAGGGCCCTGGAGAGGAAGGGCAAGACTGACAATTGACACACCAACGTCCGGGACAGCAGCAAGGCTTGGGACGTGGCATCAGGGGTGGTAGGAGCCACGTTTGGCCCTAAGGCCAGGGTGCCTGGGGCGCACCCAGCATACGGGGAACATCCTGGTGGGTCCGGGAGATCACAGGGATGAAAGTCCTGGTACACCATGCTCAAGGTGGTAATAAGGCAGCCTCCCATCCTAACCTAGTGTCATCAAAGTCGTGGCGGGGGAGAATTGAGGGTGTCTTGGGCCGGACTTGGCGCGGACAGAGGGCCTTCAGGAGATCACAGCCCTCCTGTAGGACCCCGCCGTGACATCAGGGATAAACTGCTTCTTCGCTAGGAGGGTTGGCCTGTTTTGTAAAAGCCAGCCCCCGCTCCCAGGGTTACATTTATGAGAACCTTTTTAAGGGATTTTTTTAAAATCGATAACTATAACATGAAATGCATAAGAGGTCCTACTAGCAGAATTGCCCATTCCTGTGACCATCGGGCTAGAGACATGCTACCTTTTTTCTGGTTGCTTTTCTATGGGGTTACCCAATAGTTTCCAAAACAGGCGGGGTGGAGGCTTCCCACATTCAGCCTACGCTGTAAGTTAATGATTAGGGTACTCTTGGAAGAGGAGAGATGCAGATTACAATCCCCATAGGGTGAGGAGAGGCTAGAAGCCAGATTCCCCGCTTCCTGGCCAAGGGCTCTGACCCCAAAGCTCTTGGGCAACAGGTGGGTGGTGGCAGATTTCCTTCTCCCTCTTCAGAGCTGAATGCAATGCTGCTGACAGGAAGTCAGTGGGATCCAAACACAATTAACACATGGTGACTCTCTAGGAATAGAGGAAAAAGTAAGGTGCCTCATCAGGACCACTGTGAATTGCAACAGAGCTTCGATACCGGGAACCTTTGCAAGACAGCTGCATCACTATAAGCCTACTCAAAGGCCATATTAAAAAGTGGCCTCATAACAGCAGCATTCAGAACATCGAAAACCTGCCAGAGGTCTAGAGCCACCTGTAAATGGTCAACCTCAAAAGAAAGCATCAGGGAGAACCTAAATACAGCAGAACTGCTATAACCTTTACTAGGTTTTTTGCACTCCCAAGCTACCAGTATCACCTCTCCTATCTACTAATCTGCCATGCCTCAGGCATCTCATCCTCCTCCCCAACAAAAAGAGACTCACACTACTGCAGTCTAGGGACTGTCAAAATGGATCAGATCGAGCAGCCCATTTAACCTAGTATCCTGTCTCTGACACTAGTCAGAATCAGTGGCTTTAGAAAGAAAATGTAAGATACCTTGAAGTTGAAAACTAATGGAATAACCTGTGTGAGGAGGCAATATCTTCCTAATTCTGCATAGTCAGAGATTAATCGATGCCCTGGAAGATGAAGTTTTGTGTGTGAGAGAATCAGGGTAGGTAAAGTCAGGCGACATCAGGCTAAGACCGGTGTTTTTAGCTATGAAGAAGTTACTCGATGGGATAGGGGCCTTGCCTGATTCTCCTTGAATGCAGTGTGGAAAAGACTTGCTGATGGTCTGTAACTCAACCCTTCGTCCACACTGATAGAAGTCTCCAGGCTTCTTCCTTCTCCCACCACTCCACACCCAGTAGGGAGAGGAGTCATTGGTGATGTGTAGGGGGTGTGCATGGGTACACATACACCCCTGAACATGGCAGTGCACCCCCTGTGCACCCCTGGTGGCATCTGTGGGTGGTCACCACCCCACCACTACCACCAACACTGGTGCAGCTGCCTGTGGGAGCTCACCTCTGGCTGCTGCCATGCTCCCACCACTGACAGCACTGCTGCCTGCGGGAGCTCGCCGTGCTCCCCCACCCCCAGCCTCCAGGGGCACGCATCATTCATGAAAGGAGTCATCTTTTAGAGGTGCTCCCAAACTTAGAAGGCTGAAGAAATTAGGAAATGGAAGATGGCCTCTCAAAAGTTGGTTAAGTAAAGATCAAAGGTCTGTAGAAGGTTGCCTACTGCTCCACAGTAAAAGTCATTTAGTTCTTCTCATTTATGCATGATTATATTAATTCAGCCTGATGAACACTACATTCCTCTCCCCTCCCCCCACAGATTTTAAGTCCCAAGTGTTTTGCACTATTGCTTGTATTATGCCAGAGGCCCTCACTGAACTCAGGGGCCTGTTGTGCTGAACTCTGCACATGTCCACAGGAAGAGTGAGTCTCTGCTCCAAAGCTCGTAACCTCACTGGAGAAAACAAGCAAACTGGGTTGGTTTATGGTGTATGGAAGGTCAGGAAGAGAACTACATCTCCTGCTTCTTTGGTTAGTGTTCTCTCCATTAAAGCACACTGCCTCATTACCTTCTAGATGGTGACCTGGTCTCTGACCCGCCTCCTCTCTTGGAAGATGGTGTCTTTGTTAGCTTCAGGCTTGATGCCGTGTGTTGAGTATCATCCTCCCTTGCCCCACTTCTGTGCCCTTGGCTCCCAGAAAGGAAAACAAACCCTGAACACCACACGCCCTTCGAGTGTCAGCTTTCTCTGCAGGTTTGGATGTGATTCATTCCAGCTTAGCTCATGTGCTAAAGGGGAAGGGCAAGACTTATGTAAATCTCAAATCAGATATCCAGAAATGAGCTCGAAATTAATCATAAATGAACGGTACTCCAGGGCTTCCAAGTGAACACTCACAGGCAGTGGGAAGTCAAAGTCATCTGTTAGTTTGACATCGTCTTTCCATTTCTTCATGTGAAGAGGCCCTTCCTGTTAGCACTCTGTGTCCTTCCCATCCTACGAGACTATACGGCCTGAGAAGGTCCCTCCCTAGGTCTTCAAAGAGAAGCTACCTGATCAGGGTTATATTTCACTGTTTCTGCCAGGAAATTTGCTAGAGACACCAGGTTGTGTTTTATGCCTCCCCAAACCTAGCCCAGTTTAATGGGGAAATATGAGTACTTTATAGGCAAAGGGAAAAAAGTTCACATTACATAGACATGTTACATATGAGGTAGTTTATGACAGGGCCTGCATCCTTGGGAATGCGACAGCTTAAATATGTCACTGCACCTAGGTACAATGGATCGGATTGTTCATTGCCTTGGCCTTTGCAGAGGGTTAGACTCATGCCCTTCACTCGCACTCAGGAGTTGCTACTAAAGCCAAAATCCCTTGGCTGCTCTGTCCTTTGGCTTTGTGTCCTACAGGATAGACCACCCAAGATGCACATCACCTAACTTAGATCCTTAGTTTTCTGCCAGCTGAGAGAAAGCAATTCCTCCTCTATGCCTCAGTTTCCCTGCAATGCTGCTTGCACCCTGAAAAGTGGTTTGAGTTTGATGGCTGCAACGTTCAGTAAAAAAGACCTATGTCTTGTTTTGATCAGTGTTTAAAACACTGGGCATGGATGCAGGAAATCCAGCTGGCAGATTTATACAAGCCAAGAACCTGACCCGACGTACTTTGCAAGGCTAATTTCCCAAATGCAGAGGTCAATTATTAGGTAAAGTGATGGTTAAGAAAAAGAAATCAGACAAATGAGAATCAAAATTAGGAGTCACTTAAGTGTGTATCAAATGGCCAGAAAGCTATGATTCTTCAGCTAAGTGGTTCACTCTCTAAAAGGCAATGTAGTTAAGAGAAGAAGTCAGGACTGCTAGTAACAGATATGTAGCAAATAGTTACAATAATAAATATTATATTTGCATATGCATACACATATTCAATAGATATTGTGTATGTATAGCATATGGGTATAAATATAACAACTGGAGAAAGGGAAGGCAGATAGCATGCAATATAAAACTAGGGGTTATAAAGTGTAGAAAATTGCTAAGGTAAGCTAAAGGCATAAAGGAACATCCATGGCTGGTAGGATAAGGGCAAGGAGGAATTTTTAAAGAGGCTAGGGAAAAAGAAATCCTACTGTCAGAAGGAACTCAGGACTAGATGGAGATGGGTAAATTTGAAGTTGCATAAATCTTTTGCAGATAACTAATAGGCAGAAATATTCAATAAATATGAGTCTTGTATTTGGAAAAAGCAGGATGATGCAATTCTCCCTCACACCCGAGGACAATTAACTAGTTTTCAATCCACTAGTAATAAAGAATTATGATTAGGACTGAGTGACTGAGAACACCTAATGCATCGTAAAAGAAGTTCTTAACTTCACACAACATCTATCCCAACATCATACAACATCTGGTCCGATTTGTATATGGCGCTGGGTTTGCTGCTCTCATCTTGCTTGCAGAATCCAAACCTCCCCCCGCTCTCCCCATTTTCCCTATAAGTCTTTCACTGAAATATTTTAACAGTAATTAAAACCTTCTCATTTGTCTATTTGTGTTTCAAATATTTCCCCCATCCTGAGGA
This sequence comes from Caiman crocodilus, assembly GCA_030014935.1. Taxonomy (NCBI): domain Eukaryota; kingdom Metazoa; phylum Chordata; order Crocodylia; family Alligatoridae; genus Caiman; species Caiman crocodilus. Next base: position 257,829,122 of record JAGPOW010000261.1, on the reverse strand, counting down.
CAGATGTGTGTATTTAACTTCAATCAAATGACAAATGGGCCCAATCTATTGTTTGTCTTATTGGATCAATGTTGTTTATGACGTTGAGCAGGTTGCCATGCGTCCTTTGGGCCCAATAAAAATATTTCCCTGCATCGCTGTCATTATTATTAATTGCTATCATGCCGAACCAAAGCCAGGCATTCGTCAAAAGAAAATTGCAACAATCTGGCCGTATAGATTGCATCTTCGCAGTGCTAGCACCATGCTGGAAAGATAAAAAAGGTGGCGGGGTTGGGTCTCACTGTATAGACTAACTCATTCAGATAGGTGCTGAATGAGACGTGATCAAGCACCCGGATTCCCTGCTTCTTTTAGTAGCTTTCTAACTAAAGAATAAGCAACTCTAAAATAGTCCCACATGAAAGGAGCATTATTTGCTATTCATTTCATCCAGGAAGAGCACACACCAACTGCCTGACGAAGAGTATATTTATACCTGAAAGCTTGCAAAGAAGAATTTTTTCCAACTATTTGAGTTGGTCTAATAAAAAAAGATCAGATTTACCCAAAGAACCTCGTCTGCTTATGTCCCTAGACCAACACAGCTACAACCTAGACCCGTGATTATATGACGATGCATATAGTCTATTCCCCCTGCAACCTCCATGGTGCCTCTAGGACAATTTGTGCTAGCTGCTGTACAAAATAAAACAAGTCCGTGGTCAAAGATCTTAGCTGGAAGACATCTATTGATGGCTAGGTCTGAGTTATACCCTCCAAGAGAATTTTTCTTCGCTCCACCTTGGGATCCACCACATGTTTCAATCTCGTTGACACAGAGAGCAGGGTGGTAACCTTCCTCCGTTCACACACATCCATCTTTTGACATACAGACATGTGCCAATCGGTTCCAAAGAACAGATGGAAAAAAAAATCATCCCAAGTAATAAGTCCTGAAGCTCTCATGAAACGACATGGAGATGGATGTAAATGAAGCCTGGCTGCACGTAGCACACACCCTACATTTCCCATGTGTGCTCATGGAAGAAGCCAGCGTTTAACGTGCAAATTATGGCTGGCTACAGGAAAGTTGCACCTTCATTTTTCCATTTCCATTGAATGGGAATCAAAGAGCTTTGGTCCCCAATAAGACAGTGCTCAAAAATATGTATACACATGAGGACTGGCAACTCCAGAATAATCCTGCCCTGGGCAAGGCAAAAGGTACACGTCCATTTGGTCTCTCCCCATTCACTTCAACAGAGCAGTGATTTACAACAACTGGGAACCCATTCTGGTCTGCTCTTTCACACGCATGGGCATTAAAACTATGCCTCGACTTACTTGCCTGCAAAAGGGAGAGGTGTTTCATAGTTGGTAGGGTTGGAAGGGACCTGAGCAGATCATCTAGTCCGACCCCAGGAACAGATCCTGGGGTCAAATGACCCTAGCTAGGTGGCTGTCTAGCCTCCTTCTGAAGACCCCCTGGGTAGTGGTGAGCACCACTTCCCTTGGAAGTTGTTTCCAGCTCCTAGCCGCCCTGACAGTGAAGCAGCACTTCCTGATGTCTAGCCTGAATCTACTCTCAGCCAACTTACGGCCATTGTTCCTTGTTATCCCTGGTAGTGCTCGGGAGAACAGGGACTCTCTCATTCCCTGCTGGTTCCCTGTGGCAAGTTTAAAGACAGCCACCAGATCCCCCCTCAGCCTTCTCTTGTGGAGGCTGAACAGGTTCAGGTCCCGTCGCCTCTCCTTGTAGGGCCTGCCCTGCTGCCCCCGACCATGCGGGTAGCCCTCCTCTGGACCCTCTCCATGCTGTCCGCATCCCTCTTGAAGTGCAGCCCCCAGAACTGGACGCAGCACTCCAGCTGCAGCCTGACCAGTGTTGCATAGAGGGGGAGGATCACCTCCTTGGCCCTACTTGAGATGCAGCTGTGGATACATGACAAGGTGCAGTTGGCCTTCCTAACCATGTCCCTGCACTGTCAGCTCATGTTCATTTGGGCATCAATAATGACTCAAGATCCTTTTCTGCCTCTGTGCTGATGAGAAGGGAGTTCCCCAGCCTGTAGGTCTGCTGGGTCTTCCTCCCCAGGTGCAGCACCTTGCACTTGTCAGTGTTGAAACCCATCCTGTTCTCATCTGCTCACCCCTGTAACCCGTCCAGATCTAGTTGTAGCCTGTCCCTCTCTTCTAGCGTGCCCACTTCTCCCTACATCTTAGTGTCACCTGTGAACTTGAACTGAGTGCTTTTCACCCTCTTGTCCAAATCATCGATGAAGATGTTGAACAGTGTGGGCCTGAGAACTGAGCCCTGGGGGACCCCACTATCCACATCTCTCCAGGTCGCAAATGACCCCTCCACCACCACTCTCTGGGTGTGGCCCTCCAGCCAATTTGTGACCCATCTGACTGTGTAGGCATCAACGTGACAGACACCTAATTTTTTAATGAGGATGGGGTGAGAGTGTCAAAGGCCTTCCTAATGTCCGGGAAGACTATGTCCTGGACATAGCCAGCCATCCTGAGGGGGACTGAGGGGGCAATCTGCCACTCTGACCCCTTAGCTCAGGAAGTCTGCTGCTTCCCAGCAGCCTTCATCCAAGACATCCAAAGTCCTCCAGCCCACAGACCACTATCCCATGCTCCTCATCCATGTGGGCACCAATGACATGGCTCAGAGCACTCCTAGCCGGGTCATGAGGTGCTACAGAGATTGGGGAGCAGGAATAAAGGGTCTGAGGGCACAGGTGGTGTTTTCTTCGATCCTCCCAGTCTCAGGCTATGGGGATAAGGAGGGAAAGGAGGATTCAGGTAGTGAACCAAAGGCCATGGCTCTGGTGTCATCAGGAAGGCTTTCGCTTCCATGACCACAGCCCGCTTTTTGGTGAGAGAGGCAGCAAGCTGCTGGGAAGAGACCGCCTCCACCTCTCTCCCCTGGGGAGGAGGCTCTTCTCAGCCAGACTGACTGACCTGCTTCACCGGGCTTTAAACTAAGCCCACCAGGGGACGGGGGGACTGCCGTCACTGCTGGCCTGCTGAGCAACCCTTGCAAAGCGGCAGGCCAAGGCACTTAAGGGAGCCTATCCTTGCCTCAGCCCTGCAACAAGCTGTGGGCAAGGCAAGGGCCCCGAGGGGAAACTTGGCTGCCTGTACACAAGTGCCAGGAGCTTGGGGAATAAGCAGGAGGAACTTGTCCTCCTGCTTAACATGTAATTACAACGTCATAGGGATAAAGGAGACCTGGTGGGACTCCACCCATGACTGGACCATGGGTATAGATGGCTATACCCTGTACAGGAGAGATTGAGTAGACAAGAGGGGCGGGGGTGTAGCTCTCTATGTCGAGGAAAGCTATGCTTCCCTCCAAGCTGATATTGGCAACCAGGGTAGATGGCTGGAGACACTCTGGGTTAAAATCTGTGGGGAACACGGCAAAGGGGATATGGCGGTGGGAGTCTACTACAGACCTCCCACCCAAAGTCAAGAGTTTGACCAGGAGTTCTCCAGGGAATTGGCTGAGGCCACATGCTCCAGCTCCATGGTTGTCTTGGGAAACTTCAGTTATTCAGACATGTAATGGGAAGAGCTCTCAGCTAAATCCAAGTGGTTGTAAAGCTTCCTCATTTCCATGGATGAGCTCTATCTGACTCGAGAAGTCTATGGGCCAATGAGAGGTAAAGCACTGTTTGACCTGGTACTGGCAACCAGGGGCAACCTAATCAGCGACCTACTGATTGATGGGAAGCTGGGTGACAGCAACCATGAGCTGATCAACTTCACCATCCGCCATAAAGCTGGCAAGTCAGTCAGCAATACAGAAGTCCTTGACTTTAGGAAAGCCAACTTTGACAAGCTTCGAAGGCTTGTTGGTAAGGCCTTAAGGGACCACGACCCCAAAGGGATGAGAGTTCAGGACGAGTGGTTGCTCCTCAAGGGAGCGATCCTCAACGCACAAGCTCAGGCAATTCCGTCTTGGAGAAAAGGCAGCAAAAGGGCACAGCAGCCCCCTTGGCTCTGCAGGGAACTAGCGGGCCTCCTGTGTCTAGAAAAAAAGGCCTACAAAGGATGGAGGATGGGATCCACCTCCAAGGAGGACTAGTCTGCTCTGGTTCAGACCTGCAGGGAGCGAACCAGGAAAGCCAAGGCTGCAACTGAACTGCAGCTAGCTACAAGAATCAAGGACAATAAAAAGTCCTTTTTCAGATATGCGGAGAGCCAGAGGAAAAGCAAGGGCAACACTGGACCACTGCTGAACCAGATGGGGTAACTGACAATCGATGCCCAAGAAAAAGCCAACCTATTAAATGGGTACTTTACATCGGTCTTTCATCAGTCCCATGGGACACCCATGTCCACTACAGGACAGGGAGGACTGGGTGAGGAAGCTCCCCTATCCTCCATCAATGCTGACCTTGTGAAGGAACACCTTCAAATCAGCTGGCCCTGACAATCTACCCTCCAGGGTACTCAAGGAGATGGTGAGCATCATAGCCCAGCCCCGGCACGGATCTTCAAGAGCTCCTGGTGCTCTGGTGAGGTGCCTGAAGATTGGAAGAAGGCCAATGTGGTGCCTATCTTCAAGGAAGGGAAGAAAGTGGATCCAGCAAACTACAGGCCCATCAGCCTGACCTCTATCCTGAACAAGGTCTTGGAAAAGATTAGCAAGGAGGCCATCCTTAATAGACTAGCTGACGGCAATATCCTGAGGGATACCTAGCATGGGTTTGTTGCAGGTAGATCTTGTTTGAGCAATCTCATTTCCTTCTACGATCAGGTGACCTATCACCTGGACAAGGGAGAGATTGATATCATATATCTTGACTTCAAAAAAGCCTTCAATTTGGTATCCCATGATCACCTGTTGGCAAAACTGGACAATACAGTCTTGGTTCCACCACAATCTACTGGCTGGGGAATTGGCTCCGTGGTCAGACCCAGAGGGTTGTGGTTGATGGAAGTCAATCGTCTTGGTGCTCTGTGACCAGTGGGGTCCCCCAAGGCTCTGTCCTTGGACCTGTATTGTTCAACATCTTCATTAATGATGCGGACATTGGAGTCAGAAGTGGACTGGCCAAGTTTGCTGATGATACCAACTCTGGGGTAAAGCATCTACACCTGAGGACAGGAGGGCAATCCAGATTGACCTTGAGTGCTCGTAAAGCTGTGCCAGGGGTCCTGCAAGGGGTAAAGTAAGAGCTTTGCCTGAGCAGGACAGCAGAGAGAGAGCACAAGGGGTTATTTCTTAATTTCTTCTCAGCTCCGACATCAGTCTGGTATTCTTCCCTTCAGTTTTAGCATGTCCATCTTTCAACTTGGATAAAACTTTTCTGCTCATAGCATGGCATAAGATGCATCATAGGCCACATCTTCCTGGAAGAGTAGAGGGGTTCTTGATTTGCTCCCCAAACTCTTCCCTCCCTATCTCATGCCCTGCAATTTGACCTAGTCCAGAAAGATTTGAAGTGATGAAATAAAGATGTTGCTCTTGAGTGCTGTGTTTTCCATCACCACCTTGCCTTATTGGCTTGTAGAAGGACTTATGGTCCCTGGTGCTGGCCAGCTCAGCTTTGGGGCTGCCCACATTATTTATGGCCGTCTGGCTCTGAGATGATTAGTCAATAGTCTGTTGATCTCAGGATTTCATGTAGCCCCTGATACTGCAGCATATGGACACTCTACCTTTCTTAATGCCCTTTCCCTTACAAAATCCACCAGGCAGGGAAGTGTGATTGTCTTCACCCTACTGGGGGTGGCATTCACAAACACAAAGACCAGATTCACAAGGGGAATTAGCACAAATGGCCAATGTAAGCACCAAAGTCAAACGTCAGACCTTCAAAACCCCTACTTGAAGGTAGATAAGCTTCTTCAGCACTTCAGTGAAGTCCCCTAGGCAGAGATGTAACAGCCAGGGTCTGTACCCTGAGTAACAGGGGTGACAGCAGAGGCCAGACCAGCTGTGGGGACAAGATCATGTACCCCCTTCTAAGTGGGAGCCTCGGATTAGTGGCCTAGTAGCCCAGCACACATTAGTAGATGTTAATCACTCTGAGCAGTGCTGTTATCTAGTTTTTGTAGATGAGGGGTGATGCATCGTGCGAAATGGAGAAGGCAACCGAAGGCCTTGAGTTTGTGATTCGAGGACTCATGCAAAAATGTTCCCCTAATGAAATCTCTCAAAATGCAGATCCTCAAATGGATCACAAACTCAAGGCCTTCAGTTGCATCCTCCATTTTGTATGATGCATCTCCCCTCATCTACGATAACGGGACTTCCTTCCTCTGTAAAGCATCTTGAAAGCCACGGATGATGAACAAAAGGTCTATTCCCTTGTATTCACTGCTGCAAGGGGGGGAAACAAAAACACAAAACTATTTCCAACTGAAACAACTTCCCCAAAGAAAAAATCAGTTTTCATCATAATATCTTTTTAGGGTAGAATACAAGTCATTGTCAGTTATTTCCCTTCCCCAATTTTTCCCTGGAAAATTCAAAGCAAAAATATACCATGTATATTTTATTTTGTGAAATTATACACTGTTTTGACTGAAAACATCACCCTTTTAATATTTTGGAATAGCTTTTGAACTTTTGTTTTGTTCTGTGATGTGATGTGAATGCAAATCCAAGCCATTTCCAACCTTTTGAAACTCTGACTGGCCAGAAATGACTTCTTTTCCCCCCCAAAATTAGCTTTCCATTTCTTGATCACCTGCCATTTCCCAGGACTCAGGTGGACCACGGTTAGTGGCAAATAGTACTGATCTAAAGGAACGCAAAGGAACAATTTTGGTTACGGCTTCTTGTTTTATTGCATCGTTCCCAAATGCAAATGAAAAGTCACTGTCAAAAATAAAAGGGCTGGAAAAAAATGGATCAACTCTGGGGGGTGGATAAAATGATTCATTTGCTTCCCTTGCATGTTTTAAAGTAAAATAAAAATAAATGTGAAGTAGAAACCAGATAGAGAAACACTGAAATAGTCAAGTGTGTGTTTTCAAATCCTTTTACATCAGTGTATCTACCCCATCGCAAAGCCCCAGAATGGATACCCTCCTCCATGAAAGCGTCATTTTCTTCCATACAATATTCCTTCATCTGTTTAGTTGGCCTCTGATATCCCATGAATTAACAGGGAAAACCATTAGAAGTCACCCATCACAGCCAGTCTTTTTTTTAAGTGCATATGTTTAATTTTCCCCGTTCACTTGAGTTATTCCTTAAAATGGCCCACTGCCAGATAGGAATACACTGTAAACTTCAGAAAACGACTTGTATAAGCTGAGGACCTGGCACTGATGCCTTCTAGACAGCTGCACTGATTTACACCAGCTGAGATTCAGCCCCACCAATGTCAATGGAGCTATGCCAGTTTACCCCCAACTTCGAATCTGGCCCATGAAGGTTATAGTATATTGCAATCTAGCATGAAGCAGTTTTGGAGAATAACCAGAGTGAAAACAGGAGACAAAAATATGTGCAATGACCGTTCCCAAGCAATCCTTAATTCTCCATTTGCTTGTCATGTCAAGGAGCAGGACAACCAGGCTCGGGAATATTGCAAGGGAGAAAATGATACCTCTCTAAGGGAGGCGTGCCAGGAATTCCTTCAAAATCCAGTTGTGAACGTAAACCACTGGCAGCAAACTCATTTCTAGCAATAACAGCTATGTCATGTTTCCTGGAACATAGGCAGTGTGGAGTATCATAGGAAAAAAGGAAAATAAACACCCATTCAGATTCTGAATCATCCGCCATAAATTCACACTGAGAAGATGAAGAAGCCGGCATGGAGGAAGTTAGTATAGTACCCCTGCAGCCGCCATCCCCCTCCAAGTTGCGTGGAGTGGGTTGACATCCATGCTTCAGACTGGGGGGGTCCTACTTTTTGGTACATTAGCCAGGCTGACAGCCTTCTTGAGAAAAGGACTTGAGAAAAATTCTGCGTTCTCCTGCAATTCTGGAGAGGGAATAGGCTGAAAAAGAGGGACGTCACATAAAGTTTTGCTCCAGTTTAAAATCCAAGGGGTGCATCTACGCATGCAAATAATCAAGGAGCATTTTGCTCTCCTGCACTGAGGCCTTGCAACTGGCCCCTGCAGCAGCCAGGCTCCCCCAGAGAGCTAGGCCAGTGGCCAGGAGACAGCTGTCTCATAGAGGGGGACAATGTCCCCCAGGGAGTTCCCAGAAGCAGCTCCACAGTTGCAGGACCCAGGCTAAGAGATGTCCCAGTGCCAACCCCAAAACCATGAAGCTAGCACTGGGACATGAGAATCTCCCACTCTAGACACCAAAACCACAGGAGTTGGGCTGGGAGATCTTTATTTCCCAGCGCCAGTCTTGCAACTGTGGAGCTGGAACTGGGAGATGAGGCTCTCCCAGCCCCGGCCACACGATCACGGCGATCTCTGCTGCTGGGGAATGGGACATTGTCCCCACCTAGGCACCGGTGGCGCAGCCCACCCTGGCAGCAGGCAGATCTGGGGTGCAGGGAGCAACCTCCCAGCTCCAGCTGTCCAGGAGCACATGTGCTCCCAGTCAGGCACCTACCATGTGCATTACTGTACAGTTACTAATCACAAGGAAATTTTCATATCTGCATCTGCAGGTAGCAAATTTACTCACTGTTACAGCCAATTACTGCACAGTAAGTGTCTGCACGTGTAAACGCGGCCATTTACAGTAGTAATGGCCTGCTGCATTTACAGCAGTAATTTGCCCTGCTGAGCAGTAATCCATCTTGTGTAGATGCACCCCGTCTCCTAACTGTAGCTAGGCTCTTAAATGTGGTTGCCCCTGTAGAAATGCAAAAGCTGAGATGTCAGTGACAAAGCTGCTGTTGGTTTCCAGAGAAGGCAAGATTTTACCTGGCATCTTTAGCAAAATGCGGTGGGCCAAATCCTAACCTGGTATCAGTCTGCAAAACTCCACAGACTTCCTATGCTGGCTTCTAACAGGTTAGTGGTGGGTTCCCTGAAAGGCCATTGCTTTCTCCCCAGAAAAAAGATAAAAATAAAACTCCACCTGGTCCATGGCCAACATTTCCCGCAGTACCTGAGCTTTTGTGGAAGCCTCCCCTCCGTGTCCTGACCATGTCAGACTCTACTTAGGTTACATACTCTGATAACGTGGAGGAGAATTGTTTCAAGCCAGCTGTGATTTCCATCCACACCAGCGTGGACCTACATTGAGGTGGTCTGTGGACTTCATGAGAGCAGTTTCATACATTGCATTTGTACATGTGCACGCTGCTGGGAGTGCAGGTGTGGGCAAAAGAGAGCTTCAGATATGCTGGAGGGGGACCAAAGTGGTGGTCAGACTGGTTAATAATAACTCCAGCAGTATCAAAGCCATTGATTTTTAGTATCTCCAGGCCTACAATTCCCAGATACAGAAGTCTTGCTAATAAAACACCATGAATCAAATCACCACTGTGAAGCCAAAGGAATGAACCCAGTATAAAACTGGGGCAGACTCTGATGAATCACATCTACATTTCCCAAAGCTGCATTTCTCCAGCCCCGGGAGCAAACCCAGCAGTGCCAGAGAGATCAGCACCACCCACTCATGCTTGCTGCACCCATGCTTGAGCTGGGGTTGGGCACAAGCAGCCCCAAGGAGGTTCCTCCGCACTAGGCTCAGGCTCTCTAGCCATCGCGTACCAGAGGCTGTGCGTTGTCTAGGCATGTGGCTAAGCCATCTCCTTGGCCTGGCTTGTGTGCATGGCTCTTGTGAGTGCCCTTGGTCGTACTCAACAAGCCCCATAGCCATCTCTTGAGCTGCCCTCCACTTCCAGCAGTGGAGAAAGACATCGCAGGTTAAAAAATGTTTAGCAATGATTAGCTAAAGATAAGACAACAAGACTCATCCTGGGGAGGGGGATGCATTTAAACTACAACAGAAACATCAGGTGTTGGCTGCAGCCAAGGCTCTGGATTATGAGTGAGCTGTGCTGCTGCTCCTGCTGGGATGTAAACCCAGCAGCGCCTGGATACAGTCTTACCCCTCTGCTCAGGTCAGACCTAACACCATATTTGAGGTCAGGAAGGGATTTTACCCCGGGGTCAGACTGGCGTGGACTGCAAGGGGTTGTGCCTTTCTTTGTAGCTACGAGGTGTGGTCCTCTTCTTGCAATCTCTTGAGCATATTTTGACCCGCTTTGCGGCAGCAGACATCCGTGTGCATTGTACCAGGCGGTTTTACTAAGAGTTGGACGATGGGTTTGTAGAGGACGGCTTGCACAGGGCTGATCCTGTCTCAGGCAGGGGATGGACGAGATCTGACCTCCTTCCAGCCTCGCTACTCCATGATTGTGCCCTGAACCTGCATCATCCAGCCCAGAAAGCTTCTGGGTAGGAACAGAAGCTGATGAGGCTCCCACGTAACGAGCCGGGGACTCTCCCTTGTGTTTCTAGCAGTGGGCGCCTTCTGATGGCATGCCAGCACGCTGAACGAGTCCCAGCAGCCGATGTTTATCTGCCTCCTCAATAATCACAGTCACAGGGTTCAACAGAGACCTGGCAACCGATCGTTATCGCTACACTTCATAGGGACAAATTGTTAACCTCGGGATTAGCAACAATAGTGCCTTTGAAAAGATCATTAAGATACCGAACCTAAGCATTCCTCTTGGAGCACGTACCTTCATTATGTCCCCATTAATCACCCTTTTGCCTTTCAGCAGCATAATGTTATCACCATGCACCCAAGGCATCAAACCGCAGCCGCGGAGGGATGGCCGGGGCTGACCTGCCTTTCACATCGACATGAAAGGAGTCGGGGAGAGAGAGATTCCCCTCCAGAATAAATTGCATTTGCTGAGAGGGCCAGAAGGCAAAATGCTGCGGCTTTACGAGCCTGGCTTGAAGGCGAACGTGAGACAGGTGTAGCTCTCCAAAGCTGGGCCCGACAGCCTCAGGGATGCTCTCTCTGCTCCTACATCTCGGGGTTTTACTGTCTCCTTTTGCCATTGTCTGCTGGTTGTGTGCCAGCAATGCCCTCTCGAGAGCAGAGCGTCTGCCTCCTGTGCAAGAGCCCATTTTCTTTCTTAACCGAAGCTCCCAAAACTTGAAATATTTTAATGTGGACACCCTAATTCAGGTGCCACTTGGGAAGCATAATACATGCTCCCCGTGCTTCCATTCTCCCCCCAGGCCAGGCGCCCCCAGCGCACCACATTTCCCATCGTGCACTGCCAACCTGAATAAAACTACATTTAATTCTTGTCATGCACCCCAAATATAGACCCAGGCGGACAAATCATAGAATCATCAAAAACGAGGGTTGGAAGGGACCTCCGGAGGTCACACCTAGTCCAGCCCCCAAAGCCGTGGCTGGGATGATGCAGTTGGGGCTGGTCCTGCTTGGAGCAGGGGCTGGACTGGATGTGACCCCTGAGCTCCCTTCCAGCCTTCGTTTGCGATTATTCTGCAGAGGAGGAGATGGGCCCCAAACCATTGCCCTCACAGTGCCCCACGGGGGTTATGAGGAGGGGAGCTGTTTTGGTTCTAGCCGAAATATTTCACTAATCATTTTGGGCTCAAAAAAAATCAAAATGATTTGCTTCGGGGTACAGGAGTGTAGGTTATAGCCGTCTTGGTCTAAGGTCATAGGTAGACAAGGTTCTTTGGGTAAATCTGCATCACAAGGCTGACGAAGGGCGTTTGTACCCCAAAGCTTGCAAAGAATTTTTTCCAACTACTTGAGTTGGTCTAATAAAAGATACCAGATTTACCCAATGAACCTTGTCTGCCTGCATTGGGGTAGCCGGTTTCCAAGCAGCCCTAACAATATGGTATAGTCAAAATGTTGTGGGTTTACTGTTTACAGAAAAAAAAAATGTTGCTTTTTTTGAAATTTTCATTTTCAAATATTTCAAACATCTTCATCCGAAACAAAATGGAAAATAAGCTCTTTTTATTTTTGGAAAAAAAAATCAAGGTTGTTTTTTTTTTATTTCCCCCAAAAGCTTGCCAACTTTAAAAACAAAACAAAACACAAACCATCCACAAAGTTTTCATATATATTTTTCGGGGGGAGGGGAGAGCTAGAGAGAAGAAAGCACAGTCCCTTCCTGAGAAATCTCTTTTAAAAATGTAATCTAAGTGGGGAAACAGCGGAAAAATACAAACCAAAGAGAAACTGGGATGATTCTTACCATCCCAAAGTGTATATGTCAAATAATTTTGAAATTTAAAAAGAAAATCATTGGCAATCGATTTTTTAAAAAGAAATGGACTGTGACATTTGATCAAACTTTCTTTTTAATGAGAGAAACCCACTGAAAATATTTCAACCATTTCAGCTTAAATGCCTCCTTACCCAACTAGTGAACTGATCCCAGGAGAAGCTAGACAGCTGAAGGACTGAAATGCTGTAGAGAAACTAAGCAAATGAGATCTGGTAGATTAGGTATTAAAGATGCAGGTTACTAATAAGGATCTGATTTTGCTTCTACTGAAGTCAAAGGGAATTTTGCTTTGGGAGATGCAGAGTAAATGGACAGAAGAATATTGTGCATGGTGCTGGCCTGAGAAGTCCCTCACTTTCTGTCTCCCAGTTGCATTTGGCTTCAGTTCTTTTTTCCGATGGAGTAGCAGGAATTTAGTTTCAGAGGTGGTAGCCTTGATGTGTTTAGGTCATTTAATCAGGAGAGATAGCGGCTGAGATTGAAGCAAAAAGCCTCGATAAAGAATTTATAGGGGGTGGAGGGTTGCATGTTTAAGAGCAAAAGGCCTCCAGCTTTTTATGAATGATACACGATGACCATTTGATCTTAATCTTCCCTCCGGTCCCTTCCCCAGTCCAGTGCTCAGGCCTAAGGAAAAACAAAAAAAGGTGCGTCCAAACCCAAAGATTAGGTAAAAGGCAGGGAAGATGAACAGATGCTGAATATAGATAGTTTCTAGGGCTTTGTTACTGATTTCATATACCACCTACTTCCCCTGCCCAGGCACTGAGGACCTTGTTATGTAAAGCCACCAAGCCATCCTACCCCAAGACCTTCCCCAAGCTACATGCCTGGAATAGCCTCCTCCTATATGTGACTGATGCACAGAGCAAGGCAGCTCTCTACATGCAGAAGTCGGCTGCAAGCAACGCCTGGGCAGCTCGTGATTCACTCAGGTAGATTTACACTCCTCAGTCCGCACGCTTGATTATTGCAGAATAAGTGCGCCATTGTTTAGCATCCTCAATAATTCTTTTATCCCTCGCATGCAATTCAGAAGGCTTATGTTGGAAAAGAGGATGGCTTGGGGTGGAAGTTGCTCCGCTTTTTCTCTTATTCTTTTTTTTAATTGACAATGGTTTTCCATTTGTAATTTAGTGCTGTTCAATTAAACTTTAGGCACCGTTTTTCTTGGAAATACCTTAAAAAGCTGAACAAAACAATACACACTCATATGTTGATATATTTATTTAGTGAATGCAAATCGGTGGAGCCAAGAAATATCCTCCTCGTTAACTTGGTTCAAATTATTAATCTGCCTCTTAGTTTGTAGAGGGGACACTCCTCAATAATGTATGACATTGTTTGTGTCTCTCCACAACAGTGCACACATACACACATATAAACACACACACACAAATATGTATAAACACACATATAGACACACACACACACATATATATATGGCTAGGGGTGTACAAAGGAGTAAGTATTTGATTTGGATTGATACATATATACATACGTGCATGTATGTATATTATACACACATGTTAATCCAAAACAGTGTGTGTGTGGGTGTGTGCATTGGTCCAACCAGTTAATCTCTTTTGACTAATACGTCAAAGAACAACAACAATAACAAAAAACTGCTCAGAAATCCAGACTGTCTCAAATACACAAACTCCAGAAAGCTCCAGAGAAAGATTTTAGGGAATGCAAACATCACTACTTGTATCACTGAAGCCACCCTCTGCTGCTACCGCACGTTTGTGGGCATCATGCATAACCTGCTAAGAGATGTCTCTATCTTGGAGAGTCCCGGTGGACAATGTCAGGAGTGGGAGGCAGAAAGTATTATTACCCCGGTTTTGCTAACGGATCATTCAGACTGAAATTAAGGCCCCTTTTCAGCAACATACTCCAGCACCTGCATGATTTCCAGAGCCCCACGCACGTACGTCAGCACCCTAAATGAGTTGTCCGAGGTGATGAGAGGCAGCATTCATCGGTTCTGAAGACAGAACCCAGACCTCCAATGTCCCCAGGCCACTTTTTCTCACAAATCAGCTTTACGCGGTATCTTAAGGGCTATGCTTTCCAAGTCTAACAACAAGGAAAGCTCCATGAGTTGCCTGAAATAACGATGCCAAGGTGTCTACAGAACAGTCTATGGAATAGGTACAGCGCACGGACTGCCAATGGCCTTGAAACACATACTTGCAAAATGTGGCCCATGTAATTGCTGCGTGCAGGTAAGCCGGTTATGAGGGCTCACCGCTGCAGTCACCATTGTCTCCACTCGACACGTGCACATGTGAGAACAAGATGCTGGCCAAGAGATACTACAGGATCACAACAGAACGATCCATTGGATAGCCTGGGTGAAGCACTCAATGTACCCCAGGAAGAAATCCTGCAGTGGATCCCTATAGGATGACCAGATCTCCTTTCCTGGTCTCTACACCGCACTGGAGCATTTTGTTACGCATGCTTGTGCCTGTTTATTGTACTTTGTGAGGATGACCAGATGGGTCTGATCAATCTCTTTAAAAGTTCTTTAGTTTTATTAGAGGTCTCAGATGCATGAGCAGCATAGGGATCAAGTGAAGGGAAGGAGGAACAGCTGGCTTCTTTCACTTGATCCCCACGCTGCTCATGCATTTGGGACCAGGCTGCTGCCCTGGCCTGCCTCACCATAAGGGCTGGGAAAGTGCTTTGGGACCCTCCACAGAGAGGAAAAAAAGCAGGGGAAGTAGGATCGCCAGCTCTGTCTGAATTTATTCTGGGAGGTTTCCAGAAGGCCAACGTGCCCATGACACACTAACGTGCCCACAGGTTGTGTACGTCGAATGATCAAAATCAGAGAAAAGAGAGTTGGACAGGACCTCAGGAGGTCACATGTAGTCCAACCTGCTCAGAGCAGGACCAGCCCCAATGACCTCATCCCAGCTAGATCAGCTCATCCCAATCAGTTACAGGTTACAGTGCACAGATATACATCAGGAAGGCAAATGCACATGACGATTACGTTTTAAAAACTCACTGGACTATTGCATAAATCAGATTCATTTTCATGCATGCCCTAACGTTGATCTCCCAAGTGACTCTCAGCAGTCTCCTGGAGATGTATATCTAATTCCCGGAGACTCCAGGGCAATCCTCGGGGATTGGCACCCCTAAGGGGGAGAGACATGAGAGGGCACCCAGTTGCAAGGGGGAGTTACTGAGGGGTGAGCTCAGGCACTGTAAAGCAGCAAGTGCTTAAGGCCAGCACCATAAATCGACTAAATGAGATGCTGGTGACATTTCAGACCCGTTTTGTTAGTTTTCCAACTGAGCGGCACACCACAAGAAGTGATTTATACAGGGAGATGCTGGGGGCAGGGTGGGCAGCTCAGGGGAGCAGCTCCTGAGACTGTAAATTTATAAATGAGCTCCCGGCTTGGGAAGGGAGGAATTTTTAAAATAAGGCAGCTTGTCCCTGCTGCCAGGAAGACGAGCGCAGCAGAGGAGGGGGATACGGAGAACACGGCTGACTCCGGAAGCAGCATCTGCATGGGAAAAGCAGGCAGCCTGCATGTTCCTGCAAGGAGGGAGATGGGCTCTAGCAGTCTCTGGCATGGATGCAAGTGCTAAGCTGCTACCGTCAGAGGCTGATGGAGCACATGGTGGAAAAGGCAAACCGGGAGGGGAAGCTGGTACTGGAAGCTGTCTTAATCAGAGGCCCTGAGAGGTCTGGAAGTGCTGCCCCTTCTTAGTGATACCCAGGTCCTTTCACCTGATGGAGAATACATGGTATGGTAGTGTTAGTGTGATGCTGCAACCATGATGGTCTGGGAATTATGCAAGCAGCAAGCATCTCTTCAGGACATCTTTTATTGGACTGAGCTGGGATAGAGTTAGACAAGCTTTCGGATGCAAGATATCCTTCAGGTCCAAGAAGAAAAGCCAGCACAGAGCCCAAAGAGTTGGATGAGCGGGAAGAGATATTCCCAGGAGCTGCAGGCAAACCATTAGCAGAAGAAAAGAACCTGATTAATGGGAGAGCAAGGCCTACCAAGGGGAAGGATGCTCATTATCACTTTTTCAATGTGGGGGAAGAATTCAGGACTCGGGTAGGTTATAACATGTCCTACAGCCAATATCACTAAGTCCTTGGTTGTCTCACAGAAAAAAATTACATAAAAGACAGAGACATACCTATCATTAGGAACTCACTTCTCACAGAACAGCTGCTCCCCCTCTGACCTCACTATCCTCTTGCTCAAGGGAAATGACTCAACATCTTTAAAAAGTGAACTTGGAGACAAAAAAAATCATAAGATGGCTGGACATTAGAAGCCTCCTTCCCTGTCCCCTCTTCAGTCTTTCCCCTTCTCTCCTCACTCACCTGCTGCCTGGCTGTCCTCAGCTCTCAGTCCAGGGCTGTTGAGTCCTGGATGATAGCTAGCTCACCTGGGATACTGGAGGACCAAAAATTGGAGATTTTATCTCAGATGAACAGCCAGGAGTTAACTTAACTCAAGCTGGGTAGCACAGCTCAAAGATAATCTTTGCCCCAAGTAGCATGACTAAGGTGCCTGGAGCTTATTGTTAACAAGCCGTAATATGCGATTGTTCAGGTTTTCAGTGGTCTAATTGTAATGTGTAATCTCACCCTAAGTAATCCTTGTGCCTGGGCTTTATCTTCACTTGGGAAGAAAGCAGTATTTAATATTAAGTGGTTCTCTAAGCGTCACCAGACAGTACCTTGTGGTTAAACACAAGAAATCTCTCCATCATTGCCCGAGTGGGGTTTGGTGACCTAGGCTTGTTCCTACAATTTATCTCAGCTGAACCCAGACTGAGTCAGATACACACGTGCTGTCAGATATGTAACTAACGTTCAGTATTGGGAAAACAAGTAAGATAATCAGTCTGTCCAAGAAGGCATTGGCCACTGTAGACATGCCGTGTCTAGACAGAGAGTGTTTTGTCAAGGTGAGAATTGCTGAGTTGCAAAGCAGGGAGTCCAAATAGGTCTAACCCCATCTAACACAGACTGG
Organism: Caiman crocodilus; assembly: GCA_030014935.1. NCBI lineage: Eukaryota > Metazoa > Chordata > Crocodylia > Alligatoridae > Caiman > Caiman crocodilus. The sequence goes on along the minus strand of JAGPOW010000261.1, from coordinate 257,811,922 downwards.
ATTTTGTAGCTTATGTAAAGACTTAAATATCTCTTCATGCTACCTCCTCATCTGTAAACAGGACTCATAAATAGGGTGAATCAAATGTTTCCCCTCCAAATCTATTTGTGGAAAGAAAATTGGATTTTTTAATGACTTTTGGCAGAATTTGTTGTGTGTGAAAAGATGCTATTTTTGGTTCAGGAGGAAAAAGAAAGTGTGCGCGCCAAGAAATGTTTAGCTTTTTTAATGCATTACAGAAAACAACCTCTGAATGATATTACTATGAAAATTAAAGACTTTTGACTTTTTTGTGTACATTAAAGAAAGGGAGAGGGAAAAAGGGAAAGGGAGAAAGGGAATAGGAAAAGTGCCCAACCAGTATGAACAATGCGTCCAACTTCACGGGGGATGTTTCCAAGTTTAATAGACTAATGCTTGTTTAACCCTTGGAACAGAAAGATTATAAAGAAAAGCTGAGTATTGTTCCGATTACAAGAAGACACGGAACTCATAAATAGTTTCAGAAATGAAACACGTCTTTCTGAAGGGTCTGAAAGTCTTGACTAACATTTTCCTTAACTCCGATTTTCCACACCTGTCTATCCCTCAGAACTCCAATGATATCAGGACAATTGTCTCTTGCATTTCCATCTGCAAACAAGATCAGGGTAGGGAACAGCAACTTCACAAGACAGCCAGTTCTCTTCAAATTACCAAACCACCTCTGGAGACCTTTAAAGTATCCAGCTGAACTTTTAGCAGTTTGCCCATCACGGCCTCCAACGAATATACTGCATTCTGTCAGATCAAAGAAAAGCAGAGTACTCAGGGGACATTTTAAAACAGTGTATTCTTTGCAGCAAGCTGCAGTCTACTTCTCCTTTTACACTTCTATTAGATCTGCAGATTGAACCCAGGATCACTGTGACAGGGAACTGCAGGAACAACTGTCTCTCAGGTCACCAAGGGCGCTTGTACACGTGATGATGTTACTATGTACACGTGATGAACATTTCTCATTGTCTGGCTTAATGGTGTCATGCTTTACACATATGCGAGTTTTGGGGGTCTTAAATGAGTTTGCATCATCAGAAACTAAACCACATCCTGATGTAGTTTAGTTTGCAATGTCGCAACATGGAACTTTGCAGCCATTAATCTGTCAACCTCCCCTTGGCCATGGGAGAAGCAGGTGGGCTCTGCTGAAAAAAAAAGGATTGGGCCCCGTGCTGCTTCATCCTTCAGCAGGTGCCTACAGCCACCAGTACAACTGGGGCCACCCAGAAACGGGCTGGCTTGCCCCAGGGCACTGTGGGGAGGTGGCAGGATGGTGGCAGGGTATGCTGGTGGCTGGAGAAGGTGGCAGGCACAGTGCACAAGGCACTGGAAGTCTGGATGAGCTCAGGGGAGAATTGGATTGGGAGCCTCTGACCTCAGGCAGCACCCAGCCTGCTAGTAGCCAGCCCAGCCAGCCCTTGGGAATATCACTGCTATCTCCAAGAGAAGGACTGGGCCCCCAGCCCTGGGAGAGATAGGCAGGCTCTGCTGAAAAGAAAAAGAAGTATCAGGCCTGTAGCAGAGCACCTTCGGTGCTCACAGAAGAGCTCGGAGATAAGGGAGGAACTATAGGGATGGCAGGAGGTTCCTGTGGAGCCCAGTGGGGTCCCAATCCCCAAGGAGAAGGATGAGGCCCAGAGGGAGCAAATCCATCCTAGCAAAAGTGACTAACAGCTTGTAGGCTTACAAAGGGGTCAGGCCGGCCCTGGGCAGGGGTGAAGCCAGAGGAGTCATGTAAGCCCAGTAGAAACAGGCCTCAGGCAATTTTGCTGCAGATACTAGGGCAGCCCAGATGGGATTCTGGCTCTATGGTGATGCCTAGAGTGGGACCGCCTTTAGAGTATGGAGGGCAATGGGTGCCATGTTGGCCTTCTAATCCTTTGACTAGTCCATGTAAGAGGCCAGGGCCATATAGATAAAGGGCAATTGAGCCTACCACAAGGGACAGACCAGGGCTGCAGAGAGCCATCTGGAACCCCAACTGGCCTGGATGCAAGGCCAGAGCCTGTATGGGCTGAAGGTCCTCTTGAAGGGGAAGACATCACAGCTAACAGAGGGTAGAGGTCAATCAGCAAGCTGGCTGCAATGTAGGAGGCTGCAATCCAGCCTCTAGAGGGGAGGATTCCAAATGGGGGGAGTCACTATTAGAGATTGGTCCCGGAGAGTGAGGATTACATCCAGGCACCAGAAACAGAGAACTAGACCAGGGCAGATAGGCCTTCTTGGTCCTGGATAAGACCAAAAATTGCACCCTGTTGGGAAAGGATAGTCTGATGGGGCTGTTCACAGCAGGGGAGATCCCCAGAAATGTGAAGCCAGTTACCTCCCCAGTGAAAGGCAGTTAGGAATGCCTGATATGCCCATGGTAGAGTCACCTGAGCCTGTGGGGGTGTAAGACACCAAGGCCGCAGCATAGGGGTGGAGTTTAAGCCTCAGTGAGGGAGGCAGAGAAGTTACCCCGGTGAGAGGGTGGAGTGTCTGGGGCTACAAGCTTAGAGAACAGACGAGTGCCCACAGGGTGAGTGAGTTGAGGCCCCAGAGATGGGGTGTATGCGTTGAGACCCCAAAGATGGGGCCGTGTGTTGAGGCCCCAGGAAGGGGACAGTTAGGCTCAGGTAAGTCCTTGGATGCCTGAGGCCGCAAGTAGGCCCAAGGCTGAGTGGGTGAGTAATTGGCCCTAGTTAGCCAGTGAGAGTGATGAGTTACCTGGAGAGGGGGTTGGGTCAGAACTCCACCCAGGGAAAAGTGAAATGGCTGACCACCATTCAGACGAGGGTCACGAGAAGGCCTGAGAGGCTGTGCACTAGGCCAGACAAAGAGTGCGAGTAGGCAAGCCTGATGGCCTATGGGAGCTGCTCAAGGGAGCAGGGAAGAGTGAGCATGGCTCAGTGAGAAGCAGCATGTAAGAGACCCAGTAAGAGTGGGCAGAGTGAGAGAGGCCCAGTGAGAGCGGGTAGAGTAAGAAAGGCCCAATGGGGCATAGAAAAGATGAATGTATGAGACCTGTGTCTGAGGTCTCAGGGGGTTGAGGTCTCAAGGGGCTGAGTTTGGCCCAGCCACGAGCTGGAGCAAAAAGCATCTTGGCACAATAATAGGCAGCCTCCCGCATTTTTACAACCACTATCTTAACAAGGCATGGCAGGCGAGACTGGACAGCCTGCCCTAGACAGGTGGACAGGCCAGTACTGTGACTGGGCCTGGGAGTTTCCCCTGTCACAGGGCCCTTTGCCGCTTCTGCCTTCAGCAAGCACCTGTGACTGCCAGGACAATGATATGTGTACAATGATGGAAAAATAAAACCCACCGTTTCAATTAAAAACTCACTGTTTCAATTTAGGGGGCACTGAATGCAACCCTGAAGGACTCTACCCACGTCACATGTCCAAGCGTCCCGAGGGAGTAAGATGCTGTGGCAAATATTTCCCGCCTCAACAGCAGAAGCCAATCTGCTATTTCTCAAGCAGCTTTACCATAAGAGGATCAAGGGATTCTCTCCTGATTTCGTTATCCCTATAAGTGAAATGCTACAGCCCGGATTGATTCCCACCCCCATTTTAAGCTGAACGCTCCAAGGCATCCCTTACTTTAGCCCACAGCCCACATACCACCAAGACAGCATCCCTTGTTAGTCCCCCTAAATCACTGGAAATGTAACCTCTGTGTCTTGCTTCTGGCATTTTGGCTTATTGGAGGACACACACCGACACAGAAAGAAAAGGGCTGAGGAGATGCATGAGGTTCCAAAATGACATATGTTTGAGCAAAGGAACTTCAATTAAAATGAGCTTTGCCAAGAGCCTGTCTGACTTGTATGGATACATATATGTATATTTAAAGCATGTGTTTCTATTGATTGGGAAAAAACCCCCAGAACCCTGAGTCTGAAATAAGAAATGTCACCTTCAGATTTTCACACGGATAGAATATCTGGTACTTCAGATTTAAAGCAGCCTACATAAGAAGGATACACCTTTGGAGATTTGAGGTGTGTGATGTCTGGGTTTGAGTACTCCTGGGTGAGCTTAGCCTAGGTGTGTTCAGCCGCACTGCAAAGTCCTACCCTGAGTCACGGAGACCTCATAGCTGCTAAGCTCCCTGACATAGTTTCACTAGGTCTTAGGAGGACGTCTCTCACGGGTCTTTTGGTTGCAGGAAGCTGAGCGACTTTGACACTTTCCCAGTGAATCATGAGAACTTACATTTCCTTCTGAATACATCGAGGGAATATGGAAAGGCCTTGGAGGACTACCAGCACCGGAATGGTTTGGTTTGTGGCCTCACTGAAAAAATAGAGAGGTGATAAGCCTGAGTGAAAGTAGCACACGAGAGTTGAAGCCAAAAAGAAGACAGCTAAGTAGGATTGCACACTCCACTAAACCCATGGGAGACGTTTTATGTATGGATAGAAAGAGTGGGAAGCAATTAGACATGAAAGATCCCAGAGCTAGCTCTGCAGGGAGGAGATAAAGTCCTTCATGAATAGAAAATTACCTTTATAGAATCACAGAAAATAAGGGCTCAAAGGCACCTCAAGTGGTTGCATCTAATCCAACCCCCTGCTCAAAGCAGGACCAGCTCCAACTACATCATCCCAGCTAGGGCTTTGTTGAGCTAGGTTTTAAAAACCTCCAAGGATGGAGACTCCAGCAACTCTCTGTGTAACCCATTCCAGTGCCTTCCTACCCTCCTAGTGAGAAAGTTTTTCCTAATATCCAACCTCAACTTCCCTTGCTGCAACTTGAGCCCACTGCTCCTTGTCCTGCCATCTGCCCCCACTGAGACCAGCCCAGCTCCATCCTCTTTGCAGCCCGCCTGCAGGGAGGTGAAGGCTGCTATTCAATCCCCCTCGGTCTTCGTCTTCCCTTCTGCAAACTCAATCAGCCCAATTCCCTCAGCCTCTCCTCACAAGTCATGTGTCCCAGACCCTGAACCATTTTCCTTGCTCTCCACTGGACTCTCCCCAACTTGTCCACATCCTTTCTGCAGTGGGGAGACCAAACCTGGACACAGTACTCCAGATGTGGCCTCAGCAGTGCAGAACAGACATTCCTACTAGGACACTGGAGGCACTACCTCCACAATCAGGGCCCTACGTCAGTCAAATGACAAGGCTGAGAAAAGCAGAGGTACCACCCCGTTGCCAGAAAGTGGGACACTGGAGGACAAAGGCTGGGACACAGGTAGGGCCTGAACCTAGAGCTCTGACGTTGCAGGCCAGTAGTCCCAAAAGCCATCCTTCCTCATCACGGGCACTTGCCAAGAAGAAAGAAGGGATTTCTTCCCTTTCCTTTTCTTTTCATCATTGCTCTAATGCTACGCAGGGATTTAACTACCTGCTAACCTGTTACAACGACCTAATGAAAAGCACTTCCTCAAGCTGCTTCCTATCTGATGGAGGACTATTTCTTAGCAGAGCCCTCTTGCTGCTAAGACCTTTCAGCGATCACTTCTCCAGGAATCCTACCCAAAAACAACCAATTCCCTTTCTTCTTCAACCTCGAGCCACTTTTAATTTTTAAATCTCCAAATAGTTGAAAGGAGTTTCTCTCCCCTAAATCACTCTCCAGGACAACATGTTTCCAGTTGGATCGATATGAACTGATAATGATAGAAGCTGCTCCAAGGTCGTTATTATGGCTGCAGGCTCCTGTAGCAGCATTTTACCCATTTTGTTCAGGGATAATGTGAGAGTCAGCTAATTGCCCTGTATCACTACAGGAGCCTGAAGACATAACAGTTGCAATTTAGCGATGTTCCCCTCTGAGCCCTGCTTCTTTCTCCCTCTCCTTTAAAGCACACAAAAGCTATACTTGCCCGAGTCTGCTCAGCCCCACTTTTACCAAAATCTTCATCCTCTAAGTAATTCAATGTTCAATATAGGATGATAGGAAAGTAGGGCTGGAAGGGACCTCAAGGTCATCCCTCCAACCCCTCCTCAAGGCAGCAGCATCCCTGATTAAACCACCCCAGATAAGTGTCTGTCCAACCTGTTCTTGAACATTTCCAAGGTTGGAGATCCTGCAGTTTCTCTTGGTAGCTTATTCCAATACTTGACCATCTTCCTAGTCAGGGAGCTCCTTCTAATCTCCAACCTACATTTCTTCTGCTGTAGCTTGAAGCCATTGCTCTTCGTCCTGTCCCCTACAGCCACAGAGAAAAAGCCCATCTCCATCCTCTTTATAATCGCCCAGAAGGTGGTTATATCGGTAACTGGATTAATATACAGCTAAAGCAAATGGCATTTGGCAATTTTTCCATAAGATCGAAACTATTACCTTCAGTCTTCTTTTCTCCAGATGAAATAACCCTAGCTCTTCCAGCCTTTCTGCATAAGTCTTGTTTCCCAGGCTCCCAATCACTTTTGCTGCTCTGTGCCAAACTCTTTCTAAGCTGCCCACATCCTTCTTGAAGTGAGGGGCCCAAAACTGGACACAGGACTCCTGGTGAGGCCTCAGCAGTGCTGAACAGAGCAGAAAAATCGCATCTCGTGATTTGCAAATGACCCAGGATGCTGTTGGCTTTTTTATTTTTTTTTT
>JAGPOW010000261.1:257767091-257796037 GCA_030014935.1 Caiman crocodilus | reverse complement strand
CCGCGAGCACCAGGTTACCCGACGAGTCCCTCAGGGGCCCGACGTTTCCCGGGGCTCTCTTTTTGCTCCCCACATACTTGAAAAAGGACTTCCTGTTGTGATGTGATGTGATATGATATGATATGATATGTTGGGATTTTTGTACTCATTGCAGAAGGGGTAAGATGAATCCCTGATTTCTCCTCAGGCTAAAAACACCCGTAACAACTCGAGAGTGAGATTTCTCTCCCCATTTCACAAGTATTTGGGCTTATGGAAGCAGTGGAAGTGGGTTGGAAAAAGGAAATGGCTTATGGGTCTGTACCAGCCTGACCATGCTAAGCAATTGTGCTGCAATCCAGGTTTTATACTTCATGCAGCTGGACTCTGGAATGCGCTTAAGGGGCTGCTGCCATCCCAGGGAGATCAGCAGGCTCTTTGCTTAGGGTTCATGATGAATAGGGAGAGAGTGAAGCATGTGCTTGACTTTAAACCTCTGCTTAGGAGGCTTTGCCGAACTGGAGCCCAAGGCTGCCTGAGGGGACACTGATGTGTTTAAGAGCTTTGCTAGCTCAAGACTGCTCCTGTGTCTTGCAGAATCAAGCCCTAAAGCAATACCCCATCCATTCTTTCCTTCCAAATGCCCCAAGGGGCCGAATCGGAGCCCACCGAAATCAACAGCAGTCTTTCTATTGGTGCCAGCCGACTTTGGATTGGGTCCGAGCACTGGCCGTTATCTGATTACCATGAGGATGCTGAACACCAAACTTCAGGTCAGCGTATGCAGTCACCCACCTATCTTGAGTTCAGGATCTCGGACGCCGTCTCAGTTTTCGCCGGCACTGGGGAAGCGATTGATTTTGGCCACGTGCTGAAAGTACAGTGCAGGAATTTGACAGCTGGCCAGGGGCTGCCTCTGCAGATGTGTTATCCTTCCGTCCTACCAGGGTTTGTTTGGCTTGAGGAGTTTTCTCTCCCAACCGGTGTTGTCCCGGGGTGCGGGTGTGGGAGTGCTCCCAGCCTCTTGGTGCCCAGGCTGTCCAGGTCAAGGAGCAATGGGCTCAAGTTGCAACAAGGGAAGCTGAAGTTGCGTATTAGGAAAAACTTTCTCAGTAGGAGGGTAGTAAAACACTGGAACAGGCTACCCAGAGAGGTGGTGCAATCTCCATCCTTGGAGGTTTTTTAGACCTGGCTGGACAAAGCCTTGGCTAGGATGATGGAGTTGGGGCTGGTCCTGCTTGGAGCAGGGGGTTGGGTAGATGTGACCTCCTGAGGTCCCTTCAACCCTCATTTTCTATGATACTATGACGAATCTGTGTGTGGTGGTGAGAGCTCAGAGAGGTTGATTGTCTCTTAGGAGAACGCACTAGTGGGTGTGCACGGCAATACGACCAGCTCAGCGAAACTGCTTGGGACTCTGGTTAGTGGCACATTTTGTGCAGCTGATACCCCCCATGTCCCCATGAGGGGCAAGTCTTACAACCCTCATACTTATAGGTGGGATGTCCCCACCCTGTGCCAGTTCTTATCTCTCTTTGCCAAAATGTCTCTTTTCTTACATGGCTCCTTTCCAAGTACGAACACCCGCAACTCGTCCCTTGCCAGCTTCAGGCATGGGCATCTCACCTCTGCTGTCTCTGTTTTACTAACGACTTCTTCCTTTTTAATCCTTGAGTTGTTCAGCTGCTATTTTTTGCTTTGAATCATTTTTTTTTTCCTCCCTGTGTCTTTTATCAAGTCATTCAGCACTTAGAGGAGCCTGTTATTCCCAACCTCCTTTGCAATGTCTTAGCTGAACTATAGCTTAGTAGAATTACAGCCTAGTATAACCGGAAATCATACAACCAGAAGCAATGAAAAGCAAGGTCCTTTAGTAAATAATATGCAGCCAATTATGAATGTGCAGCATGGCACGTTGGTTGGCAAAGGGGTTTGCTTCCTCCCATTTGGTGCCATCCCAAGGCTCAGCTGCTGTTTCAGACAGAGTATGCCAGGCCATTAAAAATTGTCCAGGCACCTCCTTCTTGTCAACAGGGATCTCAGAAAGCAGAGTCCTTACCTACACCGTCCAATATCAATGAGGTATGACTATTCCTGTTAGTCTCCTGCTGCAGTCAATTGGTAACGCACCTTTTTTTTGGGCACCCTCTTCCTCACTGGCTATTATTAGGGTTAAATAATAGAGCGGCATTATGGACATTTTAAGGGGGGTGGAAATTGAGAGGCAGAGAGACTTCCAAAGATGCTAAGAAGCAGGATTTCACTGCATCATAGAGAAATGGGGCTGGAAGGGACACCCAGAGGTCATCTAGGACTTGTAGAGGTCATCTAGGTCATTTGAGGCAGGATCAACCCTATCCAAACCATCCCACACAAATCCACTGTCTAACCTCTTAGCAACACTACGCAGTCAACCCTGACGTGATGTAAGACTTAACACCCTAACCTAGCACAGGTAAAGCAGGGGGACCAATGGGCCGTACTTGTATTGTTTATTGGACCAAGTGTGCAGTTGGAAGAGACTTTGGACAAGTATCCCGGCACAAAATGGTTTTCCTTGGGTCACAAAGGGCAGTAGCAAACACATCCTGCTTCTCGCATACTCCCCGGGCCATCCCGGCTATTGCAATGCTGCTAAAAGAGGTGAAGAAATCTCAGTTGAGGTCTGTAAGGAGAGAGTGAAGGAGGCACAGCGAACCAGCAGGATGGGTAGGGAGAGCAGAGGGCATCTGTGCTGGGGTTGGTGGGTGGTGCGGGGTCAGAGTGGGGTGGTCCTGAGAGCCAGACAACAGGATGGGTAGTGATACCCATTGGGCAGAGCTTCCAACTGGCCTGCAGGAAACTTTGGGATTTCTCATCCCAGCTCTGCCAGTGGCATGTTGCATTCATAGGCAAGCCCTGCCTCAGTTTCCCCATCTGGATAAATGATATTGACCTCTTAATAGATCTCAAAGCACTTACCAAGGACAAGTGTCACAGAAGAGCTAGGCTCACCACAGTGCTCTATAATGTCATCCTTCCTCTGGAAGGAACAGGGGTTTAGCCCTTGTGCTTTGGACAAAACACTCGAAATCGTGCAGCAAGCGCAAACAAGCCCAGGGGTGTCTGCCTGAGTCTGCAGGCAGCAAAGGGCAGGATTCTGGACGTGAAGTTGGCCAGAAAGCAAGGAGTTCCCAAGGGTTGGGTAGATAACCTCCTGACGAAAGGCTTTTGCTATCCCAGGAGAGCCTGCGGGAAAGGAAGTGTTAAGGTGTCTGCCTGAGTGTGTCATCTGCCCATGCCCCTGTAGCTTGGAAGACCCCTAAAAACTACCTAGAACATAAGCATTAGCTCATTTTGATCAACGAAGGGTTGATGTTGTATCTAAGAGTAATATCTGCCCTGGGTTCCAGATACAAGACAGACAGCAGCAGGGGAGACATGCAGGAGCCCAGGGAAGAGATCAAGTCCGAGCGAGCGACTGAGAGAGCTGCAGGAGTAAACCCCTGGCGCTATATAGCCATTGCCATTCAGTGCCTTCTTACCTGAATCCAGGTAAGAACAAGGGGGCTTGTGGTTAATTCAGTATCAGCCATGGAGGAAAGGGAATGGGGTGTTCAGTTCTTGCTCCTGCCTGTGATCTCCAGTGAGTTGCTTCTCTTGCCTCCACTTTCCTATCTGTGAAATGGGATAGTAACACTCCTCTTCCTTTACAAAACCCTTGGAGATGGCAGAGAAAAAAAGACCTCACTTCTTCCATTTGGACGCTCTGTTGCTTGGGGTTGTCCTAAATCAGGTTGCATTGCTTTTGGAAATCTAGGGTGGGAGGGAAGCCTCCCTTCCCCATTACCTCTGCACTGAGCCATCCAGTCTCCCACACAAAGCAGTTTTATTTGGAAATCGCGGTTGCTCGCTGCAAATAATATTTATGGGGTTCTTTTGCTCCGTCGTTGTGTGAAATTCCCTGAATTTACAATGCAGGTTTTTAATAAATGGGTTCCATTAAAAATGTAAATATAGCTATTCCCTTTTGGAATTCCTTTTTAGAAAATTTATTATTTCTTAGAGGTAAAACTTTTAATGCGATGGCAAAATATCAGGAGTAATTAGACAAACCAAGGTGAGGGTTGTTGGTTTTTTGGGGTGGGGAGGGCCGGGGTGGACCACAAACCAAAAATGAAACAAAGCCTACTTTATATTCATAGACATCTCTGTGCATGTGTGTGTGTTTTATGGATTTCTCTTTTAGCTGCCAGTTGAGCTATTTTTTATGTACTACAAGCCATAACAATATGGATGATAGAGCCCTTTTTGTTTCAGTCTCGTGTCATTTCCAGTACGGAGTAAGTGTAAAGGCCTTTATTTTAATGAGACTGTGATTCAGTTTACAGAGTTTCCTTGGAAGTAAGGCTTGGTACTGTGTAGCCCCGCACCGAAAGGAGCTGTGTAGTGCCAGGTGTGGCTGGCATCAGAGAAGTTGGAGAAGGACTTGCTTCTCCTTCTGTTCTCCACTTGACTCTACTCCAGAAGCAAACTGGAGTCCCTGAGGTTGTGTCTTTACTGAAGGAGCAAGGTTTGAAGACTGAGCATTGAGGAAATAACCCCTAGACACCCGTTCCTATTCCATGCTTATCCAAGGTGGCAGGGACATCTTGGGGAGGTGGCCCAGCCTGCTGCTCTTCAGTGAGGTTTTGAGGTGCCCCTCAGGGCATCCCAGCAGCCTTACTTCCTGAGTTGACGTGGGCAGAGGAGAGCATGGATGAGGCTTAGCTCTGTGGTGTAATGACTGGGCTGTCTGTAGACCATACTGCAGAAGGGGCAGAGTTCAGCTCCGTCTTGCAAAGTGGCCTCTTCCAAAGACAGATGTGATCTGTGTGACAGTCATGTTTCTGGGTTTTGGCTGCACCATGTCAGGGATGGGTTTATACTTGCAGGGCACACAAGTATACTACTTGTGTATACTATGCAAGCACAATAGACTAATTCAACTGAGCATTACAGTGTCATGGCCAAAGCTGTGCTAATGCACAGTAGAATTTGTCTGCTGTGCATGAGCATCACTAGAAAGCCATGTGCTGGCACTACTACGCAGTAGTGCCAGTTACTATGCATTGAGTTAGTACCTGTTACTACAGGTACTAACTTAATGTGTCATAACTGCGACACATTGATGCACATGTAGATGCACCTGTACTGTCTGTGCTGCTCAAGATGTTGCTGTGGGTCTGCAGGATTTCTATTAAAATCTGAACTGGAGTGATTAAATCCTGAAGTTGGTCTTAAACACAGACACGCACACGCGCAAACACACACACACACACACTAGAGCACACCTCCCCAGTTTGAGCCAAGGCTAGCCTGTCCAACCCATGATGGGGGGGAGGGGTTGTAGAGGTGCAAAGCATCCTGGGATGCTGGGGGACTGTGAGTTAACTTGAATCTCGTGGTAATCTAGGACACAAGTTGGAAAAACAAATTTAAACTAAACCAGTTCAGTCATACTACATCCAGGTTTCTCTTAAACTGGTTTTGGCCATTTTGAATGTGGTTTATATGCACTGAACTTCTGTTGTGTTACAGATTTGAACCGGTTTCCAATCACTTATACCAGTTTATGTATAATTTGTGTCCCCAGCTGTGGTGTTGGGGATGCTCATAAAACAGCTTCACAAGTAGATCTTGGTTCAATCCTATGACAGACTCTATGTGATTTGGGGTTGCACTGGATCTCTGTGCCTTCATTCCCTATCTATCAAAGCAAAACAGTAATGTTCCCCTTGTCTTTTTTGTATGTCTAGATACCTAGTAAGCTCCTTAGGCCCTAGGCTATCTCTTACCATGTGTAAGCACCTCATACAGTAACCATATTTCAAAAGAAACATGGCTCTAGATTTCCCCCTTCTCTCCTCTCATTTATTGTCAAGGCTGATAACCCCATGAAACTCATTTCTAGATCTTACTTGTAGGATTTGGGCCTGTATTACACCCAGGTTCAGAGTCCCATGTTGCAGCAGAAGAAGGCAGCAACCTCAGTTGAATCCTCCAGGGGATAGACGAACAGTCCAGTCCAGCATCCTCCTAATGCCATACTACAATCAGGTATTCCCAAGCGGTGTTTAAATGTGCCATTGGCAGTCAAAGCTCTGGCTATCTGCTCCTGGATGCTTTGAATCTTCCTCTTGCCAGTTATAATTGGAGAAGAAATGTGGAGTGGAATTTGAGAGGGCAGCCCCTCACCTTGCTGCCCCTTCACACTCCCTTTCTGTCCCTCCTCATATATTTATGGCTCATTTTTCTTCTCTTCACCCTCCTGCCCTAGGTGTCCTACTTGAAAAACTATTTCAGAGACTCATAGAAAGTTTGGGTTGGAAGGGACCTCAGGAGGTCACATCTAGTCCGAGCCCCTGCTTAAACCAGAACCTGTCCCAACTACATCACCCCAGCCAAGGCTTTTTCTAGCCGGACCTTAAAAAAAAACAATGGAGAGTCCACCACCTCTCTGGGTAGCCTGTTTCACTGCTTTAATAGATTTTACTAGAAATGTTTTTCCTAGTATCTAACCCCAACTTCACTTGCTGCAACGTGGGCCCATTGCTCCTTGTCCTGTCATCTACCCCCACTGAGGACAGCCCAGCTCCATCCTCTTTGCAGCCCCTGCAGGGAGTTGAAGGCTGCTATTCAATCCCCTCTCAGTCATCTCTTCTGCAGACTAAATAAGCCCAGTTCCCTCAGCCACTCCTTACCAGTCCTGTCCCCATACCCTAAACATTTTCACTGCTCTTTGTTGCACTCCCTCCAATTTGTCCATGTCTTTTCTGTAGTGGGGGACCCAAAACAGGACACCGGACTCCAGATGTGGCCTCCCCAGTACTGAATACAGGGGAAGAATCACTTCCCTTCATCTGCTGGCAACGCTCCTACCAATGCAGCCCAGGATGCCGGTAGCCTTCTTGGCAACAAGGGCACACTGCTGGCTCATAGCAAGCTTACTGTCCACTGTCACCCCCAGGGCCTTTTCTACAGAGCTGCTGCTTAGTCGCTTGGTCCCCAGGGTGCACCGGTGCATGGGATTGTGTCCTAAGAGCAAGACTTTGCACTTTTCCTTATTGATCTTCATGAGATTTCTTTTGATCCAGCCCTCCAAACTATCTAAGCCAATCATAGGATCATAGGAATGTAGAGCTGGAATCAACTTGTACGAAGTCATCTAGTAGAGTCCCTGCTCAAGGCAGGATCATCCCTGACTTTAAACCATCGACACCCAGTGTTTGTCCATCCTGCTTTTAACCATTTCCAGGGATGGAGACTCCACAATTTCTCTAGGGGTTGGATATTTAACACTGGAGGAGTGGTGGGAAAGTGTTAATTAATGCAGCTTGGGTACTGCTATAAGGAAACAACCTTCTGTGCCAAGATGCTCCTGGGCAAACATGCATAGAAGACACTGGTAGTGGAGAGAGAGGGAATGATGCCTCTATGCCTTGGAAGACCCTGTTTTTCCAATGCAGAATGGCTGTGCAAATCCTTACCAGGGTGGTTTGGTGGCATGTTTTGTCCACTTTGCGTGATGCAAGTTTATAGTCACAGAGAAGTGGGGCTGGAAGAGACCTCCAGAGATCACATCTAGTCCAACCCTTGCCTGAGGCAGGATCATCTCTGTGCAAACCACCCAGTCAAATCCATAATTTAAACCCTTCATAAAACTACTGCCATCCTGACACAGGATGAGACCTAACACCCTAACCTGCCAAAGGTAAAGAGGGAGGACCACGGCAAACAACATCCTGCTCCTGTATAAGTTGTTAATAGATGCTCAAGAGATTCCTGGGAGAGGCCCCCACTTCCTAGCTACAGAGGAAAGCAACACCCCCCTCCAACAGTTCACACCAATGGGGTAAAATGCCTTCCTGACCCCAGATACGGTGATGGGTTTGATCTGCGCAAGATCCTCTAGCCAGGAGCTTCTGGGTTTAAGTCCCAGCTGGAGCCCTACCCAAATCCTCAGCCTTGGCTGCAGCTAACACCCAATGCTTGTGAGAGTTTTTAAAAAACCCTGCCACATGTAGCAGCAAGAGGGATGATGTGTGGTGATGGAGAGCCTGGCCTGAAAGCGGCATGGTAGGTCCAGGGCAGACAGCAGCTCGAGGATCTAAAGGCTGCATAGCAAGCTAGCAGCGGGAACACCTTGAGAAATTGTGCATTAGGACCCATAGCCAAATTTCAGGCATCTCCCCAATCCTGAGGCTTCTCCGGACTACATCGGGGATCTGATCCAGCTGCAATTTTTTTTTTTGCTAGCAGGAGCTGGTTACTTTGCAGCCCCGCCGCAATAATGGACACAGCAGTCTGGTCCAGATAGCTCTGTGCCCCTGCAGCGCGCAAACGCCAGCCCCGTCGGGGGGTTAATTATAACCGGTTTAAACCAAGTTTCACTTCCAAGCAAGTCCGTCTCTATTTGGGGATTTCTCCTGCTCTTCTTCCCCTGAAGACCACCTGATAAAAAGCTTTATTTAATCGCACTGAATCCGGGACCCGATGCACAGTGAGGCTTGGCTTCCTGACAACGTGGGAGATGAGGGGATGGAAGGCTATTTGAGATCAAGGAGGAAGCGCTTGCACATTGAGTGGAAAGGTTAGTCTGTAAATGAGAACAGAACAAATAATCACTCTGCTTAATGGCAGCCCTGTTTGTGCGCAAAAGGAAGTCAACAGCAGTACAAAGATACTGTTGGTTTTTCATCAGTGGTCATTACGAAGCAGATGAGGTGAGGTGAAGTGAAAGTACCTTTGAATTGTCTGCAGGAGAGGAAACGTGGGACAAAGCTCTCAGGAAACAAAAGAGCTTGTCACTTTATCATATGACCCTTAAAAAACCAGATGATGTTTCCCTGCTATTAACATTAACCTTTCCAGATGGGCTTGTGGCTGATGGGAGCAGCTATGGTCTTGCACACCCTGCCTTGTGCCCCTAACATGGGAGCTGCCATTCATATTTTGTGTGTATATTCCATGTCCGGGGGGTGTTTCTAGCCCCGGAAATTGTGCATGATGCTTACATCATGTATGGCAAGGCCAAAAAGGTCCAGTCTGGTACCCTGCCCTGCCCTTTGCAGGGTTGTTCTGTGTACCAGACTCACTGAAGCAGTGAATCCCACCTGGGACCCAGGCTGTCTGCAGAGAGGATGCATGGTTTTATGATTACAGTGTTGAAACAGGAGGTATAATAGCGCCAAAAAATGGGGGAAAAAAATCACAAGTCACTTGGAAAACCTGCCCCAAGTAGTTACTTGTCCGGATCATTTTGGCCCAAGGCTCATCACCAGAGAACTTTTATCTCTTCGTTAAAAAGTTGCTCTGATTTAACCAAAGCCATTTAAAATCCATCTAGCGAAACTGGTAAAAGCCTGTACTAGAAACGCTCTCATTGGTGCATCCTTTCTTCGTTTGCTCTCTCGGCAATGAAAGTTAAAAGTACTTAAATGAAAATGCTTTAGAGGCTAAACTGCCCTAAGTGCTGCAACATTAGGGGTTTACTGGAATGATTTTTAAATCAATGCAACTTCTTTTTTTTTTCCCCCAAGGCAAACCAGCCTTTCAAGTAATCCTGGTCTTGAGATTGCTCCAGTGGCTTCCTGTAATTACTGCCGGTTGTCCTTTTTATTCAGCGTTTTGGTCCTCCGCGCAGCATCGTGCTACGTTCTGTCCTTTCTGGGCCTGGCGAGTCCAGGTTTGGAGCATCCATTTCCCATGGAGGTTGCCCATGAGCGCAGGATCGGGCCCCACGGACAGGCTATTTGTGTCGTAATGAGCCATGTCAAAAAGCTTTTTATGAACTAGAGATAAGGGTCCTTCATTGCTTCCTCTCTGCCTAGCAAAGGGCATGCATTTTCCATTCGCGCCTCTTGAGTCAAGTGGGAGCTATAACAAACACCCGGGAGGGATCTGCGCACCTAGGAAAAACAAACAGGCCTAGCTGATAGGGGAAAGTGTGAGGTCAGAGAGATAAGTCATACCTTGCTCCTCCACGGTATAATAGCATAGGGAGGCTGTTTGCTAAACAGCTGCCTCACTTCACCCCAGAGGTGGCTGCATTTTCAGTGCTCTGCAAGACCCTCGCTGAAGAAAGGTGCAGTGAGCTGCATCCTGAAATCCTCCCCTAGCACTTGCTGTATTGCAACTCCCTCTCTCCCACAGTTCCCAACCACAGCAGGGGCGTCGTATAAAGAAGCATGCAGTAAAGGCTTGTCAAAGCTCTGCCTATCAAAATAGTCAGAAGATTGCTTGAGGGAGGCCTGGGTATAAAACAGAGGGCTAGAGTCCTCCTCTTGGACACTAGGGACGTGTCTAGATGAGCATGGACGTACAGTATACGGCACCGCGACACACCTGCGGCACTGCACACGCTGCATATGCAGGCATTCACCATGCTGCTGATTTGCAGTGCAGGGGGTGGTTTTGGCACTGGGAAATCCTAGTGTCAAAAAAAACCATGCCTTAAAACAAACTGGGTAGCACACAAGGCAGTAGCATGCACCGCCAGGAACCGGAGCCTGGCCAGCTGGAGCCACACTTCGGCTACCGGCCAGGTTTTGTGCAGCTGGATTGCTATGGCTGCAGCCCCAGAGGACTTGGGACCCCAAGTAAAGCTGCTGGGGCAGCTCAGGTGTTGGCCTCAACCCCCTCTACCCCACACGGGGTAACGTGCCGCACCAGAGCATGCATGCATGGGCATTTCCCAAGGACAAGCAGCAGCGGCACGCATTATGGCGGCACACATGTTCTATTATCCAGTGGAGTGCATGTTGTGCATAACTGTCCCCAGGGAAATGCATGTTCCCAATTGGCATGTGCCCTAGGAGTCGTGTCACTGAAGAAAGAGATGGGTCAGGGAGGATGATGGTGTTCAGTGTGTATACTGGTGGCACGCTCTTCCTCAGCAGGGCTGTCAGGCTTGGTCCCATGAGGGGCTGCACATCCCCTGCTCCCTTTGAATCCAGCAAAGCTGTCAGCACTTAGTAACTCAGATGACCTGGAGAGTGCTACAAAGGCAGGAAGCAATAGGCAGGAAAATTAACTGGGCACCCACGCCTCAAAAAAGCGTCTGTTCTTCTTAAGCCAGGAGAGACGGGTAGAGTTGGCACCTCCATGACCCAATTCTGGTCGCTTGCCCTCATTTGAAAACCCTGATCTTGGGGACCACAAAGCCCGATGACAGCAAATTTGGCAAGCTGAGCCGTCTACAGGAGAAGCTGGACTTGGCACCGCGACCTGTCTGGAAAGGGAACTGTTTATATGGCGGGGGGGTGGCCTGCGGTCAAGTTTTGCCTAAAATTGATCGCTTAAATTAACATAGCATGTTGCAGAATAACGAGGCCCCTATTAAGAGAGGCAGCCTAAATAGAACCACGTTGACTGTCGGTTGCAAAGTGAAGGAGACTCCCCTGGAGCCCGGCTCTGAGCCACTCGAATGACCAGAAAGCATTTTGCTATGATACTATGATACTATGCACTTTGGTTTTAAAGATGTGGCTCACTCAGGTTCCTAAGTCAGCATGGGCATGTGGAGTAACCCCACTGTCCTCACGTGACAGGACAGGAAGACGTGGCTTGTGAATAAGGCGCTAGGCAGGGCACTGGGAGATTTTCATTCGACTTCCCGTCCTGGCGCGGGTTTCCTCAGCCCTCCCATTTATGCTTGTTGCCGTGATAGAAAACATGGACCAGGATCTCCATTGTGTTAGGGGCTGTACAGACACGGCACTAAAAGTCAATCGGCTCTTAAGGCTTCCATTCACCACCTGTAAAATGGGCTTAGCACTTTTGCCTTGATTTGGACAGTACATTCTTGGGGGCTGGCCCCTGCCACGCTCTTTTTTTTTGGCAGTTCCTTGCAGTCGAGGATGATTGTCTTCCATAAATGTCTTATTTGTGGGCCCAAAGATGGCTGACGAAGCCAATCTGGGATCAACAGACTCTGGTTCAAGTCGGGCATGTGTTTCTATGTGGGGTGGGTGGCTCCAGATGCTTGATTCGGTCCAAGACACAGCGTTGCTGCCGCTTCTGCTCTTCCGTCTGCTGTTGTCATCATAAGGTTTCTGTGCCATCGTTAGGTTTTCTGCATAGCTCCAAATGGGGCTGTACAGAAAATGCAACTTTACATTTTGATGGCTGAATCAATCAGTTAAACATACTTCTGTTTCAGGATGACGGGAGACAGGGCTTGATCTTGCAGGTCCACGGCAGGAGATCGGACTTGATGATCTTGCAGGTCCACGGCAGGAGATCGGACCTGATGATCTTGCAGGTCCCTTCCAGTCCTTCGATTCTATGAGTCTATGACTCAAAAATGATCTTTTTTTTAAAAAAAAATGCATATTTTTTAACAATTTAAAATAGCTGCAGGCGGCATGAAACAGTTTTTGTTCTGCTGAAAATGAATCTCTATGTCTTAGTTTGTAAGCACTTTGAATACAACCACAGGACACAGTTCCCATACCTCTTCCTTGCTGGATTTAATGTTTTTATTGATATTCAATAGAGCTTTAATAGTGTCCATTCATATTTCCCAGGGCTGAGGGCATGCACATGAGTTCTGGAAGACTTAAATCAAGTGGCACAGGGATTTGAATCCCAAACAGGAGTTTAAATTGAGATCCTCAACCTCCCAACCGAGTTCCCTAACTATGGCATGCGTGTGCTTGCAATGTCTCTTTTTAACAATTTGTATGGCTATTAATTTGGGAGAGAGTGAGGAAAAGAGTGACCCTCTAGCCCAGAACTGCAGACACACTGCTGGGAAGTAAGAGCCCAGAGTGTACTGATCCCAGCTTGACTGGTTCTTATATAAAAAAGAATAATTTTGGCAGAGAGATCGAGTCAGATGAGAGATACCCAGATTAGAGATCTGAATCCAGCTGGGAGATGGGGAATCCAAGTCTGGCCACCCAAGTGTGTGCCCTAACTACAGAGCAGGTAAGGCATCGTGTCTTCCTTGGCTTTATGAATGCCCCCCACCTGCCCACCCAAGCCATCTTGTACATCTGGCCAAAAAAAATCCAAATATTTCATCTGGGAAATGCCAAAATAAAGCAGTTCACCATTTCCTTTCTCTCTCTTTCTCTCTCTCTCTCGCTCCTTCCATGCCAAAAATAGTGCTCCAATTCCACCCCAGTTCGGAAATGGTTGTGGATCAAATGCAATAATATTGCTTGGCAAACAAATTCTTCGCCAAAAATTATCCGGGCATGTGACAGTGAGTGTTTCCTGCCCTGAGAGGGTACAGCCTGGTCTTTTCCAGAAAGCGGTTCACCGGGTGGCTTTGGACCCGCTGGCGAAAGCTTCTTTTTCCAATTCTTCAAAATCTTGCTTTCTGCTCCCTTAGCCCCTCTCCCTCCGCGTCTTTGCCCCCCGAAGGAAACAACTTAAGTAGGACTTTACTGAATCCAGCTTTGTATATAATTAGAGCAGGGTGCTAATAGCAAACAGGCACGGTGGAGTTAATGTTCTCCGTTGCGAATGTATCCCCCGTAACGTTGGCTGAGTGGTTGCAGTCCCGGGAGAGGGCCGACTCGTGAAGAAGCACATTTTTCTGCTAATGGGACCTCAAGCCCAACTGAGCCCTGGAGTAATTATGTTCCTTAGGCTGGAATTCTGACTCATGCAAAGGATTTTTTAAACTATTAGGGGTTTTTTTTCCCCCAGCCTGAGCTCTGCCAAAACCCTGCAGTGACTCTCTCAGTTCTTCACTGCTTGCGGGTTAGGGGAACGACCTGTCAAGGTCAAGAAACATAAATTGAGTCCATGAGGATTCTGTATAACGTCAATCCCTGATAGAAACCACTGAGATTTTTCTACGACGTGAAGATTTTTTTTTTATCCCAAAACACAACTAATATATCTCGTCCATGTGATGGAGATGCCACGAGGAAGCCAGCCAAATTCTTTCTTCTCCTCTTTGGGAAGAGCCATTGACGTGAGCCTGGAGCAAAATCCTGGCTCTAACTTTGGTAACATCTGGATTTGGATCCAAACGTTGTACATTGGGTTTTAGAGCCCAGGTCTAGAGCCAATACCCATGAGTAATGTTACAATTCCCATGTCACTTCAGAACAACGCTGCAGCTAGGCCAAAATCGTGTCTGCTAGTGAGGCCAATTCCAGCTACTTCAGAGAGGAAATGAAAGAAACCTTGGGGTAACTAGACAGACGGGAAGTTTCTTGCTAATCTCAGTCCGTCAGCAGTTGGTTTACACTCTGAATAAGAAGTTTTCTATTCCTTACCTACTTTTATTTTTACTAATATAATTGTGGGTGGTCTTATTAGACATATAAATGTGCCCCACCCAGCGCTACTGGATAGCAATGAGCTCCACAGGTAAAAATGGGAGGTGAAGAAAAGAGAAGCAACCAAGGTATGTATTGTAGATCCTAAGAAAAGTATGGGCCTCTCCTAATCGGTCAGTGTAATGCAGTTGCCAATAAAAAAGTGTCTGGATGATATGATCCACAGAGCACTAATGGGATGTGTTGGTAACGTTTGGGGCCAAACCCAAAAATTAACCAGGGGCAAGGCTGCGAGGAGCCAAAATGATGGCAAAACATTCAGATCACCAAGAGGATATTACATTGGGAAGAGCCATTATCAGCGCTCCTGCATTACAGGGCCATAAGAATTAGTCCACTGTGAAAGAGCTTCCAGTCCACGTGGACTGACCTCAGCGTTGTGAGGAAGGAAGAACCAAGAGGCCAGGATAGTCTTGAATTCCTAAAATATCACCTGGGTTTTTCCTTGTAGCCGTGTTGGCCTAAGGACCAGGCAAGGTTCTTCAAGTAGATGTAATATCTTTTATTAGGCCAACTAAGTAGTTGGAAAAAAAAAGTTCTTAGCAAGCTTTCAGGAAAAAAAAAGTTCTTAGCAAGCTTGCTGATGATAATGCTCTTTTTTGTTCCAAGCTTGCTAAGAACTTTTTTCCAACTTTTTTTTCTGAAAGCTTGCTAAGACCTTTTCCCCAGCTACTCAGTTGGTTTAATAAAAGATATCACATCTACAAAGACCCTTCCTTGCCTAAAATATCAGCAATGCTCTGCTCCTCCCATTCAGCTCTCTATGCTGGGACAACACAGGCAGCAAAATAATGCAATCATTCAAATTGGGGTTGGGCATTCAGCTGAAAAGAAGGGATTTGAGTTCATTACAAAGGACTTTGGGACAGAGTTATGTTGCTAGAGATTTCTACCCATGGGTTGTCTCTATATGTAGACAATAGGTGAGGTTGTAGAGAAGATATAGCACTCAAGATATAGCATCATTTCTGGTTTTCGAAGGACCAATAACACAATGGTAATGTTGTACAGAGGTGACCCAACAGATCTAGAGGTACGACTTCAAGCCTCTCTCAAACCCATTGAGAAGACTGCTCCCAGCTCTAAGTGTGAACTTGGTTACAGGCCTGCGTAAAGCGTGGATGAAAGTAATATAAGCTACATCAGCTCATACACTGGATGATGTACAGAAACTGCTGTGCCTTAACCATACAAACCCAATATCCCAGTTAGGCTTGAGCAGAATTTTGGACCCTATTTATTGTTTTGCAAACCCAATACAATGGAGCAGGCACAGCAAATGGCTGCTTCCATGCAGCACTTTGCATGAAGAAGCTCTTGCCACTTTGGTCTTATATTCCGGGTTGCTTATTTTGTCTCGGCAATCGTTACTTTTACCATGCTCTGAAGTGATCAGGGGAAAACAAACCCAGAGAAATATTAATAGAAGGAAAACTACTAAAAATATCAGTGGCTGTTTACAGCTAAACAAATCCCAAACCTCCCAAGTTGTTTCTGCAAACTCTTTGTAGAGCAATTACATGTGCATGGAGATTAGGGAGGCAGGGTGGTGCTTAATGGGGCTTAATCATCTTGCATGTCGGATGGGTTATTTCTACCAGTGGCAAACTGTGCATTTGACCCTGTTCTGTGCTCTAGGGTATGGCTCATTTTTGCCAAGCAAAAGGAATCCAGATTGTGAATTGCCATTGAAGCCAACAGCAAAAACCCCACTCGTTTCATTGGGAAAAAGACCAGGCTGTAAAGCTATCCCTGTGCTTAAAAGACAAATTGTTTATCAGGTAAAAGAGGGCCTAGTGGTCAAGGGTTTGATTCTGCCAAAGGACTGTGGCACCATAACACTCGGCATCGCAGCAGGCAATGGCTGAGTGCCTACCTTGGAGTGGCATCCTCAGGTCTGAATGACACATCCGGCCTGTTTATACAGCCCAGGGGTAGAAGTGTGTGCCTCTGAATGGGACCCACAGCAACAAACAGGTTGAGCAGGGACCTACGCTAGCCATTAGGGAAGCATTGAGGAATAGGTGTGTCTTGGAGACAACCTACATTACAGCGCAACATATCCTGAATGTGCCCTCCCTATGGCTGTCCTTATTTTTATCTGAGTGGAGCTTCCTCTTGCTTTCTAGCTGGTTGGACTTGATCTTGACTTTGTCCTTCTTAGTTGTCTTGGGTAGCAGCGTGGCCTAGATGTTGGAATAGATGCTCCCTTGAGCAAGCATTACTTTCCCAGCGGCTTAGTGAGTATGACACTCAGCAATATATTTCCTAGTATCTGTTCCCTGCCAACTTGAGAATCTCAGAGGTCAGGCCACGTAGCCTGGGGCTCTGGCCCCAACCTTCTCAGTCTCATCACCCTTCAGAAGTAGCCCTACCAGGGAATGCAACGCAACAGGTGAAGAATGATAGGTAGCCTTGCTTCTCACTTTGGTGCCCAGCTTTCCACAGCCCAACATTGCACCATGATCCAATATCAAAGGGGTCAAAATTAAAGATGAATTACTCTATCTGAGCTACTTCGATCTGGTATCCCATGATCACCTCTTGACAAAATTGGCCAACTGTGGCCTCATGTCCACCACCATCCACTGGCTGGGGAATTGACTCCATGGTTGGATCCAGAGGGTAGTGATCAATGGAAGTCAATCGTTGTGGTGCCCTGTGACCAGCGGGGTCCCCCAAGACTCTGTCCTTGGACCCATATTGTTCAACATCTTCATTAATGATGTGGACATTGGAGTCAGAAGTGAACTGGCCAAGTTCGCCCATGATACCAAACTCTGGGGTAAAGTGTCCACACCTGAGGATAAAAGGGCGATCCAGGCTGACCTTGACAGGCTCAGCACATGGGCGGATGAGAACCTGGTGGTGTTTAACACCAGAAATGCGAGGTTCTCCACTTAGAGAGGAAAAACATGCATCATCCTGATAGGCTTGGCAGTGCTATGCTGGCTAGCACTATGGATGAAAGGGACTTGGGAGTCACGATTGACCACAAGATGAACATGAGCTTGCAATGCAATGCTGTGGCTAGTAAAGTGACCAAAACCTTGGCTTGCATCCATAGATGCTTCTCAAGCAAATCCCAGGATGTCATTCTCCCATTGTACTCGGGGTGAGGCTGCAGCTGCAGTACTGTGTCCAGTTTTGGGCTCCACAATTCAAAAAGGATGTGGAGAAGCTTGAGAGAGTCCGGAGAAGATCCATGCACATGATCAGAGGTCAGGAAAACAGGCCTTACAAAAAGAGGTTGAGAGCCACGGGGCTCTTCAGCCTGAAAAAGTGCAGGCTCAGGGGTGATCTGGTGGCCACCTGTACGTTTATCTGGGGTGCTCACCAGGATCTGGGGGAACATTTGCTCACCAGGGCGCCCCAAGGCACAACAAGGTCGAACAGTCGCAAGCTCCACCAAGACCCTTTCAGGCTGGACATAAGGAAGAATTTCTTCACTGTCCGAGCCCCCAAGGTCTGGAACAGCCTGCCACCGGAGGTGGTTCATGCACCTACACTGCACGCCTTCAAGAGAAATTTGAATGTTTATCTTGCTGGGCTCCTATGACCCCAGCTGACTTCATGCCCCTGGGGCGGGGGGCTGAACCTGATGATCCTCTGAAGTTCCTTCCAGCCCTAATGTCTATGAAATCTATGATGATACTCCTGTGAACTGTCCAACTTTCTGGGGTGGGAAGGTATTTGGAGACCATCAGCGTGCAGGTCATTTCCCTGTGGTCCTCACTGCAAAGTGTCTGGGTTACCAGCCAAAATAAAGGTACAACCCAGCCTTCAACCTACCTCCCAAGCCAGATGACCTAGGTTAGGCTGAAGGCACCCTCAGACTCAAGAGACTGGTGTTAGGTGCAGACAGGAGAGGGATGCTGGGAACAACCTAGTAAAAGTCAATGGCTAATTCTGCAGTGAAGACATCCCCGCAGGAAACCAGAGCTCATTTCCTGCTCTTGGACCCCCGAGTTTCCTCACCCATCCTTGGACAAGCCACTTAATTTCCCTGGGCCTCAGCTCTCCAGCTATGAAATGAAAGTGATGACAATAATGCTCTTTTTCCATATGCTGTGTGCTTATAGTCACCTTGGAGAGAGGGACTACTTCTCATGTTTGTGTCTAGGGTTATGTGCAGGGCTCTAACCTCAGCCGAGTCCCCTAAATCCTATTGTAACCTATGCCTATAATCCTACTGTATCCTATTCAAATGACAATGAAGCCTGCCGGACTAAACAGTATGCACCTGCTGGCTTGCATCGCTCTGCCTGGCATCAGAAGAGCATTGGCCAGCAAGACAGATCAATCGAGACAAAATAAAGATGTGAGACACTCACTATATGGCCATCCTGCAGCGCACAAATGTCTAAAGTCATTCAGGAGCTTTCTAACCAGCATTCAACACCTCAATGCTACACCCAAGGAGACATGACTACAGGTGTGGAACAAGAAGCTGAATAAAATACCTGAAAGTAAAAAAATATTTCAGCAACTGAGTCCTTACCACCAAGGCTGACCAACCATGGCAAATTTGGCGACATCTCAACTGCCTGTGCACCAGAGATGGATGCTCCAAGGAACTAATGGAGAAGTGGGGCTATATTATTGGCAAAACCCCCTGTGACTGCAGCCCAGAGCTTCAGACTATGCAGCACCTGCTGCAATGCCGGCTGCTCGAAGGCACGCGCACGATGAGAGATCGTGCCAAGTACAATCATTGAGCACAAGCACGTGTAACAAAATGGTCAAATGTGGTATAGAAATGTGAGATGACAATGAAAGCACATCCCTCTGCTGAGAAAAGGTGGTGTCAAGGGAGACTGAAGTCAGATGTTAAGAACAAATTTAACGGGCGGGACAGTTGAGCAGTGGAAATGATTCCCTACGGAGGTGGTGAAACCTCCACCACTAGAGATTTTTAGGTGCAGGTTAGATGGTCTGTCAGCCATGGGTCGGTGAGGAGTCATCACTCTCGCTGGGGACAAGTCATCCATGTGGCCACTCGTTGGCTGCTGTGCTAGCAGGAAGCTAACCTACCCCACCCCAATCAAAGCCTCTGGATCTGCGGAGCAGCCGGTGGTGACTGTCTGCACAACCAGGCTTAGGTGAGCTTGTACCTGGCCCTGACTCCAGCACCTTGCAGCACTCCTGCCCCGTCCCCTGGTCCTGGCATCCACGACCAGCTTATGACTTATGGCTTGCTCCTGAATACAAACCTCAACTCCAAACCCCTGGAATATGACCCTCAAATAAGACCCCCAACTCCTGACCCCTGGAATATGACTCCTGAATACGACCCCCAACTCCTGACCCCCTGACAGCAGCTCCGGACCCTACTCATGTCTTCCTGATTCTGATTCCTTGAGCCTGGCCTGCCTGGGACCACGGCTTTAGTGTTAGGACTCAGGCTGTGTGTAGGTTTACTTGCACCAACCTCATCTACCTCTTTTAAATAACGATAGCAGTGATGATATGGCAGCCCGGGCTCCAGCGTGGCTATGAGCCTGCTTGGACCTTGGGGACGTGCTCAGTCCGCTAGTTCGTTCATGTAGAATAAATTATGCCCCAAACTAGTGTGGGTATTCCCACCTGTGTTTTAATCTCACCTCCTCATTGTAATGCACCTCAATCCAATGTATAAAATATAAGATTCATGGGTGAATAAGCCTGACTGTGTGTGTGTGTAAAGCTCACGTATTTAGATGAGAGAGGGAATAAACTGCAGTCCACTGAAATCTATATAGTAAAAAAAGAAAAACCTTGGCCCCACCCAACTCAAACCATTATTTCTACATCCTCAGGCTCGCATGTTTTTCCACAGGCTGTTCAATTGATTATTTGCCAGGTCCAAGCAGAGCAAATGCACAGGGAAAACCTAATGCTTAGTTGGTTTTGGCTTCCCCTCGCTATTTGACTCATTTGGAACAACTCCTTTCTGCTTTATTACAGCTAATGCCCACGGGTTATTATTTTGGAGAGCCATTAGTTAAAAGACTCCAGGTTAAGAGGAGGTAGAGGAATGCGAGCTTCTGAAATGCATCGTTTTCCCATCTCCATAAAAACAAATGGTGGAGAAACCTCTAGCTAATAAACACGGAGCTAAGGAAAGTTGTGTATTTTTCCCCCCACTCTCGCCATGCCCTTTTTTTTTTTTTTTAAATGTGTAAATCCAGAAGTAAAAGCGTTGCTATTCACCAAGAGGTCTTGGTCCAACTTACGTTCCCCAAAAAGGAGTGTGGGAAAAAGACTTTGCATGCACGTACACATTTTATGTAGAAAGAGGCCTCCAGGCTCCAGTTGGGATCAGGGCCCCACTGCAAAAAGTACTGTTATTTATATAATAATTAAACTAGACAGCACAAACATAGCGAGAGTGGTTGTCTCTGTTTTGCAGATGGGGAATCATGGCAGCACGAGAGGGCTTGACTGGCCCAAGGTGATATGCAGAGTCTGTGGCAGAGGCAAGATCTGAATTCATCTCTCCCAAGTCCTACACTGATATTTTTTCTCTCTCTTTTTTTTTTTAATGGGTTTGTGCCTTGGAGATGTGTCTGAGCATTTGAGGTGGCAGCATTGGTTTGAAGTGGTGATACCGGATCACAGGAAAGCAGGCCAGGAAGGGACCTCACAAGATCATCTACTCCAGCCCCCTGCTAAAGGTGGGATCATCCCTCACTAAATCATCCCCGCCACGTGTCTGCCTAAACTACTCTTGAAAACTTCCAAGGATGGAGAGTGCACAACTTCTTCTTTAGGCAGCCTATTTCAATGCTTGACCACCCTCAGAGTCAGGAAGATCCTCCTAATCTCCAACCAAAACTTCCCCTGCTGCAGCTCGAAGCCACTGATCCTAGTCTTGTCCCCTATGACCAAAGAAAAACCCATCTCCATCCTCTCTATAATCCTCCTCCAGGCATTTGAAGACTTTTATCAAATTCCCCCACGGTCTTCTCTTCTCCAAACTAAATAATGCTAGTCCTGTCAACCTTTCCTCCTAGGTCTTGCTTCCCAGGCCCCTAATCGTATTTCTTGCTTCACACTGAGCTCTTTCCATACTGCCCACGTCCTTCTTGAAGTGTGGGGCTCTGATATGTCGCTGGTGGCACTGGGCATCTTGCAAGAGAAGCCCATGGTGAGATTCATGCACTTAGGTGCAGCCTGGGGGGGATCGAAGGAACTGTTCTCAGTGATGGCTGAGGACAGACCAAGGAGCAATGGTCTCAAGTTGCAGCACAGAAAGTTTAGATTAGATATTAGGAAGCATTTTTCTCACTAGGAGGGTAGTAAAACACTGGAAAAGGTCCCCCACAGAAGTGGTGGAAGCTCCATCCTTGGAGGTTTTCAAAACCTGGCTAAACAAAGCGTTGGCTGGGATGATGTAGCTGGGGATGGTCCTGCTTTGAGCAGGGGGTTGGACTGGATGTGACCTCCTGAGGTCCCTTCCAGTCCTTTTCCCACCCAGCGTGGAAGTGGGTTGCATGCCCTCGGCACTGCCCTGGACTTTTCAGGCCTTTTAGAAGAGCTTAATGCTCAACTTGCAACTCAACCACACAACCTTAACGCTGCTCCCTTCGATCCTCAACCTAAGGAGTCTCTCTCAGAGATCAACCACCACCAAAGGATCCTTAGATCAAGACTGCTGCCCAGAGAAGAGCAACTGGTCTGTTTGATGCGATGTCCCAGTTTGAGGCTATGCTGGGCACAGACAGAAATGCACGCCTGGTTTCAGAGAGGGAAGTTTCTGTTACATTTCCTATTCCTATGGCCATCCTCAAGTAGGCAGCGTGAAGGCTTAAACCCTCTACACATCACCCATCACCCCTCAACTGCATACAGTAATACAGTGCACATTCACGGTAGATTAAATTTAGGGATGGTTGGAAATTTTCCATGGGGACATCTTCATTGTAAATATTACACACCTCAGTGTGATGCTTTCAACAACATATCTAAACCTGACGTAGGGGGGCATGGACACCAGCACTTAGGCTAGGGAATATCACTGCATCACTTATTTTGACATAGCTGCTGGTTGGTTTTCATTTCTTTCCATTTGGATCCAAGTTCTCTGCTGCCCTTCCTGAGAATTGCTCCATTTACAAGGTTTACGCTGATCAAAACTGAGCTCATACAAGCCTTTGCGGTTTTGCTCGGTGCACCTACAGGCATCGGAAGCAGTTCTTCGGCCAGTATAAACAATAACAGCAGAGCGCTTCTACGCACTTCATGTGGTTTTAAGATTTCAGCGTTAATTTTTTTTTTTGCTTCACTAGAAGTGGGAAATGTAAAGGGTCATGGCGATGCGTATCGCATTTGTAGTAGACTCTGGAATTAATCCGGGGAGATGGCATCAGCCTGAAATATTCGTTTTCCAAATTCTTAGCGCTGTCGCTTTGGCGGGGGTCAAACCTTGGACGTGCCGAGCATGCAGGACTTCCTTAGAGCTTCCTCACACGAGCAGAGTTTGCAAGGATCAGCCCTTGTCTTGGAGGCGTTGCCCACGTCCGTTTGCTATGAAAGAGCTGCAAGCTGCAATCCAGGTGAGGTCTCCTTATGGCAAGCATCACTCCAGTTCGTACAGCCTCCAGCACAGTGAGGCCCCTCCATCCCACTCAATATACATCCCTATTTATTAAGAACAAGAATTAATATCTCCAGGGACTAGGCTCCTTGCCTATGGAGCTGAGGCTACATCACCCATCGATTTCACCTTCTGCACTTTTTCACCCCTTGCTCTTTAATGATGCTTTTCAGTATTGTTCCCACGGGCGCTGTGCTTGATATTAAGTGGTAGTGCAGCACTGGTATGGAAATTATGTCCTAATGCATCTGGAGACTAGCATAATTGCATTTTAGAAGCTAAAATTAAAATCCTATTATAAGGAAAGCGACTGTACTCTCAGGGGAGCAACATACCGAACGTTAGCAGAGAACACCTTCTTAAGCATGCAAGGAAAAGCATAAGGGAGGAGAATGACATCTGTTATTAACATCTGTCTGCAAATTCTTTCCACCTGTCATGGGCAGAGACTCAAAAACCCTTCATTTTCTGCAGGGCAGCCTACATGGAGGACACTGTAAATTATATTAAGCTACTTTCCACCGTGGCCTGTATGGAGTTGTCTCCAAACCTCCCATTGACCGGGGCTGGGGAGGCGAAGGGGAGGAACGACAGTTCAGCTGACAGGGTCGCATATTCCAGTAAGCACGAGACGTCCCTGGAATGCTTTCATTTCCTGAGCAAAAACGGAGAGTCTTCTACAACCCGCCAGGTAAAGCAGATCACTTAGCAGAGGAAATGCAGCTGGTTCCAGGGAGAGAAAAGCTAAAGGAGCAGAAAGGAGCCACCTTGCCAGTGAAAACAGCCCCGGTCAGAGTCGGAGAGCTACAAATAATGCCCCAAGCCCTTCTGAAATGCTTGCCTTCTATAGATCTTGATGTCCATTACAAGGAGGTTGGTACTGATATCCCCATTTTACAGAGGGGGAAAAGGCAGGGGAGTCATTTGACCAAGGTCCCTCAGTAGAAAAGCAACAGAGCTGCAAATGTGACCAAGGTCACCCATGTTTTAGCAGAGCACTTTGGAAACCAAAATCACACGTGCACGGCAACCGAAGCACTCAAGATGTTTCAAACTATATTTGTTGAAAGACAGGTCTCGCAGGTGCTGCACTGGGACTGGGGAGCGGGGCTCTGCCGTGGAGCTGCTGCTGTGAATCATGGGGAAGTGGGGTTGGAAAGGGATCTCCCGAGGTCCTCTAGCCCATCCCCCTGCCATATCCCATGCATATCCACTGTCTAACCTCTTAGCAAAACTAGTCAACACTGACACAACACGAGACATCACACTTGAACCTGCCACAGGTAAAGTGCGATGGACATCCTGCTTCCTGCTACAGAGGAAGGCAAACCCCCCACAACTGGTACCAATCTGACCAGGGGGTAAAATTCCTTCCTGACCCCAAAGATGCCTTTGGTCAGACCCTGAGCAGCGGGGCAAGACCCTAGACAGGAACTTCCAGCTTTAAGTCCCAGCAGGAGCATCGGCACAGCCCAGTCCCCATCCCCAGCCTTGGCTGCAGCCAACACCCAATGCCTCTGGGGAAGGCTGCGAAACCCGCCTGACACATGTACCAGAGGGGATGAAGATGGAGCAGGGATTCACTCTCATCTCCATGCACCAAACAGCAAAGCCCAGAAACATGGGAAATACCCATGTGACCAGTCCCTGCCCTATCCCTGTGACTCCATGTCCCCTTTGGAAGACAGGGACTGGCTCTGACTATGCGTCTATGCAATGTCTAGCAATGGGCTGACCAACTTTGGCATGGCCGCAGGGCCTCACAGTATGGGGGTGCTTGCATTAGTCTGACCTAATGACTAGACCACTGAAGGGAGGCAGGGGTCAGAGGTTGAGTCAGGGTTTGGGAGACAAATGACCAGTTCTGTAGAGAAATCCAGGGGCAGAGTTTTGAAAACACAAGCCAGGCTCAGGGTTTGGGAATCAGAGGCTGAGTGGCCAAATCCAAGGGATAATCCATGGGTTGAAGTCTGAGAACAGAGATGAATCGGTTTCAGGAAGCAAAAGAGTCAGAGAGAGTGCAACAACCAGTTGGCTGGCCTGCAGGCTGCTGCCACAGCTGGTGCTAAATGGGTACGTGGCATACCCAGCAGCAATCAGGAAGCCCTGACGTTAATTAAATAGTGCAGAGCTTGGCAGCCAGAGACTGAGAGCAGGTGTGATTGCCTAGGCAGTTAACCAAGACTGGGCTGCCTGATTAGGGTCTCTGGCCTTGCCAAGAAGGTTTTGCTAACGATGCAGGCCTTCCCTCCCATGCGGAAGTGGAAGGGGCAGCCGTTGGGGCGGTGGCCTGCATCTCAGTCACTCATGGACTACCAGTCAGGCAGTCCTGGTATAGAAAAACAGGATCCAACCTCAGTTGGAAAGTCCAGGTTCCACAATAATAGTCATAAATCACAAAATCGTAGAAAATGAGGGTTGGAAGGGACCCCAGGTTGCATCTAGTCCAACCCCCTGCTCCAAGCAGGACCAGCCCCAACTACAGCATCCCAGCCATGACTTTGTCTAGTCGGGTCTTAAAAACTTCCAAGGATGGAGACTCCACCACCTCTCTGGGAAACCTGTTCCAGAGCTTCACCACCCTCTCAGTGAGAAAGTTTTTCCTAATATCCAACCTAAACCTCCCTTGCTGAAGCTGGAGCCCATTGCTCCTTGTCCTGCCCCCACTGAGAACAGCCCAGCTCCATCCTTTTTGCAATCCCCATGCAGGGAGCTGAAGGCTGCTATTATATCCTCCTCAGTCTTCTCTTCTCCAGACTGAATAAGCCCAATTTCCTCAGCCTCTCCTCACAAGTCATGTGCTTGCTGGAAAAGGCTCCACAGAGTTCCTAATTCACATATTCTCAGGACTTCTGGGGTTACTCTCTCCACATCTTCCCATCAGATTATGCTCAGTTTTCAAGCTATATTTTTTTCCCCCCTCCAACTAACTCCCCAGGCCTCCAAAGTCATCCTGGGATCTAAAAGCCAAGATGGCCCATTTCTGTCTCCACATGCAATAGAAATTCTGCAGACCAAATCATGCCTTGAGCAATCCCTGTGCACCCCATTTTGTTCCCAGAGATAATGGATGCTGTAACAGGAAAGAATCCAGCCACCCCTGCCGCATTAGGTCTATCTACCCTGGGTAACTATTTACCCGCTGCTTCCTTTGTGCAGTGGCAGTATCATGGGCAATGAGGTCAAGCTGAGGCCTGATTATTGCTAGTTGAAAACTTGTCTCTATTCCTGCTCATTTCACGTTCTTAAAGCATGAATGCATTTGTCCTCTCAAAAGGCATTTTTCTTCTTAGTGCAGTCAGCAGCCCTAAATGAGGCACACAGGATCCTTGTATCATGTATAGGAAGAGTCAGCTGCCTAGCAATGGGATATATAAAATCCAGAATGCAAAGAGGGAGTCACCTAAGCATTGACCAAGTAGGAAAGGACCGAGCAGGGGAGGAGATGTCATAAGCTCTTCTCCTGGCTGGGACTTGCACACCTAATTGTGCATGAGCTGAAGCATGACTTGATGTACTTTGGGTTGTGTCTAGCTGAGGCAGGTGTGTAAAGACTGAAAACCTGAATCAGAATCCACTTTGCGTCGGCCTAAATAATTGTACAACACGTGGGCAATGCAGAATCAGGACCCCTGCATGTCACAATGAGACGATCACCCAAGTAAAACCACACTCAAATAGTCTATTAATAGTTTATGAGGAGGGACCTAGATACGTCACAGGGAAGCAAAGGGGTTTTTGTCGCCTGCTCAGGGCATGCAGAGCCAATTTCGCAGGCATTTGCAGTGGCCCTGCCCTTCACCACTGATTGGCAGAGGGTACCTTCACTCAGTCTACAGCGCTACCACCT
This sequence comes from Caiman crocodilus, assembly GCA_030014935.1. NCBI lineage: Eukaryota > Metazoa > Chordata > Crocodylia > Alligatoridae > Caiman > Caiman crocodilus. The sequence continues at coordinate 257,769,309 of JAGPOW010000261.1, read as the reverse complement.
TTTTCTTTTTTCAGTTGATATTACGGGAAATCACAGCCCATGCTGGATTTCTCGGTGATTGCAGTGATCTCAGACAACACTGATTTTCGTGGCCTCTGCAAAATCCGTGAAACTGTTATTTAAGTCGGTCTCTACTTCTGAGGCAGGCAACACAGCTGATTTCCTTACGCAAGTTGGCCCCGGGTCCTATCTGGATGCTGCTTAGTCACAGCCTCACCAAAGACCCCAGGTAAATATTTCTGAAGAGCAGAAAGAGCCAAGTGCTATTGTTCTTAAATCCATCCAAACCCAGCAAAACATTTAAACACGCTCAGCTGAAGCATACGCACAGGATGGGGCATCCTGCTGAAAAGGCAATGGACTGGTGAACTTGGAGTCTGAAAGAGTTAAGCTGAAGAAAAACAATGGTGACATACTCCTACGCTATCTATTGCACTTAATCCTGCTAAGATGATAAAGCATAAACCTGAAACAAAGCCTAAATTAACCACTCAGAAACTCCCTTAGAGAAAGAAGCCTGGTGCTGAAAAGTCAACCTGGAGCCACAGAAAGGAGATTTGGGGCGGTGGGTTTCCAAACATAAGGACAGAACAGCTGGAACCTCCTGCTCTGAAAGAAAGGGATGAATTAATGAAGCATCAATGGAAATTTAATGCAATCCTAGGCAAAAAAATACCTTAGAGACATACCATATTTGTCTTGTATACACACCTCAGAACATAACACGCACCTTGTTTTCGAATGGCAGAGTGAAGAAAGGAAAAGCTATTTCCAAGCATGTCTATGTATGTTGTTACACATGCCTAAACTTAATGCACATTAACCTAAAGTTCATTAAGGTGATTTAGGTGTGCATCTCCACGTGCATACATAAATCTGGTATCACATTTATGCGTGAAAAGCTAAACTGCATTAGCAAACGTGTAGATGTGCTAATGCACTTTAACATGGGTGTGCAGACTGTGGCAGGGCTAAAGTTAGTTCCAAGTCAAAGGACATGTACCAGGTTAATGCACATTAGTGCATTTACATGTTCACAAATGTGATTTAGCTATTCATGCACACATTTGATCCTGCTTTATGTAGGTATCAAATTTAGGCTTGGATAGACTTAAATCACCATTTTTAAGGTACATTAAGGGTGCGCATGTGTAGACGCATGCCTTTAACATGCCTTACATCAGGCTAACATGCATCCTTGCAGTAAGCAACTGAGTAGCAGCAGCGAGGGAGTTGAGCCTGTTCGTTGCTCTGCTCCCTGTAGTATCCTGCACATTTTACTTTCAGTTTCACCAGTAAGCTTCACCTGTTCTTACCATATTTCTTGCATATGATACACGTTCCAACTTCCAGCAGTTGGTTTTTGACAAAAAAGGGTTGGTGTTCTTTGCAAGAAAATATAGTATGTAAAGAGATGGAAGACAAAGAAGCAGTGACTTTCTGTCCTAAGATCTGTAGTCCGTGGTTCCTTGAGTAAAGATAGAAAGTAAGGCAGGGTGGCAGTTATTAGAGAAGAACTAATTCGGAGAGACATAAGCCAGCAGCCAGCTTTGTCTCAGCATTGCAAACCTCAAATGCTCAAAAATCACAGGCCACATTCTCACAATCATGGGAGTGATAAAAAAAACCCAAAAAACAAAAAACTAACTTATACAAAAACAAATACCATAATCTGGCATTTATTTTAAATTTGCTTTATTTTATTTTTCAATCTATTTTTTTCAGCCTCCAAGGGCAGTTTTTCAAGCATATCTTCCAACCAGAAGAAGTAAAAATGGGTGATGTTTAGAGCTGAATGCTGAGATTCTATGCCATCTCATAGACATTACGGCTGGAAGGGACCTTGAAGATCATCAAGTCCTGCCCCCTGCCCAAGGGCAGGAAGTCACCAAGGGTCAAAGGATCCCAGCAAGAGAAGCATCCAGTCATTTCCTGAATGTGTCCAGAGTAGGTGCCTGCACCACCTCTGGAGGGAGTCCATGCCAGGCCTTGGGGGCTCGGACAGTGAAGAAGTTTTTCCTTATATCCAGCCTGAAATGGTCGTGGAGGAGTTTGTGACCATTGGTCCCTGTTATCCCTTGGGGCTCTCTGGTGAACAGGCGTTCTCCCAGATCCTGATGCGCACCCCTTATATACTTACAAGCAACCACCAGGTCCCCCCTGAGCCTGCGCTTTTCTAGGCAGATGAGTCCCATGGCTCTCAGCCTCTCATCATAAG
>JAGPOW010000261.1:257718564-257757812 GCA_030014935.1 Caiman crocodilus | reverse complement strand
AGCTTCTAAACAACTCACGGAAGATTGCACTGGATGTCTGTGGTCAAACAGGGACCTGGACTCCACAGTCACAGGTGACTACCTGGGCCACAAAAGCCATCTTTCATCTCCTATCTCCCTGCAGTGGTTAGCATCAGTGAGACAGACACGTTGGATGGAAAGGACTACATGTAAATGTCCAAGAGCTCAAATCGGGTCCTGGAATGATGAGCAATAAGCAATGCATAGCCGAAACCCTGAATGCTTGAGTCATCTTTCCAGTCTGCACATGTGCTCTAAGGCATACAACATACCTCATTCTGAGTGTGAAGTACATGCCAGCTAGCGTTCAGCAGGACTGCCTGGATATTGGTTCAACTTGGGAAATGGACCCTGATGCCAGTGTTTATGGGAATTTAAACACAGATGCATGCATGCGTGTACACCCCAAGGGATGGCTTTAGCTGAGCAGCTGCACATGGCAGGACTTCACGTGCAGTTGAGTCATCTACTTTTCTATCTAGGAAAATGGAGAAATTATTTGCAGCCACAGGTAAGACACTGCTATGGAACATGTTACTCTCAGCTTACGCCCTCCAGTAGATGAACTAAAGGTAAAGCGGCAACACCCCCTTATTTCTTCTTCTATCTACATTTCTTCTCTATCTTTCTTTCTATTATCCCTCCTATCAGCTCCTCCCTTTGTGCCTGAGGAAGAAGAGACTGAGTGACACACGGGTTTTTGCCTGATGTGCTGTGCAGCGCTGGGGACTAGACTCCATGATTTCCACCAGCGGAGAATACAAACACTGAGGGTAAGGGGCAATTCTTGCACCACTGACATACCCTGTGGCTCTCTGAAACCATTATTGCCTGTGTCACTGAGCCAAGATACAGCCCGCAAGATATGAGATTAAAAGAAACCATAGAGGAAAGCACAAAAACCTGGCATCTGATTCTCCTTAACACTAACATCATTTATAATCAGGGCTATTGCCCTCTTTCCCACAAACTGACCATATTTTCACTCACAGTAGAGGGCTGGAATACATTAAAGATAATCAGCTTCCAATTGCATCTCTTTCTCAAGCCTAAATAAAATGTGATGGAGTATGGAAAAACATGCTTGCAGAAGTATCATTTCCAGCAGTAGTACAAAGCATCTCCCCTGCCTCCTGGAAAGCTCCTGGTCAAACAGGCTACTGATGAGAAGGAAATAAAAGATCTACGATGTTGCGGGGGGGGGGTCATTTGAGCACAACCAAAGACCAGCATCAAAGGTAACTTTGCCCCCTGTAGCCTGTCGGATTTTTTTATATAGAGATATATATATATATATATCTATATATATATAGATATATATATATATGGGCTTCTCAATTAGAAAACCAAGACCCTAAAGCCTGGTGAATGGTGACATCAGAGGGATCATAGGTAAGCGGTCTCAAAATGTTGGCATGCCTTTGCAGGGGACCAACATTAAGAACCCAAGCATGCAAGCCAATTATTTTATCTGCCTGTTCTTGGAAAAGATGGCCAAAGGACTGGGTGAAATCCTTACCACCTGGAGCCTTTAAACTGAGATGTCTTGATTCCTATGCACATGCAAGGAGCCTGCTCCTATGTGCTGCAAATCCAGTGCGTCGGAGCAGACTTAATCAATCAAGTCTGCCAGAGGGTAGAAATTAACATGCTCCAGCAGCCACCAGCATCACATGCATCAGCATTCCCGTGCTTAAAAATGGTGGCGGGGCACTTTAACGCTCGCCCCACCGCCAGAGTGCAGTATGGGAATGCTGAAACGCGTGACACTTTGGGCACTTTTTAATTGAAGCATTAATAAAGCACCCCCACATGCCACCTGGAGCACGTATATAAGCATCTGGAGGTACTAGATTTAATGCACGTTAAATAAAGTGCTTTAAATCATGTGTAGAAGTGCCCAGAGTGGCCTGATTTATACTGGAAGTCCGTGTCTGGATGATAACAATGGCTACCTTCCAGCCTCAAAAATACCTCCTATGAGGTTATGAAAAACCAGGCTGCATATTTAGACAAACAAATATAAATGTAGATGCCTAAGTAGAAGCACCCTTCAATTTTGATGTCTCATTTAGGTAATTGGTACAACAGGGCAACAATTTTAACATAGCTCTGCAAAACACTTTGAGGATCTGTATTGCATACTCTGCATTGCAGAAGTGTAGAAAAGCCCCAGTCAAAGACCAGGGCCCCGCTGGGGTAAGCGGGTGGTTCCCAACCTTTTCAGACTTAAGGGCCCCCCTTGGAAAATACCAGCTCTAAGCTTTCAGTTGTGTTTTTGACCACAGAAAAATAGCAGCACCATTCTTCTGTGGCCCCAAACTCAGAAAAAAAGCACAGCAGATCAATATGCTTTTTGGATTTCAATCAAAAATCTCTAAGTTTATTTTGTGAATTATCTGCACAGCTAACCCTGCTGCTATTGCATGGCACCCTTAAAAATATCTCATGGTATCCCAGGGTGCCGGAGCACCCAAGGTGAGGATCACAGTGCTAAGCGCTCTTCACCTAGCACACGATAAATACAAATGGATTATTGTATATATTTTTAAAATATATTACAAGTTTGTGGTTTGGTTTGATTTTTAACTAGAAGTTACAAGCAAGGCAATGGAGGATGGCTATTCCTCCACCAGCCTAATAGATTTATTTCACAAGGAATATGAAGGCCTTAAAGTTAGTTTACTTAACACTGTTTCTTTTTTCCCTACCTCTGGCACACAGGGAGTTGGCAGCGTCGTAACTGTGGAATGGAAGTGCTGTAATGGAAGGGAGTCCTTGGCATCGCTACATAGCCGCAATTACCTGCCCCTGTCTCTATCTGTGACTTCATGGCCGTAAACAACGCTCACCACAATTAAATTAAAAACACATGCATCATGGAACAAATCAGAACATATCTTGAGGATTTCTCCCCCCAACCCAAAACCTTAAATCAACAGGGTGAAAGAATATTTCATAGATGCTTGCAGACTAAGCGGATTTCATTACAATAAAATCAACCCAGTTGTTGCCTAATCTCCAAGCAATGTTTCAAACTGCAGACACTGATAGCTCTTAGGGCAAATTCTAGAGAGAAACCAAAGAGTATTTGCTGAAACATCATCGCTAAAGGGAGGAAAACTGGACTGGGGCAACGATCTCCAATCTGAGCTGCGGGCAACGTTGCAGTTTGCTCTGCCGACTTCCGTTTTACCTTGTTAATTTTTTACGGCTACGAGCGATGATGGAGGGATCCAGGGTAGGACCTGCCTGCGAGATGCGGGTCGGGGATCACTTTTTTAGGGGCTAGAATATAGGATTGAAACGCAAAGAGATCTGGCTCAGCCTTCCTGCAGTATGATCTTGCACCAATCCCTTGATCTCGGTTTCCTGACTGTCAAGCAGAGGAACAGCACTTCTGCATGGCACAAATAGGAGGTGGCAAGAATAATTCCCCATTGTGGCTCCAGGGCCTGCTTGTAATTCTCGTGTCAGTTCAGACACAGTTCCTGACTTGGGGATCATGGTAACATCAACTCCCGTGAGATCCAGATTCCCTTTGTGAGGTCCTGTGCCAATGCAGAAAGAGGCTGCCAGCTCTCCTGAGCATGTAGTGTCTAAACGGATGAGTCCTTCCTCAAAAAAAGCAATAGACCCATTTTACAGATGGGCAGCTGAGGCAGAAAGGGGCTAGATGCTCAGTGTTGGCAAATTCACCTATTTCTAATGAAGCACAGAATTCTGTGCTCAAAACCAGATCCTAAGCGATCTGCCCGGGGTCCTATGGGAACCACTTGCACAGCCAGGAATTTAACCTAGATGTCCCATGCCTAGGACATGATGACCTGTCCACACTCCACCCTGATCCCAGATGCTGCGCGCTTTCTCCTCTTCTCTCAAGCACTCTGTTCCCTCTTTCCCTAGAGACACCAGGTTTCTTCCCCAGTCCTTCAGGAGCCTGTTCTCAAAGAAGACTCTTTGGGATTCACAGAATCATAGAAAATGAGGGTAGAAGGGGACCTCACATCTAGTCCAAACCCCTGCTCAAAGCAGGACCAGCCCCAACCAAATCACCCCAGGCAAGGTCTTAAAAACCCAGGTAGAACTGCCTTCTCTTCCAAATCCTCCTGGAGCAGCTAATGCAACCCACCTAGAGAAAGCTTGCCTCAAATCTGTGAGTTTAAGACACGGACTAGCAGTACACAACATGGTTGTAGCTCCAATTTGTCCTAAGCTCTGCTTCCCCCTTCCTCATTCTTGGCAAAAACTCTACCATCACCCCATACATCCCTGAAAACCCAGAGATATCATAACTGTGGTTCAATGGTCCAAGAGGCTGAGCCATGAACTGAGAAAGGTTAGGAGACTGCCAGTGCTACAGCTAATTCCCTTCTTTATTCCTAGATACTCTAATTACACAACATCGGTGGTAGGTGGTGGGAAGAGGACTAGAACAGGGCACACGGCTAGCATTTAGGTGTCCGCAATTCAGCTGAAGGATTAACGAAAGGCCCAGCCTGAATCTAGGGGCGCATTGGAAGTAAGAGTCCTAACAACATGCAAAGGGGCTAGACATCACATCCTCTCCAAACGACCAGGTACTCAGTTATGATTGGGCCAAGACTGAGTCTGAAGCAAGGTTCAAACTCATCCCTCTGGATGCCACAGTGAGACTGGCTTCTCCGACCCCCCAGGCTTTATCAGCCAGTTGAAAATTAAGCCATTTCTCAGAAGCCTGATGGACCGCTAAAAGGTTATGCAAACTGTGCTCCATTTAACGAGGACACAGATGAGCTGCTCTTCGAGCCAGGTGCTACTCATTTTTATCTTCAGCCCCCTGGCAGCTGAACAGCTGGACTCATGCACCACTGGCCTTGACGAGGTAAATGGGTCTTCAGAGCGAGCACGTCCTGGCTTTGTCCACAATGGGCTTATGCATACACTGCTGCCGCTGTCAAGTGATCAGTAGGATGGATGAAACCCAGGAAACCATGCAAGTTGGGTGACAGCTCGTAGCTTCTGTCCACGCGACGAGGGGAAAATTGAAGCTGCCCTGTTAAAACAGCGCAGCAAGCCGCGAGCCACACAAGCTTACTGCGGTAGGAGAGCCAAGAGCTGTTTATTTTACAAACCCCAGCTGTTAAACTGATGAATCAGGACAGTTACAGAATTATTTTTTCATCCACCAAGCTGAGGTTTGACATAATTCACACGCAGAATAGAAGGCAAGCGATGCTGCTGCTGAGTTTGGCTGGATTACACATGCATCAGGACAGCGATTTCAGACGCCTTCTCTCGTAATCACCAGTCCTCTACCCAGACTGAAGACCTCTGGGCAGACTTACTCTGTTGCCTTTGATGGGGGAGAAAACTTGGTGTTTTCAGAATACGTAGCCATAGAGACACAAGGAGCCATTGTGGGTTAATTAATTAATTGCTTGTTAAAGCTCTTTGCAGGCCTCAGATGAGAAGTGCAAAGTGCTGTGTTTATGACTGGGGTATTTCACTGATTCCACAGAAACGTTAAATGGGTTTCCACATGAAAGTCATTCTCCAGAAAAATAAAATCACTCAGTGTGCCCGTGAACTTGGGAGCCAGCTGGCTGCATGATTTGGGGAGTTAAAACACACAGCTGAAACACACTTGTTTTTCAGAAGGGATTCGTTCCTCTTAAGCTCATTACAGTTCAAGGTTTTGAGCAAAGTAATAGCTCATTGCTCTCACTTGGGGAGGGGCTAGGCCATGTAGACACTTAACGACATAAAGCAGCCCCTACTTCAGAGCTCATGAGCTACATGCACCATTTATGTCCCAAACAACCTCCTTCTGCATAAAGTCTGAATTTATTTCAGAGAAGAATGTAAAGCTATTTTGTTCATGAATCTTCCTTTGGGTTTCACACTGATTTTTGGGAAAAGAAACCAACTCACAGTATTTATATCCATTACGAAGGGAAGGGGACTCGAGGGGGCGTCTTACTATTACCTACCTTACTCTGAAGGCCCCCTGCCAAGCAACAAGCGTCGTCACTCACTTCATGCACCCCACACGCTGAAAGATGTTGCATGGCTGTCAAGAGTGGGGCTGCGTGTGACCAGCCTGGTGTTAAAAGCCAGACCAAGGCCAAGATCCTGGTTGTGTGACAAAAAGCAGCCCTGTGACACTTTTCAACAAGTGGCATGTCCAGGATGGGAGCAAGTCGGTGGGGTAGTGGTTTCAGGACCGCTGCAGAGGTGCTGCAGATGCATCCGAGGAAGCTGAAGTGGCTTTTAAAGATGCAAGCTAAAGTGGTAAAAACCCTTTTCATTGCATGCCTGGTAAGGGTTCAAAGGACTGAAAATCTGAGGAGTAAAGCAGATTTCTAACTTGTTGGTTAAGAATTCAAATAGCCTTGAAGCATTATGCTATGGGACAGATGACCAGGTAGACTGTACATTGTGCAGTCTTCCTTTGACCGAAGGTGGCTCAGCTCCATCTGGATGTGAATTCATTTTCAAATATTTGGGATTTTCTTTGAGTAGGAAGGAAAAAAAATACCCGTGTTAAAATAAAATTCTCTATTACATTGCAGTATGCATGATAAAAATAACCACTTATGCAGCCTTGGTAAGACCAAATGACCAGAGAAGCAGCTTGCTATTCCAAGATAATTTAATAAGAGTAAAGAATGAATTACAGAATCAAACTGTGCTCCAAGCTAAGGAATTCAACCAGAAAACAAATATCCAAGTCTAGAATGGTTCACTGTTGTTGGGATGATATTAGAGCAATTGTATTTACGTATGATCACAGTAGATCGATGCAAACACACGGTACAGAATTAAGTGCTGCAACTTAAGTTAAAGTGTAGTGAATGATACGCCGTGACAAAAAGAAAAAAAAGGCAGATGCAGTTAAATACAAGTACTCCGGATTTTGGCAATCCTGATTTGGAATCCTTCAGGCAAGGAATCTATTTCAAATCAGCACCAGGGCCAAAATTCCCTAACGCAGAAAAGTATGTTTTGTGCAAAGTGTGTTTCTAAACTAGCTAAATAAAACAGTCTTGAAACATATTTTCCTCTCACGTTAAGACAAGGGTGACTTGGGACATTTAAAAGGAACAAGAAACGGATACCTCGGACAGCATAATTTAGTATGTACTAAATTAGCACTAAATTAGTACATTTAGTATGTACTTCATTTATCCATTTCATGTGGCCTACATATCACTATATTCAGAAACATGTAGCAAGGCATAAATGCATGCCACGGTCACAACTTAGGAAATGATCAAAAGATTTTCAATGCAAAAATACAAGTCACTCAAAAATTCACAAGCCATTACATTGAAGTACATTGTTTGCAAGATTTAAGTCTAGGCAAGTTACTAGATAATCCTTCAAAGACGAGCAGCATTACTCTGAAGGGTATACAACTCCCTGCCATGTCAATGGGAGTATCCAGTTCAAAATGTCTGCATGTAAAAAGATTTCACCTGTAAAACTGCACGCTGGATCTGCAGAAAATTCATTGTGTTATTAGGAATCCCTTTGAAATCGCAAGGTTTCACAGTTTTATTGAATGCAAAGTGACTAGCGGGCTGTAGTAGAGAGAAAAGTGCAATGCATAATGGTAAGAACGACTCAAGCGCTCCGTTATAAGCAACTGATAAACTACATGGGATTAGTTTATGCAATGCTTCTGCCTTGAATGGCAATAAATAACAGCTATATCATAAATTTACTAAAACCAGTACAGTTTAGATACAATATTTACAATCGTTCCCCTTTTCTTTTTTTTTAAACACAGTGCAGCAACAACACCAAAGGCTTTCCTTCACAGGAACCCTTGTCCCCACACGTCAAGACTATTAAAAAGAAATAACAGACCAGAGGAAGGGCTTTCCATTCACATTGTTTCCCCAATTACCAAGAGGCACTTGGAACATCTTCAGCATTGACCAGTTGACATTGAACCTACAGACCTTGGACACAGTAATGATGCTCCAGATCTTTAGGGTCATTAGAGTTTCTTCTTCTGTATTCAAGACGGGTTAGAGAAGACAGAAACAATATCCCTTGTGCCAAGGAGTGTCTGTGTCAATCCATCATACGTTTGAAGGGCAAAAAAACCTTTTGACAACCCAACCTCGTTCTACATAATCCAGGATCCCTGTGGGCAGACACGATGTACTCCATGTGACTCACAAGCTAGACTGGCGTGCTTCAGGCAATCCTAATGCAACTCAATTACAATGCTCTCTGTCCTTGTGACGATGGCAGCAGGCATTCAATGTAAAGGTCAAAGTAGCAGTACATGAACATGAAAAGGTCAGATTTCCCTTTTGGGAAAGGGAAGCACCTGCTTTGCTTCAACACTTGTGCTCGGTAAGCACCTTATTAAATAGACACTTACCTGGGGACAGCGCTCAGCTGGATTCTGCACTGAATGGAAACCTCACCACTTCACGCAGGCAGTGTGTTCATCCCTACTCACTTCCCAAAGAGCTGAAAGGTTGTGGTGAGCTCTTGTACTGCTTGGATTTCTCTACCCTTACCAAACACTGTACCAGGAGGCAATTAAAACCATGCGTGTACAACACACAGATGGTTTTCAGCATCTGGAATCATCTTGTTCACTCAGCTGCTAATCTGTGAACATGCAGTAATTTGCAATGGGGCATCTGACCTTTAGTGTTGTTTAATATGCTCCGCATTCATCTCCTGGAGAGCTAACAAGAGTTACTGGGGTGGCGGTGTCTGAAATAGCCTCCTTTGTGCCTCTTTTACTCTTGATTTTCAATTCTGGCCAAGTTACTTTCCAAATGCAGTAACTTAATCTACAACAGAGTCAACTCTGATGAAATCACAACCTTTTATAACTATTTTTTGCAGCACAGATTTTACTGTCACTTTCACCAGGATTCAAGGTTTAGGCCTTTTTCATCCTAAAACAGTCTTTAAGAATGACCCTCATCTGAAATGTCTGCATGATGCCCACCCCCAACAGAAACTCCCCACTAGCAGCATGGTCATTCGAAACAACCAAAGACTCCCTAAATAAACAGTCTGCTTAAGATGTGAATCACCAATTCATCTGTCTTGTGTTACTATCCCCACCGGCTCCTTGTGAGCCTACGTCAGCTTCTTGATTCTGCGGTTCTGCTTGTCGATGGTCCAAGTTGCCCGGTCCACTGAGGAGGTGATGGTGTCAAGAGTTTCATCGTGTCTTTCCAGCTCTGTCTCTGTTTCCAAGGCAAGACTCTTCAGCTTCCTCAGTATCTATCAAAAGGATATATCAAGAGTGGAAAGACTCTTTATTTCTCTCCGGACAGGAAGAGCAATGCACAGTCAAAACATTAAGCAATGATCTCCTACCTCCATGTTTCTGGCAAAAGGGCTGAGCAAAACGTTCCGTCATTGGACATGTGGGGAGACAAGGCCATTGCCTTGATAAACTAGACATGATGCAAGGAGTGAGCTTACAATGGAAGAAGGACAGACTGAAAAAAGAGGTTAAGAAAAGCAAGGGTTATGCAGATCCTCAGTCAAGGCATTTGCTCGTCTTGTTGTCTCAGTTACAGCTGAGTTGCTATGTGTCGTTATTGCGGAAGCAGCAAGTGTTAAGCAATGATTTGAAAAAGGACAGGAGTGAGGCTTGGCAGAAGAGAGCTGAGAAAGCAAAGGTCTGGAGATGGCTGCAGAAGTGAGTTGGGAGCAGCAAGAGTAGTCACATGGCAAAAGACTACATGAAATGGGGAGGTTGGATGAAAGAGGAGGTTGGACAGATATCTGGCTGTGGTATTATGATCCCAGCACTTGTTCCTGCCCGGGGCAGGGGGTCAGACTTGATGATCTGTTCAGATACCTTCTGACCCTAGAAACTATGAAATATTTAGGTGGGAGTGATGAAAGATGGAGACTCCATGCCCTAAAAAACCTTGGTAGGAGTAGAGTGGAGGAGATCTTAGGAAGATGGGGCAAGTTGTTCAACCATGATGAAGTGAAGAATCAGAGAAAGTGAGGGTTGGAAGGGACCTCAGGAGGTCATCCAAACCAACATCCTGATCAAAGCAGGACCATCCCCACCATGCCATTCCCCTTAAGCAAGACCAAGAAGGGAATGACATGGGCAGGGATTTGAAAAGGAAGAACATCACTGTCTTAATATAAGCCAGGAAGTTTGTACTCTATGGGGTGGAAGGTGAGGAACTACGGACTCAGAGAGGCCGGCGGGATTGAGGTTGAAGTCACTGAAAATAGGAAACGAGTGACTGCCACGCTACTCCAGGCTACAAGCTAGAGGCCCAGACAAGCATACGATTACAAACAAGTTTCAGTTAACATAGCACTTAGCAAATTACCATTATCATGTGAGACGGCACTCAAATACCCAGTGCGACTACACGATAACCCCTTTGCGACCCTGATCTCTGTAGTGCTGGAGGAAGCCTGGTTCAGATAAGGCAGAAGGTGGCTCTAAGGCAAGAGTGAAAAAGCCAGGCTGATGCAGAAGGCATCATCTGAGATGACCTACTATGGCTTTTTCAAGCTTCAATTTCTGTGATCTCAAAAGCACATCCCCCAAAACAGAGATCCAAGCAGCAAAAGAGAAGTATTCAAATCCCCTTGTCACTGTCCTGGCTCTTCTGCAGCCATCTCAGAAGGAAAATTGCTTCCCTGCCTCTTCCTTCCTCCTGGAGCAGCTCCTTTCACAAGCCACCTGTTCAGCCTGGGTGATGTCCGACAAGATGCTGCTTCCTTTCCTTGGACAGATGCATCAGCTGGAGGTTTGGGACGTCTGCTTCAAATCGCAGAGATTGAGGACATTTCTCATTTCCCCAGTATCAGAAAGTGGCTTCCTCTGCTGTTGTTGCTTATCCAGATATACCCTGACTTCTTGTATGACAGCAAAGCTATTACAGCTCATCTTGGTTGCCAAAGGTGATTTATTTGATCTTTTTTAACGGACTAGTCTCTCTTCTTGGATTATTTTGCAATGGTATGCGGCCACTTAAATAATGGTTTCTTATCTGTAATTATTCTATTGGTACCTGCTGAACGTAAGGCTCCTGTGTCAGGGACATTGGTTATAGCCATGTTGGTCTAAGAGCATAGGCAAACAAGGTCCTTTGGGTAAATGTGATCTAATAAAAAAAAATACCAACTAAATAATTTGAAAAATTGTTCTTTGCAAGCTTTCGGGTACAAATGCCCTGCTTCGGGCACAGGGAGAGTCTGCAGGTGTTTGTGTGGCTTTTGCAGTATCAAGCTCATGGCGACTGGTGTCTCTCAAGTCTGGGGGGCACCAGATTGTTGACGGAGCGGGGGGTGCCCCAGAGAAACCAGAAGTGCACTTCCAGTTTTGCAGCTGGTGCTTCCAGGGGGTGCACGGCCAATCTCAGCAGGTGCATGTGCACCCCCTACGCATCACCAATGATCAAGCTGAAGGAGAGGGCTGGAGAAAACAGAGAGAGTGGAAGGAGAAGAGACGCCTTTGATGATCTAAAATGTTCTTTCCTAACAACTGGCATTTCTAATGCCCCTTTAATCCAGAGCTCTTTATATTTAAAATGAACTTTAATTTATTAACTCTCATAATACCTCCATGAAGTATTTTAGGTCACTTTATTCATATCTGGGGCTGAATGCAACAACTGTAAAACCATGTGCAACTACCCAGCTCATCAGTTTGGGACAGGAAGCCATATTTAATGGGAACTGCAGGGAAAGTGGAGAGAGACAATGCAATTACTGGAATTGGATGTCAGCCAGTGGCAGGAGGTTTCCTCACTTCCAAAAAAAAAATAATAAATTGTGGGACTATGTCGCAAGTGGTCAGAACCAAGGCTACATAAATCATTTATTTGGTTACCGATTAAAAAAATATATATATTTAATCTAATTATATTTCCCTCCACATGCTTTATTTGAGTGGTTCTCAATTTTTTTTTTTTTTTTTAACTCAAGGCCTCTTTTGCAAAATACCAACTCTTAGCTTTCATTTGTTTTTTTGACTATAGAAAAATAACAGTGCCATTCTTCTGCTGCAAAAATCTTCCAAAGATCACAAGGTTTCAGAGCCGGTGATTTGTTTTTGAAAACTCTGGGTTTATCTTGTGAATCGTGTTGGTGTTTGCAAACCGAACTTTTCTAATATTACACAGCAGCTCCTAATTCAATTATGATGTTATTTCATAATTAACATAATACTAAAAGGCTCTCACAGAAGCCCAGGATGCCATGGCAGCTTGGTTGAGAATCACTGTTGTACCCAATTCACAGGAAGCAATCTCAGGGGAGAGTCCTAGCCATGGGCAACAGGATAATCTCTGACAGGTCTCTCATTTAAGGTCTGTTATTAATTTATTGTCAGTGATCTTATGTACCAACCTGGCCGGATCCAGCTCAGCTGGTGGATCCACAGAGATCACAGCCCAAGGCAATATCACTGCAAGGATGTCAAGCAGAGGCTTCAAATCACATTGACAGCTTAAAAACCAAGTGATATAAGAGGACTCGGAGGAAAAACTGGCATTTTCCAGATCTCAATGAGATCATTGATATTAAAACTACATTTGTATTAAATGTAATTTTCATTTCATTTAATATTTCATTTATAATAAAACTATACAAAAGTACACACAGGTCTGCTAGAATGCCAACCCTCTTTTTAGCTTTATTTTGATACGCCTCCCCTTAATTAAAACACACTTAAAATGTAAAATAACTGTGGGGAACTGAAAGCTTTTAAAACGTGAAAGCATTAAAATGGAAAATCATCCTGCTGGAGTGCAGCGTTCAGTTTAGCTGATAATTAGGTTATGGCTTGAACCATAAGAAATTATACACTTAACTAGTATCCTCCCTCAAAGAGAGAGAAATAAGTGGGACATTTTCATGTATTCATTTTCTCTGCCTGCATACTGCAGGTTTGATAGGATCTCGCTTAACCCTTTGCTAACAATCCTGACCATTCAAGTTGTGCAAGGGTGCAATTTATTTTCTACAGGGAGGACCAAAATGGTTAAAATGCAGCATCGAACACAGCCCACAAAGCTGGATGGAAAGATTAATAGAGCCTGAAGTCTGGCCAACCCCTTAAAAAATGGTGTTGTCATTTTGCTGAACAAAAATAGCCAAGATGTCTAGTCATCAATGCGCACGTTCTGCCAACCGCCAGAAAAGCTGATGCCTTCTGGGCCAGCTCGTCGTTCGGACCATGAATCAAGAAATGAAAATTTACAAAGATGCCCCCTTGTCTACTTATCCTGCACGTCCCGTACAATGCTACTACAGGCTGGTGTGTGAAGACCCATTTCTGAGCTATTGACATCCAGACTAGCTCAAAAACAATTGCAGCGGCCTCACAGACAGCCTTCTGCTCTTCCCACTGCAGCGATAAGACAGCCTCAAACTTCAAGCACCAGGATCAACACACAAAGTTGGACACATCTTCCCACTCTGCCCATGTCACCTAGATTTCATAGACGTTAGGGGCTGGAAGGGACCTCGTGAGATCATTGGGTCCAGCCCCTCCCTGCCCCGCCATAGGTAAGAAGTCAGCTGGGATCAAGTAACCCCAGCAAGAAATAAATCCACCTGTTTTTTGAAGGAGTCCAGAGTAGATGCTTGCACCACCTCTGGGGTGAGTCTGCTCAGACCCTGGACACACGCACAGTAAAGGACTTTTTTTCTTCTATCCAGCCTAAATTGGCCTTCCTGGAGTTTATGGCCATTAGACCTTGTTATCCCTTGGGGAGCTCTGGTGAACAGGTGTTCTCCCAGGTCCTGATGTACCTAACCCTCTTACGTAACTGTAGGCTGCCACCAAGTCCCCCTTGAGCCTTCTCTTCCCCAGACTGAAGAGTCCCAAGTCCCTCAGCCGCTCCTCGTACGGCCTTGGATCATATGCGAGGCTTTCCTCTGGACTCTCTCAAGCTTCTCCATATCCTTCCTGAAATGGGGGGCCCAATACTGGATGCAGTACTCCAACTGCAGTCTCACCAGAGCCAAGTAAAGTAAGAGGATGACTTCCCTGGTTTTGCTTGAGATGCATCGGTGGATGCACGCCAGAGCTGGGTTTGCTTTGCCCGCCACAGCGTCGGATTGGTGGCTCACATTCATCTTGTGGTTAGTCAAGGCCCCCCAAGCCCCTTTTGGCCGTGGTGCTAGCGAGTGTAGCACTGCCAAGCCTGTAAGTGTGCTGGGGGTTCTTCCTACCAAGGTGCAGCACCTTGCACTTCTCTGCATTGAAAGCCATCAGGTTTTCGTTGGCCTACCTTGAGAGTGTGTCCAAGTTGGCCAGTAGCCTTAGCCCATCCTGTGGTATGACCGCTCTCTCCCACAATTTGGTATCAACCCTGAACTTGGCGAGTTCACACACAACTCCTGAATCCAGACCATTGATGAAGATGTTAAAGAGTACTGGCCCAAGTATCAAACCCTGAGGGACTCCACTGCACCACGCAGATTTGCTCCCTTCAACTAGTACTCCGAGTCCTACCCTGTAACCAGTTGCCTAGCCATCAGATGGTATGATGATCAAGGTCACAGTTCCCCAGATTAACCATGAGGACACCATGGGGATCTAGATGAAAGGTTTATTCTCACTTGACCCATCCATGCCCATGGTTTTCACTGTGAAGTGTGTATTATATTTCTTCCTCCCCTGCAACTCTCTTTTACTTGGACTGGGAACAGTTCAGATTGCATGTCCATACAACACCTAGAATCATTATTATTTAGTCTGTATGTGGAAGACTTGGCCCCAATGTGGCCACTATTGAGAGTTAAACAAACTTTCTAACCCTGCTAGTTACAAACCAAAGCACCAGGGGAGAGGAGAACCATGGGGCACACCAATTTTGAAATGCTCATACCCTAGAGCCAATGATCTGCACCCAGCTCGCTTTCTACAAGTCTTTCTAAAGGAGTCATCTATCAAGGCAGGATCATCCCTTACTAAACCACCCCAGCCAAATGTCTGTCCAATCTGTTCTTGACAATTTCTCTAGGCAGTCTGTTCAGATGCTTGGCCACCCTCACGATTAGAAAGTTCTTCCTCAACTCTAACCTAAATTTTCAGCCTAAATGATACCAACATAGTTGTGGGACACCAATGAGAAGACAGCACCTGTTTGTCTAATATCTAAGTGAAGGCACTTGCTAGCCACACTGAGCAAAAGGCAACATGGTGTGGACTATGATGAAGGCAGGCAATCCCCATTCTAGATTTTCCAGAAACCCTCAAGCAATTCACTACACCACCCTGAGCAACAGAGGAGGGCTATGTACGCCCCATATCCAGCAACAACTCAGACACTCAGCTCCCTGCTCAGTTAAATTTGCCTGCAAGCTTTCTTGCTTTGCAAGCTTTCAGACTCAGACACCCTTCATCAGGCAAAGGAGAAATCAAAGATATTAAGAATTCTCCCAGGTAAAAAAAGCCCAAAAGCTTGCAAAGAAAAGAAGCTTGCAACTATTAAGTTAATCTAATAAAAGATATCACCTCTGCCCCAAGAATTTTGTCTGCCTATGCCCTTAGACCAGCACACCTACAACCAATATCCCTGCAAGCTTTTCTAATTTTAAATGCAGTAGTTGCTATTGCAATCTGAAGCTTGATACGGATAAATCACACCCAGAGAAGGAAGAGCGCATGCATATATGGCTTGACGTACCATGGAGATGTACATTCAGGCTGCTTTTATAGGTTTCTCTTTGGGGTATAGGTGTTTCGGTTATGCTAGGCCATAGTTATAGTTAAGCTAAGCCACTGCAAAAGACCTCGGGAGTAACAGGCTTCACTGACCACTGGATGACTTGATAAAAGACACAGGGAGTGAAAACACTAATACAAAGAAAGAAACAGCTGAACAAGTTGAGGAATAAGAAGTTAGATAACAAGAGGTCAGCTGTACTCAGCAGGGGTAAGCTGAAAATACTCAAATTCAATAAGGGAGTGAGCTAGAAAAACCCAAACTCAGCAGGGAGTGAGCTCTAGCTGCCCAAACTTGGAAGGGGGGAGCTGCAGTTGGCAAGGAATAAGTAAAAGAAAGAAACAAGTAAAAAGGGACATCTAGGCAGAGAGAGAAATGAGAGTTGGCACAGAGTGGGGGCATCTCAGCTATAAATACAGGGTCTCGCCCTTTCGTAGCGACTTAGCACACATAATGTGTCAGTGCATATAACATGTCGCTTACCATCATCTGGGCAGTTTGCCGAGTGCTATGCAGACCTGCTAGCTACTATCCAAAGAGACAATAAATCTCTTTGAGCTTTCGCCACTGAACGCAAGTCGTTCTTTGTGTGCCGCACCCGAGCTCCGGGAGGCCGGCTGTAGGCATCGGCCTCCCCATGAAGCCTGAAAGCCAAGAGCAGAAGCACAGTCAGGCAAGGCTCTTTGGGTAGATACAATATCTTTTATTGGACCAAGTAGTTGGAAAAAAAATGTTCTCTGAAAGCTTTTGGGTGCAATCACCCTTCTTCAGGCATAGGAAGTGTCTGCTGTTCTGAGACTCCAAGGAATGAAAGAAGTGTGACAGGATCAGTGAGAATGTAAATTGGTGGAAATTAGAAAAACAGATGGTAAATAAGGGAAGGGAGGGGTTGGAACAAGGTTGGAAAAAAGCCAAAGGCAAGTAAGGGAGACTCTACCATAGTAGTTTTCCAAGGTAGAAAAGAGGCTGTCTGTGAAAAAAATATATAGCTGAAAATTAGGAAGCCAAAGAATAGAAAAAGAGGATAGGAGAGGAAGGGGGAAGAGTGTAAAAGGTCAGATCTTGCAGGTACCTGGTGAATCAGATGTCAGGCAGGTTGTAATGTGTCATAAATCCAATGTCTACATTGAGTCCATGATTTTTTGTCCCCAGTAGATGGATGAAGTGAAGTTTGTAGGCTTGTCTATGAAAGTGTTTTGCAAGTTCCCTTTGAGGATTACAACTGAGAGACTGGAGGAGGAGCGATTGTTTTGTGAGACACGTAAACCCATGGGTATTCTTGTTTTCAATAGATTTTTGGTGCACGTTCATTCTGGTGTGCAGTTGCTGTTGAGCACAAGCAGGCAGGAGGCTAGGCGAGTGCCGCAGGACAATGCGGCACAGGTCTGAAATGCAGCGCTTGGCATATGCATATAAATAACTGATATAGGCATGGACAGCATGTGGTACCATTCATACCTGCACAATACACAGGAGCTGGTAGAGAACTAGGAAAAGCTGTTCTGATGTCTCTAGGGAGCCCCCTGAGTGCATCCTGTGGCTTAAACCCCTCCCAGGGCCAGGCAAAATAAACGGGCAACCACTGAAGTAGGCCTGTTTGACAGCACAGCGTGTGCACTGTCTGGAACATTTGATAGCGATCAGATTAAACGCGAGACGTTCTGGTACAGTAGCTGTTAGGTCAGAAGGAAAAGGACATTGTTCGCCTCATTTATTTAATCTCCGATTCTCATTGTCTCTTCTATATCAGACTGGCTGGGGAAGAGGAGAGGGAAAGGTAGAAGGCCCAATGTTCAGAAGGTGCCAAGCACCCATCGCACCGTCTGAAGTCAGTGGGAGGTCGGTACCTTTGAAAAGCCAGGTATTTCGTCTCAACTGAAATAAAGCACCCAAATAGCTCTTCAGGATTTCCTGCATGGGTTGTTTGTCTCATTAAAAGTGAAGGAATGTTCAAATTGCAAAAAGAGGAAATAAAAAAAAAAAACCCAAAAACTATTTTTGCACTTCAGAGGAACGGCCTTACTGCTAACTGCTGTTCCTTTAGCCTTATCATGGTTGGGCTTTCCTGAGATGGAAAACAAAGGTAAGACAAAGGTACACCAACTCCCAGGGAGAAACATGGGTAGCACCCAAATGAAGGTTAAGCTGGAACCCACCAAAGAGGGACTGAAGAAGGACATGCATGGAAAACCATGGTCTTCACAAACCTTCTGGAAATGAAGGTCTTTGGAAAGTATCTTCTGCTTTATGGTATATGCAATCTGCAGATGTAGTAAACAGAAGGGTAATAGCTCTTTGGCAGGAAAAGTTTAACAGAACGGAAATTAGAAAGCATTGGATGTGCTTTGCCAAACCAAGGCTAGTGAACAAAATCCCACTCCCCCTCCTGAACCACAATCCTTAAGCTAATATTATCATATCCCCTCCCACACCCAGTGACATTATGTCAGCCATGGTTTGCCGGTAGACAGAGGCTCAGCCACAGACCACAGGAACTCAGTAGCCTTCTTTCTGCAGATCTATAGCACAGTTAATGGAAACCTGCCCACACAGCCACAAAACACTGTTTTTAACATGAAGGTCCCTTGGTGAAGTCCTGGCAAAGCTTTTCACTTAGGCACCCAATCACAATTCCAGACTGCTCCAGCCTTCCAGCTCTAATGAAAGACATTTAATATCACTCAGCATTTTGGGTTGCAAAACATCTACGTCTACAACTGCGAGAAGAATTGAGAGTGCAAGAGTTGCTTCTCAGGCCTATCCCATTGTTTAAACGTTTTCTTGCTTTCCTAAAGATCTCCCTCGTTGCTCCTAGCCTAAAATGCCTCACTGGTTCCATCCACTCCAGTAAATGCTCTACAAAGGCCTCTGATGTCCCTAGCATAGAAGCAAAGAAAGTTGAAAAATAAAAGGGAAAAATCTAGCTTCAACCCTTGAGAATATTTGGAAAATACGATTACTAAGAAATAACATCTGGACCCTAAATACTATAAACTAATTTTCAAAGAGGTGAAGCCGTCATTATAATCTCAACTGAAAACACATTAATATTTATCATTGTTTTCCTTCGCATGCTCCAAAGGCAGTCAGTCATCTATTTTGCAGAGGAAGAAGACTGGACAAAGGTGAAGTGCTTTGGTCCAGGTAATCTAGAGTGCGTCAAAAACACAAGCAGAATACGAGTCCTGATTCCCAGTTCTGCACTTGGGTTATGGAGCGATGCTGCTTCTCAGCAAAAAGACATACCTATGGGGCAAAACTAACAGACTCCTGGCTTATGAAGAAATCTATCAGATATCTTCGTAACAAGTCTATGGGCTGCATTCTCAAGAAGTGTCCTACAACGAGCTGGGAAGAATTTGCTATGTGGTTGCTGCTTATGGATCCCAATGAAAATGCCCTCCCCTGCCCCTGATACCTTTCATATCTGCTTTTGTTAGTAGGCATCTGCCCCTTAAATCATTCCTGTGTTCCCTTCCTCCCTCTCCACATACTTCCTTCCTTTCTAATCTATTCCACCCACTACATGCCCTTCCCAATGGGGAAAAGGAGTTGGCCAGCATGGGTTTCCATGCTATTCAACTCTGCTCTACAGCTCTGAAATAAAGAAAACTGGTGGACAGAAACATCCTAACATGGACAACGACTTTCTATTCTTCCTAAACTGGACCTGGAGAAAAAGATTCCTAAGTGGCCCTTTTTAAAAGGCACTGTGCGCATAGTTTTTTCAGGTAGAGGTGCAAAGCCTAACAATATAGTTACAGGACTGATGGCTTTAGGAGAGAACAAAATTAACCCAGGTGTGTGCTAGGATGAATTGCAGTTAGACTATAACCGCACCAATGAGGATGAGACAAGCACAAAAGTGGTCTCTCAAAAAAAGGCCAATTTCATTTCAATTTCTGTGTTTTCCATAATTTGCACTCTTTCGTTCCCTTATTCCCTCTCAAAAGCAGAAGGTCCTAGAAACACCAAACAACCTTCAGTTGCAAGACCCTTGTAAAATTCAATTTGTGTCACATATTCTGAACAAAAAAGCATACTTGGGAACCGATTCCAGGGGAGGGAAAGAGTGGGGTGCAGCTATTTTCCCCACAGTCATTCTGGGGAGCTCATTTATTATCATCATGTCAACAGAGCTGAAAAGGGCCTGATTTGCAGAAATGGGTATCCAGCCTTTTCTGGGAGAAAAAACAAACAAAAAAAAAAGCAACGTCCCTTGCAAAGCCTCTTAGTTTGACCTCTGCAAAATTAAAGTCCCTCAAAATCAGCAGTCATGCTGCAAAACATTTGCCAGCTGGATTAGAACTATCAGAACACTGCTGTTGGCAACCAGGTAAAAGTTGCTAAATCCCAGATGGGAATTTAGGTTTTCATTTTATTGAAATAGGTCTTTAGTCTGCTTTCCTGCTGGGAAAGATGTTCAAAACTTTGGGGTTTCAGTATGGTTAAGACTCTACTGAGTTTGTAATAGTGATTTTAATAAGCATCATATTCTCCCAAGGTTTTCATTCTTAACACATCAGTGCCTTGTGAATGGGCAACTAAAGGGCTCTGTTTTGTTTTTTTTCCCCCATGTGGGATTAACAATGAACAGGAATGAACAACTGCAGACCAAACAAGCAGCAGCAGAGCAATTAGCCATTTCAGACGATGCTATTACTAAACTGCAGAGAGACAGGAACTGGAGAATGACAGGAACAGCTCCTAATATAATCTCCAATGTTAATGAGGAAGAAAAATAAATTAAACTTACGTTGGTCTAAAAAGCCTGCATTTATTAAATTATAGGTTTTCAGCAAATAAAACAAAACACTTCAGTCTCCAGCTTTGCCAGTTTGCTTGTGCTTTTGATATCACATGTACCCATCCGTATCTGCCTTGCTCTCCAAGACTTTAATAATCATCAGGGTCTGTGCATGTGTGGTGCTAACAAACTCTGTGTTGAACCTTACAGATAAAATTAGGGCTTTGGGTAGAGGCTGTCTTCTATTACATGCTCATGGGCACCTAGCACAGTGATGCCAGAGACACTACTACACTACACAAAATGTTGATATATAATGTTTCTTTAAAGAGGTCTAAGCTGGAGGCGAGGCACTGCTACACATGACACGACTCGCAAAACCATTTAATAAGCCTTCCATTTTCAGTGTAAAATGAAGACGGCACAAACTTGAGAGGTTTCACTGTGTCCCACCCCAGATAGGGGTTAATGTTTTAGCTCTGATAACCAAAACAATTAGCAAGAGGCCTTCAGCTAAAGACATTCCTGGCTTCTTTTTAATCTGCTTGCCTATTCATTAATATGTCTATCCCATGTCAAAGATGTGTGGCGTGGCAAGAAGCATAATCGATTCCATCAGGCCTTACTACCTGTGTAGAGGGAGCCCAGGATGACGACTGTGGGCCCCCCCTGGACCGAGGAGCATGCTGACAGTGTCTCCAGCTGCGGTGGCTCCTGGACATGCATTCAATTAACGGCATGCAAGGGGCAAGCCACAAAGTTATTCCACATATTTTTTTTGGAATAACTCTGTTGTTTATTCCTCCTTTAATCACTTAATTGACTGAACATGTGGCTAGGTCACAACTTAAGATGTGATTAACTAGTTAATCACATCTTAAGTGTAATGTGCGGTGCAGGTCTTAGAGACCAAGAGGAGCTAGCTTGTGTCTCAATAGAAGACCTGACCTATAATACTTGAAGACTGTTGTATATAAGAGCTGGTGATGAACCTGGCACCTAGTCACAGCACATACAATATGCGAGGAGGGCAGAGAAAGAACAAGCTTTATTACATGCTGTTTCAACCAAGGCTCAGCTTGAAGGTACCTGTCTCATTTCTTGCGTCTCCGACTCCGAGACCTGCTCTTGCTTTTGGATTTGAACCTGCCTGCTGCTGCCACCTTCTTCTCCTGATGAAGGTCTGGGTTGCGCCACACTTTCAATAAGCCCACTGGCTGAAAAGAGAAATTCACACAGTCATACACTGCCATCTTCCTGTAGCAAGTGAAAAATACAGGTGAGCCGACCAAGAGAGCCGCAGTATTGTCCTGCGAGCTTCTTTCTTGAGAGGCAAATGAAAGTTAAAAGGAGAATCGCCACATTCACAAACCTGCCCTGCCTCCAAAAAAAAAGGAAAAGAAAATCCTCGTCTACAAAACACTAGTCCCTACTTTGCAGGCTCATTGAGTGTCCACACATGTATTTATGCATGCCTAAACTCGATGCTTAAGGCGCATTAATGTGATTTAAGCTCGTTTCTACATGTGGCACACTAATGCGCATTCAATTTTAGGCACAAAAGTCGCATTAATGCGCATGTAGGCATGGTAATGTGCATTAAGGCAAGACATCTCCAGTGACACACACCGCATTAATGCGCATTAGCACATCTACACATATGCTAATGCACTTTAATTGCACCTAAATTGGTATTTGCTTTATGCAAGTATCAAATTTAGGAAGGATTAGCCTAAAATGGCCATTTTTAAGGTGCACTAAGGGTGCACACATATAGACTCACACCCTTAACGGGCCTTAAAAATAGCTAATGTGCCTTAAGTTGGCACGTGTAGAAGCTCCCATTCTGTAAGAACACCACCATCCCCCAGACAGGTTCCTTAATATCAAGGGGCCAGAGAGCATTCCTCTTTGTTTTCAGGCAGCTACTTGAACCAGCAGGAATTGGAAGAAAAAAAAACAACAAAGTGTTTATTTCTAATAGGAAAAGAAAGAAGTGTTGGCTTTCTTTATGCTTCTTCACTCACTGGCCTGTTCAGTTTGTAGCACGTCAGTCCGGAGAACACCTGCGAATCATATCATCTAAACCTCGGAACAAAAGGCCAATACTGACGATAACAGCACGCCCCCAGCTACTCAGTGCAGGAGCACGGATTTGACTCCCCAAGCAGCGCGCCACCTGTCCTTTATTTAAAGCCCTGGCTCCTATTGCAATATCTGATCCCTCTCAGCCCAGATCAGTGCTACAATTAAAGGCCATTCTTTGTCATGCAGATTGTCTCGGGGGGTTAGCACCGAACATAGTTGCGCACGAAGACACTCCAGACATCCCCAAAGAGGTCCCCCCCTTTAAAGGGGCCCTGCGAGCGAAGGAAGCTGCTGCTGCTGGCTATCGCATGGCCTGACCTAGCGTGGCACGATGACAACAGCTGCTAGAGACATCAGGACAGAAAGTCAGCCAGTCGGAAGCTGGAGCTCGCTCCGGGCCCGAGGAACTGGTGCCAAGCTGGCTGGCCGCCTGACAGCACATACGCTACTACTTTGGATAGCATTACTCCTTAATGAAAAAGGAGACAAAAGCTAAACTAAAAGTACAAAAATCTAAATCCCTTGCAAGTAATTACTGCAAACTCATAATCCCTTGGAATTATTTGGTTATCAGTCTGTTAGTTTCTGGAATTGAACGTAGACAAGCAACTCATTCACGGTGGGACTGCTTGCACTGTCCAAGCTCCCCTCTTGAATTCTGATCCAAGAAGTATCAAGTATTGTTTTTTTAAATACTGTTTGCAGTAAAATTACTACACTTATCATGCTTAAAGAAACATGGAGGTTGGGGGGGAGGGGGGACAAAACCCCTATGCCTATTGCAGCAAATGGCTAGACAAGTCTGTTTGCGTTTATAAATCGCTCGACTGCTGCTTAAAATGAATAAATGCATTTCAAGACAGGAAATTTATGTATTCCGCTCTGTTTATCTGGAGAGAGAGACAAAGAATAAGGAGACGGCAGCAAACTGGATGGAGGAGGCACTCCCACCTGCCTTTGTAATAAGAAAGAGATCCAATTAAATGGAAAGACAGCACGATTCAAAACTGATCAATGGAAATGTTTTTCTTCATATAGTTCACATCTTGATGGTGGAGCTCACTGCCATAAGATTTCACCGATCTTAAGAGGCCTCAGAAGGTTTGGGATATTTCTATGAAAAGCAAATATACCCCTGCTACTACAGTGAAGAGCTTTGGAAGGGGTAAAACCCTCATGGCTTTAAGGCATAAGGAAACTTCTAAGTAGTGGGGGTTAAGAGGACACTTCCTCCAGGAACAAGCTACCCCAAAAACACACTACAGGACATCCCACATCTTCTGAAGTAGCTATCTCCAGACTTCACTGAAGACAGGACTGGATAAACCTCAAAGTCCAGTCCAGCAGGGTAGAAATCTTACTAAGGAAGCAGCAGCAGGTAACAGTAGGTGGTTAAACACCAGTTACAGCTTTGGCCAACAGAATAAGGCTTCACCAGCAGGTCCAATGCAATCTGAAAACTGGTTCAACAAAGCGACAGTTTGTGTGGGATACCAGCTTGCTTTAGGATCATGTTAATGGGTGTTTTTGGGTGAGTATTAAAATGGCAGGGTGTAGGTTGTAGCCGTGTTGGTCTACGGACAAAGGCAGACAAGGTTATTTGGGTAAACCGGTATCTTTTATTACACCAACTTAAATAGCTGGAAAACAAAAACTAGCAAGCTTTCGGTTTAAAAACCCTACGTCAGGCTGGGGAAGTCTCTGCAGCTGGTGTGTGCTTTTCCTGGATGGAATGAATAAAGTGGCATTATTTTGTACCAAAAATTTGCAGTCCCAAATACTCAAAGCCATGGCGTGTTATGGGGTAGCATCTGCTGTCAAAGAAGTTGATAAATGTGATAGTATCTCTACAGAAAATCCATCTAGTCTAGGAATTAAGAGCTGACATCCCTTCCTCCCCTTTAGAACAAAAAAAAAAAAAAAAAAAAAAAAAAACAGTATTTTTTCCATCACAGGAAGGGACGGGAAAAAAAAAAATGAAATTGAAACGCAGTCAGTGACTGCCATCTCGTGGCAAGAAGTATTAGTGGCAAAGGATGTGGACTGAACAAACAAGGGAGAAGTTTTGGTGGTGTTGCAGAAGTCAAGATTTCCACAACCTTCAGTTGCTCTCGCTGGCGTTTCCAACTTAAACATTGAAAACGCAGGTGGGGAGGAGAAAAACTTCTTCAAACTTACTGACTCAGATGCAAACAGAGCAGAGTGGTGGGAAATGAGGCAAGTAAGGCTGTATACCTAATTATTTTATGTAACCAGCATTAAGACCATCAGGAACTGAACACCAATTTGCCTGCATAACTTAGTGCTGAGAAATCAGCAGGTTGTTTTCCCCCCAAGCTGTTGTGCTGACATTTTGGTGCCAGGTGTCCAAGAGTTACTTCCTTAAAAATTAACAAGCTTTTCCAAGCCTCAGTCCTTGATGACTGGTCAGCAAGGGAACATTTTGCTCCCTGCTGGAATCCAATTTTAGTCTGGTGCACAGCAAGCTTTCTGTCGGCTTTTCTGTTGCAGTTCGATGCTTAAAGTGCTGGGAACGTATCCATTTAACAGGTTTGTTCCTTGGTTAATTATACACTTCAAATCCTCCGGACCTAACTGAGTCTTACCTACTATTTTAGGATACTAATCTTTATCCCCCCATCATGTTACCCAAGGGTCATCTATGTTTGAAAGGGAATCAAGGTTAACCCCATTTTTCTCCCACCCAGGTTAAAGAAGGTGGTGCTAGCAGAAATATCAAGAGGAAGAAGTGCAAGTGGCTAACTATATTCTGGCTGTTGTGGAAAAGTTTTTCAGCATTTGCCTTGTAGTAGTTAGACTGAATTTATCTGGTTACTGTTAACCAGTATATTTTAGTGCACAAAAGATTATGGCTTTTAAAATGAGCTCCGTGTTACAGGAAGCAGAATGAAGGGAGCTCTGCTGCTACAGTCTGTTATTATTGGGGTCAAGTTTATTGAAGTTGGTGTTTAACACCTTGCCTGTTTTAAGTCCCGCTGAGCTGGAAGTCAGCAGTTTTAAACAGGCTGTAATTAAATGAATGACAGGTTCAGTGTACAGCTACTTGCTGCGATTGCCATCCAAAAAGGCTAGAATACACGCTGGTGAGGCATGGATGGAAAACAACCCTAGTCAAAAGCAAGGCACGAAGGCAATGGACTCGAAACAAAAAGCAACTAAAAAATGAGGACCAGAAGCTGAAAGCAGCTCACATCTCAGCTTGCCATTTGTTCCAATGCTGTCAGCAGCGAGTTTGGACAACTCGATTTCTGACTGTCCACCCTGACAAAACAGTTATCTGTTTGTGAAAAACCCCTTCCCTTTTAGGATGTCTCCAATAAGGTACCCAAAATTAAAACAGTCCATAACTGCAAATTACATGGGATCCTGGTTTTCTCCACTTTAAAAAAGATCCCCAATTTTCGCATTAAAAATGTAACCCAAAATCCACTTTTTTCTGTGATCACCAATACGTACGCGCGCGCGCGTGCGTGTGTATACACACACATATACATATATATACAGTGGTGATCATGGAAAAATGTGGATTTTGGGTCGAGTTACTTTTTTTAATAGGTTACTTTCTTTGTGTTATTTTTTTCCATGATCAAAATGAAACGCCACTATATAAATCTATACAGAGAGAGAGAGATTAGTAGCATTTCATGCTGATAACAGAAAAATGTGGATTTTTGGTTACTTTTTTAATTAAAAAATTGGGATATTTTAAAATCAGAGAAAACCAGGATCCCTGCTAATGACTTCTGAAAAGGTAGGCCTGAGAACAGAAAAATAAATCAAACTCAGGTGAAATCATAATCCAAGCATATTCAGTGCAAGTTTGCCCATCTCATCTCCATCTCCACACCCCACCCCTTGCCCTCGTACACAAGTGCCAGTTCCCCTCGAAGCTGGCAGACAACGATCTCTTCCTATCAAAGCTTTCTTTGTTATCGTTGGCTTGATCTCATCTCCGTTAGACTATGCCAAGAGTGGGAAGAGACTGGCACTGTAAAACCTACATAGCGTTCCTCTAAGTTTTGTCAACAATTAAAGAATGTTGTTTGTCGACAAACCGACTTCCTGGCAGATCGCTTTGTTTCTCATTTACCTGCCTGCCAAATGGAACTGCCCAAATCCACCTGGGGAGACTTCCTCGTGGAGACAAATCCCAATGCATCCTCCAGAAACTGGATCTTCTTGCTAAACTGCATTTCCAAGATCGGGATGGCATTTGGCATCTTTGCTGACAGCAGCTGGTAAGAGATGTCTGGCTTGCCAATAAACCTCTGACGAACGCTGATCTCATATGGCGTATGCACTTTGATATCATCTACATCTTTCAATTCAAACCGGTGAATGACCTGAGAATTGCAGTCACTGATTTCCAAGCCAGAAACCAGGAGCGTGAGTTTTCCTGGCTTGACGCTAGTGTCTGTTCTGTGGGTGATGATAACTGGGATCCTGAGAAGAACTTCCTTTTGGTTCTTCGAGTTGGAAATTGTGGCCGTTTCCTTTGGCTTTGTTTCCAGTGGCGATTTCCAGAGTTTGCTGCTAAACGGCCACCAAGAAGGAGACTCGAGTTCAGTCAACAATCTAGTGATGAAAAGCATAACGTAAAAAGAATCAAGTCAGTGGACTGTCCATGCCATCTTCCTACTCCAAAGCAAATTAACTGCTTTAACTAAAGAGAAAAACACTAGAAAACAGATGTTATTCTTATAAGCATTTAACAAAAAAAAAAAAAAAAAAAAAAAAAAAAATCATTTTGCATGTTACAGCATTAAACATCAAGAGATCTCTAAACACTATAAAAAAATCTAAATTCTTGACATCCCTTAAGCAAAACAGAATTACACAGACCTATCACCAGGGATCCTGGTTTTCTCCTATAAAAAAAAAAAAAAAAAAAACAACAACCCCAAAAATCCACATTTTTCCCTGCAATTAAAATGACGCCATTATAGCTATATTAGTGGTGTTTTATTTTAATCATGGAAAAAGATGGATTTTGGGTTACTTTTTTTAAAACTGAAAATTGGGGATTTTTTTTAAATCAGAGAAAACCAGGATCCCTGTCTACCACACTCTGAATCCAATCCTCCGGCAAAAGCAATTGTATCCTGTAATCCAGTTCACAAACTTCAGCTGGAAAGTAGCCTTCCAAAAGGGGCAGGACAGGCTGTTTCAGAACCTCACTGATCTGAGCAGAAGAAATTTCCCATCTTAAATGTATTCACAGATATTTTGAACCCATTTATTCTCGTGCCAACAATGTCCTTTATCTTAAATTCCATTTTATTCAATTTAGAAAGTGGAAAATTCAAAAGAGAAGCTGCCCAAGACAGAGCTGGAAACTGAACCAGGGAATCAAGCCTCCTACTTTGGACTATGGGTGTTTGAGTTTGTTATCCAAAAGGGCTGAGTTTTGCTCAAAGTTTCAGAATTAGCAGGTAGAAACGGTAGAAGATGCTCTTCGTGCATTTTCCCCTCAATGAGATTTGTTCTTTTTTTCACATCCTTTTCCAAATGGGCTATTCCCTCACCATTAGCCACTGCCTTTTAAACATAAGGAGAGTAGAAGGGTACAAGACCAGTCTCCCCTCCGCTGCCTATGATAGACCCTACCAATGAAGGGAAGAGATGTCCAAGTCCTCCCCCATTTGGGAGAACAGGTCAAAATATAAGGTTATATGAAAGTAGGGCTGGAAGGGACTTCACAGGCTCATGTAGTCCAGTCCCCTCTGCTCAAGGAAAAATCATCCCAAATGAAAAATGTTGCAATGAAGATGTGCAACACCTTCACATACGTAATAAGCGCACAATGGATTGCATTTACTACTGAAAAACTTCAAAAGACATCTTGAAACAACAACTCACTTTACAAGCATTATTAGTTTATTGGAATTTGTGGGGGACGATTTTGAATTAACGTGTTTGTTGCTTTTTCTGTCCTCTGGCAGAGGTGCCACTTAATGAAGCGACACGCTGTGCTGGGGCTACCCTGGTACAGATGTTTTAAGACAGGCACTTGCACAAATAGAAACGCCGTTGAGAATTCGAGACCTTGATTAGTTTGGCAGCAGACCCAGTTTAAAAGAGAAATATTCACTGAATATTCTTTGTTCACTAGCCATCAGACTTCTACTCAAGATTCAAACCCTGCCCAGGGGGTAAAACACAAAATTAAAAAAATAAAAATAAAATCAAGCTACTTTAAGAGATAGATGGATAGAATAGGATAGGATAGGATAGATCCTGGGAAAAAGTCACTGAATTTATGAATAAAAAATGGTAGTTCAAAAACTTGTTGCAAGAACCTGCACCCAACTACAATACAACTATTGTGTATTGACAAACGCAGCATGGAAGATAAAGCAATAGACCAGGAGCTTCAGGTTGACTACAGAGTTACAGTAAAACTTCTCAAACAAAAAATGCACTGAGAGAGATGCAGTAGGCTTTGAAGCAAGAGAAGCCAAAAGATTCACACAATTACTGCTTTAGAGCCCATGATGTTGCAGGCAGAGAACTGGGCCTGCAAGTGCACTCAAACTCCCCAGATTAAGGCTGGGGTGCCACAAGTCTGATTTATGATCATAATAGGCAGTACTAAACCTATTGTAGGGTTGGAGCAACTCTTCTTGGCTTCTTGAGAGCTCACTAATAGTGCAAACTGCAGGATCGGGGCTGGGGATTTTCCTTAGAGCTGGAACCTAATCTTGTATCTAAAGTACCTTGTCGTGTTGGAACAAATGGATAAACTCACTGGTCTCTGCGATACCTTGCTTGCATGTCAGACTTAGCTTTGCCCCCTGAAACCTCTATGCTCAGGCACAAGAGCAGCATCTGATGTATTGCATATTATGTTGTAGATATAATAAGACAATGCAGCAAAATCCACATTATATATACCCGGGTCTTTTGCAAACCACACAATTCATGGCCAGTTCCCAAATGTAGGGTGAGCTGCTCAACTGTTTAATGTGGCTTCTATTTTAAAGGGTCTGCTTGTTTCTTCACACACCTGGAGCATCCCAGCTGGCCCCAATAGCTGCTTGGGGTTGTAAATACCCCAGGCTGGTTCACAGCGGTGGACTTGGGGGTGGGGAAGTCACTGGTGTACTTGCACCTTCCCTTGATTCCTGCTCACCCAAATTGAGTGGTGGCAGCATTTCTAGTTAGGCAGTACTGAGGGAATCTAATGACTTAATGGCTCATTATAATCTATTCCCTTCCCCATTCTTCATTAACTACCCTCTCTTCTTTGTAAAGGTCTTGATGTTCCACCAAACAAGCTATCCTTTGCTCTGCAATTCTGCCATCCATTAGCTCCTCCTGGCAACAAAACTCCTATTTCACAGCCCCTGCAGATCACTTTCAACATGTTCTAAGGTAGTTGGATTTGCTTCCGCTTCAAGATGAAACAGAATAATATGGCCCATGGCCCCTAGCATATTAGTCAAGTGCCTAATTTATGTTTAATTGCAGAAAAATGTGCATGTCATAGATTTCAGACACATTAGGCCTGGAAGGGACTTTGAAAGATTTGCTGGGTCTAACCCCCTGACCAAGGGGCAGGAGTCAGCTGGGGTCAGATGATCCCAGAAAGATAGCTGTTGTTTTATACGAGATGATGAGGGATCCTGGTTGTCAGATTTTTTAAAAATCCCCAGTTTTCAGTTTAAAAAGAATAATCCAAAATCCACATTTTTCCATAATTAAAATGAAACACCACTAATAAGTTTAGTGGTGTTTCATTTTAATTATGGAAAAATGTGGATTTTGGATTATTCTTTTTAAACTGAAAACTGGGGATTTTTATTTATTTATTTTTTAAATCGGACAAAACCAGCATCCCTGGTGATGATGTGCCTCACCATCTGCACCTCCCCTTTTTGAAATTCTAGATCTAGCCCACGTTGGTTCACACACCTTCATTCGCACAGAGGGCAAAAAAACCTAATTTCATAAAATATCTGGGCTCTGCCATCATCCAAAAATGTGTCACACATGGGCAAGGTGAGATCAGTCTGAGTTTTGAGCATTTACAGATGGTGCTGTGTGCTTCTTGTATATAATAATGAAGTTCCCTGGGGTGCCTTAAGTTCCTTTCAAGGGTGGTGCAAGGATGCTGTATACTATTAGCACTGTAAGATATGAAAACATGATTCACAAGATAAACGAGAGATTTAAAACAGGAATGCGTAGTGGTAAAAATATTTTCTCCTGCTGTGATCTTTCTGAGTTCTCTGCAATGGAAGAATTGCTCCAGTATTTTCTGTAGCCAAAAAACAAGTGAAAACTAAGAGATGGCATTTTCTGAGGTGTGCCTGGAGTCTCAAAAGGTTGACAGTCACTGCAGTAGTTAAATATAATCACTTATAATAATGCCCTCACATACTCTGCATAGACCAAAGAGGTTTATTCTAAATCAACAAGAATTGGTAATAAGCGCTGGTTCCCCCCTTCCCTCCCACCCCGGCTTAAAAACAACCTTCGTCTTTTGGTTTAAAAAAGGTAACCCCAAATCCAGAGTTTTCCGTGATTAAACTAAACACCTTTAATATACCAATATCAATATTGCAGTGTTTCATTTTAAATCATACAAAATGTGGATTTTGGGGTACTGTTTTTTAAACCACAAATTGGGGATTTTTCTTTTTAAATCAGAGAAAGCCAGGATCCCTGGTAATAACAGTTTAAAAAAAATGGGCCTTGAAAGTATCCCTGATTGAAGAACTATCCCTTTAATAAGTTTTCACTGAAATCCGCCTAGTTTTTATACATGCGCAGTATAAATATACTCACAGCAAAGCCAACACAGGGGTTTCCTTTCCACCCAGGAAAGTTAAAATTAATAGATCAAAAATCTGCTCAACTTCTCAAGATGCTCACTTTTGAGCTGAAAGTGTCCATACTTGATTTCATCACATGATTATTTTTCAAAAACCAGAATTAAAACAGATACTTTCTTTCAACTGTCATTTCTTATTGGTGTGCCTCAGTTTCTCTGTCCAAGACATGGGGATAAAGATGCTGACCTGTAAAGTGCTTTGGGATCTACTGGTGAATACTGCTAGGTAAGACCTAGGTAACAAGTAGCAAGTAAATAGCAATGTTTCTAGTACTTCAGGATGTATAATTTTGATCATCCTGTTAGAAAACATGTTTAATGTGTTAATTACTGAAAATAATGGGGTCTACTAAAGCATACCTACTAATTCTCTATAGAAGAAAAGTCCAGCTATACAAATAGTTATAGTCTATGAGCACAAGAGCAGTGAAATATCACCTAGGTATAAAACTAGATCTAGCAAACCTGTCATGTCTATAGTCAAAAGGGATTATTATCTAGAATGACTTATTTCATTACTATTCTATTTTAGGTTTCTAGAAGGCACCTCTGATCCATCTGTTTATTGGAGGCAGTCATTCATCCTCTCAAGTTCCTTTAAAAAGTAATGAAGCAATCAGGGTGCAATTCATCCATTTACGCACGTGATTGCAGTCCCTCAAAAAAAAATCGCTCCTACCTTTGAATTTTAAATAGGGTTTAAGTAGTGCAAAAGCCTTGTGGGTGCAGAGATGAACATCATCCTACACTCCCTTCGGTGAAGGTAGAGGCAGATCTGTTGGCTCGTGCAATGCCCCATAGTGGCCAAGCTACCTGCCCCACTCAGCTCATTGGGGACAGCAAACACCTCGCTGCCCCACCTTGATGGATGTTTTAAGTGTACCTTAGGAGGCGATTCCCAATCCATTACCATGCCCACCAGCTCCCCACCTGGCCTAGCTTCACCCATTGGCCAATCCCCAGTCTGGCTCACAGCAACAGACCCAAAATCCACTACTGCTCCATGCCCCACTGGCACCTGTCTCACTAACAGATCCCTATGGGTGCCCTCGAGACACTAACTCACCTTAGGGGTCTGAACAGTGGCCTCCAGCCTTCTCCACAGCCATGCCCACTCCGCACAGGTCTTACTCTCAATTCATTCGCCAGCTTGCCAGACCCCTAGTCCTACTAAGGCACTATTTATTTTTCTGGGCTCCTAGCCCCATCTTGATTTTACCCCTGACCTTAGCCTGTCTTGCTCTGCTCAGCCCTTGGCCTGGGGCCCCTTCACACCCCCTACCCCTTTGCAGGTCCCGAAACACAGCATGCCCCAAACACCCTGCTGCATGGCCTCCAAATCTCTGCTGCAGCCACAACCGGGTCCTCTGGTCAGAATAGTCGCCAGCAAGCCACTTGCCGCTTGCCATACCGCTGCAAAAGCTTCTTCCCCCTGCTCCCTCCCAGGCTCTTGGGTTCCTTTCCAGGCTCGCAGCTTCTGCTCCTTTCCAGCCCGAGCTGGCAGGAGCTCCTCTCCTTGCAGAGTTCAGGGCCACACTGGTCCTTCTGCCCAGGTGTATATCCCCCAACCTCCACTTCTTCTGACCAGGTGTCCCCCTGACCAGCCACAGGTGTGTCTGCCCTGTCAGCTTAAGGAGCAGCCTACTGTTGTTTCTCTGGCTAAGCTGCTATGGTTTCCATCCGGCCTCCCCTGGGCTCTAGCCTACTGTTTTACTGCTAGGGAGCAGGTATTTGCAACCCTAAAGATCCCTGGTTGCTTCCTATAGCTAGCCCCTGTTTAGCTGCCTGCACCTGCCTGTGGATCATGTCTGCTGTACTCTCTAATGCCTTAAACAGGATCCTCTGCCTCCCTGTTGCAGTTTGCTCTTCTCCCCAGGAAAAAATCCTTATGGACATGATCAAGACCTCTTACAGAAGACTCAAAAGCTATGACTACCATGTACTTTAACGTCTTAAGTGTTCTAAGTTGGGCAATAGCAAAACTATTGCTCTCTTGTGAGGGCAACATCCAAAGCTGATATTGTTCATGCAACCCCATTTATCCAGATGGCAAAAAATATGGAAGGGTTAATGCAAAACAAATATATCAAGGTCTCCTTCTGCACAGGACCCCTAAACACTGAAAATAGCATGCAAGAAAGATGATCTACACAGCTACTACTCACACAGCAACTTTCAAAAGAAGGCAACTGGCTGAGAGTCGAAAGTTGTCATTTTCCCTCATCTCCGGCCATTCAAGTAAGAATGTACCATAAGAGTCAACTGATATTATAATCACTATTTCAGATTAAACCACCGATCAGAATTGATATTTTGTTTCCCTGTATTACAAGCATGATTTCTGCAGTTGCATGAAAACCAAACGAAAAATTAAATGAACAATGAGAGTCCTCAAAAAGTAAGGTGAAGACTGAAAACACGATTCAGCTAAAGATTGTTATCTGCTGTAAAAGATGTCAGCTAAACCCTAAAAAAGAATCTCAACTAACATTTGTTTGTCTTCCTTTATTCTCCTCCCAACTGTAAATCCAAGATTCAAAAACTTGTTTTTCAGATCCAGGAAGACAAAATAATACCTCCCAATGCATCTAAATTGAAAACAAGCATCTCTTCCAAAAACAATGAAGGCGTATTTACCTTCTGGATCATTGTTTGTTACTACATATATAGCTTTAAAATCTGCTTCCGAAGCCTACAGTTTCTTTGGCTTCTCATTAAAGGATGTAAAGAATATCATCATGGATCATTAGGAAATCAACACTTTCCCTTATACCCAACATCCTTTCAAAAACAGAGGCTTCATCCAAAAGAAACTAGTTTGAACTCCATTATATCAGTTGCTTTATGCAACTCTGCCTTCCAGAAGTAACTTTGTAGGAGCTCATCTTCAGAGATCCTGGTTTTCTCCCATTAAAAAAAATAAAATAAAATCCAAGTTTCGCTTTAAAAAAAAGGAACCCCAAATCCACACTTTTTCATGAGTTAAATGAAACACCTCTAATATAGTGGTGTTTCTTTTTAATCATGAAAAAATCTGGATTTGGGGTTCCTTTTGTTTAAAACTGAAAATTGAGAATTGTTTTTTTTTCTGGAAAAAAAACAAACAAACAGGATCCCTGCTCATCTTTAAAATGCACAGCAGCTTACAAACCTATTTCATGTTGAAAATGGATTTTTCTTGCTCTATACATAACTACAAGACACAAGGCATTAATATCAGGTTTCAATAATTGGTAAAATATTTGAAATTGAAAAGTCAGGCTTCACTAATTCAGATGCAGATATGGTTTTAGACATCTGACTTCCTACAATAAAATATTTCTGAGCACTGCAAGTACTCCAGCATCTAATAAGAGAGCTTGGGCCATGTCTTCTGCTTCTTCTATCACAACTAAAGCATGTTTTGCTGGCAGAATTTAGCAAGCCCTTCAATGTTGCGCACAGCAAGGCAGGATCCAGCAGCTCACTGTTCCCTAAAGTCTGCTGGGATGCAACAGGAGTAAGCATTTTAGCTGTGAAATAAGTGCAATGCGAAAACGCACAGAGAGAACACAGGTGTTATTTCTACAGTTGATTCTCTGGCTACAGCTGTACTACGGCTAAAATACCTTCCATCCCAAACTGCAGGCTTTGCATATGAGGGGGAAGAAATCCTTCTCTCAAGTCCAAAGCCTTCACTTGTCTCATCTACAGTTGGATGATGCCTCAAGTTAATTTTCCAGCTTTGTCCACTTTGTGCAGCAATGACAGCTGAGCTCAGTCCTCCAGTCACCCATCCTTTGGGGTATAGGACCCCCTTACAACAAAACTAACCCTGGGATCCATGTGAACGAAGCAGGGATTGACTTTTACCTGGCATGAACATATGACCTCAGAGATCATTTGCGGCCAACAGACCAGCAAAGACATTCAACAGTTTCTAATCAAGGCAGGGAACTGGAAGAGCGGAGAATTGCATCTTTAAACAAGAGGGCACAAAAAGCAACGTGCAAACACTGAAAATCCTATGATAAAGTTTCAGACAGGTACAATGCACATCAGTCACCATTCAAGCGAAATGCAGCTACCATACCTGTCGGCTACATCCATGTCAGACTCGATCTTGTTCAGTCCTTTCATGATATTATCAAACTGCTCGCCCTGGTACTGCAGCACCTTGGCCGTGTCCTCCAGCCGCTGCTGGGATCCGGCCAGCAAGCCAGTTAGTTCTTTCCCTTTGGTCATCTCCAGAGACGCTGCTTGGGCTCCAGCTCCGTGCTGCGATAGCAGCTGCTCCCGCCAGAAGTGTTCGAGGATGTTGAAGACCACATTTCTACTGGGCTGAAGGGAGCTGAACCAGTGCTTGGTGTTCTTCTCCAGGAGCGTGAGGGAGCTGAAGATTAAGTTGGAAGACTCCTTCTTGATCTCACTGATGCTGGACAGATGGAAGTGGACCAGGAGCTCTCCCGTCTTGTCAGCTGTAAATTTGACTGCGACAGGAGTCAGAGAGAGTCTTCCAGAGACCCATCGTTTCTCAGTGTCCAAGTAATAAGAACAGGGCCAGGTATGGATGCGTATGTCCTCGTTCATCAGCTCTCCCTCAAGATTCACTTCCACAAGGACAAGGGTACTGCCACCTCCAAAGCAAGGAGAAACTAGAGTGAAAATGGGAGAGAAAGCATACAAAGTGATCTGTCAATTAGCACGTACATAGGTTAACGACACCCCTAATGGCATCTCTCTTATAAGCACCCATTCTTAGGGTACGGACACATGAAATGCTTGTAAGTGCTCCAAATTCCTTTAATGCACTCTAAGAAAGTGAGGTTATAAACGATACCTAGTCACAAAGTGGCCCAAAATGTCTGAGAAATGACCTTGGATGGAAGAGGAACTGGGACACGCTTCATGGTCACGTGTGTACCCTCGGGCAAAGTACAATAGGGAATGGGTTGGTCCGCCAGCATTCCACGGCGGTTTGCACACACGCATACACACCCACCACTCTGACTTGCTCCCAACACCACTGCTCCAGACTCACAAGCCCTGCCGCAGAAGCGACCCCAGCACCAGTGAGTACCAAGGTGGACATCAGCTGCATCACCCCCCTTGGAGCTTGGCTTTGAGAGTGATGCAGTCTCAAGCACCCTCTCACTCACCCACCGC
Source organism: Caiman crocodilus (assembly GCA_030014935.1). Lineage (NCBI taxonomy): Eukaryota > Metazoa > Chordata > Crocodylia > Alligatoridae > Caiman > Caiman crocodilus. Next base: position 257,721,268 of record JAGPOW010000261.1, on the reverse strand, counting down.
AAGGGCACCAGAAAGTCTGCACCTGCAAATCTGGAGGCAAGAAGAGGCCATGGACCTGCTCTCTATCTGGGGTGAAGAGACCACCCTCAGGCCCCTAAGAGCCATTACAACTAGACTACCTATGACAGAGTCATGATAGAGATGACAACCCATGGACACAACCTAGATTCACATCTGTGTCGAGCCAAAGTGGACGTCCTGAAGGTACAAGAGCCCACGATGTCAACCGTGTTTTGGTTGCTCGGCAGGTGATATGCTCTTAAAGGAGCTGTTGCTTACACTGGCCAAAGACACTTCTGCTGAGCCCTGCTTTGTTGCCAGCTGTGGCATGGATGTGAATGTGAGATGTCTGGCCACAGCAACATCACAAACCTGGAGGACTGTGAGAAGCCTTGGTCAAAGCCCTATCTAGGGCAGGGCAAGAGCAAGCAGGACCAAGCCATTATCCTCCTGATAACTGCCAAATACCATGTACCTGTCCTCGGGACAGGGCAGCATCGATGATACCAGGCATGGAGAGCACCAGCCAACCATCCTGCCAACACCCTGACTGTCCGTCCCACCAGAGCCAAGTAACCCCAAGGCCTGCTTTGAACGAGGCCCAGGCATGGTTGGACCCATGGGTGTCTGCTAACAGGTCTCCGGTACCCTTTGGGCCCAATGGATATGGGGGACCCTGTTCCTCCTCAGTGCAAAGGCAGAAGTGGTTAAAGGCAGCCTGCAGAGGATCTAAATACCATGAGATGTGGGATGCTCCTTTCTCCAGTGGCACTAGGACAGTCGTGTATTGTGGAATCCAGTAAGGAGTCTTTCTGCCTATAGGTTTTAGTTGATTCTGGGATTACCACTTGTCCCAGCCAGGGTGCAGAGAGGGGGTCATCAGACAGTGAGAAACACTCTGGGAACCTCTCCTGGGTCATTAAGAGACTGTCTAGGAGTCTCCCCCAACTATACAGATGGCCCAGTAAGAAACAGCACAAGACCCTTACCTCTTGTACGTCCCCTGGGCCATCACGGCTCCTGCAGCACTCCAACCCCATGAGGGTCTCTCGGGCAATTAGCAGACCATTTAGTTACTCCAGCAATTTAACACAAATTGTGCCTCTCTCCTGCAGAGGAGGCTGGGTGGACCTGGCCAGGCTGAGGGTGGAGTGGCACATGCACCGCTCCTCTCTGCTCCCCTAGCCACGGCCGAAGTGGAGCGAGGGTCGATGTGGGATACTCACCATGGGCTCGGAGCTCTCCACTCTGCTGCCTCTGCCCTGGGATCCCTGCACCCCCACAGTTGCCAGATGGGCAGGGGGACGCACAGCCCCCATTCAAATAAAATTTGATCCCAAATTTTATGAAACCTCCTTCCCTTCCTCAGTCGCTGCTGGCTGGAACAATGGCTTCAGTTCCTGGCCCGTGGAAGGGTCTTCCCACTCCTATTCCAGCTTACGCCCCTAGCCAATCCCCTGGAAAGCCTTCAAAATGATTGCAACATGAAATCAAGGGTAGGACACAGAAGAGGTTTGGCATTTGCCACAGCAGGCAAGTGAAAACCAAGTGTATTCTTGGAGCAATGGGAAAGCACTTGCCAATGGCAACGATTCTTCCAGAGCCCAAAAATTGTGTTTCCCAACAGTGCCAACCACTCCTTTTTTCATTTATTCCTACTCCTAGAGTTTTTTATGCCTGAATATTACAACCCCTAGCAACACCTGAAACACAATCTTACTGACAAATGGGGAATGCCATGGGCAGCCAAAAGAAGAAAAAAAATACTCTAATGATTGTAGATACTGGTGAGGGCTGATGTGACATGAGACCTTGTCAAGCCAATTCAGAGAAGGGAATTAATGTTTTTCAGATGTACTGCCAAAAAAAGGAACTGCTTACAGAAGACAGGATATGTGGAAGGAGAAGGAGAGGAAGAAGAGGGTGGAAAAAAGGACAAGAGGAGTGGACAGAATTAGCCATTAATTTAGACAATTAACTAAAAAAAATTATTGATGAATAAGTAACTGTGGAGAGAACTGGTTTATCATGTTGCCAGCCCTCAGACTGAGGATAACTGATCACGAGATAATGATCATGATAATTAAAACTACCTACATTCCCAAGTGACTTCATCTCCACATTATGTTCTGGATGGTGATCCATCACTTCCTTATGAGCAAGCATTGAACACTAATGATTTAAACACTTGTGCATTAATCATCTCCTTAATAACTTGGATGCATCCTATGAAAATGACAGCTCAGTACTGCATTATGTATTCAAGCTGCTCTAGAGCATTATGCAGTGTTATCAGTGAAAGATCAGAAAAAGGACATAATCCTCCTCACTTTCCATCAGATTAATCCAGACAGATGTTAACAAAGTGATCCTAGCTAGTAATTTGACTTCAATGAGATCTGCTTTCCCCTGGGGGTCAGACTAGATGGCCTGCTCTAGGCCCCTTCTGACCCTAGGTACTATGGTACTATGATACTATGATACTAAAGCAAGAAAGGTTCTCCTCTTGGTCTGGATTATCAATAATCTGTAATTCCCATACTCTGCAGAACTCCCTGCATTTAGTAATGACCAAATCATTTATGCTCAAGTACAGGAATTCATAAACCTCTGGCAAATGACCTTTCTAACCTGATTATGTATATTGCCAGTCACATTTAAAGCCAAAGGGACTACTCACATTAGGATTATTCACACAGGGCCA
>JAGPOW010000261.1:257681383-257707079 GCA_030014935.1 Caiman crocodilus | reverse complement strand
ATTTAGGTTAGACATTAGGAAGACATTTTTTACAGTAAGGGTGGCCAGAATCTGGAACAGGCTTCCAAGAGAGGTGGTGCGATCACCTAACTTGGAGGTCTTCAAGAAGAGGCTTGATAGACACCTGGCTGGGGTCATCTGACCTCGGTCCTCTTTCCTGCCAGGGGCAGGGAGTCAAACATGATCCATTGTGGTCCCTTCTGACTCTACAGTCTATGAATCTGGACACTTTCTCCCCTCTTCATGCTGTCCACACCTCTAGTGCTCCTCTGCCCTTGCTCTAGCTTCCCTTCCTCCCTGGCTGACTCTGGCTGCCAATTCTAGTTTGCTGAAAGTGGCTGCTGTTTCTGCAGCCCTGTCTGCAGTGGCAGGGACTTCTAGGATAAGCATCTAGGAAGGGCCTTCCTGTTGGCCTGCATCTGCTTTTACAGACACGGAGGTTCTGCTTTACTATGAAGAGCCTGGTTGGTTGTAAAAACAGCTTTTTAAGATGGCCAAGAGGCAGCAACATACTAGCTGCTCTAATTCTTCAGGAGCAGTCAAGACATCTGTGAACTAGCTTTGGCTTCATATACATCTGCTAGGAAGTGATTCAGTTGGACAAATGACTAAGCACGGAGGCTTCTTACTGAGGGGGGGCATTTGTTTTCTAAAGTACTTTTCCTTCCATGTTCTGCAACTAATGGTTGACCATCCCCCTGTTCATGTGGGTGGGCAGACAGAGGACCCGGGACTATTAGTTGACTTGAAGATGACAGTAAGGTATCAGTGACTCACTTCCATAACTGGTCTAGCATACTGGGAAGCTGAAATTCTGACTGAAGATTGCCTTTCTCTGAAACCCTTTGCTTTGTCTTTTTTAAGAGCTTTCCCGGAACAGGATGTCTATACAATCCCTATCTACTTCTCTTCTGATTGGCTAAATGAATACTGGGATGCCCTAGCTGTGGATGACTATCGTTTTGTCTACATGGGACCTAAAGGATCATGGTAAATGTATCTTAGTTTCTTCTAATTGTTATGCACTGCTCAAAAGGTGTTGTTATTATTATTATTACAGTAACACCCAGAAATCTCCATTAGCACTGAGGACTATTGTGCTGTATGCAACACAACATAAAATAAGGCAGCTTAATCTAAGCAGAGCAGTGGTTCTCAGCCAGGGTGGCACAAGATACTTTTAAGGGTGCTGTGGCATGTTAATACTGTTCAATGTGCAAACAACTACATATAAGTCACAAGATAAACCCAGAGGTTGTGTCCAGATGAGCGTGGACATGTAGTATGTGGTGCTGCGTACCCACCTACAGTGCCACACAACTCACATGCAGGCATTCCCCGTGCTACTACTTTGCATTCTGTTTGTGGGGGAGTGTTAACCCTGGGAGATCCTGGGGTCAAAAAAACTGCACCTTAAAAAAGTGGGGTAGTGCACATGCACCGCCCAAAACCATGGCCTGGCTGGCTGAAGCCATACTCCAGCTGCTGGCCAGGTTCCCAGCTGCAGGAACACTAGAGCTGCAGCTCTCTGAGGCCCCCAGGATCCCAGGTAAGGCTGCTGAGGCCAGGACAGTTGCTGGCCCCAGCCTCACCTACCCGACCCGGGGTAATCTGCCATGCTTCATAGTGTGTGTGGCACAGGCGTTCCCCGAAGACAAGTAGAAGCGGCACAAGGTGTGCCACTGCTGCTTGTCCCCAGGAAAACAAATGACTGCACTCATCTGGACATGGCCAGAGATTTTAAATAAGAATTCAGAATATCAAAAGCATTTTGATCTGTCATGGACTTTGAGTTCTTTGTCACAGAAGAATGGCTCTCTAATTTTTCTGTAGTCAAAAAATGATTGAAAGCTAAGAGCGGCATTCTCCAACCTTGAGTTTTGCAAGGAACACCTGGAATCAAAAAAGTTTGAGAACAACAGAAGTAGAGACAAGGTCTGACAGGTGGATATAAAGCACAAGAGGGAATGAGGTCAGAGAGAAGAAAATAAGTGCCACCAGTAAGATTGTACACTTGGCTAGGATGGGCAATTTGTGCAGTGGAAGTGCACCATAGTACCATTATGTCTTACTGGGGCTAAAAAAACGGAGAGTGAGCAGGGAAAAACCAGCAGGCTGTAGTCCTTCCATGGAAAAACCAGATTTGCCTAAGCAGAGCAGGACAGAAGCTATGTAAGCTATCATCAGCAAGACTGATTTAGAATAAAAGCACACACAAAGCAGTGAGAACTTGTGCTTCACATTAGGACATGCAGCTTTGACATATCCAGGGGAGGAAAATACAAGCAAGGATTTGTGCATTGAATATCCTAGCAGCTTGAGCAAATGCACAGAGAATGAGCAGCAGTGAAGTGTCTTTGCTCAAGTATTGAAGCCTTTGGTGAATTGAGTCTGTAGGGCCAACAAAAGCCTCACGAGGGAGCTGGTGAGTTGACTAAGTGCTTTGTAGATGCAAAACGAAGTCCAGCATTGTATCATTCACTGCTGATAAACCAGCCCTTTCCGTATTGGCTTCAGTCTATACTGTAGAACCTGCTGCCCTCAAATCAGCTGAGGTCTAGATTGAAAACCATTCTCAGCAGGGAGAGATGGTGGGTATGAAGGAGAGAGGGTACTTAAACTTGGTTCTGACCAACAAAGAGGTGATGGGGGTTGCATGTCTACACAGTGCCTCCCGCATGTCCTGGGACAAATGCTTGTAGGTACATTCTGCTCCTGTTTGTCCAGCTCAGTGGTGAAGCCATGTGCGTGGGAGCTGTATTGTGGGACGTGTTTCTCAGACATGGCAGGGATGTGATGTAGACATCATCACTGGTTGATGTCTTTGTAGTTTAACCAGGGTTTGGTTGCCCAGCGTTTTTAGGGCAACACTCTTGAGTTCATCTCCAACTACAAGGCTCATATGGAGTTTTGGAGATCTGTCTGAAGCCTGAAAATGCTCTTGGCTTTGAATTCACTTATGGATTTTGTCTCAGTTTGCTGAACCCTCTGTCTTGGCCTGCAGGACTCCATTTCATGCAGACGTCTTCCGTTCCTACAGCTGGTCAGCCAATATCTGTGGGAAAAAGAAATGGCTGCTCTACCCTCCAGAGGAGGAGGAGTACCTTAGAGATCGCCATGGTAACTTGCCTTTTGACATCACTGCGCCTAATCTTCATGACAGCAGCATTTACCCTCGCTGTGCCCAAAGCTCCCCCCCTGTTGAAGTCATACAGGAAGCAGGAGAGATCATCTTCATCCCTAGTGGATGGCATCATCAGGTTTACAACCTGGTAAGATAACTGTGACCCTCAGCAGCCACATGCTTCCTGAAACCCTCTGAAGAATGTCTTTAGGCAGTTAAGGCATCGCATTTGCAGAAGAGCAGCAGGTGATATGCAAGAACCAAAGGAAATACACTCACCATGTAGTTAAATTAGCCCATGCTGAGCTCCATAGCTGTGTCCAGACAAGCTCAGCCATGTGGTATGTGGCACTGGTGCACATACTGCATGTTCAGCTGTTCTCTGCACTGCAAGGGAGCAGTGCAGGGGTTGGGAGGAGGTGTGACCCCTGGATATCCAGGGGTCAAAACCACATAAAGAAAAAGTGGAGCAGCACACATGAGGGCAGTGTGTGCTGCTCAAAACAGAGCCTGGCTGGCCAAAGCCACACTCCAGCTGCCAGCCAGGCTCCAAGCAGCAGGATCACCACTGCTGCAGCCCCAGGATGCCCCCAGGACCCTATCTAAGGCTGCTGGGGCCAGCTTCCTTGACACCACCCAGGGTAACCTGCTGCACGCCAGAAGGCAAATGGCACAGGTGTTCCCTGGGGACAAGTAGTGGCAGCACAAGATGCCCCACTGCTAGTTGTCTCCGGGTAGCCAAATCTCCACACTTGTGTGGATGCGGCCCATGCAACCATAGCTGGAAGACTAGTATCTCGGCTACCTTCGGTATCGTTATACTAACACTGACAAAGTAGATTGCCTGTCAAAGCTCATGCCTTTCTCAATCAATTAGACTATGAAGTACCACCCTGTCCTGCCTTCTTCCTTGAGGAATGTAGTCTAGATATATCCTGACTTACACTGCCCTGGAGTTTTGCAAACATCATCACATTAGCGAACTTAAATCACACTTCCCTTTTTAATACATAGATTTACAGCAAAACACAACTGGTTGTGGTTGTGTTCAGGAAGGGGGAAGAAATAGTGTCAGAGAAGAAGACTGAGCAGGGGGAAATGTGGGCAGGAAGATTTTAACAAAGAGGTGGGCTTTGAAGATGAGCAAGTCACTTTGACATTACAGGGGCCATTCCACTCACTGAGGGAGGGATGGCAGGTGGGGTTTCATGCGTCTGCATTCTGCGTGCACACACACTCACAGCCTGATGTTAATAATTAGTTACATTCACAATGTCTTGCAGGAGGATACCATTTCCATTAATCACAACTGGGTGAATGGCTGCAACGTAGCTATCATGTGGTGCTTCCTGCAAGATGAATTGGCAGCTGTCCAACGGGAAATTAGTGAATGGAGAGAGACTATGGATGATTGGCACCTACAATGTCAGGTATAATAGCTGGTCAAGTGACGAACGGCACTTTGCATGGTCCATATCAGTTTTAAGACGGGGGCCTTATGCTGGTCCTTATTCAGAGGTTTATGCTTGTTTCCAGGCTGGGAAACAGCATGAGCAAGTCGGTTAGATGGTCAGAGACTTGTGCAAGCACATGCGTGTTGCATCATTCATTTCAGAATAGGGGACTACAGAGCTGAAGTTTTGTGTGTTGATCCTTGCCTGCTAATCCAATTTCTAGACCTTTTCATTACTATTTAAGTCAGGTTTCGTAAAAGGCAGTCAGTGGTACGTTTCCCTTCTTGAAATCTATTGCCCTTGGGAACAGTAAAGCTGATGTTATAGAACCCAAGGCAGGACGATTGCTTGAATACGATGTTAAAATCCCTTGAGATCCAATGAAGTGTGCTGCTTAAGACTTAGAAGCAATGGCTGCAGCAGCTCTTACTTTTGCAAGTGCTGCTTTGAGAAAAAATAACTGTAATTGAGTGAGATTCTCTATCCAGAGCTCCAAAAATCTTTATGAAACAGCCTGTAAAGGTGGAGGAATTCTTATTTAAGGAAATTTTTCTGCAGCTGGCAGAGAGCAGCTCTAGCAAATGAACACGTACAACAGAATGGAAACAAGCCGGCAGCACTGCAGCAATTGATTGTGGCATTTGGGAATAATTAAATTTCCTATCCATGACAATACATTTTACTATTACTAGGCAGCAGGAAACCACATGAGAAAGGCTTAAATGTGGTTACCATAAATATTTCAGCCACTTACTGCCTTGATAAGGGCAGGTTTGTTTTCACTCTTGCGCTAGTTAAAAAGGAGGCATTTAAGCTTAGCGTGGCTTGTTCCTTAGGTAATCATGAAAAGCTGCACGGGCATAGACTACAAAGAGTTCTACAACTTCCTGAAGGTGATTGCAGAGAACAGGATTTCAGCCTTGAAAAGTGTCCTGGATGACGAAGCTTTAGCAAAGAACAGCCCCAAAGCTGCCATCTCCACTCTAGGCATGCTGCATTCAGTGTTTGACTTAAAGAGGACTGTGGAAGTGCTAACTTCTTTGAGCGCTAATGAGGATTTCAGGAAACTGGACCTCAAGTCTCTTTCCCCACCTCCGGAGGCATTACTTCACCACTTGAAAGCAGCCATAGACACCGCCCTGTTATAGTTTCCTATTTTATTCAGCTATTTGTAAAATGCACCTGTTGCAACAGAGGCACACAGGGGAAGTAGGAAATACCTGTATTTACAGCTATTACAGTTTAAGCACAATCAGCCTTAATGGAGATTAGGGAAAGGGAGTATATTAGGATACAAGGCTCACTATACATACTCTCAGGAAGGTAAGGAAGTCCATAGGATCAGACTGTTAAGGATAGAAGTGGCTCAACTGAACATTCAAGGACAAATGGTTGCCTTCCTGCTCTGTATTCCTAGCTTAGGGTCACGGGTCCTTAACATTTGCCATCTACACTGTTCATCCATTTGAGTCGTTCACACATGAAGATATACTCTCTAACTTGTCCACACCATTCAAAGCATGCATGTTATAGCCAGTGAAGGTTGCTTCTCTGGGCTTTAATCAACTAAAAAGCAGTGAGTTTAAAAAAAAAAAAAAAGGAGGTTTAGAAAACTAAGCAAAGACAGTTCATCATGGCTGCCTGAATGCAGCCTTAGCTTATTTTCTAGTGGAGGAGGAGTGGTTTTAAACAAGCTGATAGGAAATTCTGCATGATTTCAGAGCACAAACCATGAATTTGGTGCTACCACATTAAGATGTCTGCATGGCACTGAGAACAAGCATTTTCAATAAAACTGAAAAGCATCCTTATTGCTGTTAGCAGTTTGCACCTAAAGAGTTGGTGTGAAAATCTAGTTGCAACCAGTGTTTCTGTGAACATACTCCAGTCTTAGGGATTAGTTTTTAAATTATTGATCGAAACTTCCTCAATCTTTGCCATAGGTGGCCACGGATGCTGCTATGTTTCTAAAACTGCACATTAAAATATATAAATACCTTGGCTAAAATCTCATTCTTTTAAGACCCTTCTTTCAAATCTGAATTGTATACGTGGTTTAATCAGTATCTTGCAGTTGAAGTTGTACACTTAATAGAAAGCAAACCTACCCCTAGTATTATTGTCTTCAGTGAAAAGCACTGGGAAAGCAGCATAGAGAGATCATATTAAGTTTGCATTAATTATAAAAGATGACTAAATTGCTAGCAGACTTAAGAGAAGATTCTGGCTGGCTGTTTCTTTGGAGTGGATACCGGTCAGGTTTTGAGCACTTAGGACATTAAAGTTCATAGCTATTATTCAACTAATTTTACTTTCCCCATAAAGCAAAAACTTACTACGCCCATCCTTACCCACCCTAGCAGTGGTATGAGAGTTCCACTGGTCTAACTGGGAGTCTGTCCCAGTGGTGGGATTCCCTGGATTTGAGTCTAGTTCCTCTTGACAAAACAATGGCATGAAGACAGATGCTGGCCCATTCAACACAGTCTCTCAATGTGCCAGAAGTGCTTTACATACCAAGTACTTGAGCTCAGAAACCAAGGCATGCATTTGCCTTTGGTTATAGGGTCCAGTCTTCAAACAGTTCAGCAATGTGCACAGCAGTAGGAGACCCTAACAGTACGTTCAACAGGGTGGCTCAACCCAACAATATTCTTTTGCTAGGGGTAGACGCGTGTTTGAAATCAGACCACAGCATGGTCTTCCTTAACTTCCTTGCAAGAATGAAAGCATACATTCCAAGTACGTGTTGAAAACAAGGAAATGTAGAACTAGAGCTATCCTGGGGATTGCCATTGACAGCATTTTACATGACTTGCCAACTGAATATACTGGAGTGTGTCAATTACCATGGCCTTGGACCCACCGTGGGAGACATGTTCAGCTCCTTGTCAGGTACAGGATTCAAACCTACCTCTCCAGCAAACACTAGTTTGAGCACAGCACTTTGATGACTTGTGCATCCTCCCAGGAAGCTGTGCCGTCTGCCGCTTGCGTCTCTACGCTGCAGTTGACAGCATGAAGGATCCACATATGAAAAGCCTCTGTTGTCTTGCACTGCAACTATTCTTTGGGGTTTTTTTTCCTGGTGGAAAACACGTTAATTAATCAGCTATGGGCAGCCTGTGTGTGTGGCATGTGACTGACTGGGGAGGGGACAGGCAGCACAGTGCCAGATAGGGTAGGGAGCAGAAAGAGCAGGCAGGGAGCACAGAGCTGGGAGCAGAAAGCAGAGCAAATTGGGCGTGAGGAGGAGTTCAGAACAGCACTTGGAGGCCATGGGGTTCATTTCTGGCACACCTGCCAAAAAGCTTAGCCTCCATTGATATGAAGAGTTGCCAAACTGAAGTCAATGAGCACAGGAAAATTTAAGATCCAGCTTAAAAATGTTTGCAAGCAAATTCTATAGGCACATTAATTAGTGTTCATAGTAAAAGCTTGGCAACCTTAGGCTCAGGCCCTTTATTACTTATCACAGTCAGTGAAGTTTGTGGTTCAGCACCTTGAATTGGGCCCAGATCTGCCTTTTGTGTTCATCCTTCAATAACCTTTCGGGTTCTTGCATCAAAGCCTGGTGTTTCCAAGTCAGACCAGCGTATCCAATCATGCTGTGTCAGCGACAGGTCAGCAGAATACAGGAATAGGCTGCCCTTTACAATTGGCTCAAACACATTTACTTTATTCCTAAATAGCCACTCTGCCACAGGCATATTATCGGACTATTCCAGGGCGGTAACGTCAATCACATAACCATGCACCGTGGCTGTTTAAATGCATCAGCATGAGTATCTCTCACTAGAAGTTTTTCAGTTCAGCCCCATGAGCCTCTACAGCACTTCTGCTACAAACCAGTCCCTTCTACAGACTGGTCCCTTCTGAATTTCAGGCATTATAAGGTGATGCTTCTGCAGTCCTGGGTTTGCCCCTCTCCCCCGGTGCCAGTGACCCATGGAGGGATATTCTGTGATATGATGTCAAGAGCCCAGGCTACAGGTGCCTTTAAGAAAGTGAGATAATCATTCTCAAATTAAATTGAGGGATTAAATGGCACTCATCTCATAACAGCTCAGCTTTGCTCTTCACATCTACAAACACGGGCAGTAGTTCAAGCATGTACAGCAAGAACCCAGCACTTTGAATTGGTCACAGTATTACAGCTAATGTTTTACATGACCAGTTAGTCAACCGTGTTTGTGGTCTATCACTAAATTAAAGAGAGGCTTTTTCTTCAGCTTTCCCCAGCAAACAGAGGTCTGATACTCATACCACATAGAGCATCATAAGAAGTGTTAGGGTAACCAATACAAGACAGAGGAACATGCTGGTTTAATGACAGTGGCAATAAACTTGTTGTTGGATCAGTGTTGAGCAGCAATGCAGGATTCGGGGTTTGCTTTTGTATTGTATTTGAAGAATCCTTAATGTGGAGACTACATTCTCCATTATCATGCTTGATGGCTGTCCACCGTAGGCACGCTCAGGCTTTTCTGAAAAATAGTCTAGGATTAGGTTCAGAAACATCACAGCAGAGCAGAAAGGGGAAGGCAGAGAAATCCATTAAATCATTTCCAAACTCTCTCTCTCCCTCTTTAAAAATAGAAATAGGGTTTATTTACATACAAATATAAAACACACATTAGAAAGAGTCCCAAGTCAATCTGATATAAAACAGTTTCAACTCGTGTAACAGCACACAAAGCTTGCGATAGTCATGAGGTGACAGTCTCTAGCATCGTTATAAAAATATGGGACAATTTCACGTCAGACTTAAAAAAAAAATCAGGTCCAAATCCAGTTAAATAGAGCTTTTGCTCTGATATCCAACTTGGACAGATTCCTATTTAGTGTATTTTGGTTTCAGTGCAATATTCTATATACACAGTTTGCCTTTTTAAAAAAAAGGCACTATAGAAGCAAGTCATGCTGTGTCCTGACATCATCCCATAAAGCTCCATTTCAAAGGGAGGATGAAATTGTATTCCCGGAAGATCAGGGCATTTCCACCAGACAGGAAGTGCAGGAGGTGATGCATCTTAAAAGGGGTTTGGTTGGTTCCTTTACAGAACTGCAGAGATCTTTTGCTGCAGGATATTCTGTCTCCTTTGTATTATCTATACATCTACAGAGCTGAGCAACACCTGTTTATATAAGGCACAGAAGAGTTTAGACGGGGACATCCCTGAAGTTAAATAGGGTTCAGCAGGAAGCAAGGGGAAATAATAATTTACAATTAAACAGCAGCAAACAAGGGAAATCAGTCCATAGCAGCTTTAAAAATGCAGCAGAGTTGGTGCAGAGAGGGTCTGGCTCAGCCTGTCTGGCCAAGAGGATGGGGCACGATCCTCCTTTCAGCTACACGCAGCCTTCAGCTTCACTGTTTCGTGAAGAGTCACTGGGAGAAGGAGAGGGACCTTTTCTGTTTCCATGCAGCTGAGTCTATCCACGGATCCATTCTAGGCATGCAGCTTTGGTCAGCTCTTTTGGCTTCATTTTATGGTTTCAATAAATACGTTTTCCCTCTTCGGGTAGTTTGCCAGTGCAAAATAAATGCATAAAAACGAGGGTCTTTAAAATGGGATTATAGGGCAGAGGCCACTTGCAAAATGAAGGGGGAAGTATGCTAAGATTTCATTACACGTTCCACAGAATGGGTTGTTCTGAAAACGGTTTTGCCCAGAACACAAAAATGAAGGCTTGAGGATTTCAGGCCAATATTCAGTGGCTTTGGTTATAGTTTGGCTGTTGCATTAGAGTCTATTTTTGCTTTATTGTTTGTCGGAGAGAGGAGCACAGATCCAAGTCCCACCAAGGGCAAGAGTTTTGGGAGAGAAGCGTCTTGATCGTGGTATCTTAAGGAGTCCAGGCTTCTGTATTATAAATAAAAGCTCGGGTCCAAAATAAGCATTCTTCCCATCGGAAAGGTAACTGGAGTGGCAGTGACTCAGTTCCTTCACCTAACAGCCTTCCATCAAAATACACAAACCAGAGCCCTCTGGATTATAAACGTCGGGAATCACGTGACGATTGCCAAGTCTTTCTTTGATGGAGCTTGATGTTCTTCTGAATGTGCTCGTAACAAGACTGGACAAGGCAACAGGAGCAAAGTCAGTAAAGAGATGTGTGGGCATCCTTTTCAGTAGATTGAGCCCAATTCTAGTCTCATGCATGTATGCTGAGATCAGAGTGAGTTTGCAAACTACAAATAGGACTTCAAACATTATCCCCAGGGCTAGTCGATATGGCAAGACAGGGAAGGTCTCTACACCGGCAGTCTACCACCCAAGGTACAGACCATGGACAACCAATGCGGCTGTTGCAGTAAGATGGATGCAAGCTACTTGTGCAGTCTTCAGCTAATCTTAAAGCTGTGACTCTCAACCAACGGACTGGGGTACCCCAGGGTGCCTTGAGATCTTTTTAAGGGATGCCATACAATCGTTAACACCGCTAAGTGAGCAAATAGCTACACGAGTCACAAGATAAACCCGATGATTTCAACTAGAAATCCTTTAGTGTCAGACCTGTTATGGTCTTTCTGAGTTCTTTGCAACAGAAGAATTGCTCTATTATTTTTCGGTTGTCAAAAAAACAAATGAAAGTTAAGGGGTGCTTTCCGAGGGGTGCTTTGAGTCTAATGAGCTTGAGAAGCGCTGCCCTGAAGACTGCTCAGGATTAGGTCTACCGTGTAACCTGTGTCAATGTTAGGAAGTTCTTACAGACCTCCTGCACCCCCCCATTTTCTTTTTTTAAATCAAAACTACTTGATTTTTTTGTATGAAGAGAAGCCATGGATATAATCTAAGACTGAAATACTGTAGAGAGTGGCATGGTTTCTATAGTAGCTGGATTAATTGACTTATCCCAAAAACATCCCTGGTGGGAGGGAGCTAATTACCTGTCTTCAGAAAAGCAAATTCTGAGCAAAAAAAGGTACTTTGGTTTCATTAAGTTTTTCCTGCTGCAGTCTGATTGGCATTGTTAAACTCTCTTACCTCCAGCGCTGTTAACAGAAAGTCATACATCCCTCCTTCGTTAGTAGGATTCATCAAATCTCTGATCAAATGTATTTCTGCACCTAGATGTTTTATACTAAAAAACAAAAAAGGAGCCAGGTTTGTCATGACTCCTTGTGTTACGTATATATCTGGTCTAATACCAGAGACAAAAACTCTCAAGTCACCAATCCCTGGTCTGTTAGCTTAATCGAGTGGCGCCTGATTCAAGGGACTGGATACCTGACTTTATCAAGAATCATGGGTGCTCAATCCTTAAGAAACCCCAAACCATGACTTTTATGTCATATCATCCCCAACTGCAGATAAGCAGGATGCTCAGAGCCATTTTGGATTGGGGTGGTCATGCCAAATCTAGGAAAACAGCATCCGTCTGTAGGTCTGATGATGGCAAAACACTGCCCTGGGAACCTCCATAACCACAGTGCATCGAGTATCAAGGATGCTCACTCTTGAACCTTGCATTCCTCTTCAGTCTAAGCTAGTGAGGGAAGCACATGCAACATTTCTTCCAGGTATGTCTTAAATTCCTAGTAGTAGGCTGGTTGGATTGCTCTTATTAATTCCTAGCTCTTACTATATTGTGGAAGCTTAATCTTGGTCTCCCATGATGTCCTCATGGCTAAGCTGGAAAACTGTGGTTTTGACCAGCTCTCGAGCCAATGACTAGGGAACTGGCTCTGGGGTCAGACCCAAAAAGTATTAGCTGATGGGAGCAAGTCAACATGACAAAAGGTGACTAGTGGCATCCCTCAGGGCTCAGTTCTTGGGCCAGTACTCTTCAACATTTTCATTAATGACTTGGATTTGGGCATGAGTTGCAGACTGGCAAAGTTTGTGGACAACGCTAAACTATGGGGGAAGGCAGTCACACTGGAGAACAGGATGGGGATACAGGCTCGCAAGGTGGGCGGACCAAAACCTGATGGCATTTAATGCAGAGAAGTGTAGGGTGCTCCACCTTGGGAGGAAAAACCACCATCACACTTATAGGGTTGGGAGTGCTACACTCACTAGCACCATGACCAACAGAGACTTGGGAGTCTTGATTGACCACAAGATGAACATGAGCCACCGATGCGACGCTGCGGCCGGCAAAGCAAACTGAACTCTGGTGTGCACCCACCAGTGCATCTCAAGCAAAACCAGGGACATCATCCTCCCACTTTACTCAGCTCTAATGAGGCTGCAGCTGGCGTACTGCATCCAGTTTTGGGCCCCTCACTTCAGGATAGACGTGGATAAGGTTGAGAGAGTCCAGAGGAGAGCCACTGGAATGATCAAAGGCCAAGAGAGCAAGCCTTATGAGGAGAGGATGAGGGACATGGGACTCTTCAGCGGGGAGAAGTGCAGGCTCGGGGGGACCTGGTGGCTGCCTGTAAGTACCTAAGGGGAGTGTACCAGGATCTAGGAGCAGAGCTGTTCACCAGGGCTCCCCGAGGAATAACTAGGTCTAATGGCCACAAACTCCTGGAAGGCTGATTTAGACTAGACATAAGGAAAAACTTCTTTATGGTGCAAGTGTCCAGGGTCTGGAATAGATTCCCCCCCCCCAGAAGTGGTGCAAGCACCTACTCTGGACTCATTGAAATGTCATTTGGATGCTAATCTTGCTGGGATCATTAGACCCCAGCAGACTTCCTGCCTTTGGCAGCGGGGCTGGACTCGATGATCTGGCAAGGTCCCTTCCAGCCCCTAATGTCTAGGTGTCTATGAATCATCAGCCAACTCAGGAGCAGCAGAGTCCCTTCTATAATCTACAAACCATTGTTACCCAAATACATGAGACTTGTTTTCCAGGAGGGTCAGGAACTTTTCCCAGAGGTCTTCCTATCTAATCTGACAGCCATCCCTTTTCTGACCCTTTCAAGCTACTTGGCAAAGAGACAAACAGAGTGTGCTCCCCCAGGCAAATGATGGACAGGGTGTGGATGTTGTGCCCCATGGTCTCCCATCAGAGATGGATGCTGAGGCCTCACTGGAGCCCCTGGCTCTGGCACATGATGGGGAGAAGAATATGACTAAGGAGCCAGCCTCACAGAGGGTGGGGATGGGAGCCACCGCTCAGCATTTGCACAAAGAATAATTTGCAAGGGGGTCTGGTACAAAAGCCCACCTGCTTTCCATGCAAAACTGAAAGGTTTAAGCAGAGACCTGGGGTTTTGTTTGAATTGTTGCAACAGAAAAAATCTGGCCAGCCCTGATCATCAAGTGTAGGTGAGAGGTATCATTGCTAACAGCTGTAAATGCAAAGCTATTTCTCACCTGGCTCGGGACACAACGTACATAAACAGCGGTAAGAGATCGTCCATTGGGAGTTTATAGTCCTTCCCCACCACCCGTGACACGGTGCTTTCAATCTCCTCGTATGTCTTCTGGAGGACCTCCAGTTTTTCCCGGGGGTCCATGGTCGTGCTACCAATAAAACAAGCTCCATTACTACCAAAGTAAGTAATAAAACCCAGATACATTAAAACAGACCACTCCTGGCCTGAAGAGTTTTGCAGACATTTATGCACAAAAGAGCAGTTCAGCCAACTGAAGTAAGACTTACAAGGGCTGCCAGTCCTCATGTTTCAGGATGCAAAATAAAGTCAGAGTGCAATCAGAAAAATATTTCCTACCGCAGTACAAAAAATAGGCATGAAGTCCCCCGCATTAGTCACCCTCCAGCCCTGCATCTACAGCCTCTTCTTAGGGTTACCCTTCCCTGGACTCAGGTATCTTCACCACATTGTCTAACCTTGCATAATAAATTTAGAGAATTAGGCAAAAATCCTGATCGCTGTCCCCTCGTCCCCAGTACAAAGCGCCACTTCATTCAAAACTGAACTTGTGCATTTTAAAGAAATGATGTTCTGAAAAGCATTAATCAAACTCAAAAATCTGGAGAAAAGGTTGATAAGATCTCAACGTCCTCCTTTCATAAATAGGCCAGGATGTTTCGACTTCATTTCAAAGCAGCTGTTTCTAGGTTGAATCAAGTCAAGAGGTTTTGGAGGAATTGTTTCCGATGGATCAAAATTTGGCTTGGTTCAGAAGTCAGAGGATTTCCACAGAGGACAAATTGTTGGCCCTGCACTTTTCTTCTTATCACTAAGAGATCATGGAAGGCAACTTACATTATTTTCTGCAGGCATTCAGTGGCGGAAAGGAAGCACTTGTCTTTGATCAGGGAGCGCCTCTGAAAAAAGCAGACAAAGACCTGGGTGTCATTTCTAATGCCCCAACGACCAGCTGATCACACGTGAAGCCTGTCTATATCAAGCATGTTTCCATCAAGAGCACTTCATTAGCACAAATACATTTGCAAAGTGAAGACACCAGGGAAGTGGAATATGTATGTTCAGCATTATACCATCACTGCATAATCACCAAGATCAGAAGAAAAGCCAAACCTACCACTGCGGGGAATCTCTTATTCTTTGCTTAGTTCTGCTTGATGGATACACCTACGTACAAGTACCACCATGGTGTTGTAAGATGAGGCCGATTTTCAGCCTTACTAGTAAGATACCTTATATGTTCATATACCACTCTTACCTTCCCCCCCAAAAAATAACAATAAAAAATTGGGATGGATCTCCCAGATAAGAAAAATTATTCTGAACAGTTTGGTTAAGAAGAAAAATCCCTCCCCACCTTTTGTTCTCCTTTCACAAAATGGTGCATGTGGTCTGTAAATATATACAGTATCTATTGCCAAAAATCCTGTTCTCCCGGTAGTCCTGTGATCCAATGTCTATGACCTGTTACCAATTCTTAGGTCTTTGAGGCATACCTAAGCACACAAAGGCCCAGATCTTCAGCTGTAATTACATTTGCATGCCTCGTTCAATACGATGAGATGGAGTATACCCTCAGCAAGTTTGGAAGAGGGAAAAAGTAGTTGATATGCTGGAGGGTAGGGTTAGGATTCAGAGAGACCTCGACAAATTGGAGGACTGGACCAAAAGAAATCTCATAAGGCTTAATAAGGACAAGTGCAAGGTCCTGCACTTAGATCTGAACAACCCCATGCACCAGTAGAGGATGGGGACCAACTGGTCAAGCAGCAGCTTTGCAGAAAAGGCCCGGGGGGTGACGGGACAGTAAGCTGGATATGAGCCAGCGGTGTGCCTGAGTTGGCAAGAAGGCTAATGGCATCCTGGGCTGCATTGGTAGCATTGCCTGCAGATGGAGGGCAGTGATTCTTCCCCTCTATCCAGCACTGAGGAGACCACATCTGGAGTCCTGTGTCCAATTTTGGGCCCCCCGCTACAGAGAGGACGTGAACAAGTTGGAGAGTCCAGTGGAGGGCAGTGAAAATAGTTAAACTGCCTTGGGCCCATGAGGAGAGGCTGAGGGAACTGGGCTTATTTAGTCTGGAGAAGATAACACTGAGAGGGGATTGCATAGCAGCCTTCAACTATCTGAGGATGCAGCTGGACTGTTCTCCGTGGGGGCAGATGACAGGACAAGGAGCAATGGGCTCAAGTTGCAACAAGGGAAGTTGAGGTTGGATATTAGGAAAAACTCTCTCACAAGGAGAGTAGTAAAGCACTGAATAGGTTCCCCAGACAAGTGGTGGACTCTCCATCCTTGGAGGTTTTCAAAACCCAACTAAACAAAGCCTTGGCTGGGATGATGTAGCTGGGGCTGGTCCTGCTTGGAGCAGGTGTTGAACTAGATGTGACCTCCTGAGTTCCCTTCCCATCCTCATTTTCTATGTTTCTATGATTTGTTAAAGTTGTTTTACCACTTTCATTTTAATTGCACCCACATCGATGCAGAGAATCTGCCCCAAAGGGATATTTCCTACCTGATTGCTTGTTAGGGTGAGGTCTTTGAGGGGCCACAGGTGCCTGGAAGGAGACCAAAAAAGAAGTGGTTATAACACGTAGTCCTCCACCCATGTCAGCTCATTTTTGTCCTGCTGGAATGAAGCATCCTTTGCAGAAACTCTGCCGATTAGATGTCTGCTGAAGCTCGGGGGGACTTCACAAGTGCAAGGACCTGTGCAGTCCCGCAGGCAAGTTCTCTTCCCACATCCACGATGAGAACCAACCCCTCCTCCCCAGCTGATATATTCCCAGGTATTTTAAGGATTCATTTGCGGCCGTGTTACTCACTTTTGGACATCCAGGAACTCCAGCAACTTTAGGTCAGAAAACAAACTCAGGTTTGCAATGCCTTGGCAGTAGAGGTCATCTTCCTTTTCATGATACAGCATGTAGAGCATGGAAAGCTCCGGGTAGAAACAGGGCAGGATCAGAGGTAAAATCATGCCATAGGCATTCAGGTTGCTGAGGTCGAGGGAAAAGAAAAGCCAAATGATCCCTACTGCAGAGTCAGCCAAAAGCCGCATCCAGAGGGACAGATTTCCAGCTTCAGCTTCCTCTGTGCAAAAATGAAGTTTATTTCCTACATATAGGGACTTTTTTACCATAGTTAACTTTCCCTGAGCCTGATGAAGGGTGTGTGAGCCCAAAAGCTTGCAGAAAAATATATTTTTTCTTCAATTTCTCAATTGGTCTAATACAAGGTATCAAAAGTTCTAGGTTTTCGCATGTCTAATAAATCCCTGCATTAATTGCCCTCCAGAGGTCTGATATGCTGTGCTGTGACAGCTATTAAAGGCCATCCCAATAACAGACACGTGATTCACGCTCTGCATGTTCACGCTTAATGAAGAAGAGGTTGTGATGGCTGCAACATAGCGGTCAGGAAGGATCTGTTCATCTCAGATCCCACAGTCTCACGTTCAACCGCATAACTCATTTAAGTGTTAAGAGAAACATTATTTCACCTGAAGCACCATTTGTCCTGCCTTCTAAACTCACTGGGCATCTTCCGGCTAAGGTGGGCAAAAAGATTTACCCAAGCCTAGTGCGTCCATTGGACTAGCATGGTTAAGGGACTCCAGTTTTTGTTGCCAATGGGACACGAAAAGGATGTGGCTAACCTCATGGCTGGCCTCTTCAGCCCAAAGGACTAGGTACCCATTTCCAAGTCAGTCCTAACTCAGTGCTCCCTTCTCCCCAAGTCCGGATCAAACCCGCACTGAACCTAATCAAACTCGCACCACTGAAAGATGCTTTAGCAACTCTGCCTCATTAAGCTGGTAATGAAGAAAACTCATTAGAGCAATTTTTTCCTCCTACCATGCTCACCTGAGCATTTAGATATACTCATCCAAACACCAAGAAACAAGTGGATTTCCAAACAAACATTTCTTCAGAAGAAACACCATTAAAGTGAGAGGCTTAAAACCAAAAGACTATTAGCCACAGCTACCTTGTCTCTGCATCTTCCATCTCTGCCAATGGGTGGCCTTTCTGCTCCAGGGCCAAGTGTAGCAAACCTCTGAAAGGAAAGTGAGATCCATGATTTAGCCCCCCCTTTTTTTTTTTTAATAAAGAGCAAATCATTCACAGATGAATTAGGACTAGCCCAGGATTCAAAATAGGAAGCTAGCACAGCAATGTTACAGAGCTTGCACACTAAAACTTCTATAACTTAAAAGAAGTCTGTTCACCCTCAAAAAGCAACTTCATTTTCTGGAGAAACAGTGTGGGATCCGTGGGCTGGAGGCTTCCCATGTAAACCCCTGAGTGAAAGGAGTTTCTCAAGGGAAATGCATTTGGCTTGGGCAGATGTGGCAGATGTGACAAACCAGCTCTAGTCACCAAGGCTACAAAAAGATGTTGCATTTGTCCTGGGATAAGCCATTTTATCCCGGGGCAGAGTGCAATGGTGCAAATGCCTCTGTCCCTTTGATAAAACCTAAAACGGTTCATGGGATATGAAGTCTTAACAGTTTATCCTGAGATGTTACAAAGCGCATCTGAAGTTACTCCAGGATTACATCACTGAATGCTTGGCAGAAAAGCAGCAGTACATTCAGCCATTCACCAAACCCTGATTAGAAGGGCAACGTGTGTACCTGCCAACCCCAGGATATTTCTGTTCTTGGACAAAATATAGTACAGGTACAACTTGTCCAGGGGCAAATGCAATGTCTCTTCTTAGCCTAAGGGAAAAAGCTATATGTCCTGCTCCACAAGCCTTCTCCTGTTTCATGAGGAAGCCATTCCCATGCTGAACTTACTGGTAAAACTCCCATATTTTCTTTGCATAGTGCTTGACCTCCTCTTGGGCCATGCTCAGTAGGTGTCTGTTTGCCCCTGTCCCAGAGTAGGTTGCTTGAAAGGCTAATGTCAGGGTCTTCAGCAGCTTTCCTAATGGGTGGAGGGAAGAATTCAGAACCTGCAAAACCAATGGAGAGATGTTGGACTTCATTACAGACTGGAAGACAAGACAGAGGATGGTCAAACCCCAGGCCTTGGTTCACTACCAAAATGGGAAAAATGAACAGAGGTCTTGTGTCCATATCATACTGGACTAGAGTCAGATTTCTCTTGACCAAGGCTTACTCCCACCAATGGCACTCCTGCTTTGCAAGTAGCATTTTGTCAATGAACTTGAAGGAGGATCAAAATCAGGGTCTCTGGATATCCCCCTTGCAGGCAACCTGAGCAGAAGCCAATGACTGAAAGTGCATAGAAGCCACTGGGCGATTTCTTGGAGCTGGCTCTTCCAAAAGTGTGATTTAAGAAATGAGTAGGCTTGTTCTGCCGTAAACTGAGCAGGGAACTTCAGTCTCCAAAGCAGACCACCCCGACACCAAAGCTCACTGCAGAATTCAGAAGGGGAAGATGATTCGAGGCAGAACTGGCTACCAAGTCTTTGCTCCATGAGAGTTAGAGATGAAGAGGGGGAAGGAGCTACCAGCAACCAACGGT
This sequence comes from Caiman crocodilus, assembly GCA_030014935.1. Classification (NCBI taxonomy): domain Eukaryota; kingdom Metazoa; phylum Chordata; order Crocodylia; family Alligatoridae; genus Caiman; species Caiman crocodilus. The sequence goes on along the minus strand of JAGPOW010000261.1, from coordinate 257,687,704 downwards.
ATGTCACTAGCTAGAATGGGACTGCCCCCGATCAATTTACTATATGGTTTAACTTGTTCTCCCTCTTCCCTCCACGTTCTTTTAGGACCCCTCACTTGTTTTATAGCATTTTAATGCCAATCAGACCTGCTCTGCACTGGCACCAAGGTCTGTTTATACTGAGTGCTTGACAGTCACAGACCAGGTTAAGGGCTGTTGAGGGCACGGACCATGTTGCAAGGTGCCAGGGTGCATTCAAACAGACCTTTTGTAGATAGCACTGCAGCAGCTCCGGCTCGCAATGCTGAACTAGCTCTTCAAGGATGTCTTCCATCTTCCCAGGTACATCCTCAGCCCCCCTGCAAGAGAGCAAGACAAGCATGACAACGCCAGGAGATTTTACGCACATCACACCTGTTTTCTACCTTACATCTCCAGGAATTATAATCGCATGCCTGGTAGCCTTTTGCAAACGTGTGAACTGACACACAAGGCACAGGAGAAGTAGGCCTCATTGCATTTATGGTCCGTCTCATGATGAGTATTACTTCATTGTACCTTTCCCCTTCCCCAAAGGCATAGTTAAACCATTCTTAGGGTGACTTGAGGTGGCCAGCAAGACACTAGGATCCTTCCCAGATGATACAAGACAAGTTTGACTGGCCAAGTCATAGAGAGAAGTAGGGTTGAAGGCACCTTCAGAGGTCATCAACTTTAATCCTCTCAAATTTCTTCTCTTGGTAAGCACCTATATTGAAAAAGATCCCTGTATGTTCATTCACCTCATGCTAAGCAAGAAGAATTGATTGGCTCTGGGCTTATACAATGCATGTGCCTCAATGAAGTGATACTGAGCCTATGAACAAAGGGAAAAACAGGGAGCAGGTGACTTAAACACACAAGAGCGATGCACATTGCAAGTACAAGTCCACCATGCAACTCAGCTCCTCCACACGGGAAGCCACAACCCACCTTTGGCAGCAGAGATACTCCTGAGATTTCCGTAGCTCCTTGCTTGTCTGCACGTGAAACCCCGTGAAAGACTCCTCAGTTTCTTCTTTGCAGCCAGAGCGGACGAACCCCAAAAACTGGTCGTAGATTCCCCGCCATCTCGTCTCCACTGGGAATTTGTTAAGACCCAACTGACTGCACAATTAAGAGATGTCAGTGAATTCAGATCTGACGCCTTCTTCCATATGGCCATCAACTTCTTTCTCTCCTAATCTCACGCCATCACAAACCCAAACAGCTCAGACACAAAGGCATTTATCAATGTCTAAGTGGGTGCAACTGGGAACAACAGGAAGGAATCCAGCAGGTCAAGTTAGACTGACCATCCTGGAAGGACGAGGCATTAGGCCCAGAAGTCATGGGTCGGGCAAAGGCCACTGCGGTCTGAAACGCTTGCCAATGAATTGATTGAGCAATAACAAGACTACATTTTTTTCCCCTCGTAACATATAGCAAATTCCATAATGAGCGTGTCTACACGTACATTAACGTGCAGTAGTTACAGTGCATTTAGTTTAGTACTTGCTTAAAGAAGTACTAACTAAATGTGCAGTAGTGCTGGCGCACAGGTTTTTTGTGACACTTACTGCACAGTAGCCTAATAACATTGCGCAGTTGTGTCTTAGCATGGTTTCAGATTGACATGTGACTGTACAGTATTATTAGGCTACTGCGCAGTAAACGTCTTGTGTAGACGCACCCAGTGACACAGAAACAGCTGAGCCATTTCTGTACTATTTCATTTGGGTGGAGTACTGCCAAATGGAAACCGATGTGTTGCAAGGCCGGCATCCCCTTTCTTCCCTCTAGGCTGTTCCCCCACAATATATCCCCCATAATCCCCTGGGGGCCTTAAAAGAGTCATAGAGTTTCTCCACATTCAGTGTCCCATAATGTTTGTGATGTCATGAGCTGTTTGCAGACTTTGTCATGTGTTGTGGCCTCTCGTTTTTGCTTACAGCTGTGTTGCTGTCTGCTGGTACCTCTTTTGGTCCTTCTCTACGGGCTCACTAAATCTGGACCTACTCCCAAGCCATTAGTTGCTGTTTCTTACACTTTGATCATTCTGTCGCCCAGCTGATCGCTGGAAGTGTTCAGGACTCCCTGCGTCTGTAGCCCTTGACCCGACTTGTTACTAAAGGTGCCCTCCAGAGTGAAGCCATTGGCAAAGGTCAGCTTTCCCTGGAAAACACAGAAATGGGAGGTCGTTCAATTAGCTTCTCAGTGTGGGGAAATGGGAGACTGGAAACTTAACCCAAACTGCCCTCCCACAGAGCACAGAAGTCGATGCAATCCCTGAAAGGAAGTCCGTTGCCATCAGAAAGACCACAGACTTGAAACACTCCAGCATGGGAACTTGATTAATTCTCCCCTGCTCCGTAAGGATCTCCGGCCAAGATGCAGAAATCCACTTGCACTGACGGACATTCCCTATGCCAGTAGGATGATGGTGGTCCAGCCAAAAGTTTAAAGAATCACAGAAATTTTGAGCTGGAAGGACTTTCAGGAGCTCATCTAATCCATCCCCTGCTCAAAGCAGGGCCATTCCCATTAAAACTTTCTCATCCAAGTGCTTGCCTAACCTATAACTGGGCTGAGTAGGATCTGGAAACTTTAATTCTCACTTAGTTATTCCCCTGTTCCTTAAATGACTAGAAGGTATGACCATTGGTGATGCATAATGGGTGCACCCCCAGAGATTGGCCGTACACCCCCGGTAGCACCACTGGCTCAACTATCGGCTGCTGTTGGTGATTGGCCACTGAAGGACCCCTCTGGTCGGTGATCTGGTGCCCCCACAGACTCAGGAGACGCCAGTCGCCCATGGGTATGACAAAGTGAGCAAAACGACAGTAGAGTTGGATTTATGTAAGTAATGGGTTTCTTGCAAACACATGTTGCTACCAAAGCAAACCACATGCTCTTGGCTTCAAGAACTGGGGAAGCTACAGCACACCTGGGCCACTGGAAGTGTTACAGGTAAGTTGATTCAAACTCAAGAGCCAATATATAAATAATATATATAAAACAATATATAATTTATATATATATATATATATATATGAATTGGCTCCCAAACAGAGTACAAGCATAGCTAATCCTTTGGGGGTTTGAACCTTGGATCATTGATGCCAATAGCAGTGATGGCACTTGCTGCTTAAGTTGAAGAACTGAGATTTTCAAAACCAGCCATCCAATATGAACATTCATTTTGGATGTAGTTGTGTCCAAATGCTCCAACTACATTAGATCTCAGCCTACCTAGAAGCTGTGGCAGGCCCCACTAACCATAGACTAGCAACCGGAAGGAAGAAGCTGCCTTCAGAATATCTTATCATTCATCCGGGAGCGCCCAATTTATTTACTTTCAAAGCAGATCAATAGGATACCAGCCACTCACTCCATGCTTCATCTGCAAAGCATATTTGTAATGGCAAGCTAGAAGGTTGAAGGGTGAGCTCATCAGCTGGCTAATTTAATTAGTGCTCAGCAATTAAATGCTTGACAAGGTTGACATATAAATGGTCATTTTTCAGTTTTGGAAGTTAAGACGATAAATCAAACAAGGCCGTTCATCCTTCAGCCATTATTTTATGCCATTGCAGACTCTGGTACTTCTCTGCTGTTCTCCTCACAGGCTTTGCTCAGCCACTATGAAGGCTGGAAGCTAGTTTTAAAAAGAAAATGAAAGTTTGTATCGTGGAATACAAATCTGGCATCGGATTCGGCAATGCCAGAGGTGGGTGCTGAGGACAAGGGTCCATTCTGAAATTTAGCCTTCCAAAATTGCTAACATGATCCAGGCAGGAAAAACTGGAAGGAACTTTTTAAGGGTCTAATTAGGGAGAAAATGACTAACTTTCAACACAAGTCTCAGCTTTCTCGAACAAACGAGCAGTAATGCAGCTGAGTTGAGATTCGGTGAAACACTCACCTTCCCAACGAACAGCAGATCTTCCGTGAAGCTGCCTTCATAGATAGAGTCATCTTCCAAAAGCAGAGTCCCAGAGCCCTATGGGATGTAGGAACAGGGAAGGAAAGTGTTTAAGTGACACACAGCCCACACTGGCTTCTTTGCCCAAAGCAGAGACAATCTCTGGTCACATATTCACAAATGTCATGAGCTTCAGATATCTTCTTTCCAAGACATCTGGCAGGTACTCTACAGCAGGTCATAGACTGGAAAGGACGTGGCGTGGTAAGAGTTTATCAGGCAGGCGCCATGGGATAAAGGTGTCTTATGCAAGCAAGTGGATAATGGTGTTTCACTCAGAAATACTGTATTAGCACCCAATTGATTTCCCAGGTCAAGTGTGCTGGGAAACAGCAGTCACTACGAACTGCAGATCGAGTCAGTGGTCTTTCTGATGGAGCACCTCTTCTGTGACTGCAGTCACTAATGCACATCTAGATGTAACCCGCTTGCCTGAGTTGATGATCTACCAGTTCACGTGCTGCTGTAACTCAGAGCACAGATTGCAGGACCAGCAAAACCCGCCAGAGTATCTCTTGCTTGGCTGAATAATATGAACTCCAAACAGCAGCGGGACACTTATCACCACGTTAAAGCAGAAACGCAGAGGAAAAACTTGACACCAGGAGGACAAAGCAAGAGAGGGGCAAGACAGGGCCATTCCTGGTCAAGCGCTTTCATCCTCCTCTAGCTACCATTACACACAGAGATGTAGTCATTATTCACATTTCCCACCTGAAATGATTTTCCTGATGCAGAAAAAGAAAGGCCTTTGAAAAAAAAAAAAAATTGAAGATTCCCTTGGAAAACTTTGCAAAAACGGACACTTTCCACCGGAAAAAGAAAGTGAAGCCATCACTACAAACCAGCGAGTTTTGGTCGGAAATTGTCTTTTCCAGGCCTCCCAGAATGGAGTCCAAGAAGTAATTTCTAACATGACATTTCCTACTTGACTTTTCATCCCGATTTAGGACTAAATTATTAACATGTGAATAATGAGACAGGATGGCCTTTTTTTCCAGCCAATTCAAGTCATTTTGTCTAGAGAAACTCAAGTTAGATATGAATGAATCCTGCCCAGTCCTTGGCCTCATCAACTCCTTGGAGCAGCAAGTTCAAGGAGATTTTGGGGCTGCAAGGCTTTAGGGCAGAGCCTCTACGCCATCCGGGACAAAGGGGTCCTGATTCATGATTGGGCTTCCTAGCTGCCACAACAAGATTGCATGTGTCAGGTCCCTCTTATTTTTGTACCATGAGTAAGGAAAAGTAACCCTGTGTAGACACAGGTGGACCTAATGGAGATCAAATGCAGAGCCTCATGGTTATGTGAACTGCTCTGGGCCACACTTTTCAAGAGTTGTGATGACTTAGTGGTAACATCGTATCGCCTCCCTTACATGAGGATGCCTCATAAAAGTCTTCATCTTCTTCTCTTAGGTAGGTGTTGCCAAGAGGCAATGATTCAACACCACCCACCAAAAAAAGGCATTTGAACTTACCACCATTTTATCTGCGTGAAACGTTCTTTGGTAGCAAATGCCGGACTGAGTCACCACAATGCCTTGGCCGTGCCGGTGGTCATCCTGCCACATCCCAATGTATCTCTCCCCCCTGGAAAACAAGAAGAAAGGAAGAAATTGGATGATATGTAGAAAGATAACAGGAAAAAAGAAATGTAACTTGAGGGTAAACGAAATACTTGCTACATCTCTAGGAAACCTTTGGGATAGTAGGGAAATTGTGCTGATGAAAGCTTGCCATTCAACTGTTTGACTGTTGATCCAAATGAAATACTGTGTCTTCATAAACTTTTCATCCATAAGGTGCAAATCTACCCTGCCGTCTTCATGAACGCCAGACCTAGTTACTCATCCACAGGAGGGCAGATGCAAGTTGGAGAACCATGCACACCGGGTGCTTTTCCATCCCCGTATCTTTGCAGCCGTCCTCCATAGCTTACGGATGACTAACCGGTCCTGACAGCAAGACACGATGTTGTAATGCAAACTAAATTGTTCACGCGCCCATGCTCAAGCCACTTGGGAGATAAAGGAGGCTCGGACTTCACCACCCATTACTAGCTCTGCAGTAATTGCCTATGTGGCCACTTTTACCCACAGGCAAATAAAAGCTAACTTGCTGTAGCTGTATACTATGATAAAGCACCATCAAGCAGCTATCACGCAGTAGGTTTCATCCATCTCTACCAGAGTAACTTGCTTAGGAGCATGGGAACACCCATGCCCAGTGAAAGGGGCACTGCAAAGATATTTGGCCCTTGTGCTAAGGCAAACTGTGGGTCAGTTTTCTTGATATCAACATCATGGTGTTACCAGTAATACTAGACCTGTTTAGAA
>JAGPOW010000261.1:257665377-257678117 GCA_030014935.1 Caiman crocodilus | reverse complement strand
ATGTGTGCAGCCAGAGTCACCTCTAGTATTGCCTCACCCTAGGTTTGGATTTAGCTTCCCTTGATCCACCTTGTCACGAGAAGCCAATAAATAAGGTAACTATTGAGGCTACAACATCTGTATCGTCCAGGAGGAAATTCACTCAGCTCAGTTAATGGCAAACAGGAGCATCTAGTTGACCAGGGAGAAGCAGCTATAGCAGTGTTAGTCTACAAGACAGGCTGGATAAGGATCGCTCTCTTTCCCCATCCCACCTCATGGGCCAAGTTTGACCCTTGACTTTTCGGGGTAAGCATGAATGAATGCTGCTTGGACTAAAGAATGGTGATTGGAGATCCCTAGTCTCTGGTCTCTAGGAGAGGACGGGGTTGTTGGACAAGTGCCATTGCAATTGCAAGCTTCGTTGCTTTTCTGGCGATTACGGGGGAGTTATGCCCATCTTGCAGCAAAAAATATCCTGGAGGAATAAGACTGCTGCTCTGCATCCTGCCTGGACTAGCAGCTCCTGCATCGTGAGGGTCAGCAGTTCCAAGCTACAAACAAGGATGATACCTCTGCAAAGAGACTGGCATTCAACTTTTGGCAGGCATCAGTCCCACACGTTCCCTACAGACTGTGGCCATAACTCTGCAATGCTTCTCTAAAGGATAAGCTGGGTGATTATCTCCCCCTGCAATTCAGAATGAAAAAAATGTTTGGGGGTACACACACTTGGACTTGAAAAGTTTGGTTTTTCAAAGTGCCGGTGAACAATTTCAGTCCCCCCAAGGCTCCTTTTTTCAGCAAGAAACTAATACATTTTTTACCAACTCTACTGCAGAGAATGGGCTATGGCGACCAAAAGGTTAAGGCATCTCGTTGTGGATCCACATGTGCACGTATGACTTGTGCTCCTCCAGACACATGCTGAAGGGTCAGTAAACCCAGCTTTAAGTTTACCTGGGCAGTCAAAGGCAACCAGGTGTGATGCTGTCCACATCAGTCCCTCGCGTGCTAACGACTATGAATCCCAATATGCCTTAACCATAACTGCCAAAAGGGTCATTAGGCTTGGAATTGACCTTGATTTAAGTTAAAGACTGAGAAAAAAATAGCAATACTAGAACCTAAAAGCACGAACACCCAAGCAGTAGTCTCTTAGGTTGATGAGTAAGGGAAGCCAGCCCTACAAAGACGTACCCATGTTCCAAGCCCTCTTTGAAGTCTCCAACGTGGTTACGTCCATCTGGCCACTTCAGCGTCCCCCTGCAATTCACAGCAAGCATCAGAGAAACTCATCATCCTCTTTATGATTCTCTGACTTAAGCTAAAACGCAAAGGACTGTGCATGCCCTCACTCCGAGACACTTGTCACTAGGGTTGGGAATCTCTCTCTTGGTATAAAAACTCAGGGAAGGTCACAGATTCACAGACGTTTAGGGCTGGAAGGGACCTTGTGAGATCATCGGGTCCAGCCCCCTGCTCTGGGCAGGAAAGACTGTGGGGGTCAAATAACCCCAGGCAACGTGGGCATCCAGTCTCCTTTTGAGGATCTCCAAGGTAGGTGCCTGCTGGCAGTCTAGTCTGAACCATGCAGAAGTATTTTATTATATGCAGTCTGAAACTTTCTAGGATTTTATGACCATTGCTTTGGTAAATAGTTGTTGGCCTAGCTCCTGATGCTAGGCTAGAATTTGGATCAGGTTTCCAAGGGAGGTGGTGCTCGCCCTTACCTTGTGGGTCTTCAAGAGGACACTGGATAGGTATCTGGCTGGCTTCGTCTGACCCCAGCGCTCTGTCCTGCCCACGGCAGGGGGTCAGACTGGATGATTTGCTGAGATCCCTTCCAACCCTAGCAGCTACGAATCTATGCTCTCCCCTCATTTATTTGCAAGCTGCCACCAAATTCCCCCAATTCTTCTCTTTTCTAGGCCGCATATCGGTCAGCCTTTCCTCGTATGGCTTGCTCTTCAGGCCTCTGATCATGTAAGTGTCTCTTCTCTGGACTCTCTCAGCATGTCCACGTCCTTCTTGAAACGTGGCACCCAGTGCTGGATGCAGTGCTCCAGCTGTGGCCTCACCGATGCCGAGGAGAGCGGGAGAATAACGTCCTTAGTTTTGCTTGAGATGCATCAGTTGATGCACGCCAGTGTATTGTTTGCTGTGCTAACTGTAGCATCACACTGATGGCTCATATATTCATTTTATGGTCAATTATGGTCAATTAGGTCTAAGATTGTTCTCCAGAGTACACATATCGACTCAAGCGTTTGCGCCTTGGTGCAGAGCTAGGAATCAATAAAGAAAGGGCACTCATATCCAAAGCATTTTTTATAGCCATGATTTCATTCTTCCACGATGATATTCATGGTCTCATTGCAAGTCCAGCATTTCAGGGAACTGGGCTGGGCAAATCCAGTTAAGTAACACTTTTGATATATTTGCTGCGATTCGAGGCTCAGCTCACTTCACAGTCACCATGTCAAGGCTGGGATGATGCTATTGCTTTGGGCACTTTCATCAAGGTGTAAGTGCTGGTTAGAGACAACTCTTTGTTGCCAGAGCTAATCAAGATTGAATCCTCAGAAATGTTTAGCAACCCAAATAAGCAAAGCCCAGCAAAATTGGCTTGTGAAAGTGTTCTGACAAGATTTAGAGGCAAACTTTTGCTAAAACTGTTCGTTCAGCTCCAGTCCCATTGTCTACAGCATAGTGGCCAACCTGCGGCACACGGCAGGTCACAGAATAACAGAAAATTCAGGTTGGAAGGGACCTCAGGAGGGCACGTCTAGTGCAACCCCCTGCTCCAAGCAGGGCCAGCCCCAACTGCATCATCCCAGCCCAGATGTTGTCCACCCAGGTCTTAAAAAACCTCCAAGGATGGAAAGTCCACCACCTCTCTGGGTGACCTGTCCCAGTGCTTCACCACCCTCCTCGTGAGGAAGTTTTTCCTAATATCCAACCTCAACTTCCCTTGCTGCAACTTTGATCAGCAGAGATCAAGCAGCAGAATAGCAGGTAGGACAGGGAGTACAAAGAAGGGAGCAGAAACCAGAGCAGCAGGCTGGGCTGGGAAAGGAGATCAGAGTGGCCCTTGAGGCGGGTGCAGGGCTAATTTGTGACATAGCCGAAAAGGTTGATCCCCGCCCTCCGGTCTAAAGGCTCCAAGTCACTCCGTGGATCTTACGAGTGATTGTCAAATGCCAAAAACATGCCCAATTTGCAGAGGTCGACAATGCTCACAAAAGCTTTTAGTTTAGAATTACAGATTGCAAAAAGGATGATGATGATCATCATCATCATCTCAGTTGCGCTTTCCAGGTTAGGATGCAGAACTGGAACTCAAGACCTTAATCCTACTCACAGCCCTGCCACTGGCCTGCGGATACTTTGGGCAGAAAATACTATCTTTATCCGCTTCCCACTGAAAAGAGACGGAGTGGTACTGAGCTCCATTCTGTCGAGCGCTTGGTGATCTACTGACGAAGAACTAGGGATCATTACTGCTATAGCATCCAGGAGAGGGGGATGAACAAGTGTACCATTTTAAGAATAGGTGAGGGAGAAGGAGATGTATTGCTCTTTGATCCACAATAATTGCTTCATCTGTCAGCTTCTACCCCATGGGGAGTGGAAGGTAAACCAGACGACTCCATGTCACTTGTGGTAAGCTGAATTACTCATGTTTAGCTTCATTTGCTGCAGGGTTGGAGTGAATGGATGAGATGGTTACAGTGAGTCGGCTCATGCACGCTCACAAATATAGGAAATCCCCTTTATAGCAGGATAATTGTTCACCCATCCCTGCCCCAACCACAGATCAGGACACTATAGTATAAGCTGCTATCCCTATAGAAAATCCATACTGCCTGTAGAAAATCCATTCTCCAATTTAGGCACAAAATGAGACAGGAAGGAACAGCTGTATGGGCATTACGATGGAAAAGCTAGATTTCATAAAATTATGGAGAAGTCGGGCTGGAAGGGACTTCCAGGGATCACCTAACCTAACCCTTTACCTGAGGCAGGATCATCCCTATCCAAACCAGCCCAGACAAATCCATAATCTAACCTATTAATAAAACCACAGTCAACCCTGACAGCACAAGACATCACACCCAACCTGCCACAGGTAGAGCAAGGGGGACTACGGCAGCCAAAGTCCTGCTGCTATGGGGGTTGTTAAAACACCTGAAGACCTCCCCTTTTGGTCTGTGGTTTCTTCTCTTCCTTCTCCTTGTCCCCACCCCACGTGCTGTTTTCTTTCCTGCATCAGCACAGAGGCTGAGAACCACCTACTAGTTTCCCAAACACATTTAGCAAGAGATGCAGCAACCGGGTTACACAACACTTGCATATTTGTTTTAACGCATGCACAGAGCAGGGAGCTCGTGGGGGATTTAGGTGCTGGAAAATAAACACAGCACAATGCTCGTCATGCCAGTTTGTGAAATGGGTTTGAAATGCATCTGAATGAACTTTGGCAGTACGGGCACAGAGCCAGCGAGATCAGCAGGATTTGTGCAACCACAGCAGAACTGGTGCAAAACTCAGCCCTGGAAAGACAGACTGATTCACATGTCAGCAGATCAGTCACGACTGATTCCTGCTCCCAGATCTCCAACTCTTTAGGGGCCTGGAAGAACTGGACCAAACTAAGGATTACCTGGCTCCAGATAGGAATGATCCATGGACAAAGAGGTGACCCAGCACAGGACTGTATTATACGGGCAGAAAAGAGCCACCATCCACGGCATCAAGTGCAGATCAGCTCACCAATGACCTTATGCATCAGTAGGCTTGTTATTATAGCTGGGTTCAAGTTGCATTTAAGGGAGAAAGTGTTGACAAAAAAGGTCTAATGCCTCCTCCCAGCTCTGCTACAGACTCCCTACAACACCTTGGTCAAGTCACATCATTGCAAGGTCTTCACCTATGACGTGGCGAAGCACCTTCCAACTTCAGCAGAGAGACAGGTGCTGTCTCTGGACACATCTACACACGGGGTCCTCATCTCATAGTTTCTGAAGGCCCTATTTTACATTAAATTGGAGGCAGAGGGAAGGGTGTGATCTGACAGTATGCTCTAGAGCAGTAAGGGCCAATCTTTCAGGCAGGCGTGTCACCAGTGAGCTCTGCACCCTCTCCAAGTGCCACGCTGATCTCCATCCCTGCCCGATCTGCTGCTCTGGTTTCGGCTTCCTGCCCCATGCTCCCTGCCTGATCTGCTGCTCTGCTTTCTGCCCTGTCTGCTGCTGTGCTGCCTGCCCCCACCTTCGCCCTCCCGCCAACCCTGATCTGCCATGTGTCACACAGAGCTGCCCGTGCCACTTCTGGCACCCGTGCTGCAGGTTGGCCACCCCTGCTCCGGACCAAGGAGCAGCCCCATTCTGGAGCTGGGGTGAGAGGCTTAGCTCTGAGCGTGAACTACTTTCAACCCAACAGACACCACTGCATCCGGCACCACCGCTACAGCCACTGCAAAACACCCTTCATCAGGCAGAGAGAGGGTCCCGACCCTACACACAGCACGGGGGGGTCCAGGCACAGGCTGCACCCATGGGACTAGATGGATTTGACACCCCTAGGCTAGATGCTGCAAAATTCAAGGCCAGACCTTTGCTTTTCTAAAGAACAGGTCTCAAATCCAGAGCTACAGTGTCTGGTATGGAGCACTATTCTCCGAATATGACCAGGATTTAATACCCATGAGGAGTGCTTTCATGGTCCTTAGCCGTGTCACTAAGGATATGCCCTGAAGTTGGCAGTGCAAACAATCCCACCACCAGCAGGTCCGAGAAGGGTGCCTATGGCAGACCGACAAAGCCCTGAGGACAGAAGGAAGCCGACAAGACAACCCGCCTGCGATCATCCCATGCTCCGATGAGTCCCATCCTTTAAGATCAAAGAACCAGGAGCAAACACGAGTCCTTACTTGCCATGCGGTTTCCCCCAACACCATTCTCCTTCGTACGCCGCGCTCTTGAGCCTGCCCTCCGTCTGGAAGACGTGCTTGAAACAGCGACAGACCGGAGGCTCGTTTCCTTCTCCAGCTTTGCTCCATAAAGGGAAGTCTCTCTTCCCGTTCAGCGCCTGACGCACCGCTTGACTCAGCTTCCACCACCAGACAGCCTGGGGGCACAGGAGGAGGAGAGGATTTGGGCTACAGAAGGAAAGGAGGGGGAAAAAACTGCTCATGGCAAGATGCGGTCCAGAAAAAGTGAACAGAAGGCCATTTCCTGGGCCCCCACATAGTCTATCTACCACTGGGTGTCTAGTGTATCCAGCATCTGGTCCTGTTGATTCAACACAAGGAAATCCCTCCTGGATATTCCTCTAAAGCTCCAGTGTTAAATGAAAGTGTTTAACATGCCATCTAAAAACCTGACTGCTGTTTGGGGAAAATAAAATCTTTTATTGGACCAACTGCACAGTGGGAGAGGTGACAGACATACTCCCCACAACACAGTTGGCCCAATAAAAGATGACCCCTAAATCCATTGCTTCTCACACATTCCCTGGTCCATCACTGCTCCAGACACCACTTCTGCTCTACTCCATTGTGTGGTGGCAGGTATATGGTCCTATAATCAGGAGGAGCATGGAAGTCTTGCCTTGACCAGAAAGGCAATGCAAGGTGGGATCCCAGGGAAAGGGATTTGATGTCAAATTTCAATGCCTTTCTTAATATTAAAGCTTCAATTACTTTCTCCCTCTCCCCTTCTTGTTAACAATCGAGTTATCCTCGATACCAAACGTATCACATCTCCACCAGCACTGCACTCACCCTTATCTGTGGCTCCTTGGTGGAGAGGAAGAACGTATCTTCTGGCGTAATGATGCGGAGACTATACCTGTGAAGCACAGGGCAGGGTTAGGCAGGGATAACAGTATATCAAGCCAACCCGCAAGACTTGCAGCTTTTATGTGTTGACTTGATAAGCAAGGAACAGCAATCTGGGGCTTGTGGATGCCACGGCAGCACACCACTGATAGACTCCAAGCCCAGGAGCGCTCATGTGAGGTTTTTCCACCTCATCCTTCAAGCTAGCAGGAGAATAAGAGCCTAAGAGTGGGTGTTGATGCTGGGCCTGCCTGGAGTGGCCTCACCGATGTCCTTCTAGGTTTGGAGCGTGCCTTTAGATGCAGATCGGCAGGAGTATTCAGCCACAGCCTTGCCAGGTTCGGATTGATAGAGCCCTTCGTTAAAGGCCAAAGCAACCATAGCACCATCTAACCTGACCTTTTGGTATATCACAGGCGCAGGATGCCATCTGGGCACCCCTTCATGGAGGCTGACAAACAGATCTTCCAGAAAGGCTGCTAATCAAGGCCAGGTGCACTGGGGTGAAGCAGGTCTTTCACCTTGGACATTTGTTCAGCCTCTATGTGAGATGCACATCTCTTAAAAATTGCTCTTCTTGCCATGTCTGCTAGATTAAAGGCTCCTTTAATCCAGTGGGCACATCTACACATGTGCATTTACTGCACAGTAACCAAAACCATTGCCCGGTACGGACACATGTCTACACATGCATGCCCATACGGCACAGTAAATATGGTGACTGATGCTGCCTGGAGTGTAAATTTGATACCTGCATATCGTGGGTATTAAATTTATGTCCAGTTAGTTACTGTGCAGAAACACACATGTAGACACCTTACTGCTCAGTAACACCGTGTGTGTGGACTGATTTGGGACTAACTTTAGTCCCAAGTGGGACCACACACAGCATTAATGCACTTTAACGCCTGCACGTGTAGACTCCAGCCTATTCCCACTTACTGCACAGTAAATTTAAGCCAGTGTATAGGCATGTGTAAATACTCCCAGTATTTTCTTCTTGACAATGTACTCAAAGAGCCATTGAGTCATCTCAGTCTTTCCAAAGGTTATGCTTTGCAGGATGGCATTTTCTTGATTCATTTTCAAGATGCCAGTAAAAGCAAGCACTACAAAGGTATTAGCTGCCTGGGAAGCCGCCTGAAATGTGAAATAAGCTCATATCCCACACCCGCCTCCTGCTCATATAGCCAAGAAGAAGAAGGAGATGGGGCACATGATCTCAAACACCGAGCTAACCCCCTTCGCCAAGCAGAAGCATTTCACTCACAGTTCAGGGGCCAGCTTCTCCCCGCAAGTTGCATCAACCCACAAGACCTTCAGATCAAAACTCTGAAAGCTGCTCCCCTGAGGGCCGCACAGAGAAAAGCACGTTGGTTAGGTTAGACAACATCACTCGGTCGTGGGCAACACTGCTGGCATTGATAGAGCAGGCCTAGCTTGGCACCTCGAATCTCCCACTCCACCGTCTCACCCTGATCAGCTCATGCCAACCTGCCCTGGAGCAGGGAAAGCACAGGAGGGATGGGCAGGAAGGGAATGAATTCTATTCAGGACTTTATTGCATATAATTTTCTAAGGTGAGCTCAAAACTATTGCAGGAACGAAGGCTTTGGCATGAGTTTTGTGCCTGTTCCTCTGTCTGGGTAAGTCTAAAGCTGCTAGTGCATAAATTACGTAGCTCAATGTCTAAGCTCTTGTATATCTCACAGTGTAGCTGTAGCAACAAGACCAATGCCAGCTGCCCACCTATTTAATCAGCCTTTGGGGCAGGCGTGACAGCCCATGCTAGTCTATGCTACTCACAGCTCTGCATCCATCAGCACCTGACATAGCTAGTCTCCATTTAGCTTGGGCCATATCTGCACAGGATGCTGTGAATACCCCGAAGACCTTTCCTCACATCTATTTACACCTAGATCTTGAACACTTTTAACCACTGGCATAAGCATGTACAAATCTGCCCCTAATATTAGCTGTCTTCTGGGCTAGAGCATGGGCCAGCATTCATGCTGGACAGCCATGTACACACAAACCAGCCAGGAGCCTGGATTTATTAGGAAGGTATCAGTGGCAGCAATGTGCTGGGAAAAAAACTATTCTGCTGTTAATCCAACTCTGCTATAGTTACCGAACCGTCAGGGTAGAAAGTCTTAGCATATCCCTACGTTGAAAAGAGTCCAGGACTGACTCACCTGAACGAGCACTAGGGAGTCATTGAAGAGCAGTACCTGGTCCGACCGGCCCGTACTGGCAAAAATTGGAAGATTTTTGCTGTCCTCCAGCAGCTTGCGCTCAGGAAGACACAGTGCATCCTGGAAAGGGAAGACAAGGAGTTGGTGAGAAAGAGGTGAAACCCCCTTACTCCTGAAAAAGGGCACCGATCAAATTAGAATTAGAGTATATCTCCTTGAAGCAAGACTCCCAGAGAAGCCAGCTGAGGTTTGAGCAGGGGTCCTCAACCTTTTTAGACTCAAGGGAGCCCTTGAAAAATGACAGCTTTTAGTTTTCACTTCTTTTTTGTTGAAGGAAAACTCCTAAAGCAATCCTTCCATTGCAAGGAACTCAGCAACTCCACAACAGGACACAGTTTTTAACACTGGAGACCTGTTCGAAATCTCCAGGTTTATCTTGGAACCCATGCTTGTGCACCCAACAGTGCTAACATTGCATTGGTCTCCATAGCACCCCGAAAGGATCCCAGGGTATCCCAGGGTGCCACAGCACCTTGGCTGAGCATCCCTGTGATAGCATATTCTCTACACAGGGAGCTAGTGTGGGGAGATTTTCCAACCGCTGGATGCCCTTTCTGTGGTTAGTTTGGTTTCCAGCTAGCCACAGCTGTAGGACCCCTAGATAAGGAAGGTAAAATCAACAGAGGTTTAATTCCATCTTTGCTCCCAAGAACAACTGGGTTGTGTGTGCCTGGATGCATGTGACCTTGAGCAAACTTGGGGGCCGACTTCTAAACCAGATACAGGCCCAGAAAAAGCCAGAATACTTCTGGTGTGTTCAGGACTTCATTTGTATTAAAGGTTAGCCTCTTTCAGTGGGAGGCAAAATGGCAACACCAGGAGCCTTTCTCATCCGCTTCTCTTTTGAAATAAATTATGTAGTTTCCCAGCTACGAAATATCCCCAGATAAAATACGCAACTTGTTTCTGACTAGCAGAATGAAGGGGCACGGGGAAGAGATTGTTCCTTGAGAGTTTCCGCTGGGGAGGAAAGAGAAAGCATCCACAGCCAGTAACTTCTGCTTTCTCCTGGCAGAGACTGCCAGTGGCGGAAACGGCTTTTACCGTATTTCCTGGATCATAACTTTTACCGTATTTCCTGGATCATAACTTCCAGCCGCTGAATTTTGGAGGAGAGGTGTGTGTTGTATGTGGGAAGATACGGCACTTCTTCAAATCCCTTAGACCCCGTCCTGTAAGTTTACTTCTGGTGGGGCACGTCTACATGAGACACTTACTGCGCTTTGGCCTAATAACCGCGCACTAGCAGTGGCGTGGCGGTTAAAAATTGTGCTAATCGCCTACTGTGCAGTACTACTGGTAATGTGCAGTAGGTGTCACAAAAAACATGTGCTGGCACTATTGCGCGGTAGATGTAGTTACCGTGTGTGTACTTAGTACTTCATTAAGCAAGTACTAAACTAAATATGCAGCAACTAAGGCACATGAATGAATGTGTAGATGCCCCATGGAGACCCACTGAAAGAAACTTGCTTAGCTAGAGCCAGATTTTATTAGCCTGCCCATGAGCCCCATATTGTGGCAAATGGTCACGTCCAGGGAGAGGAAGACCTGGGTTTTCCATAAGCCTCTGGAGAAGGTGGAGAAGAGGAGGGGAGTGGGAGGGAGTAGCCGCATGGTTTGAACCCTTTAAAAGGAGGCAGGTTGGTCCTCTGGGAAGCAGGGTCCTTTCTCAATAAGGATGAAGCAGAAGGAAAGCAGGGCTCCTGGGATGGGAGGCTTGACAGGACTCGCAAGGACTGAGAAGGGTTTGTTCGAGGTGTTGGTGAAGGCGATAGTGGGAAGACCGGCACAGGACACTTATGCTATCACTGGGAAGTGGGGACATTACATTTGACTATTCAGAAAGCCAAATTAAACCCTGAGCATTCAGGAGGTCACTGCTCGCTGGGGATGTCCGAACACACTCCGAGACAACGGCTACAGAAACTAACCCAAGATTGCAAGGACTTGCGTGTCCACCCTTATGGCTGCCTGGAATCATAAGGGAGGCTTTGCAACCTTTGGTAACGAAGAATGAAGCCCTCAATCACAGACAACAAGGGTTGGAGGGACCTCAGGAGGTCACATCTAGTCCAACCCCCTGCTCAAAGCAAGACAATCCCCAACTACATCATCCCAGCCAAGGCTTTGTTGAGCCAGGCCTTAAAAACCTCCGAGGATGGAGACCTCACCACCTCTCTGTTCCAGCGCTCCACCACTCCCCTACTGAGAAAGTGTCTCCTAATCTCCAACCTCATCTTCCCTTGCAGCGACTTGAGCCCATTGCTCCTTGTTCTGGTATTTGCAACCACTGAGCACAGCCCAGCTCCATCCTCTTTGCAACCTCCTGCAGGGAGTTAATCCATGGGCATTGCTCGTGCAAGCTCAATGCTCTCTCCAGACCATGCTGCTCTAGACCGCCAGCAGGCCCACAGGATGCCAGAGACGGGACAACCATCCAGTCCATATTTATGGATATATTTATGGACTCACTGTGAGTTTGTGCCCCAAGGATCTCCACAGGGCTTTGGTCAAACTGGCTTCATCCAGCACTTGGCCGATGAAAGACTGCAGCTTTGCATATTCCTTGACAGCACTAGTAATCAGGTCTCTCTCAGGGCACTGTTGAGCAGGAAAAGAGAGTTTAGGAGTATTTTGGCACCCAGCATATCTACCCCTTGCTACGTCCAAACCAGAAGAGCAGCCTTGGCAGCTCTGAATTGCCAGCCTGCGATTCCCTGACCTCTTAGGAGACCTTGTGGCCTTGTCACTAGAGCAATGGGCTGTGGGTCAAGCCTCCTGGGTTCAAACTCTACTTCCAATGAATGTGTTACATTGGGCATTACTGTACCCCTGTCATCTGTCACACGTATGACTGCCAGAGCCATTTCACCCAGCATGTGGGCCTCTGAAGAGGGTCTGGGCATTTGGATGCTGCCAAATTCCCCACCAGAAAGCTGCTCTGGGATGCATGTTGGCAGTGGTAGGGAATGAGTGACAGCTGCGTTAACCCCTTCACCACTACCGCCAAGGAGCCCTGTGGTCTGGGTCTGATAAGAAACCCATCTGAATGAACGCCTTTGGTCTATGTGATGTGGGTCCTATCTTTTTCTCTTATACGACCAATACTTTTACAGTAAAATGCTTAAAGACCCACAAGCAGAACAAAGAGCTCACGCCGACAAAGGACCACCACCTGGAAAACCCCATTAATAAGTATTTTGGTGCAGATGTAGATCATCTTTGTAATCAAAGCCCCACAGCTCTGGGATGAGACTGTCCCGACACGCAACGGTTAGTACCTTTCCGGTGGCCTCGCTCAACCTGGTAAGGATGAGAGAATACTGCTGGACGTGCTCTCGGATGGGCTTCTGGAGGATGGTGTGCAGGGCCAAGGATACGGAGGTCTCTTGGATCCCGTCTGCGAGAAATTGCTTCAGCGCTGTCTTGTATTGCTTCCACGCTTCACTACGGGATTGAATCACGGCACAACTTCATTATCCAGTGGCATTATTCAGCCCCCCACAATGAAGAGCTCTGCTTTTTGCCATCTGTCTAAATGACTAGGCAACATGGCAGCCCGGGGAGACTTGGAGATTTTTAGAGGACAACTCTGGTGAATATACCACGCGACAAGGGTACAGCATTCAGGCCGTGTTATAGCGAGCCGCTGGACTGCA
>JAGPOW010000261.1:257647610-257659673 GCA_030014935.1 Caiman crocodilus | reverse complement strand
CCAGCCCCTGCCCCATGCCTTGAGATCACTGCCATATGAAGAAGCACCCATACAAGCCTTTTTTTTTACTGGTATGAAGGTAAGCAATGAGGAGCTGCCACTTTGAATCGCTTGGTGTATCTTCACATGTGAAGTGCGAACAACATTTCTCCCCACTCCGAGAACACGGATGATTTGACTGAAAAAGAAATGCCTGTCCGACCGTGCACATACATGACATCTTAATTGTCCCACCACCATTTCCTCGTGTTCCTCCTAGTTCAACATCCTGCGACTGTCATGGGGAAATGTGCAATTAGGGTGAGCACCCATCCCTAACTGGGCAGGACAGTCCTAGAATGGATCAAGTCCCAGTGCCTCGGCTGCCTGAGTCCAGGACTGCTTTTGTCCCAGATTTGCAGCGTTGTGCAGGGATCGGGAAACAGCGGGATCCCCCTTGCAGGCTGGCATTACTCCAGCCTGCATGGGCTGCTTGGGGCTGCCAGGAGTGGGACACAGAGGATGCCACATGCATGTGCGGGCCCGCACACATGCATGTGGCCAGGAAGGCAGCCAGGCAGTGTGGAGAGCAGCTCCCTGCAGGTAAGTCTATGGGAGGTCCCCACTGTGAGGGAGGGAGTGGGGTAGGGGTAGAGGCAGGGCCATGTGTGCAGCCTGGGGCTGGAATAGAGCTCATCCAGGGGACACGGGGAGCCTGTGCCCCTAAATTTATCTGTGGGGCAAAGGCAGGCCGCTGCAGGCTCAGGGCTCCCCACCCTGCTGCTTTTGGCCTGGGAGCCCCGTCCCATCCATGCACCCCATGCCTGCCCAGCAGCAGTAGGGACAGTGGTAGCATGAATTAGTGCCCCCCACTGCTGCGGGGTGGGCAGGGGGCACACGGACGGCACGGGCTCCCAGGGCAGAAACAACAGGGCAGGGAGCCCCGAGCCCACAGCAGACAGCCCATACCCACCCCTGCCCGGCTGCAGTGAAAAGGGGGCTGCGGGGAAAAAGGAGAGGCAGGCACGTGTCCCCCTTTTCCCATTTTGAGAAGGCGGTCACCCTGCATCCAACAAACACACCCACACTGAAAAAGGTGCTGAGGCAGCTGTGCCCATCCAAATGCGCTTTGCTGCCTGTTTTCATTCACTCCTCACCCCCTCCCTCCCCAACACCTCTATACTATTTAAGGAGAAACTTCTTCTCTTTTTTGCCTTGAGAACTTCAGCCTGTTCAGCAAAGCACTTCTGCGTCAAGACCGAGAATTGGAGTATAAAGCTGGTGGGGAGAACTTTTAATTTTGCCTTCTAAAGCATTTTGGCCAAAGCAAGCAGCCTGCTGGGGGAGGCTAGCTTCACAGAGCGAATGGATGATTGTGTGTGGTTAACAAGCAGAGATTTAAAATCAATAAGAGTTTCTTTTGTGGGCTGAAAGGTCATCCTTTCAGACGCCTTTGCTACAAACCACTCCAACGTTGCTCAAAATGTCCTCTAGAGCACTCACTGGAAATTAAGTACATCTGGTGCCTCCTTTCTGCCCCGCAGCCGTCGGAGATAAGGCAGAGGCTGGATGTCAAATTGGAATGACCCTCCTCGAGCCCTCACCACCTGCAGCATTGGCAGCCAACCTGGGTTGTCCAGGGCTGTGATTTCAGTACTCTGCCCTCTCCCGTACTCCACTAGTACCATCCGCTCCTCTGAGGAAGGGAACTCAAGCTCGTGAAAGCTTGTGGGTGCTCTCTCTATTGTGTACGTGGCAAAAGGTTGGGTAGATACACACTTTACAGACTAACGACTGTACATCAGAGATATATGTGTGTATAATGTACATACCGTGTATGTGCACACACACATATAGGTATCTAAATATGTCTATACATATCTACATATAATATCAACACACACGTCTATGTATACAGTATACATGTGTGTGCACGTGTATGCATATGTGCATATGCATGTGCGTATATATACGTATGCATGTGTGCATGTGTGTGTATGTTTGCGTATGTGTATGTCTGCATGTGTATATATGTGTATATATATGTGTGTGCATGATTGTGTATGTGTAGATGTGCATATATGTGTGCATGTGTGCATATGTTTGTGTATGTGTGCATATGTGTGTATATGTGCGTGTGTGTATATGTATGTGCATATATATGCATGTGTGCATGTGTGAATGTGTGTATGTGTGCATGTGCATGCACGTGTATATGTGTATGTGTGTACATGTGTGTAAGTATATACATGTGTATATATAAGTGTATGTGTGCATGTGCATGCACATGTGTATATATGTGTGTATATGTGTGCATATGTATGTGTGTGTATGTATATACACATTTGTATATGTATATGTGTATATATGTGTGTATGAGATTATACACACACACACACACACACACACACACCCTCTCTTATTTATTTAGTCTATGAAGTGCAATCTCTACCCTATCTTCGGCCACTCATTCAGCCAGCGGTTTGGTGAAGTTTTAAAGCAGCCCTTCTCACTTCACATGCAGCTGTTAGCTGGCAAGGCCATATGATCTAAGGAGACTAAAAAGATAATGGAAGGAATTCAGCCCCCCTTTCTTAAGGTCATTAGTTGGAGTCATTTACTGGAGCAATTCTTTGAGTATGGTGTTTACTCACCCCTAGACAAATGGGATTTCAAAGCAGTTGCCATTGTGCCATCCGAATGATGACTCAGGGCCGAACCGTAAATAGCCAAGAGGGGAGTAAGGGCAAGCAGAGGTCACATCCAGCATTTGCACATTTTAGGAACTGAATGGGAGCCGCGGCAGAGCTGAGCATCAGTGCCTCGGGTCAGGCGAGTGGCTCCTCTGGACAGAGGGTTCACAAGACTCCCTTGTTCTGCCGCATTAATAAAGGCAACGTGGGCTAAGCATCCCCAGTCTGCTGAAGTCTGCTCCTGGCATTAACCGCTTGCCTTTGAATGCACGAGGAAAGCTCAGTCACCCATGGGTTAAGTTGCTTGATGATCCTGATTGCCGTATTTTCTGTGGTTCTTACTTTCTGTACAAGTCCATCTTAATAATACAGCCAGAAATTGTGGCTTTTCCAGCTGTGTGATTTAGCACTGGGGAGAGGAGATGGGAGGATAGGAGTAGAGGGAGCTTCCCAAACACATTGCCCTCCCTCCATCCTGCTTGGGAACCGGATGGGTACATGATGGGGAGCTTTCTCCGAGGGGAATGGGGGACATCCAACCCACGGCCCACCCAGTTTTTGGCCTCTCTGCCGAAGTATACCAGGTACCCTCTGGCACCAAGAGGGACGGGGAGGCTTGAACCAAGACTAAGTCATCTTCCAGTGGCTAAGCATCCATTAAAGAACAATCCCTAATCCAAGCTGAGCTGGTGATCAGGTCTTATTGTATGTGGATCAAGGCACAACAGAGCTGTCAAACTTGCCCATCAAGATACAGAGGCCTCGACAACCCTAAGAGAGGTGAGCAGCATACTAGCCTTGTTCTGCGGAGATCAGAGAACAATAAAGAGATATTGCACGCCCGATATTTTCAGCAGAAGAGATGAAGATTTTGCTTCCACTAATTTGCAATCCTATGCCCCTTGTTCCACTGGCATCACTACTGGGGAAAAAAAAAACCCATAGACATCAGACAGGATTCAAAGCCCCTTGTTGAATTGCTTGTCATCACCCCTTGTGTTACCTTTGCACCTATGATGACATCTTCAGATGGGGACCATCCACTCTCAGCACAAAATGTCCCACTTCTGCCCTTGAATCCTTGCTTTATCTCAGCTGCATTTCCAAATCAAGTGGAGCTTGATGCTTAAAAATCATCCCAGACACAACTTATGGTCCATGGGTAGAAATAGCACCAGGTCCTTTAGTGTCTCGGCATGGTGGAAGGTGTCCTCCATCCAAAGTGGGGGAGTCAACAGCACATCTGTCCCCAGCACTTTCTGTGCTTTAAACTGCCCATGTGAAATGTCACGGCTCCACCCCTGCTGATTCATGTTTCCCTTGGAAGTCATTGCAACATCCCAGTGCTCCCTGCTCCAATGACTGTCAATTCATCAGCTTTAGTTCATCCACTTCTCAGAGCCTCTGCAGTCTTGTTCCCATCCCACCCTACGCAGATCCTCCCCATCCTCCCTGAGCTAGGGGTGCCTCCCACGTGACCCTCTGGACAACCCAACCTCATCAGCACCTGACAAGGAATGAGCCCGATTCATTTCTCTTGAGCAAGCGCCTCACCTCCCTAGAGGGAGGGATGAGGACCCTTGGATTCAAGCTTGGCGCCGGTGGAGAGCATCAAATGCAAATACCTAGGGAATCTTACTATGGGCATTTCTTCACAGCAGAGTTACTCTGCCGGCTCTTACTGAGGTGTTGACCCTAAAAGCTTGTTACCCAAGTACCACAATGCTCCCAACTCAGGTTTGCTCCACAGATCACAACTCTTCTCACCCCACCGCTGCATTTCAGTTTGCAGCACAGGTGTCCCGTCTT
The DNA here is from genome assembly GCA_030014935.1 of Caiman crocodilus. Classification (NCBI taxonomy): domain Eukaryota; kingdom Metazoa; phylum Chordata; order Crocodylia; family Alligatoridae; genus Caiman; species Caiman crocodilus. The sequence goes on along the minus strand of JAGPOW010000261.1, from coordinate 257,655,192 downwards.
GCAAATGCACTCAGGTCCATGCATTACCGTCACCTACAAGTGCGTTGGCACCTAGAAAACTTGTGTTATGATCATGGCCCTCTTGCACCCAACACTGCAGGGGTATAAAGATGAATCCCATCCTGTGGTTGATGGTTTAACATTCATTATGGTTTACATTGTAAGGTTTACATCCTCACTCCTTAGAGTTAAACATGAGGTGGGGGGGTTGGAAATCGATGCAGGTGCAATAACTGCAAATTATGACAGAGGTGGCTTGTGGGAGCTCAGTGTAGCACCGGTCTACGTGCCAATAGCAGGTTAGGACCTTTCATCCCAAAGGTACACCCAGGGAGATCAATCTCTGCACCTGCACCCACCTGCAATATTTGTGGCAAGGAGCAAGCATGCGATACCTGGACAGGGAGGTGTGATCTGATTACGAGCATTGGGCACAACCCTAGATTTTAGAAGAAATGCATCTGAAACACTCGCGGCAGCGGTCGTCTCTGTGGAAGACAGAGGTCTGTCTTTTTTTCCTGTTTGCTTGCTTATAATACTGTAGTCTTTGACAAGGCTCTCCTGACTTGTTAATACAGTGAGAAGTCTAAAGAGGTACAAAAGCAACTCGTTTGGATCCATGCAGGTGAACGCTTGGATCGAGACCTAAATCAGGCAACTGGGGCCCAATGCAGACTCCTCTCGAGCCAACGTGAGTTGTGAGCTCTTTCACAAGCATGTTAAGCATTAGCTCCCGGAGCGCCTGAGTTAATCTGTAGATAACAGAGTCTGCTTCTTTCTTATCTAAATCTTTATTCCTCCCTATCGAGACTAAGAGCATTGAGTTCATACAAATGCAGTGTGTTATGCTCTGGTTGAATTTGCAGTTAGACTGGAGTCAAAGAAGCCTTTTGTTTTACAAGGGAAACAATCCTAAGCCTTGTTTGGCCAACACCAGCTCTCTGAAGCAAGCTTTTCATTTCCAATGGTGGAGGCAGGCAATGGGACTTGACTGAGAATTGAGTGTTCACGTACCAGGGAAGCAGGCTGGAAGATGCAGTGTGCGGATTAAAAGATGAACATTGGAAAGGAAAAAAAAAAAGGGAGGGGTGATAATATAAACCCCCAAATACAGTGTCTCACAGGAAGAAGGGAGCATTTAGATACAAGATAGTAGTGAAACGCTTTGCAGGGGTGGGGAAAGAAGAAAGACCCCAAGACAGAGTGGCTGAATCAGCTGTTTAATCCCCGTGGTCCTTGGTCCTGGATGTCATGTCACCACCAATAACTACTGCACACACTGGAGGAGAGGAGAACCAGGCTGATGTGGCAGCCTTTTAGACTTGATGGGTAAGTGATGCAAGGTATGCGCCAGCGGGAAGAAGGAACATAATGCATCTTACAGGACTGTCCCTGGATGAAATCCTCCCAGGCTGAGAGAGATGTAGCCGGTAGACTCATAGAAAGGGTTGGAAGAGACCTCAGGAGATCACATCTTCTCCAACTCCCAGCTCCAAGCAGGACCAGCCCCAACTACATCATCCCAGCCAAGGCTTTGTCTAGCCAGGTCCAAGGATGGAGACCCGACCACTTCCCTGGGTAACCTGCTCCAGTGCTTTCCTACCCTTTTAGTGAGAAAGTTTTTCCTAATATCCAACCTCAACTTCCCTTGCTGCAACTTGAGCCCATTGCTCCTTGTCCTGCCATCTGCCCCCACTGAGACCAGCCCAGCTGCATCCTCTTTGCAACCCCCTGAAGGCTGCTATTCAATCCCCCTCGGTCTTCTCTTCTGCAGACTAAATAAGCCTATTTCCTTCAGCCTCTCCTTACCAGTCCTGTCCCCCAGCCACCAAACCATTTGCATTGCCCTCCCCTGGACTCCCTCCAACTTGTCCACATCTTTTCAGTCGTGGGGGGCCCACAGCTGGACACAGGACTCCAGATGTGGCCTCCCCAGTGCTGAATAGACGGACGAATCACTGCCCTCCATGTGCTGGTGACGCTCCTGCCAATGCAGCCCAGGATGCCGGGAGCCTTCTTGGCACCAAGGGCACACCGCTGGCTCCTATTCAGCTTATTGCCCACTGTCACCCCCAGGTCCTTTTCTGCAGAGCTGCTGCCCAACCAGTCAGCCCCCAGCCTGCACCAGTGCATGGGGTTGCTCCATCCTAAGTGCAGGACTTTGCACTTGTCCTTATTGAGATTTCTTTTGATCCAATCCTACAATATGTCAAGGTCTCCCTGAATCCTAACCCTACCCTCCAGCATATCGACAACTCCCCACCAGCTCGGCATCATCTGCAAACTTGCTGACAGTGCACTGCATCCCATCTTCTATGCAGCGGATGAAAATATTGTACAAAACCAGTCCCAGGACTGACCCCTGGGGCACTCTACTTCATAACAGCTGCCAACTAGACATTGAGCCATTGATTACTATCCTTTGGACCTGATAGTCCAGCAAGTTTTCTATCCACCCAAGACCCTGGAGGGAAAACTTGCTGACATGCTACTTGAAGAGAGAAGTTGTGAGCAGGTCAGAGAGCATCTGACCCAATAGCAAGGAGACAGGGTGCGTACCAGTGTGAACTAGTAACCAAATGGCTGGATGGGTGCTAAGGGGCTGGCTTCAGTCCTGGGGACTGGTCCACCTCCAGGCCAGAAACTTTCCAAATTCCTGTCCGACCTTTGCCTGCTCAGCAAAAGCTAGAATCTGAGTGCACCCTTCTGCGCTCAACTACTGTTTCTAATGCTGCATGATCCAGACCTGATTAAATGCCCTTTTAAAAACCACTGAAATAGATGCATTTTTTGTGCTATTTGGATCAGAGCCTATTGACTTCCCCCCAGATCTTCATTGCAGCCTGCCAACCCTTTGGCTCAGGGACCCTGCTAAGAGCTATTAACCCCACTACAACAGCTTGGCTCTAGGACAGCTGAGCTCAGCGGGACCGAGTCCAGGGAGAGCTTCAAATCCCAGCCCTCCTGCTGGCTGAGTCAGAGGTATAGGCCTCACTAAAATGACTGGAAAGGGTCAATGGCTGAAAAAAAAAAAAACAATTTAAAACCAGCTGAAGCTTCTGGACCTAGAGGGCCCTTGCAAAAAAAACCCCCAAAACGACATGCTCTGCTTGGTGCATGGGGAGGGGAGGATACCAGTGCCGGGTGGGGAGCGAACAAGAGATGCTTCAAGAATGCAACAACCAAGGGTTGCATCTACACGAGATGCTGACTGCACAGTTGTTGCCGCACCATCGTTTAGTACTTGCAAATACCAGTACTAAATGACAGTGCAATAACCGGCATTACTGTGGAGTAACATCCCCACACGGCTTCCTAGTGATGCTAACCGGGCAGGAGCTCGTCACTACTGTGCAGCAGCAGCGCGTCATGGGTCATGCCCTGCAACGTTACTGCGCAGTACTAACGAGCTACTGCACAGTAGTAATGAGCTACGGTGCAGTAAGGAGACTCGTGTAGATGCAGCCAATCTGGGTGGATTCAGAGTTACCCAAAGTTTTGTGCTGGGGACAAAACACTCTTGGTCGTTTCCTGATTTCGAATTTGGTACACGTGCAACCAAGACTAGGTTGGTTCGACGTGAGGGTGCACTGGTGTGCGGCTTCATTTGAGTGCATATCCTATAATGAAAAGGGAGTAAGGTGTATCAAGGGTAATGTGTATAAGCAGTTTGGGAATGAATGCATCCCTGTCAGAAACCTGCTCAGCTGTCAAGAGTGATTCAAGGAGGTTCCAGTAACAAAGTCACTACTCGTACTTTGTGCGCTCACACTTGGAGACAAGAGGCTGTGCTGGCTGCAATGCCACACACAATCCCTTCTGTCCTTAAATACCGTCTTCAGATCCAAATCTCACTTGTCCAGAAGTCAAATGTCCAGATGCAAGGGCGGAGGTAGCAGTCATCTCCGAGGCAGTGCTCCCTGCCTTGTTCCAGTAGAGACTCTCCCCCCATGGCAGGGCATCACTCTGACATGCCTCTCTTGGCGGTTACTCCTTTCCATTGGTATTTCTCCAGACCATTGCAAAGGTTGACAGTGCGCAGAACTGAGTTTTGCAACAGAGGATAAACATTGCCATGCTACCCACATGCTTTACCGCCTTCCATGGACGGTCTTAACACTGCTGCAAGGCAGAGCCGCACTATGTTCCCCCATTTTACAGATGGAAAAACCCAGGAAAAGAAAGGGCACAGCTTGCCCAAGGGCACATAAGGTATCTAATGGAGCAGCACACTTGGGTTAATGTCCCTTGCCCCCCCCCCCCCACACACACACACACACACACTTAGTCGTGACCATTGCACATAACATCATCTTTCTTGGCCCTTTGATCATTGAAAAAGATTTGTTGGTACATGAGTAGGAGCACAGATCCGCTCTCATCAGCGAATGAATCATCCATCATCATTCACCTCCACCACTGCCGCCGCCTCCTTTTTTGCCTATGCTAGGTCTACACAAAACGTGGCGCAACAGAGTTTTGTTGAAGCCTGTAGATACTGGTGGAATAAAATGCAACTGTGCGGATCTAACCAGACATGTCCCTAATACCCAACTGGGATGCCAGGGGATTTTTAAGTTGCTGTAACTCTCACGTGGGAGGCATGCATTCTCTCAATCGTCTGCAGAAACCTTGCCAGAAGTTTTCTGCCCACATTTTGCTTCATCAGAAAAGGCTGGTCCAATCCGCCCAGAATTTGGCTCGAATCATCTCAGGCTTTAAGACACCATCACACCAAGCGAGAGCGCGAACAGATTCGCTGGCAAGATGGGAGATCCTCAGAGCTGCTTTGTGGATGATGCTCTTACCAACTTTACAGACGAAGGTAGCGAAACCATTGTTTTGCAGAGCAGCTGCATCATCTGCGGAGCTGTCTGGCCATGGGAAATTAAGCATTTGGTCCCAATTCAGTCAAACCAGATTAAAAAAAAAATTACTCCTGAGATTTCAGAAGGGCCAGAAAGTCTGCCTAGGTTTAATCACATGCATTTGTTACCGTGTCCTGTGTGTGTCCCCGGTTTGATTCTGTAGTTTTGGTAAGAGGGTAGATGGTGCATTTGTACGGGACGGTTTGGACAGAGAGGATCCTGTCTCAGGCAGGCGGTTGGACTAGATGAGCTCCAGAGCTCCCTTCCAGCCTGACTTCTCTAGGATTCATTATCAACCTTCGAGCACGTTAGAAAATCAGCAACCGTTCCCGTGACGCACACCTGGGGTGCATCCGACCCCAGCTGTCTTTGCCCCCCAGGTGCAGCGGGGCAGGACCCGAGGATCTTGTCGGGTCCCTGCCAGCCCCTAACAACTATTGGTGCACATTCTCCACCCATGCCAAAGGAGCTTGGCAGTCCTCCTTTCTGCAGAGACCCAGGACAACACATCAGCCTCTTTCACCACAACTAGAACCAAATACCAGACTCGTGACTCAGCCAGGGAGGCCACGCACCTCCCCGGCAGTCGGCTCCCGATCTTGCTTCACCGACAGCAGCGAGCCCAGGTGTGATGAAGGCTGCCCGCCTTGCACAGTCCGCGTCACGCGCTGCAGACATCGTTTTAGGCAGGGGCAGACTGTTCCACTTCCGCGAGGCGTCTCCAGCTCCACGGCCCGCATCCTTTTGCTCGTCGAAGTCTCATGTGAGAGATCCCGAAGCTTGGATTTTAACCGTGGCACGGAGAAGGACAAAGCCCACAGCTCGCTTTACTTGATCGCTGGGGCTGGTCCTGCTTGGTGCAGGGGGGTGGACCAGCCCTCATGACTCTGTGATCCCACTTCCCACCACTTTGGCATAGCCTTTATTGGTAATGCCAGTGCATGCCTCCCCCTTGCACCAATACACTTCGCTTCTGATAGGCACGGCAGGAAAGGCGTCGTTACACAAACCACGAAAAGGGACTTTGACGCAGCACGCTCTCGAGCTGTCATTTCATCGGGGACGTAGCTTGGGCGGCGTGACTTTAAAGCCTCCCCTTATGCAACCGGCCAAGCACGAACGGAGCCAGCTTTCAGACAGGCAGGCACACACACGAGTGGCTAAAACCCCTGAAGTTAGGCAGTGTAAACTTACCTTACATAAGAGGAGCGCTCATATTTTCCCTGTTGTTCAGCCACTGCCGCGGATCCTCTGAGCTCTGGGGCCCTGAACTAATTTGTGGCTTTAAAAAGTCACTGCTCACCACACCCACATCTCCCTCCCACAGCTGATCGGCCGAATCCGGGCGCGCACAGATCCAGGCCTGTCTGCTGCGTTCACGAGCGCACACGCACACGGGGCCCCGTGCCACGATGATGTCAGCCCACTAAATAAACAGAAGCGTGCGATGTGTTGCCTTGTACTCCTGTGTCTCAAAAAGCCAGCGGCGAGTCTGTGCTAGAGGAAGGCAGAAACACACACGCCGCTTCAAAAGACAGACGTGCAAGGGAGTTCCTTCCCCACCGCGTTGTATCCCTGACCTCAAGCATCCAACGTATCGTTCCAGCTCCCGGCCGCCTGTTTCCCTTTGGGACCTTGTGGCTTCCCAGATAATGTGCTGGACGGACGCCACGCAGGAGTGACTTTGGTTTGCAGGGACCACGCGCACGTATCGCCTTCCTCTGCTGAACGCTGGCCCACACCAGATCAAAACAGGGGAAAGAAATGCTTCCTGCTATTCAGAGCGCAGGGCCTGGGACAGAACAGAGCTGCTGCCCCGTGTCCCCAGGCCAGCAGAAGAGCCAGCCTGCATCAGCCATTGTCGGCAACGAACGGAGGGGTTTTCCACCCCAGCCCACCCACGCACCCCCAGCGACCCTGCACCAAAGCTTGGCAGCGTCTCCCACTCGGGCGACGATGTGCAAATCCCCATAAAAGCGCCCACTGCCTAGTTACACCCCCGTCGAAAACAATAAAGAAATGCTGCTAAGCAAAGGCTCCTGCTGCCCCTTTCTGCTCGCTGATGAGCAGGAACAAAGCCCCGCTCGTCCCCCCCCTTGGTGCTCTGACATGTTGTGAGTCGCCGGTTTTTGCTCCAGCTGCAGGATTTTAGAAAGTGCTAAAGTCACTGGAACTTACTGGGAGAAGCGGTCTGCAGCTCATCGACGCCCGCAGCACGATACGAAGCGGCTGCCTTGTGTATAACCAGGGACCCGAGCAGCGCTGGGAGCTGATGGAGTCTTTGTGCAGACAGACAGATTGCTTTATTGCACCGACTTCCTCCCTGCTCCCCGGATATCCACAGGGCTCCCCGGGGTGGGACGTGCACCATAACTCACTGTCCACCTTGTCAGGGCAGCTTTCTCTGCACCGAAGTGCAGGCCAGCTGTCCTATACGGCGAGGAGAGGATGGAAAGGGGGGGGGGGGAATAAATGAAGGGTGAGCGATGCGGTCAGCATGCGTCTGCACTGTGGAAAGCTGGAGGTCTGCGTGGTTAAGACACGAGGCCGTGCAGTAAAGCATCTAAGTTTTATTCACCACCTATTGCTTATGGGACTTTGGTCAGGTCTCTCTGCTTCCAAGTCTCAGTCTTCCCCACCTGTAAAATGGGGATATAACTGCAAGGTAGGTGATAAGACACAGGGCCATGCAGTAACGCATCTAAGTTTTATTC